>OX439037.1:32672226-33872226 GCA_949317995.1 Acholoe squamosa | reverse complement strand
TACCCCATGGGACTGTGGACTATGAAGACAAGGACCATGAGCTTCACCCTGGAGAGTGGAGGGAGGACGGGGAGCTGGAAGGCCTGGACAGAGCTGGAGCTACAAGGAATATGCCACAGGATGCCAAAAGCATGAGGCAGAATCTGTGCCAGTGGTTTTCATCACAAAACGGTCGGGTCCCGTGGCAGGACAAATACCTCAGAAGCCGTGGTTATGGGTACCTCTTCGACCGTGAGGCAGCAGGTGTTCCTGCCCAAGACATTATCCCCGACGAAGACAGTGAGTGAGGTACCCGACGTCTTGGACGACAGGTGGACATGGTTTTAATAATTAACATGTTTTCCATGTCTAGGATTGCTTGTCTCTATATATAATCTACTCAGGAATAGAAAGCAGAGATGTCAGTTCAAATTTGTTTTTATTCAAGACTTCAAACAACAAGAACTTATATTTTCTTGGTATCTATATATGATTACGACATGTCAGATAACTTAAGTATAATGTACATATGTATCTGATAAGGCACGATTTTACCATTATGATACCTGAGAAGTGATGCATCGGATGAGGCAAGTTTTTTACCTTGAGTAACATACCTTAAATCTTTATATGAAAGTAAATATAAAAACACCTGATATGTGTCATGTCAGCATGTAGATATATCCTGGAGTACTTGACAGTATTGAGATCTTTACATGTCCATGTTGATATATGAAATCATGTTACGACAATTGTCTCTGCTGCTATGGTAACACGACAGATGCACGATGTCTTGCAAATAAAATATCTTAACTTTCTTGTTTAAAAAAATAAATTTATTTCTTCTTTAATCCAACTAGAAATTTTTTATCATATGAAGACAGACTAGAAAACACAAATAAATAATTATCGGCCGCGTCTCCGACAGTTTCAAGCATGAAATCTCTCTAGCACTAGGTGACCTTACTTTCCATCCCATTCCCCGTTTACAGCCTGCATGGCTGTCAGATAAACATGGACCTTAAATTTGTCCTTGACCTTTTGAGTCATGCGTGCCATCTCCACCTCTAACATCTTGCACCACTGTGAGTCAGGAGAAACCTCCTTCTCAGGTGGGGGAGGTCGGGCCTGAGCCTGGTTTCTGTTGCCCACTAAGGTCACAAGATCGTTCAAAGAATCCCCGTATGACTCATAAAACCTTTCTCTAGACTGGAGTATCTCTGAGACTGTCTTCTGTTTCTTTTCTCCAGCTTTAAGGTGTTGTGGCTCTCTCTTCTCCAGGTACTCTGCCTTGGCAGCTTCAGTAACCACATTTTTCTTTGGAATATTGTAGTTAATAGTCTTACGTTTTTCACCACTGGTAGAAGGAACAGCACCTTTCTTAGAAGTTTTACCAGACCCCTTGCCCTTATCAGCAGAAGTCGGAGGAGCTGCATCTGATTTTGCAGACCCACCTGCAGAAGTGTTCTTTCTGTGGGGAGAAAATCTTGTCCTAGTGGCGATGGAATCGTCTAGGGTCTCATCTCCAGACTCTCCGTCAGGATTGTAGTCCACATCCTTGATAGTGTCGTCTTCCTTGTCGTCGTTCACCTCGATGACCATCTCATCGGCCTCCTCGGATGGTTCCTCCAGGGGTTTGGGCCATACGACCTCCTGCAGTGAAATAAATGGTTGAGTGTTTACTAAAACAGAAAGAAATTTTCAGCCAGGTGTATTTTTAAATATAAGGTAAAATTAGGAGCAGAATCGGTCAATTTAAAATTATAGTTACATACAAATCGGGATGGAATCTGCGTCATACGCATGTTTATGAAGTAAGCTGAAAGAAAAGGTTTTTTTTTAAGTTCAGTACCAAAAGATAAAAAGACTGTTTAAAAAAAACAAACATTCATAACAGTATGTTACTAAAAACATGATACGATAGAATAAATATTTTAACTTCTATATTATACTCAGGTAGCAAAGACAACAGAAGTAAATAATGAAATTATTTGTACCTGGAATGTTCAGTTCATCCGACATCTTAGCTAGAGCTGTCCACTTTGCAGTGGGGTCCTTATACAAGGAGTGACTCTTGTCATAAAGGTGGGTGCACTGCTGCCACAGCTCACACAATCGTTCCAGAACTTCTGGATCCTTGAAGTACTGCCTCCCGCTGCCAGCTCCTCCAGAAGGTTTCTTTTTAAGTTCACCTATAGTTTTTTTAGGGGTGACTACAGCCTGACTGTCGGGGATGTCTGCTTCTTCACCCTCCTCACCATCATCTCCCTGACCTTGACCGTCATCTTCACTGTCGTCTTGGACCTGCTCGCTCCTACCAGAAAGGGTGTATGGAGGGGATTTAATACAGGCCTTCTTTGCAGGAGGTCCTGATGAACAGGAACTCTCTTGGGTTTTTTCTTGTACAACCTTTTTCTGCTTCTTTGGACCCCTCCCCCTTTTCCATGTCGTGCAGCAGGTTACGCTTGGTACCCTTCTTTTTAACAGGTGGACTCCTCCAACTTGTCACGAGACACAGGAGTGGAAGATAAAGGTTCCTGAACACTCAGGTCTAGTGCAGTGTCCTCTGTAATGTCAATTTCATCGGAATCATCCTCCACGACAGGCAGGTTTTTGGTAGTAGTACCGGTATTTTTAGACATGGCCATGCGAGCTTCTCCCAACTCATCTTGTGTCAACTCGGGCAATCGGGCCTTACCTCTTGCAGTGAAACGTTTCACAGGAGCCTTGGTTTCTTCCTGCGTCTCTATGACTACGTCTGAACTGTCTTTTTTAGTTCTAGGGGGTTTGAAACCCTTAGTTCCTCCCCTTCCCCGACGCCTCGAACCTGCTCTACCCGACATCTTGTTTGTTTACGACCAAAGCGAAGGTCACATGACTTGCACGTGACACGCAGCCCGACAGCGGTACCCCAAGTGAGAGAAAAGCGAACTATTTCTGTCGGCCCGACAGCGAAGTAGCCTGACAGGTACCCTATTTTTTCTAATCAGTTAGAAAAAATCGGGTACTGTCGGGCACTGTCGGGGAGATGCATCTCCGATGGTTCCCGATGAAAAAAATAGGTCTTCCACCAAAGACGATTTAAGCCCGATTCTTGCCCGACAGAAGCCCGACAGTCCCCATTACGTCCCCGACGGTGCCCGATGCTGCCCGATGCGTCCCCGATGCAACCCGATGACAAAATCGGACAACAATCGGCTTCAGTGGAATCCATGCTATATACTGCATCATCCATGATTTATAGACCTTAAGTCAGAAATGATGCAGGCATGAAGTACACCGTAGTACCTAGTATAATTATAAGGCACAACAAGCTTGTAATTATGCCTCAGGGAAGAGAAAAAAAACGAGATTTTGTAGATACAATTATATTCATTTTCAGTTTAGGATAATATGACATTATAATCATATAATCTGCCATTGTATACACAGTCATAATCTTCTTAGACATCTTGATTTGGGTATGGTGGGTGGGTAACCAGAACTTGTAGATTGAACTCCTTGTGGTAGGACTGCCCATGCGCGAATGGACCCTGAGTTGAAGAGGTTGAAGGATTTGCTATAAGGCACACCTTTTGATAACCTTTTCCAACAATAAATCAAATATTACAGTATGTAAAAAAGTTCTAACATCTAATTGTGTCAAGGCTTAATATCAGAAGGTGTTAAATAGTGACAGCTTAACCTTCCATTAACTCAATAAAGTTCTGATGAGTATCAAAGACCTTTCTATTTGCTTATATGACAGTACAAACAGGATAGTAGTGCATATCCATCGGCTAATATGGGGCATTTATACGCATGGGGGTGATATCGTGCATTTTGTTTCTATGGAGTTATAGAGACAACAAATTGTCATAGAATAAACCAAATAACTGGAAAAATAAGGCGAGTTAAGCACTGACTAGGAAAAACAACTTGCTAGAGAAAAAGGTGGAAAATTTAGAGGCTAGACTTACAGAGACATGGAGGGTAAACACCTCTGATATTCAAGAGAATGCTGAGAGATTGAATATTCTTGACCATACAATGCGAAGGAAAAATCTGATCATCGAGGGGATCACTTTTAACCACGGGCGTGGACTGGTTACCAGATTTAGTCTGTGTAGGTGTTATCCATATGCTATAGTAAGGGTGAGAAAGTAAAGGGAACAGTGCTGCCCTCTGGTGCCTTTATTTGCTATGCACAGACCTTGATTACGGAGGTGAGTGGTGACTTTGGCAAAGTAACCCCTCACCTCGGTAATCAAGGTCTGTGCATAGCAAATAAAGGCACCAGAGGGCAGCACTGTTCCCTTTACTTTCTCACCCTTACTATAGCATATGGATAACACCTACACAGACTAAATCTGGTAACCAGTCCACGCCCATGCTTTTAACCAAGGTGAGCCAACTAAGCAAATAGCATATCAGATTTTGGCCAGAATAGACAGTACACTGGACTACTTTGACATTGATGTAGAGTTCAGGCAGGGTCATCCCAAAATGAAAAAAGGCCGATAATGGTGGTACTAACCAAGGTGGAGGTTAGAGACAATCTTCTACAGAAAGGGGGAGCTGAGTAAAATAGAAGGCTATATATATATATGGAACTATATACACTCGTGTATATTTATATAATTAGCCGCGGACGGTTAGGGACTACTTGCAGCACGGAGTGGTATCTATGAGGTCATCGATGACGTCATGGTAAATATTCCTCCAGTATATAAGGAGGAGTTTTCAATGTAACGGTCAATTGGCTCGATTCACCTGGACAGGTAACACCACGCTGGGTGTTTCCTTGATTTTTAAATTTTAAAGCAGTTTTTTCCGGATTATTGCTTGGATATCGGCTCAAACATGGGGAAAAGAACTACTACAGGTGCAAAGAAGAAGGGTTCGGCGAAAAAATCGGCTAAATCGGCTAAAACGGACCGAGAATCGGCCAATTTGGGATCTTCGAGCAGTTTAATTTCTCTATGTGGGGGTCTGGAGCCCTTGCAGCCTAACACGCCACAGGCTAGAGAGAGTGAGACTGCTGACCAGACGAGGCTGGACTTGATGGAGGAAGACCTTTTGGATATAAAGAAAATGCTGCGGGACGTTATTGCTAGCCAAGGGGCCCGTAAGGACGAGATGAATCCTTTAAGCGGATCGGACAGCAGGGCGGCGGGAGCACGTGCATCTGTATACAAACAAGATTCGAGAGACGCAAAACCAAGGCGACGGGGGCATGGTCTACAGCGGGACGTTGACAACAATAGCGTCCATAGCAACCAAGATGGCGGCGAGTGGACCAGAGCAGGACGTAGAGGTCGTCAAACGAGATCGAAATCATCGTACACTGCTCGTCACAGGAGTCCCAGCTCGTCAAGAGGGTCGTCAGTGGACTCGTCTATTCATCACCATCACGCCAAGCAAAAAATTGGTGAGTTTGACCACGAACAATTCATAAAAAAATGTGAAAAGGTCGACAGCATTGAGAAACTTGTATTGGTCAATATCAAATTCATTATAGATTATTATAAGGATGGTGATGATGTGGAGGGCATGCTCAGGCACCTCCAGATGTTGGTTGAGAAATCAGACACAAAAATTTTCACTGTAAAAGCCTTAGTAGCATATGACAAGTCCGTTAGGGACAGAGCCAATACTGATGGTTTAGATGCCTTTGCTATGATTGAAAATTCGGATATTCTCCGTCATTTGTCCTATGACGGAACAGTACAGGCCCAGAAGGCTTATTCCACTAAATCAAAAAATTCTGGGAAATTTAAAGTATCTACAAATTCATGTTATGCCTTTAACAGGACTGAGGGATGCACTAGGGATCCCTGCAAATATAGACATGTATGTAGCTCATGTACCAAATCAGGCCACAGTAGAGTGGACTGTCAAGTGAACAAATCTGACTAGGATTTTGTGGGTGAGCCGGGTCCTATATGTGACAGTGTGTCGATGTCAAAGTCATGTATAGTAGGTTTGGTAGATCTTGGTTCGCCTCCACCCGTTGCTCCAGCTCGGGATGTAGTGGATGCTGGAGGTTTAGAATTTGTCTCCCTGAATGATATCAGTGTGGCAAATCTATGAGTAGATGTTGAAAATGATATTAATATTAATCCCAACTTTGTTGGTTTGGATATATCATATAGTGGCCCAGTACAGGGCAAGGTTAAACCATTGTTTACTGTCGCTATGGAAAATTTACCTAACATCGAAGTGTATGATAGCTGTATAAATGGTGTGTGCAATTGTGTTCACTATGTTCATGGGAAAAGGTCCCAAATTTTACCTTGCAGAATAGCACCTTACTTATCTCAAAAAGGTGTGATAAATATAGATAGTAAAGAGGCATTATTCTTGTGGCAGGGTTTCGTAGAAGGGTTTAAGATAGTTGACCCTGCATGCAATACGTCTTACGATTGCAAAAATTATAGGTCCATTCTTGAAGGTAGTTTTTACGAGGAATTTTGTAGCATATTGCGAGAGGAGTTAGAGGCTGGTCTCGTGTCTAAGGTTGAAAGCAAACCACAGTGCATCCACTCTCTGGGTGGTGTTGAAAAATCAAATGGTAAGTTAAGACCTATAACGGATTGCAGCATGCCTGATAAAATTTCAATTAATAACTATATGGACGAGACTAGTTCTACCTTCTCTTACAGTAATATTGGTACGGTCACAGCTCAGTTGGATAGAGGTGACTTTATGAGCGTAGTAGATTTAAAATCCGCCTATAGAACCATTAATGTTTATGGCCCCCACACTGATATGCAAGGCTTTAGGTGGGATTTTGGTCAAGGTGAAGGTTTCTATGTAAGCAACAGATTAACTTTCGGACTCAAATGCGCTCCTTATATATTCAATCGAATATCTGATTTTATTGTAGAGGTAGCAAAGTTCTACGGTGTGGAAAAAATTGTAAATTATCTAGATGACTTTATCATAATTGCTGATACTTATGATGAATGTCTTAGACAGAGGAATATCCTCATGGAATGTATGGTCTACATGGGCTTTGTGGTATCCAAAGAAAAGGTGACCGATCCATCTCGGGTTTGTAAATTCTTAGGCATCAATATAGATTCAGTTAAGTTAGAACTGTCTTTGCCTGTTGAAAAGGTTGAAAAAATGGAAAATCTCTTATTAGATAACGTTAATAAGAAATTTATTTCTAAAAAGAATCTTGAAAGGATAGGTGGTCTAATGTCCTTCTGCTCTCAGGTGGTTAAGGGTGGTAGGACCTTTAGCAGACGAATTTTTGATCTCTGTGCTCGGGCCAAACCCGGTGGCTATATTAGGGTATCAGCTTGCACTCGCCAAGACATTCAATGGTGGTTGGATTTTTGTAGAGTTTTTAACTGTAAAAAGTTAATTCTAAATGATGTTATTGGTACGCCTATGTACTCTGATTCGTCTATTAAGGGCTTCGGAGCATGGATGGGGAAAGATTATTTATATGGTGACACCAACTTAACAGGTACAAAAAATTTTGTAATAAATTTAATTTACCTAAATTTCCTTGTTCTCCCTCACAGGCTGCTACATATGCAGTGTACTTATCTGAATTTATGAAACCTTCTTCTGTAAGGAACTATTTATCGTCCATTTGGTATCATCAGAAGCTTAGGGGTGGCTTAGACCATAGCAGTAATTTCATGCTTAAAAAGGTGTTGGATGGTATTAGTAGGGATTATGCTGTTCCAACTAAGGTTATTCATCCATTGAGTCCAAAAGAAATGTTATGTATTAATTCATATTTGGATCTCTCCAACAGGGCTGACCTGAAATTTTGGTTAGCTATTCTGTTATGTTATAGAGGTGTCCTCAGGATAGGACATGTTGTATCTTCCCCCCATACACTAAGGGTAGGTGATGTTAAAATATTTAGAGGTTATGCTAGTCTTCGCATTAAAACATCTAAGACTGACCAACTTGGTGCTCATTCCTTTAACATATACTTATGTAGGGATGATACCTCATTGTTATGTCCTTGTAGAGGATTGAAAAAATTGTGCACGGGTAGGGCTGTGAAGGATTTGTTATTTAAAGTTAATGGTGTTCCTCTACAGTACCAATATATTAATTCAACGTTGAAATCTTTATCTCTACGTGCTGGTATCAGAGGTTCAGTCTCCACCCACTCACTTAGGCATGGTGGGGCTACTATGTTAAAGGACGCAGGACTTAGTATAGAGTCTATTAAGAAGAAGGTAAATTGGAAATCTAATTCTGTTTTTACATATTTACATAACTATAAGGTTGAACTCTTGGAATTAGATAGACTTTGCCAATCTCAATTGCATTGCTGATTGGTATGTGTTTTCACATGTGTTTGGCATGTTTTTATGTGTTTTTGGCATATATGGTGCTGATAGCCCCAAGGTCAGTAACCCACCAAACTCATGTGTTTCTGTGATGGATCATTTATTACTTGTATATTATATTAATACCTTTTATTACCGGTACGTCCTAGTATCTATTGTTAGCTTATCTATTTATTACCGGTATAACTTTCCCTGGTAGCGAGATAACTTATGGAACTATATACACTCGTGTATATTTATATAATTAGCCGCGGACGGTTAGGGACTACTTGCAGCGCGGAGTGGTATCTATGAGGTCATCGATGACGTCATGGTAAATATTCCTCCAGTATATAAGGAGGAGTTTTCAATGTAACGGTCAATTGGCTCGATTCACCTGGACAGGTAACACCACGCTGGGTGTTTCCTTGATTTTTAAATTTTACTGTTTATTACTATTGTTGTTACTATACTATTGTTATTATATTATCCATTTTACTGACTATGCTTATTGTCAACTAATATTCTATTGTTGTCTTTAATAAAGGCATGTATGGTGCTGATAGCCCCAAGGTCAGTAACCCACCAAACTCATGTGTTTCTGTGATGGATCATTTATTACTTGTATATTATATTAATACCTTTTATTACCGGTACGTCCTAGTATTTATTGTTAGCTTATCTATTTATTACCGGTATAACTTTCCCTGATAGCGAGATAACTTATATATATATATATATATATATATATCTGAAGATGGTAACCAAGAAATCAAAAAAACAGCGCGCAGATATTAATTCTATAGTGAAGTTGGCTGATGAAGCAGGGTTTGATGTGCAACCTAAAGGAAAGGGATTAGTGTATGATGGAAAGTACTATGCGCATAAAGCCATCAATGACTTACCACCAGAGCTGCGCTTGGAAAATACACATACAATCGTTACTGAAGATTATGTTGGTTATCACAGCGAGTTATCCCCTTTAAGTAACTTTTTTCCCTGTAAAATTCAGACAGAAGGCCTAACCTTCTGTAGTGTTGAGCAAGGATTGGCATACAAAAAAGCTCTATTTGCTGGGAGAATGTACAAGGCGAGTAAAATTATGGACGCATATACAGCAAGAGGAACAAAAATATAGCAAAGAGCTTTGATGCATATGGCTGGAAGGGGAGAGATGAGGTGATACTCAAGGAGCTAAATCTCATAAAATATGAGCAAGACAAGGATCTGAGAGACTTTTTACTGGGCACTCAACAGAGGAAGCTTCTGGAATGCACAACATCAATGCACTGGGGAACTGGGACTGGAATAAAATCTAGATACCTTTAAGCGAAAAAATCTTGGAGGTGTAATATTGATGCAAGTGTGTAGAGAGCTCAGAGAAAAGTATAGACAGGTAGTAGCCAGCACCACACCCCCTTTGCCACCTACTACTACCCCTCCAGTAGACAGTCAACAACAGCAGCAGCCATTGCCCATTACTACCACTACAACTCCTGTACCTCCAGTGCCTCCGCCACGCCCACATCATGTAGCAGCCAAACAAGGTGAAACAGTGCCTGTCACGTCGGCAACACCTACAACAACTGAGAGTGCAGGACAACAACAACATGCAACAACTATTGGGATAGTACAACAACAGCAAAGCACTACAGTGGTATCTGATAACCAGGTGTCTGTATACAGTGATAACTATTCAACAGCTGCAGAAGGCCAAGAGTCTAGCTATGCTGAATACTACGACTACCATACACCAGACTTCACTGCCTGCGGCACATATGAACACCAAGAGTGCAGCACATGCTGCATATGCGGCACCGGAACCTCAATCCCAAAGGAAGAAGGAGAGGAATGAAAAAAGAGAACGCCCAAAAAGAAGTAATGAGTCAAAGTCTCTCAAGCAGAAGGTGATGGGTTATCTGTCACCAGGTAAAAAGGTCTAATTGCTATCCTGACTCTCTCATATAATTATTCACTATAGTACAAACTGTTCTCCAAAGTTGAATTGTAACTTGACTCACAAGTAGTATGTTGTATGGAAATTTAGATACACTATTGATCTACTACAAGGGGACAACATGTATTGTTATATGAAAACTTATAAGGTCGACTTGTGTCTTTGTTTGTATAATGAAAAATACATACCGGTATTATGAGTCATGTCTGACTACAAACCACACTTTGTTCTATTGACATAACTAGGTGCAACTACATCCTGCACAAAGTTTAGAGCACATTACTATAATATTTGATAAGATTTATATTTTCTTTTCTATATACTTAGATTATAAACTTGACTTAAACAATGTACATATTATTTTATGCCTAGCTTGGAGCATGCTACCTCCCCTCTGACTACCATACCAATGAGATATCATGCCCTTACTGCGATCATCATTCATATCACCTACATACTTGGTATCACATCATATCACCCTCATGTCCTTATTTATTACAATAATGGTATTTCTTAATGAAATTAAAACCATGAAGGTGTTAAAGCTTACATGTATTAACACAAGGTCAATGTTTGGCAAGACAACCAATGTATTTGATATAGTGAGTACTATGGATGTATGTGGAATAGTGGAGTCATGGCTAAATGAAACACATAATGATGCAGATCTCTTTATCCCTGGTTATCAGTTTGTAAGATTTGATAGGAAACCAAGTAGAGATAAAGATGCTGGGGGCCTTATTTTATATGTAAGGGACTCCATTACTGTCACTGTAGATTTAGACTCTTCAATAATAACAGAGAAATATGAGATCTTGTGTCGATATGCAAGTCAGTGTGATTAAATATAAACTATATCTATGTTATCGTCTGCCTGACTCCCACCTGGATAAAAGTGCAATCTACACAAAGCTAACAGCCTTAAGAGCTAATGTAACCCGCAATAGAAAACTAATATATATGGGCAACTTCAATGTTAATTTATTTGATGCTAAATGAGTGGAGGACTCTACTGTTGAAACTTTTTGTACTGAAAATCAATATTATCAGTTAATAGATAAGGTTACAGGACCAAAGTCACAAACACTTCTGGGCCATACAAATGCAAATGTGCACAATGTAGCAGACTCTGGGTGTATCAACATGCATCTATCAGACCACTGTCCTATATATATGGTGATTAAATGTCAATGGAATAAAATTAAGAAAAAGCAGGTTAAAGCTAGAATTTATAAGCACTATGATTTTTTGATACTTAAAAATGCACTTGTAAATTACAATTGGGAACATGTGGTCCTGATGGAAAACCCTGATGATATGTGGAAAGAGATATTACATGTTGCAGTATCTGTTTTTAACAAAATGTGCCCACTACACTGCTGTGGTTGACCCAACCTATTGTAGAACTGAGGCGCCAAAGGGATAGATTATATAGGAAAATAAAAAATACAATGTTAGTTGATGACTGGTGTGTTGCCAACTTTTATAAGCACAGGGTGGATGAAGCGATTTTTATTAGTATAAAAAGAGAAATTGAACATCTTTTAACATTATAGGAAAAATGACCCCCATAAATTTTGGGAAGCTATTAAAAAATCATTACCCAATAAAACTAAAGCCACCTTTATTAAATTGAGAAATAGCATATCAGGGCTAATGGTACCAACAGCAGAATGCGCTGAGTATATAAATCGCTTTTTCACAGATGTAGGGCCAAACTTAGCTGCAGCATTGCCACCTTGTGAGGGGCATATGGACTATGATTGGACACCTTATGGAACGCCAGGGAGAAATCATGATCTATTATACCCCATTACATACTGTTATATGATGAAGTTAATCAAATCTATTAAGATAGAAAAGCCCTCAGCTATTTAAGATGTCAAGACCTACGTTTTAAAGGATGTATACATGTCTATTCCAGATGTTTTTTTATAGTATTGTATAATAAATGTCTTAGCACTTGCTCTTTCCCAAATAATTGGGAAGCTGGCACAATAGTGCCCCTTCCTAAGAAGCAAAATTCATTAGAAGTCAGTGATTTGAGGCCAATTAGTTTGTTGCCTATACCTGGTATGCTTTTAGAAAAAAGAAATTTGTTCAAGATTGCAAGTTTTCATGGAAGACAATAATTTACTTTGTCCTTTTCAGCATGGTTATCGAAAAAAAAAGAACCAGACAGCCATTACAGAACATCTTGGAAAAATAAAGAGGATTATTTCTAATAAACCACTATTTTGTTTATATCTAAATCTAAAAAAAAAACATTTGATACTACCTCACATTCTTTATTATTGAAGAAAATTAGAACTTTTGGACTTAACGAAAATTCCTGCAAATTCATTCAAAATTATCTAGAGTCACGAACACAGTGGACAATTGCAAATGATACTGTCTCTACACCCCTGAGGGTCACATATAGGGTCCCACAGGGGTCAGTGCTTTTTCTCTCTCTCTCTCTCTCTCTCTCTCTCTCTCTCTATATATATATATATATATATATATATATATATATATATATATATATATCAACACTTTACCAACTATTTATGATTTTGACATTACCCTCTATGCTGATGATGCAGTGGTATCTGTTCATAATGAGTTGGATATGCATGGTGCAATAGAAGCAATAAGTAAATGGTGTATTAACGATAGCCTTACTGTCTTTTCAAATACCACCCGTCCGCCATGAAAAGAGAGTAGCTGCCGTCGTCGTCCTATATTTCATGTTTTAAGACGTATACTGAGAGATATACTAAATGGAATAGATACTACACATACAGGAACACTCAGAGCAACCATAAATGGACTGAGATAAGCCGAAATCGTCCTAATATTAGGAGAACGGTTAGTTTAAAAAGGTCCACATAAACGACGCTGAGCGATAATACAAGTCGCTACGGTACAATGGCGGAACAACAACAAAACAGAAGACACCCTGACATGAGATCGAGGAGATCTTCTGATGCAGAAATCGATGCATATCTGGATCAAAATGTCCAAACCAAACCCAGAGGTAGAGGGAGACCAAGGAAATATAACAAAGAGGTTAGCAGCAAACCTACTAAGCGAACTCGCCCGCCAAGTGACGAAATTGGTAGTACGATGGACGGTCTGGTCGATACGGAATCTACGATGGCCGGTTTGGTCAGGAACAACTCGCCGGAGCTCCACACGTCGCACAGACCAAAGAAGAGGGCTAAAGCCACTGACAAAATGGTCAGTAGAAGTGCATTTGAGGGGAAAGACAATACTGTATTTGTAGATGAACATGTATCTACAGAAGATTCTGACAGTGATTGGACATCCAACAGCGATGATGACTACCAGTATACCAAGGTACAGTCCAAGATAAAGGAAACAGACCATAGTGTTGACAAAAAGAAAAGGGGCTCAAAAAACTTTTTGAAGAAGGGTTTCAATGATATGATGATTAGTGACATTAACGAGTTAAAGGAGAAAGTAGACGGTACTAACAGGTCAATCAGGGACCGTCTACAACAAATAGAGGCTGAACATAAATCTAAATTCGCACAAGTGTCATCTGAGATGAAGAAAATCAAAGACAATACACTGCAAAATAATGTAGATCTGAAGCAAGTACACGATGAGGTAAAACAAGCCCATGATATTGCTAAAGAAGCTAGGGATATTGCAGAATCTGTCAAGAGAGAATGGAATGTGAAGAGTATAAACCCTAGTTATGCAGCAATGGTCAAATACAACATCAACGAAGACTACAAGTCACCTCGCAGATTCAATCTGATAGTTACAGGGCTACCAGAAGAGGAGAACGAAGACCCCATAGAGGAAACTATGGCCCTAATGAGAGCTATGAGAGTTGATGTGGACAAGACTGAAATCAAACTAACAAAACGTATGACCACAGCTAGAGATGAGGGTACTAGGGCATTATTAATATGCTTTATCACGACATGGCGTAGGGATGCTTGTCTCAGGGCCAAATCCTCACTGGCACATCCTGGAAGCAAATACAATACAGTATATGTGAATCCAGATGAGGACCCAGAAGTGAGGCAGGTAAAAGGGTACATGAGGCGCATTGCAAAGAACTGTAGAGAGAATAGACTAGCAAATGCATGGGCCAAGGGTACAAAAATCCTGATAGACAATATACTGTACGATGGGTATAAGCCTAACTCTATACCAAGTAGATATATACCGAAGGATGACGTCAATAGAAAGAAACCTATAGAAGAGACTATAGAGGCACAGTCCAAGGGTCCAGGGGCAAACCCACTGAGTGACAGTAGAAGCACAGGGACTTGGAACACAGTTATGCAAGCTAGCAAGCATAGTGACGAAGGAAAGGATAGCAGTGGATGGAATACGCGACCTGAACCCAAGAAAACTCCAATCGACATAAGATTACAGCGAATGTCTGGAAACGAGTACAAGGGAAATATGACAGTACTGAAGAAAACACCCCCAGGAAGCATCTCTACATCAAGTACTGATACAACACCAGTAGTAAAGGAAAAGGTAGTGAAAAAGGGCACAAACAGTATGAAGGCCAATATCATTGACCATAATGCTGGTAAACAGGCTCATGAAAATGAGAAACCTGGGTATGTGATAGGGAAACTCTACATGAGGCAAACTGACACCAGTATTGTATTCTGTGGAGAAAAATGTTATCTCAGCAACCTGTATAAAATTAAAATCGAACATCAGGGTCTGTCGTTTGACTCAGCAGAACATATGTTTCAATGGGTAGGCTGTGTCGTAAGGGGGGATTTTGAAGCTGCTGAAAGGGTAATGAGGGCAAGTAACGCAGTGGATGCTCTCAAAGAGGGAGAAGGTTGTAAGAGGGGAATGAAATGGAGAAAAATGAGACTTAACATCATGAAACTGTGCTTAAGTAAGAAATTCTACCAGAATAGATTCCTACGAGAACTACTGAGGAAAACAAATCAGCTGAATCTAGTCCAGAGTGAGACTGATATGTTCTGGGGCGCAGGTGTAGGGTACAATGATGAAAGCTTGGACAATGACACATACAGAGGAGAAAACATGCTAGGCATCCTCTTAGAAGAGTTGAGAGCAAGGTTCCAGGATGAACACGACTCAAAAGGCCTGGAAGACATTGACAATCCCAAAGAGAATAACGGAGGTGAATAGATTCATCGGAATATATGCTTGGGAACGATAGTGTTAACTAGATGTTAGAATATAAAGAGTAAAAGTAGACGGTTCCAACAGGTTATTAGGACCGTCCTTTTTCTATATATATAATATATGGTGACTGAGGGTATGATGTAGTAGTTTCCTATGCATAAATGAAAATTGTTTGTCATATAGGACTTATCACATATTTGTTCGTAAAGGATATTGGTTACTTATAACATGTATTAAAATTAAGGTTATGAAACTAATTCTGTTTGTTCACCAAGTGTGCCAATGTCTATTTATTTGTGGTTCTGTTACACCATCAATGGACATTACGGACACACAGTATAGAGTGTCAACCTCGATCGACTCTCTCTGTATGAACCCTATAAGGTCTAGTGTTCATACAATATCTACACTTGTATATATGTTAATTAATATATCATGTGTGCTCAGAGTAGGGATTAATGGAGACAGGTGGAACTATCGTTTAGCAACAAATGAGTAAAGACCCAAAGACAGTACAAGAAGGTAATGGTTTTAAATTCCTGGTCTTCAATGCACAGAGTTTAAAGGATAAATACAATTATGTAAGACGAGAATTCAAGGGATTTGATTTTATAGGTATAACAGAGACGTGGTTAAAACCATTCACACCAAGTAGTCAACTGCATATATATGATAAAACATTGGTCAGAAATGACAGAAGGCGTGGAAAAAGAGGAGGAGTAGCCTGTTATATAGACAATAAATACATGCCCTATGTTGAAATCGATAATATTAACTCAGTGTTGAATAAAAACATAGAATGCATTTGCTTAAAAATAAATTACCCTGGACATAAACAAAAGGTAGTGGTAGTAGTATACAGGCCACCAAAGGGCAATGTATCGGAATGTTATAACCATATCAATGCCATAGTCACATATGAAATGTATAGAAATAAAGAAATATGGATCATGGGAGATATGAATGTAAACAGCCGTAGTAGAAACTGTATTAAATTTAGAAGAATGTCCAACTTTCTAAAGGACACAGGTTTAAGGTATCTAAGAACACAACCAACATATTTTCATAGATATGGAAAATCAACGCTTGATCATTATTATACAAACTGTACATGTATAAAGGATTATGGACTCTTAGACGACATCTGTGGTGATCATGTCCCAGTATTTGTTACTAGAAAACTGGTAAAAGAGGTTAAAAAACCATTAAAAGTGATCAAGTCAAGAAATATGAGTAATCTCAACAAAATTGAGCTACAAGCCTATGTGAATGATATAAACTGGGATATGTGTACATTGCCTGATACTAATGAAAGTGATGTGTATACCAAAATCATATACCATATTAATAAATACCTAGATATACATCATCCTATGGTGCAATATAAGGTACGTGAAAATGATATGTTCTATGATGAACGAGTAGGCAGACTTATTGCCAAAAAGAAAAGATTGTTTAAACGAGCCAAAAAATGTATACCGGGTCACATAAACCAACTACTTGATAGAGTGAAAATGTTAAAAAAGGATATAAACAGGAGATTAAGAATTAAAAGGAAAAGTGTAACAGTGAATCTACTATGTAAATACATAAAAGACCCTAGACGGTTCTGGAAAATGTTAAATATGGTATGGAAAGGTAAAAATACAACGCCTACGGTCAGCCTAAAAGATGATACCGGTACAATGATAAATACTGAACAATTGCCAGACTATATAAATGACTATTACATAAATATAGGTTCGGACCTAGCAAAAAGGTTCGAGGACATAGCATATGTCAATGAGGGAATGGTATGTGATAATGTACTTACGTTAGAAAATAGTACAGCGGCAATTTGTAATAAAATCCTTAAAACAATTGATGTAAGCAAAAGTACAAGTATTGACAATGTACCTTGTAAGATAGTAAAAGAATTCCTTCTAAGTAATGATATATTATTACCAACTTTTGTAAATAAATCTTTTGAGAGTGGGAATATACCCGAGGTATTAAAGATAGGACATGTCGTGCCACTACCAAAAGATGGATCACTGAGTGAAGTATCAAACTGGAGACCTATTACAATGACCAATGTATTTTCTAAACTTATAGAAAAATGTGTACATATACAAATAATGAAACATCTGTTGGAAAATGATATTATTAATAAAAATCAATTTGGATTTATGCCAGGTCGGTCTACCACAGATGCTATTTTTAAACTAGTTCAATATCTACTAGAAGCTCGTAACAGAGGAGAGCACTCTCTAATCCTTTTTCTCGACCTAAAAAAAGCATTTAATACTGTAAACTTGGATATATTAGTATCAAAACTACAAAATATCAGTTGTGATGAACAATGTATAACATGGTTAAAAAGTTTTCTATACAATAGATACCAGACTACTAAGGTCAACGGAATGTTTTCTAAAAAAAGAGTTATGGATTGTGGAGTGGCCCAAGGCACGGTATTAGGTCCCTTAATGTTTAATATCTATCTTAATAATATTACTAGTAAAGTAATAAATTCTGAATGTTTCCTTTATGCTGATGATGTAGCATTGGTAATCAATGGGAAAGATCCCTTAATAATGACTGCATTGATGCAGAATGATGTAAACGAAATTGAGAAATGGTGTAGATTAAATGTTCTTACGGTTAATGTTAAGAAAACAAAAACTCTGTGGTGTAGTTCTATAAGACAATATATAACCGACAGTAATATTACCATGCAGGGTACCGTATTAGCAAATGTAGATAATTTCAACTACCTAGGTGTTATAATAGATAAAGAACTCAACTTCAAACAACATTGTAAGAAAATAGAAGGAATGGGTACAGCAAAGTTGAAACAACTACGAAATATTGTGAAATACCTTGATATAGAAAACTCGTTAAAGATATATAAACAAATGATTGTACCTATACTAGAGTACTGTAGCTTTGTACAGGAATCTGGACCAAAAACTATTGTAGACCATATAGATATAATACAGAACCATTGCCTACGAGCATGTCTGGGAATAAGGAATGCCCAAGATATACATGTAGATGACCTTTTGATGAGATGTAAAGTGGAAACGCTCAGTATCAGGCGTAAAAAATCATTAGCATGCTATATGTACAAGTATGCTAGAAATGAAGAAAATATTATGGTTCCCACCAGAGAATTAAGAGGATATAATAAGATGAAACTTATAGTGAGCAGACCCAAGAGGGAAATTTATAGGAACAGTCCGTTGTATCGTGGAAACCAAATATGGGATTTATTACCAGCAGAAATACAATTAAAACCGAATATAGAAGGCTTTAAATCGAGTTTAAAAGGTGAAATCTTAACAACATTGGGCAGATTGTGA
The DNA here is from genome assembly GCA_949317995.1 of Acholoe squamosa. NCBI lineage: Eukaryota > Metazoa > Annelida > Polychaeta > Phyllodocida > Polynoidae > Acholoe > Acholoe squamosa. The sequence goes on along the minus strand of OX439037.1, from coordinate 33,853,522 downwards.
ATTATAATGAGAAATGTACGTGATAGGAAAAACATTGTTCACGATAGTTCATGGAAACCACTTGTATGGCATTACATTCATACCCTATACTCTGTCTATTTGATATATTGTATTTGGCGACTGATTATAATAACTACATATGTAGTGCTTTCTTTAGCCAATAAACAGTGTTAAAACTTCAAACTTACTGTAAATGAGAAAAAAGACAAAATGGTTCCTTTCAATGATAATAGCAGAAATATGACACTTTTTAAAATAAATGATGTCCCATTGGAAAGGGTTTATGAATTTCCCTATCTAGGATTAACAGTAGACCCTGGACTTAAATCTATAGAACATAGGCGGCTAACAATGCAAAAATTGAAAAATAGGCTTATATGCTTAGGGAGAGTATGAAAGTATATTGATATAGAAACTGCTTTAACTATTTGCAAATCCATGATTTTACCTTTGTTTGATTACTGTGATTTTATTTGGGACAGGGATTATAGGGGTAAGAATAGAGACCTGCAATTATGTACAAGACAAGGCGTTATGTATGGTCTATAGGGTTAGGCTTGAGGAACATCCCACCATGACAACCAAAGAGATTCAGGTGAAGAGTAATTGTGGAGATTTAGCTGATAGAAGGGATATACATATCCCTGATAATGTAGATCATAGAGAAATTCCTACATGTTTTCATGCTGGGAAGCACCTCAAGACATTACTTTCATTAAAACCTATAGTCCTAAGAAGCTGTCTTTTCCATGCAATAGAGACATGGAAAAAATTAAAACCCGTTTTACTCTCATTGAAAATGAACTTAAGTTTAAGAATGTTATTAAAAAGGAATACAAATCATGTTACATGTAAAGCATGATTAGTGCAATTTCTCATCTTCAATATATGCTCCATCTCATCTCATCTCATCACTTGTGACATACTAAGGAGTGTGTACTGCTTTTTTTTTGAACAGTTTAAACTTTATTTGACCAAACAAGATATTTCGTACAATGTTCATTAATAAAGTTGTTATAGATATATATTAATACTGGTCAATAAAGTTATTGATAGCATTATCAGTAGAATTGTTGGAGGAATGCTATCAATATGTATAAGAGAAACAACGTTGAAACAATTTATGAACAGATAACAGTTAACGCTAAGAAAATGGCGGACAACAATTAATGTGCATTTAACAAGTTTGACACCCCTTAAACAAAGAAAAAAAGAAAAAAGAGAAAAATGTGCTGTCTCTCAATAGGATTATGTTATGTTGGTATAGTGGCTAACATCGAGGATTTGGCTGAGTTTTTAAATTTACCATAATCTTCTATATTTCTTTCATCTGCACTTAGTACATTCCAAGTCTGAGCACTTAAAACCATAGGAGAATTTGCAAACGCTGTACATTTAAGAATAGGATAAAATAATAAGGGGGCTTGATTTCGTCTAGTGGGTCTGACTACAGGTTTAAGGAACTTATCACATTTTGATCTTTTATGTGCAAATGTTTTTAAATGGAACAATCTCCTCATTTCCAGAGTAGGGAGAGAGGCATTCTTGTGAATTTGGGTTGTAGGAGTGAGAATATGAAGGGATAAGCATGTTTTGATGCATTTATTTTGTAAGCGTTGCAATTCCTCTAAATTAGATTTACTGGCTCCAATATATAATATGTCACAATAGTCTATAATAGGTAACATGTAACTTTTATAAACTTTCAATCTTATATTCTCAGACATGTATTTCCTAGTTTTATACAATAATATAGACTTGTGACGCAGTCTGTTGATTATATTCCTGACATACATATTGAAATTCAGTTCTTGGTCTAGGATGACACCCAGGTATTTATAAGAAATAACACATTTTAGGATGTTACCATTTAAGTTAATTTTTGGTGTTTGTATATTCTTCAATTTCTTTTTTGATGCAAATATCATGATTTTTGTCTTGGTTTCATTGATCGTAAGTTTATTTTTTGATGACCAAAGAAAGAAACTATTTATAGCAGTGGTTAGAGTAGCTGATATCGTGTCAATTGATTTTCCCGAGGCATATAAAACAGAGTCATCTGCATATAGCATTGTGTTATGATTATCTTCAGCTGAGATACAGTCATTAATGTAAAGTAGGAAAAAAAGAGGGCCCAATATGGAGCCTTGTGGTACTCCACACACCAAAGGTAGGTTGGTAGACTTACTATGGTTAGCAATGGAGCATTGTTAACGACGAGACAAGTAGTTTTCAATCAGAGTTAAATTTCTATTTCTTATGCCATATTGTTCCAATTTATCTAGAAGTATTGTGTAATTAACTGAATCAAGCGCTTTTTTGATATCAATAAAAGCTGCTAATGTAATATGACCTCTGTTTCTATTTTCTAAGACATCGTCTACAAATTTTGAGATTGAGTCTAAGGTAGATTTCTTTTTTTGGTAACCTCCTTGATTTTTTGACAAAATTGAATTTAATTCTAAATGATTAGAGATAGCAGTGTGGATGAGTCTTTCTAATATTTTTCCCGGGACCGGTAAGATGCTTATAGGTCTATAATTTGATACGTTGGTGGGGTCCCCGCCCTTAGGGAGCGGTGTGACTGTAGCTATTTTCCATGTATCTGGTATGGTTCCAGATTCTACACACAATCTAATAATTTTTATAAACTTGCTAGGCATATGTACACAAGCAGCTTTAAATATGTGAGTAGGTAAATGCTGGAGTGCTGAAGACTTAGAAGTATCAATTTCTTTAACACATTTTAAGATCTCATCATCAGAGAAATGTAAATCAGGCATGTCATTTATACATCTTTCACCCTGAAACTCGTAGGGAATATTATGAGCAGATGCAAGTTTGGGTCCAATCTCAGCATAGAACTTATTGATAAATTCAGAGGTGTTTTCCATTGTAATACATTCACCATCGTCATTTACAAGGTTTATATTATTTGACTTATTATTTCCAGAAGGTAGAATATCCTTGATAGTGGCCCAAAAGCGCTTAGAATCTTTTATATTGGTATCAGCCAAATTTTTGTAGTAATTTTCTCTAGCCACATTGACCTCCATGTTAACAATATTCCTTAAGATTCTGGCATCATGCCATTTTATTATAGATAAGGATGCTCTAGCTTCTTTTAGGGCCGCATTTTTGTCGTTAATACGTTCAAGAAGATAATTAGTCATCCATGGTGATGGTTGGTCCTGGACTTTGAAACACTTAACAGGGCATTGTATATCTAGCATACGTTTAAGTAAATTTTCAAAAATATCCCAACACTCTTGTGCATTCATGCAATTATCAAAGTATGTCCAGTCACAATTTTCAAAATCATTTAGGAGCCTGTTTAAGTCAAGGTTACGGTATGATCTTCCAAGAAACTTTCTAAATGATTTTTTAATTTTTTGGACGTCTTTTGATAATGTGAATTGGGAGATGATCACTTATGTGTATATTCAAAGGACCTGCTGATACCATATCATTACAATTAGTAAATATTAGGTCGATACAAGTGTTTGTACCCGAGGATGTAGTTATGTCTTTTACAACCTGTTTTAGATGATACAAGTCCATGGTTTCATACAGGAGATTTTTTTCATTGGAGTTTTGCAAAGTATTGACATTAAAATCACCAATAACATATAAATCAAAATCCTCTATGTTATCAATTTGTAGAAATAACGCTTTAAAAGTATCGCAAAATATCTGCAATGATCCATTTGGTGGTCTGTAGACATTACATATGATTGAACGTTTCTCTGTATTTTTTACTGATAATAACCATTGGACTTCAATGTCTGAAGTGCATCTATTAAGATTTTTGAACTTATCTATAGAACAAGTAACATTTTCATCAACATACACGCATAGACCTCCTCCTCTAAACACACTTATTCTATCTTGGCGAAACATATTATACCTGGGAAAAGTATACAGGCTGCTATCATCACTATCATTTAACCAGGTTTCTGAGAATAAAATAATGTCGATATATAGATTGCTAAGTTCCTTATTTATATTTACAATCTTATTTCTGATACTCCTTGCATTCAGATGAACAACTGAGAAACCCTTTTTGAGATCGGGGATGTCAACCATTAAAATAATCCTTGAGAACATGTACACAATATTGTAATAGAATCTTGAGATATATGAAATTGTCAGCCACAGTGAAATATATATATATCCTGCACAGAGAAATGACTAGCACATGGAAGAATTTAAGAAAAAAATTGCTGAGTTCCCCCCATCCCTCCCCCCTAGCACGGGTCTGCGGCTACTGAGGCCACCCATGCTTTCTTACGTGTAGATGTCAATCTAGGAGAGGCTCCTTAATATTTAAAGAAAAGAAAAGAATTTCTACGAAATAAGATACAGACTATTTTAAGAAATTGAGGAGTTAGTTTACATAGAAGAGATATAAACAGAGGAGGCAGAGCGATACAAAAGAAAAGATAAGATATAAAGATATCATGACCGTGCATTTCAACAAGTATGTATCCTACCATAGCATAACATGCAATATACATAGCTAAGTCATTGGAGTAGTTTGACCCACTGTTCCTAACTGGATCCAAGAATAGAAACTCTCGAGTTGAGTCGACAGGATACACTGTATACAGTGTTACATATAGATTAGGTAAATTGGGCGCGCTGAAAATCAATGGTAAGTACATTTCTAACCGGCTATATTTGGCGCGCTATAAAATAGAGGAAGGGAAACCTCTAACGTTAGGCCTACCGCGTCCAAAATAGAATCTTTTCTATGGTGAGTGAATAGCGTCCCACTTAAATTGGGCGCGCTAGGAATCAATGGTAAATTTCATGTTGATTTCAGATATAGATTTGGGTCAATTGTTCAGAGTCTCTTAGGTGCTTCTAGATCATCTTCATCATAAGTATCATCGTGGTTATCCAGATCACCATCGTCGCCATACTCAGCATTCTCTGAGTCATTCTCGGTCGAATACTCATCATCCTCGTTCCATTCTCCCTCTCAATCATAGGTTGACCGTTGTTCTGACCTGATTCGTTCCAATATTTTACCCAGTAGATTTCTGGCCTTTAGATTGCCCTGATTGCATTGCCTTGTTTGACCCAGGTGATACCCACAAGACCATACTGGGTGGAAGGATGCCTCATATAGGTGGCCTTCTGTTTTCTGGAGAGCGTCTCTACAATGGGGCACATTGAATTTAGCCTTATTTATGGAATACATGACATTTTCGGCTCTCTTAGACCAATCTACACCCTGTTGGACCTGCTTTCCTAGTTCCATAATTACGTAGGGACAAGAGGCACTCATTATAATCTCCTCTATGTCTTTCCTTCCGTTCATTCTTGCTTTTGTGGCTTGAAAAGCTTGTTCAGATGAGTTGTATTGTACCCCGTCTACTTTGAAGTCAACCGGATATAGATTTGACAAGCGATTGTGTTGAGATCTAAACATGATACCATCATCAGTATAGCCTGTCGTGGCATTTTCCAAGTTGATGTCGGGCAATGGAATCTGGTTGAGAGTAGCATGTGTGTATGATTTACCCTCAATAATGATATATCTCTGTCGTAGTTGGCTTCTATAGTTCAATGAGCGTGCCAGAAAATGAATGGATCTCAGGTCGGTGAAGTTTCTTTGTTCTTCTACTGTTAACTCATCACCAATAGATACAGACTTCCATGTATCATTATTTTTCAGGTTCTTTAGTAGAGACATTACTTTGGATTTGGTGGTAGATTTGTAGAAGATCACTTTGATAGGGCGTATAGCAGGTTTCCTCTCTGGTTTGTCCTGTCGCTTTGTGGGTGCTGAGCCCTCTCTATACATAGAGTCAATAGTGTCAATGCCAAAGTTGGCTTTGATATCGGTAAATAACTGTGCCATTACCTGAGAAAGGTCAGAATATTCTTCTTGCACTCCTTTAATAATCAGAACTTTCTTGTTGTAGTCAGATTGAAGCTTCTCAAATTTAGCAGAGTGGTCTGTCAATACCCTGGTTTGGGCCTGCGCTACTACTGTCAAGTTTTTCATGGTCTTTTCTGTTTCAGATAGAGCAGCTGTCATGCCCGAGAGAGTGCCTTCAGTATCATTTAGCCTTGATTCGATGCAAGCTAGGGTTTTAGATGTATTGTTACATGTATTTTCCAGTTTTACCATAGTAGACTGTACCTTTTCTAGGGTTGAGATGATGTCTTTGGTTTTTTCCTCTGTGACAGTTACTCGTTGACCCAGTCCATTGACTGCATTGACAATGGTGGTTAGACTTGCGTCCGGCGGTAACAAATCATTTCGTCTCCTATCTCTGCCAACTCCTCTAGTTTGCTCCTTTCCTCTGGTCATGGTAATGAAATGATTGTTCCTGCTAATAATAATCCACTATGTGCGCTCCTATGGTTAGGTTGACTAAAGTTTTGTCATTTATATGTGGAGCCCGCTCTGACCGTCTACTCAGTGGTTGCCGCCATTTATTTCAAAAGCTTACCATACTTGTTATATACTTTGGTTTATTTGAGCGAAAGTTATGACTTTTTGGTGACTGCCATATCACTTTATTGTCTAAGTGTATACTATGAAAAGTTAAGGGGCCCTAGTGGTAGCACTGCAATGCGCAGAAGCTAGGTTAATACACATACCTTTTGTATTGTATTTTTACCCAATAAACAACATAAAAACAGATTTTGAGACACTATGCTTATTTCACTAATATATGATGATAGGGAGGGCTGCCTGGTCATTCAGGGGCGTAGGAAAAGGGGGGGGCAGGGGGGCCTGGGCCCCCCCAATCACAAAGGAGGTGGGGCCCAAGTATGTCTGCCCCCCCCAAATTAGATTGATATGGTGATAGGATAGGAAAAATGGGGGCCTGAGCCTAAAGTCAGATGCAAAATTGACTAGAAATTACCCTCCTAAACAAATTCCATGTACATATATGTATGAGGGGTGTCTCGATTGAGCCAACAATTCTAGGTCGCTGCGATGGGGCCCTCACTGGGCCCCCCCAATGAAGATTTGCTTCCTACGCCTCTGTCATTTAGATATATTTCTGTTAATGCTTTACCAAACCTGCATTGTGGGCGCCCGTGGAAGGTAGCCCATTTCAGTGTAGCCCAGCCAGAGTTATCTTCAATACATTGCCTACCATTTTACTCATGGAAGATGATTGAGTAGGCTTTACTATATATAAATGTCTGTTTCTCAGACCTGTCATAGTGTGCCTATGATATCATGATATTACCTTGCCTCCCTTGTCTTTGAAATGGGTCAATTCTCTTGATTTTGTAGAAAATCAGATTTTGTTTTCAGTAGACTGCTCAAATATCTACTTTTTCAAATCACAGCCAATACACCTTAACGGTGTTGACAATGACCCCTCTTAGTAGTGATGCATATCCATGGTCATAAGTAATATGGGCTCGATCTATATTTCTAAATACCAATTTAAGATAATTTTGATATTTCATGCTACAGATAAATTAACATAGCCCAAACTAATATTTAGTCTATTTACACTGCCATTTTAGTGTACCTACCCAAGTTTCTAGAGAGCTAACTTGGACTGTACGCCATACCTGCAGTCCGAGTTTCTCTGGACTAATTTGGGTGAGGCGGCATTTGGGATATAGATTTGACACTGTATTATACTGTGACGAGGGGGTCTATACATGTAGGGGGACAGGCATTCATATTACCTTCCTATGGGATTCTGGTGGAACTGTACACAGAAAAATAATGTTCAAAATCTTTGTCAGATGTTAGTCGAAAGGTTTAACTTTCTAACATGAGCTAGTTAGAAGCACATGCCTATTTGCCCCAGGGTTAGTCAAACAGGGCTAACCCTGAATGATGACTGAACTGGGGATGAGGCAGTTGATGATTGATGGGGGGCGGAATGGCGGGACTGGGGGTGAGGCAGTGGATGAGTGATGGGGGAGGGAATGGTGAGACTGGGGGTGAGGCAGGGGAAGATAACGACAGGAACGTGGGTCTGGGAGTGGAGCAGTGGAAGACTGACAGAGAAGTGGTGTAGGGGCCGGTATCGTCTTATATATATTAGTGCCGTTCATCCGAGAGACGTGTTCGTGTGGTGCCTGTTCCTTGGGCCTTCTGCAAGTGCAGAGCCATGTCTCGGCGCCGGTGAGTGCTAAACGAGCCATCACACTGTTTGCTCGGGCGGTCTCCATCACAGGCTTGTGGTGCATGTGATGTTCTACGATGTGGCGAGCGAAGCGAGGCTTCGTCTCAAACATCTTCTCACCCGTGAGAGCCAGCTGGCATGACTCGAATGGGCACCGTCGGCGGTTGCTGGTTGGTCCCCATTGGGTCATTGCCCACTGGACTTTCGTCCGGGCCTCGTAGCTGTAAATCGACCCTAATTTGGATTTCAGCTGGTCAATCCAAATGAGGTAGAATTTACCTACAGGCGTATCCGAGGGGCCAGATTTCATCCACTCCTCGTCATCGCTGTCACTGTCCTTATTGACGGCGCCGGGACACATGTAGTGGACCGTGTCGTAGGCACAGTCCGCGAAGCAGCGGGGAGTCCGTTCCTTGAACCCCTCGGCTGCATTCTTCCACATCCATTTCTGATTGTCGTCCTTCGGGACATCCGTGGTCATTTCTTCCCACGTTGTCACGGACTCCAAATCAGATTTGGCCGACTCGGGCAGTTCTGGATCGCTGTCGCTGTCCTCACTGTCCGTGTAGATACCGGCTCCCCTACGGCTGGCTCGGCTGGTGGTAGTGGTACCAGCCGAAGCCTTGGTAGAGGACTTGGCGCCTTTTCCGCTGGTACTGGCAGCGGAAGCTGCAGCCGAGGTGGCTACTGTGGTGGTTGAGGTTGTGGTGGTGGAGGCGGGCGCCTTCGGCTGGCCCTTACCCCTCGGCTTGGTGGGGGGCGTGGGCTCTGCCGGAGACGCTATCGCTCCGTTCTTCTTCTTCCGGCGCTGAACCTTGGTTGGCTGCGCCGGCATCTCAGGACTGGAATCCGACTCCCGTGGATTCCTGTCCTCTGTACGAGGGCTCCTCCTTCCGCTGACCGGGGAGTCAGAGTCGGAAGGGCCCGGCGAGCTGCGGTGAGCTGCTTCTGCTGCTTGGCAAGCTCGGCTCGCTTGGCCTCCACAGCAGCCTGCTGGCGCGAGATGTCCTCTTCCGAGATCTCGCCAGGTGCGTCCGGAATGTCGGCAGCTGGGTCGGTCTCGGTTATGGACCTCTCGACGGCGATGCGAACATCCTCAGCCTCCAGATCGCTCTCGGTGAGAGGACCCTTAGGCGCAGGTTTGCGGGTCAATCGCTTGACCCGGTCGGTTTCCACCGAGGACAGAGTGACTGTGGAGTCTGTATCCATGTCGGATTCAGACTCTCTTAACTCCGAGGCCTTTCGGGTGATGCCCTCGGAGATCAGCACAGCTCGGGCCAGACTCTCGTTGACCGCCATCTTCTCCGCTAACTTCAGGTAGTTGCGAAGCCAAGAGACTGGCATATTGTCAGCCAACTCGTCACTGCACGAGTCCATTACCAGAGTCTTGAAATCATCTGGTATGGGCTCGGGCACGCCTTGCTCCACCGCCAACGGTCCGCATCCGAACATGGAGGCGTGCATGGGGATGTAGGTCCCCCAGGAAGTGTAGACTACACCGGCCTCGCGATCGACGTGTGCCATACGTTCGATCCGAGTCTTGAATCCCGGAGGATACATTGGAATGTCCAGGACATCCACTTTGCTACCCGAAGCGGCTGCTGCAGACGAGTGCTCCGGGCATGGTGGTGGTGGAGGTGGCATCCTCTCCCGGTCGGTGGCCTCGGCCATAGCCGAGAGCGTCCGGGCGGCCTCCTCTGTCGAAGAATCAATAGATTCCTCGACCCGAGACGGGACCTTCGGGTCCTCGCCTAGTTCCAACAGAACGTTGGCAGTCTGACGCGCGGCGTCGATCGTCCCCTGTGCCATGGCACTGAGGGCGACTTCCAAATTATTTGGCGTCTGTGTTGGACTCCTCCCGAAGGATTCGTCCAACAAAAGGTAGATGTTAGGCAAGCTAACCGACAGCTAGGGGCCTGTAAACTGCCAACACTAACTAGAGCAAAAACGGGTGGCGTCTAACCACCACGAGTCCGCTCTAGTTATGACCAGTATGACGTCACACATCTCGTCTCGCGAGATCCCGCCGTGGCTATCCGGTGACCTAGTTCCGAGCTTTCCCGCCGCACCCGCGGCGCCACCTAGGGAACTAGATCCGAACTAACATTCGACTCGACATGCGAGACGCGGCCTACCACCCGAGTGCTATCTGCTGGAGTTTGGCGGTGTATACACCGCTTCAAAGCGAATGTACCGGTTAATCCGACCGCCGCTCACGGGATACAGCTACCCGGGGAGGGCACGTTCGGCATCTCCAGCCGTGGAACGTATGTTACCCGCCTATGGCGGACAACACGCAGCAGCTCGTTGTGTACTGAGTTAGGTTACGGCAGACCTCAACCGGGGACTGCGTCTAACGCCTTCGGTTAGCCTTTTATTTTTCCCGGCTTTACGTATGGCCTTTTCCGGATTCCGCTTAGCCACTGCGGGCACCTTCCCATACGTAATGCCTTCACTCAGCGAGACATTTTTCCTTTTCTTACGATTAGGTCGTTTCCTGGCCTTCGTCTTCTTTTTTACCATACCCTTGTCTCCCAGCGTCTTTCTCGGCCGGCCTCTAGGGCGTTTCATCGGTACTACCACGCTCGGTCCGCTAGGGACAGATACAGGTGGTTTGTAACCGAACTCCCTCTCCGCCTCTTCGCGCCCCTTCCAGGGCCGAAGTTTTCCGACATTTGTCTTCCATTTCCTACCAGTTAGGCAGTCCTCCATCATCACCGTGGACTCGGAGATGACACGAATTATTTTAAACGGACCTTCCCAAGGCGTTACGAGCTTTAGCTTCTCTAGCGGCTCGTAATACCTTAGGACTTTGTCCCCTACATTAAAACGAATTCGTTTAGCATTGGTGTCATAGCCCACCTTCTGCCACTTCGCACTCTTCAGCAGTTCTTTACGAACGGCCTCGTATGCCTGTTTGAACCTGTCCCTTAATGACTCCACAAACAACACAGTGCAGGGCGCCTCCGGGTCTATCCCAACCACTCCATACACTAAGTCGGCGGGCATTATGATGTCCTCGCCGAACACTAGCATGTTGGGGGTGCAATTAGTGGATGAATGGACAGTGTTGTTGTAGGCATGTACCACAAACTCGCACTGTTCATCCCAGTCGTCCTGGTGGGTATTAACCAGGGGCTTTAGCACTTGTATGAGGGTTCTGTTGAAACTACCTGCCCATCCGACTGTGGTCGGTATGGATTTGTTCGGGTCTTGCAAATGGCTAGGTAATGGCACATTTCCTGCCATAGCTCCGACTCGAACTCCCTTCCTTGGTCGCTGTGCATCATAAGGGGAACGCCCAAATGTAGCACCCAGCCTTTCACAAATGCCTCCGCACACGTGGCGGCTTTGTGGTTAGGAAGGGGGAACACCCGAGTGTACTTGGTATAATAGTCGGTTACGACCATCATACAAGTATTGTCTCGGGGCGTCGTTTTAATTCCGCTGATGATATCTATCGCCACTCGCGCGAATCTGATACCAAACAATTCCTGGGATAGGGGTTGCTTACCCAGGCCGGGTCCCGGCTTGTTTTTACAACAATCCGGGCAAGTGGCGATCCACCGAAGCAGGTCGCCTCTCATACCGGGCCAGTAGTAACGCCTTTGTAGGCGCTCTATTGACCTTTTCTTACCAAAATGGCCACTCGTTTGATGGCCATGGCAATAATACATGATATCCCTCCTCATCGGGGTGGGTATCACTATTTGCAACAGCCTACCATTGGTGGGAGTTGTCTTCCACCTACATAGTATGCCGTCTCGGATCTCTAGCTCGGTCCATTGGGCTAGCAACCGCCTCGCCTCCCTATCTTCTAGGGATACTAGCGGCCTTGCCGGTTTAATACCTGACCGTAGGTATTCCATTATGCGCGCAGTGGTGGGATCCGACTGTTGGAACTTCTTGATGGTCTCTGGGGACCAATCGAGATAGCTACACACAGCCTCCTCCCAGGGGATACGGGGGGTGGTATAATTAAATACCAACCCAGCTACCACAGCATTGTGGGCCCCGCAGTCTTCACAAGTGGCATTTTGGCACCTTCGGATGGGTCGTCTCGACAAGGCATCCGCATTGATATGTTTAGCACCGGGTCGGTGCTCTATTTGCTTATGCTCTAATCCGAATTCGGATAGGTGAGCTAACCATCGTCCAATCATCCCCTCGGCGTCCTTAAAGTTAAGGAGCCACCTAAGAGACGAATGGTCGGTTCTTAAAGTAAAGTCACTTCCCCAAAGGAAATGCTTGAACTTCTTCGTATACACCACCACAGCGAGGAGTTCTCGCTTGGTGGTACAATAATTTCGCTGTGTCTTGCTTAACGTGTTGCTAGCAAATGCTATTGGCACTTCGACTCCCTCTTGGACCTGAGAGAGAGCTGCCCCAATTGCATCGTTGCTCGCATCGGTGTCTAAGATGAAATGTCCCTCGGGAGTGGGATATTTCAACACGGGTGTATTCCTAAACAAATCTTTTATTTTATTAAAAGATTCTTCTTGCTCGCTGGTCCATGGGAATGGGTCCCGTGCCCTACCCGGGGTCCAGTGAGCTAAGCACTGCATGGGGAAGCTCACACGAGAGTAATTTGGTATGAAATCACGGTAATAGGAACAGAATCCTAAAAATGATCTCACCTCCTTAGCACTCGTAGGTCTTTCCCAATTTTCCACAGCTTCCAATTTTTCCGGATCTGCACTCACCCCGTTAGGAGTAATGATCCTTCCCAAGTATGTAATGGTTTTCTTAAACAAATTACACTTTTTGGGTTTAAGTTTAAGACCGTTTGATAGTATCCGGTCGAGGACTAATTGCAGATTCGCCAGGCATTGCTTGAACGACTTGCCGAACACGACCACATCGTCCAAGTAGACCAAGTATTTCTTCCACAAAAGATCACTCAGTAAGGATTCCATCATAGCCTCGAATGTAGCGGGGGCGTTACACAATCCGAAGGGTAAGACATTATACTCGAATAGCCCCATATGACTGGAGAACGCTGTTTTCTCCTTGTCATCGGGGTGCATCGGTATTTGCCAATACCCGGACTGTAAATCCAAGGTACAGAACCATTGGTTTCCGCCCAAGCTATCTAAAGTCTCGTCTATCCTTGGTAAAGGATACGAGTTCTTCTTTGTTATACCATTCAGTTTCCGGTAGTCGACACAAAAGCGGATTGTACCGTCTTTCTTAGTGGTCATACAAACAGGGCTGGACCAGGGACTCGAGCTAGGCACGATTACCCCTAGGTCCAACTGTTTTTGTATTTCCTCTTCACAAATTAGCTTCTTCTTTAGAGGAAGTCTACGATACGGAATTTTAAAAGGTTTCTCGTTGCCCACATCTATGGTGTGCAACACCTTATCGGATCTACCCACCGGTCCTCCCTCCCTACCAAAAGCACTCTCGTACTTTTGTAGGAGTTTCGATAGGCAATCCTTATCCTCCGTATTCTCTAAATCAGACTGATCAATCAGCTTTTGAAAGTCTTCATCCAAAGGATGCTTACTAACAGGGCTCAGTGGTTTATTGAATTTGGCCTCGGCGACATGTTCCACCGAGCTCATCCTCCCAATACTGTCGCCTCGCTTCAAGTAAACCACTGAACCACTTCAGTTAGTCATGGGTAATACAGTCCAAGCTGCATTAGCCACTAATGTATCCACTGAGTCTAACCTGATGCTCGACAAGTACACCGTATCGGGTTCATAGACTCCAGTTTCATTCCTTTGAGCCATGGACCCGCCACAAAGGACATCGCAAGTGGTACCCGTTGGGATCTTCACCGTATGTATCACTGATGCGACCGAAGACACCTGTCTCAATACGCATTGGACATGCAAGCCATACGGGTTCCGTATACTCATCATACCGTCCCTCGGGTCCAAGACGGCCCCGTATAAGCTTGCAAAATCCAGTCCGAGGATTCCGTCATCACTAACCTCTGCTATAGTCGGCGAAAGAACAAATTGTTTGCCTCCTATACGGATAGGCATAAACGTCCTACCAAATGTACGCATACTGCTTCCGTCGGCCGTGCAAGCATTTACCCCCGTTTTGAGGTTCTCATGGCTGCTGGCCACCGAGTCGAAAAACCTTTTGGACACACAGGAGTGGCTAGCTCCGGTATCCACCAAGAATTCTCCTACCCGGCCTTCCACAGATATGGGTACATACCACCGTCTCCCCCCTAAGGGTGAGGGGTTACTGGTAAACTGGTGAAAGTCTCCCGAATCACCAAGATTCAATCCGAGTCCTCTCAGGAATTCCAGACACGGATGACTTGGGGGAAGGCGTGTCCCACACACTCGGATCAACTCTTTGATCCATCCTTCCTCTCCCCTAGTGCGGCCACTCGCCTCCATATGTTCACTCCCATACATACAAGCACTAGGGTCCCCGGCCCCGGCCAAGGTGCAGGGGTGCGCACCCCCGGCCACCCGGCCTCCAGGTGTAATTGATTCGAAATCTTCCACCGGGTCACCCCCGGTAGCATTTTGGCATTCGTTCTTCCTTGGGGTCGTATCAGATGCCGTTGATACAACCCCCACTAGTTTTCCACGTCAGTGGAATCCGTAGTGTTCTCCCTTCCTTCGCCATTGTCCTCGGCTTCATAGAAGGCAGCCATTACCGGCTTAGCAGCGGTACACTCAGATGAATAGTGTCCCATGCGCTGGCACCTGAAACACTTTACAGTTCGGCGATCCACTCGGGGTCTTTGCCGACTGGCTTGGATGGCATCTGTAATTTTCTTACACATGTCCTCCATAAGTTTGGTCATGTCTGGAGACTGACCCTTCACTTTATCGGCGCTTACGGGAGGTTTGGCTGCCTTTTCACTGGCCTTCGGGTCACTCTTGACCTCGGGTGATGGTCTAGAGTCCCTTGGCTTATTGAGCGCCTTCCTTGGAATATATTTCCTGCCTGTAGTATTCTTCCTTAATTGAACCGAACAGAAGGTACCATCCTCCTGTTCGATTTCAATCAATTCGAAATCGTCTGAGGGAACTTGTACCTCAGACTGCTGGACTACTGACACCAGGGGAGCTGAGCTGCTGGCATTCGGTATGTCTCCAGCTAACATCGTTCGCTTCTTCACGGCCATATCTATACCATTAAATATGTCGTGAAGCGTTACGCCTTCTTTCCAGGCATCCCTCGCAGCAATCTGCTCATCTCGGTCTCTCAGACCCTTGACGAATTGTGTAATCAAATCGTCCATGTACCAATCCTGGTTTTCAGTACCGGGTCTAGCCTTGCTTAGCAGGGCATGGAGCTCCATACCGTATGCTCGGAAAGCTTCGTGAGGCTTCTGAGTACGTTTCTTAAAACGGACCATCGGGTCCTCCTTGACCATGTTACATAACAGTCCGCTAGCAGATTCTACCAACTGCTCAAAACTCCCTACGAGACCGTACCAGGTCCGCCATTGCTCTACAGCCATGCGACCCGGCCCGCCTTTCAAACATCTTACAAGATGCGGCTTGGCCTCGTATGGGGTCCACCCATTACAATTCATCACATCGATGAAGTCTTCAAACCATTCTTTCCATGATCGAGTACCGTCATATTCTTTTGGAATAACGGCTACCCTTCGGGCAGAATTATGAGCATACATCAATCTAGTGCATTGCTGTTTGCTCCATTCAACCGCCTTTGTTTCATTCAAGGTTCGGTTGCCCCCTATACCACCGAAGCTCGTATTGCCCGGTGGAGGTGGTGGTGGTGGCTGTGTATACGTCCACTGTGGACCACTGTGGTTCGTATAACCCGCACCACCCTGGTTAGGGCCGGGACCCGAGGTACCACTGTAGCCTGTGGTACCCGGGGCACCGCCCCCTCCTTGTGCGCTTTGATAACCGCCGCTGGAAGGTTGACTTCCCGCCGGATGACTGCCATCGTTTGATGGATTGGGTTGGCTGCTGTCATTACCAGCTCCCAACCCCACACTGTCACTCGGATCCACATGTATGTGGAATCCGTTAGTCTCCGCACTACTGTCAGAGGCGTCCCGTGGTACATAATCCGGGTCCAAGTTGTGGACTATGGGGACTTCACTTATCCGGACTCTACTAGTTCGGCCATGTTTATCTTGGGTTCTGATATAAACTCCCCCTTGATCTACATTCCGCGTCGCATTATCATTGATAAAAGGATTATACGGCGGATGCTTCGGCGTGGAACAGGAGACTGGGTCACCCTGTTTAACGAAAGTCGAGTTCGGGTTTGTATCCTTACTCGCCGGAGGGGCATTCGCTTGCTCCTGCTCCTGTAAATAACTCTCCATGGCAGACTTATTTATTGTGAGGGTAGCTAAATCTGTGGTCAGGTTTCGCTGTTCCTCCCTCAGCTGTGCATTTTCTGCTAAGATTTCGGATCGAATCTTTTCATTTTCCGCCACAGCTCGGTTTCTTTCATCCTGAGCGGCTAAAGCCTCTCGCTTAAAACTATCCTTTAGTAAGCGGTACTTTTCACCTTTTTCTTTCTGAGACCTTTGGTACTCATTGGTCTCTTTCCTTATCTCGGCTTGTTCCGAGACCATTCTGGCCTCTGTCTCCGCCTTCCGGAGTTGAAGTTTCTTTAGCTTCTCCTCCATAGCATGCAACTCGGATTGTAATCTGCTTACATCCCGGGCCTTAGTAACCTCTTCGGCTCTAGCCTTTTCGATTGCTCTAAGTCTATTGGCTTCTTCGAGTTCTAACTCGGCCAATCTTTTCTCTTTCTCGCGTTCGTCTCTCTCCTTCCTTTCCAAACGATGGGTTACCGAAGTTAGACGATATTTTAGGTCAGATTCTTTTAGAATCGCCTCCTGCTCATCGGACCGTAATTTTCCGCTCCGAGTCTTAGTTTCCTCTTCTATTTTTAATTGGGCCGCCATGAATTGTTCATGTTGCCTCTTAGCTTGTAACTCTACCTGTTCTTTGGCTTTCAAATAGGCCGGGGTAGTTTTATACCCGGGACCCATCCGACGTCCGTATATAGACCTGCGGCTGCCTCCAGGATTAAACATGGAGTCAGACAAGCCTTCGTCTAGAGATCGGCCTAGGTGATGCCTTTCCGAGCTTTTCGGTTCAGTACCCCTAGGCTTAATCTTCGCGTTCACTTCTGGGACCACTGGGTCCCTTATGGCTTTACCATCGTCGCTGTCATGGTCCGACGATGTCATTAATGGGGCTACCTCGTTTGCACCATCTAGTACTGCCTCTGGGGGGGTTGTAGTATGTTTTCCAGGGCTTTGTGCTACTGGCATACCCAAGTTACTAGCCGAGCCTGCTGGTACAATAGGACACAGCTGGAGTCTGCTAGTTATAGCTTGGGACCAATCACTCAGGTCTAAAGTTGGGGGTTTTATTACTCCCTTAAACAATCCCGTATCCGGTACTCCCATTTGTGGTGTACCCGGATACAAGTTTACGATACCATCACCCGTGGTACCGTCCATCAGACCGGGTGTCGGGAAAACAGTTCGGACACCCGCTGGATTATACATTTGTTGTTGACTGGGTTTCCAGTCTAACAACAGATGCTGGGATGTGAAGTCATCCTCTTCGAATCCCTCTAGCCCAGGGCTGGGGGGATCCGCTTCGGGTTTCCCGAGGCTTTTGGCCAATGTGGCCGCGCACCACCCCCGAACCAACTGGTCACGGCACCAGTGTAATGGTTCGTATTGACTTATATGCTGGGTGGCTCTTTGGCTCGCTTACCACTAGAAACACCAACACAACACGAGTAGTTCGGGTTGGGCAAAGCCCCAGAAACCCCTACCTCTCGGGTAGGACTTTATTCCACTCTAGTCTACAGGTTAAGCTGCGCGTCTGGACTGGACTAGGTCCAGTCACCTTCTGCCGCTCGTCCGGCTCCTTAGTAGGAGCTGGACGCGAGGCATGGTGCCGCCCCCTCTTGTACCAACGGGGTATCACAAAGCGACACCTAGCTGGCATAGAAGGAACAGGCACCACACGAACACGTCTCTCGGATGAACGGCACTAATATATATACGACGATACCGGCCCCTACACTTGGAATAAAACAGGGTGAGATCGATTGTCGGGTAATGGTTGTATTGGGAATCTTGTAGGATGAGGCGAATTATGAAGATGAGGTAGAGTGACTACGTCGCCCTACCTTTAATAGTCCATGAGCCCGAGGGGGTAATCGGTATCATTTGGGGCACCAAGGTTCATGCTATTTATGCTGGCCCCTGGACACCTGGCCCCTGGACACCTGGTCCCCTAGAAACCTGGCCCCCTGAACACCTGGCCCCACTCCCTCCCAAATCTCCCTACCTCATAAACCTATGGACTTGAGCAAGTGGTCTGAAGTTAGTGACAAGCATATTAATTTCAGACAGTTGTCACTAACCTTGGAGTGATCATATAGTATCAAAGAGATAAATTTTGGTCTGCCGGCAGAAAGGGAGTTGGCTCTATGGGGAAGTGGATGGGTGGTTGTTTCTTTTTGTGAGGGTTATCTTTTTTTAAATGTTGATTTTCAAAGGGAAAACAGATCCTTTTGGGAATTTTTTTATGAATATATCTTTATCATGAAATTGATAATTTACATGTCTGTTTTTGTGGAAAAAGATGGATGATTTATATTTTTAATGATTTATTGAAAAAAAAAACACTTTTATCACGCAACCGCCTACCTGGCGGTATAAACTCAGGCAGGGGCCCTGAGCCAAATAGAACATTCGGGTGGTCACATAGTCCTATTACTATGCCAATTTTTTTAACCTTTGACCTTGAAAAGCATGACCTTGACATTAACCAAGGTCAAAGCTATTCATCATCATGCTCCATCTCAATAAGTAGTATATTTTTGGAATCGTGTAAAAAGATTGATTTAAGCCTAAATTACTGACAAATGTGTGCATCTTCTAGGAATCTCATTATTTTATCTTGTTGCCATGGAAATAGCCTGACCTTGACCTAAAGGTCACTGACATCTAGGTCCATCCCCCAGATTCTGGGGGCTAGAGTCTCTCACTATTAAGAAACTTAATATGGTTCCCATGGTTCACATTTATACTTTTATAAGGCAAATAGAACATTTGGACGGTCACATATGCCTACTTTTATGCCATTTTCTGATCTTTGACCTTGAAAAGCATGACATTGACCTTGGCCAATGTCAACCAAATTCATTGACCTGATAATTTAGGATTTGGAATTGTGTGAAAAGGTTGATTTGAGCCAAAGTTATGGAAAAATATGTATATTTTCTATAAATCTCATTTTACCTTGTTGCCATGGAAACAGCCTGACCTTGACCCAAAGGTCACTGATCCCTAGATCCAACCCCTATATTCTGTAAGGTAGGGTCCCTCGCCATCAGGAAAGTTGTCCACATTTACATAATTATAAGGTAAATAGAACACTTGGAATGTCTCATAGGCCTATTTTTATGCCACTTTTTAGTGTTTGACCTTGAAAAGCATGACCATGACCGTGGCCAAGGTCAAACAGATTTATTCACCTAATCAGCCTCATTGGGTAGTATATTTTAGGATTTGGAATTGTGTAAAAAGATTGATTTAAGCCAAAGTTAAGGACAAATATGTGTGTTTTCTATAAATCTCATTATTTTACGTTGTTGCCATGGAAACAGCCTGACCTTGACCCTAAGGTCACTGATATTTAGGTCCATCCTCCATATTCTGTGAGCTAGAGTCCCTCACTACCAGGAAACTTGAAATGGTTCACATTTACACTATGATAAGGTAAATAGAACATTTGGAAGGTGACATAGGCCTAACTTTAGGCCATTTTTTAACCTTTGACCTTGAAAAGCATGACCTTACAGAAGCCGAAGTGGGCCACCATGTAGACATGCCTATGTCCCTTAGTGATTCTGCACATATACCATATGTAGTAGTATAGAGACGACTATTAACTCTTCCTTTACTGATTACGCATTTATGCGTAGTTTGGGCCGATTTTGGCCGATTTTTGGCCGATTTTGAGTAGCCTAAAGCGTTGATTCCACCAAAACCCTCAATTTTGTCAGGCCGATAGTTGGCCAATAGCATCGTTTTAGGGTATCGGCTCCCTATCGGCCCGATTTTTTGTCGGGCCGATAGCAGCCCGATAGGAGAATTTTCAGCCACAAATCTCACTTTTTTGACCTCTTCCACCAAGGAAAAAATGAAATTGTTCACGATATTGGTGATAAAAATCAATGATTTACTATATATATATATATACATGCTGAGTCTGTTCCTAGGTAAATAAATGTTCCTCTTTTATAAAAATCATAAAAGTATTGATTATTGGGCCGATTTTGCATGGGTACCCGATTTTTTCTAATCAGTTAGAAAAAATCGGGTACCTGTCGGGACCATCCCCGACGTCTTTCCGATGGTTCCCGATGGTTTCCGATGCTTAAAATAGAGCTCTTCCACAGAACCCGATTTGAGCCCGATTGTTGCCCGACAGTTGTCCGATAGTGCCCGATAGCTGGCCGATAGTTCCCGATGCTGCCCGATGCGTCCCCGATGCAACCCGATGACAAAATCGGACAACTATCGGCTTCAGTGGAATCCATGCTTATAGCTTCCTCAAAATCCATTGAAACTCTTCGATTTTTCTGTTGGCCCTAGCTTGAGTTGGGTTCTCCACAGAGTCCAAATATCTAGTCTCTATCTCTTATACTTTTTGTCTAGCAGTTTTACAAACTTGAGACAAAATCTTAAATTACCATAATAGTTTTCCATAGATTTAATCAATATCTAGGCTAAAAATCATGAAAAATGTCAAATTATACTTTTTTTTGGTAAAAATTGAATTTGTACATTTTTTCATGCTCAACAAAATGGCATGAAAATTTTTAGTGTAGTTTGATGCATTATTGGCCATTTTGGCTGGTTACCATGGCAACAGATATAAAAAAATATGGATTTTGCATTGTTTTGGTTGCCATGTTAACCGAAAAAGAATGTTTTCCAAAAATCATTATCCACCAAAATTCCAACAAAAATTAATATACTTTATATCTACTACAATATGCACTTTATATCATTGCGATTGATAAAGGGAGTGCTAAGATATTGCAATTTGAAGTTACCTCATAAGATCAACTTTTCTCATCATAACACCACTTTTATGATGATATATCTCAGTAATTAAACTAGATAGAGAAAAATTGGGTGTTGTTCTATCTGAATGATTAGCCTAGCATAAACGATCACTATTTTCCTTCTAATTTGAATATTCACACATTTCCAACGGTTTTTGAGAGTTTATGTTGTAAACTAAAACCCTAAATTTGCACTGAAATACTCTGGTAAAAGAAGAGTTTAAAGTGTATGTGGTTTCAGCTGTCAAGTGTAAAAATCTGCTGTCAGTCTGTCAATTACTGTATTCTAGTTTGCTGTCAAGGGAAAAAAATCAGCTGTCTGTCTGTCAACTTTCTTATTGATGATTGTGACAGGTATCCTTTAAGCCTGGAAGCATTGAAGGCAGGAATATTGGTAGGGAGGAAGTGAGGGAGGGAAGATGGAAGGAGGGGGTAGGAGAAAGGAAGATACGGAATGAGTGGAAAGAATGAGAGGAGGGAAGGACTGGAGGGAAGGACTGGAGGAAAGGAGTGGAGGGAGGGTGGAAATGGATGAGTGAATGAATGAATGAGTTGAAGGTGAGTGAGTTGAAGGCAGGAATATCGACTGGGAGGGAGGGAGTGAGGGAGGGGGAGAGGGAAGGAGGGGGTAGGAGGAAGGAGTGGAGGTAACGAATGGAATGAATGAGAGGAGGGAAGGAGTGGAGGAGAGGAGTGGAGGGAATGAGTGGAGGGAGGGAGGAAATGGGTGAATGAATGAATGAGTGAGTGAGTAAGTGAGTGAAGGGAGGGACGGAGGGAATGAAGGGAGGGAGGCAGAAGTGAATGAGTGAGGGGAGGGCAAGAAGGACTGAGGGAGTGAGTGAGGGAGAGGAAGGGAGGGAGGGAGTGAGTCAGGGATGACAGCTAGGATGCAGGGAGGGAGGGAGTAAGTAATGAGAGGCAAGGGTAGAATGGAGGGAGTCAGATTGATTCAACTTGGGTAAATTGGGTCAAAATGAGTCAATATTGATCAATTGGCCCAGGTTTGGGCCAAATTAAGTCAGACATCCTTCACATTGGTTAATTAGGTCAAAAGAGGTCCATCGAAGTCGAAATGGGTAAAAGTTGTCCAAATTGGGTCAAAACAGGTTAATCTAGGTCAAAATGGGCAAAAGTGACCCAAATTGGGTAAATTAGATCAAACCAGGTTAATCTAGGTCAAAATGGGTAAAAGTGACCCAAATTGGGTAAATTGGGTAAAATCAGGTTAATATGGGTCAAATTAGCCGAAAATAAGTCAGTTAGATCAAAACAGGGCAAATTGCGATTAATTAGTTCAAATAAGTCAAAAATAGGTCAATTAAATCAAAATTGTGACAAATTAACCAAAAATAGGTCATTTACATCAAATGAGGTCAAATTAGGTCAAATTAGCTAACAACAAGTCAAATTAGCCAAAAGTAGGTCAATTAGTGACAAATTAGGTCAAATCAGCCGAAAATAGGCCAATGGCATCAAGCTATGTTAAATTAGGTCAAAATGGATCTAAATAGCGCATTCCACTGAAAGTGGGCACTTGTCCATGGTAGAAGGTGATTTTTGAAAACTCAGAATTATATCATGAAATATGAATGTAATGGGCGTGAGCAAAATGTATTTGAAAATACTTGAGTATTTGTCCTGGATGCAGAAATATTAATGCAATGGGCGTGAGCAAAATGTATTTGAAAATACTTGAATATGTATTGCAAAGTCATGCCTGCAAGTAGACCCTAAGCTTCTGTACCAGAAAAACCCCTATGACGACCCTAATCTTGGTGGGAAATAAGAAGATTGAGGATAGTGTTTTAGTAGGCCTACCAGTGTACCTTTATTTTGCTCACGCCCATTACATCAACTGTATTTTGTTACAAAAATGAACAGGGGAAAAAGAATGCCAGCCAGAGCACCTCCAAACCACATGAAAATGTTAGAGAGGACCCCCCACTAAGAAATAAATAAAGTTATATCACTGTGTTGCTTCTTGGCTTGATGGTATAGAGCCTGGAATGAGGTGCAAATTGAAAAAAGGCAATTTTTGGCTATTTTTCAACTTTGGGCCACCATATCTCCAAAAATAGCAGGCTGACATACATAAATTTGCCCTTCTGTTGAAGCCCAATGTGCTTTCTTTTAAATGAAACCAGAAATAAGAAGAATGGTTGATTACTTTTTTATTCTACAGCCCTCTGTATCCAAAAAGGCCCAAAAAAGACCCAAGTGCCCACTTTCAGTGGACTGACCCAAATAGGTGAATGTTGGTCAAAATGGACAAATTCTGTCATGATAAAGTAATAGTGACCAAAAATGGACCAACTGGGTCAAAGAAGGTCAAAAGAGGCTTTAATTGGTTCAATTTGTCTAATCTGACCTTATTTGACCACTCAAATTTATTTTTCTCCATTTTAACCTCATTTGACCTAATTTCACCCAAATTGTCCAATTTTTGACCTATTTGAACTAGTTTCATGTATTTCACTTATTTTCGGCTAATTTGACCTAACTTATCACAATCTGACCTATTTTGTCATAATTTGACCTAATTTGATGTAATTGACCTATTTTTGACAAACTTGACCTAATTTGTCACAATTTGACCTATTTTGACTTAATTGGCCTATTGTCGGCTAATTTGAACTAACTCGGACAGATTGGAACCAATTTGACCTAATTTGATCCAATATGACTTTTTTTAGCTGATTTGTTGTGATTGATGCATGTTTGGCCAATTTACTTAATTTAACCTATCCTCTTGACTCATTTTGACCCATTTTACTCAATTTTTTGCGATTGACTGATGTTTGACCTACCTGACCATTTTTGAACCATATTCCCCTGCTTTGACCCACATTGCTCATGGTAGGTCCATCTGACTTAATTTTGCCCTATTAACTTATATGACCCCTGCTCCTTCCCTCCATCCCTGACTCACTCCCTCTTTCTCCCTTCATATCTCCCTTGCTCCCTCACTCACTCAATCACTCCCTCCCTCAATGCCTGCCTGCGCCCCTGTCTCCCTGCTTCCCTCCCTCACTTCCTCCCACATTCCCTCCCTCATTCCCTCCCTCACTCACTTACTCACTCACTCACTCACTCATTCATTCCCTCCCTCTGTCGCTCCCTATCACCCTCGACTAATTCCCTCCCTGTCCATTCCTGTGTCCCTACCTGCCTGTGCCCCTGTCTCCCTGCTTCCCACCCTTACTTCCTCCTGCATTCCCTGCCTCCTTCCCTTCCTCACTCACTCGCTTGCTCACTCACTTGCTCATTCATTCCCTCCCTCTGTCCCTCCCTTCCTCCCTCCAATAATTCCCTCCCTGTTCAGGACTGCCTCCCTGCCTGCCTGCCTACCTGCCTGCCTACCTGCCTCCCTGCCTGCCTCCCTGCCTAAATGTCTCCCTCCCTCCCTCCCTCCCTCCCTCCCTCCCTCACTCACTCACTCATAGCTTTGACCCTCAATCTCTGTGTCCCTCATTCAGTGCTTCCAAGCTTAAAGGATACCTGTCACAAGCAACAGTAAGAAAGATGACAGACAGACAGCTAATATTTGCCCTTGACAGCAAACTATAATACAGTGCTTGACAGACTGACAGTATATTTCTACACTTGACAGCAAAACACACTCTCACATTTATAGTCTCTATACTACTATGTATGACTTGAGTAAAACTCACTAAGAGGCATAGGCATGTCTACATGGTGGCACACGTCGACTTCCGTATGACCTTGACCTTGCCCAAGTTCAACCAAATTCATTGACCCGATAAGGCTTAGAATTTTACCTGGTTGCCATGGAAACAGGTCAAACTCACTGTAGAGGTACACTTTACTAAACCATAGGAGTTGGGTACCGTCTGACGTGGCGGGTGAGTTGAGTCGTCGGACGTTCCTCAGGTTCCGGATAGGTGGCAGCACCGATCCGGGTCTGTGGGGACATCTGACGACGAACACCTGGGTCCGTATATAAAGCCCAGGGCTCAGCCGCTACGTCAGAGGCCCTTCTGGCCTCCACACTATGTAAACCACTGTCTTTTAATATTAGCTGCCTCTTTGATATCATCCGGCAGCCGTGAGTGTGCATTAAGTAATAAACCTAACCGTTGGCATACACTTGGAATACTGTCTTACTCTTTCTTTCCGAACCGTAAGACCCGAACCCCCCCCAGGTCCGTAAGGTCACAAACCCTTACATCACCATGATGGCTACCATGGCCAAAGTGCTAACTCACAAAAATATGATCCCTAGACCCTTAACTCTCAAAAAAATAGCATGAACCTTGGTGCCCCACAATGATACCTGTAAGCTAAATTTTGCTTGCTGGCTCATGGACTATAATACTTGCAGTTATATGATGATGCAGAGCAATTTTGACCCCAATGCCGAAATCATTTCCTTTTCTTCTGAGGGAATGATTTATTTAAAAAAGATCTAACTAGACCATCCTCCACATTATGGTCTATAGTTTGGAGAGAGGGGCATGCCCCGACCCCCACTAGTTATGTAGCTGTACTACGCTCGTGACATGCCCTGCCATGTACCTACAAGCCCTAAATCTTGGACCCACTCCTCTAGAAAATTCTGGATTCACCCCTAGGATTCACCCCTGAGTATGTACCTGTACAGTTTGTCCACTCGGTTACTTGTTTTTCTTACGAAGAATTATTCATAGCGCGTTTTTTTTGTGGACAGTTTGATATCTATATATGAAGTATTTGGTGTAAGATAAAGGTCAGAGTAGCGGTGCTTGTACATCTTTCTGCTTATTGAGTGAGAATCGTTTAGCCTTTTGATTATACTAGAACTTTGATGTCAAGATATTGACTCAGAAATATTAAGTCTGCCATCACGATAGAGCCTTTGATCACACACATCAATTCTAAGTGTTCATTATATCTTAGTATTGCTAGTCCCAGTACCCACGCACACATAGAAAATAATGCGTGCCTTGATGCCTGAAGTTACAGTGGCGGATCCAGGATTTCTAAAAGGAGGGGACGCGCCCTCATTTTAGTCTCTATTTTGGCAAATTTAAGGCTCAGAAGAGGCAAATAAACTGTTAACTACTGACCCCCGCCCCCTCTAAATCCGCATAAATACATATTTGAGAGATCAGTTCTTAGAAGCATTTCTGTGTCGGCTGTGATATACCTGTGTGTCTCGCACAGAAACCCCATCGATGCTGAACATGTCCGTCTCACAAGCTGAAACACATAGTTGTGTGTCCAATGGGCGACAGCATTGGTGAAGGACGTGCAGAATATGTCTATCGACAACCACTTACATTCATTTCCGACGTTAAAAATCAAACATGTTAGATATTTGGTGTGTATATTCACCATTGAGCCTATTACTTAACATCGGTAGTCCACTTGGCCTCTGTCGCACGATTGAGCCATACATTTCCTATATCAATCCCTGGGATAGAGGCCTTAGTGGACTATCGATGTAGCACTTCCACCATACAGTTTCTTCTCTGTTTGCAGTGTTCATTGGACGACAGAACAGAATCTTCTATTGGGCGATCAGGGCCTTTCTCCACTAGGCGATATTTAGCCAGAATGACCATCGTTACCGATCAGAATGGTGCTGTGGGTATCTGTGAGTGGGAGTGGGGTACCTCTCCTGTACAGCTGTCGGTAACTAGATTGGTACCAAATCGTTGGAAAAAATCAAACATGTCAGTCTTTCTGGGGGAATATCGTGACAGATATGCACATCTGTCACAATAGTCGTGTAGTGGAGACAGCCCCTCAAATACTAATAGGTAACATGAGGTGAGGCTCCACTACACGATTTTTTGGTACAGTCTCACCTAATTTTATCCCTATAGTGCCTAAGGTATAGGGTGTTTACATTGCTATATTGTAAACATGAAATTCAAAATTGTAAACATGAGATTTCAGGGGTTATTTTATGGGTGATATCTCTCCTTGTGTGCCATATTTAACAACTAACCTGCACCTGCATAGACTCTGTGATTGGGTGGGAGTTCAATATATAAACATCAACACAGCAAAATATAAATAACAGCACAGCAGTCACAGAGATCGCAGGGTCTTGTACTGTAAAAATCAAACCTGTCTGATATTGAGTTGCAGAGAGT
The DNA here is from genome assembly GCA_949317995.1 of Acholoe squamosa. Taxonomy (NCBI): domain Eukaryota; kingdom Metazoa; phylum Annelida; class Polychaeta; order Phyllodocida; family Polynoidae; genus Acholoe; species Acholoe squamosa. Next base: position 33,826,221 of record OX439037.1, on the reverse strand, counting down.
CATCGGTGTGAAAGTCTGCAATATTTACATTAGGTCAACTTGATTTAGTAAACAAAAACAAGGGGCAGTTCACATCCGAAAATATCAAATAATTTGATATCAATTCTCCTTGCATTATCGGTCATTTAAATCGGATTTTTTTTTAGTCAGAAAATCATTATCTGTAAGCAGCTATCACATTTCAAAGTCCACAGCATATTTTTCCCCTCCTTTTCTGCTGATTATGCATTATCTGCCCTAGGATCGGACGACAATGGCCCTGTGGACTATGTGTATTATAAGAACAAGCAAGCTAGAGGAGGCAGCACCGCGGTTCTTTTGGGTTATATGATCCGAGCTTATGCTAGATGTAGAATACTATCTTAAGTCCATAGTCCACTTGGCCTCTGTCGCGCGAATGAGCCATACATATTCTATATAAATTTCTGCGATAGAGGCCTAGTGGACTATGGGTGTTATATAACGTACCACGCTTACTAAGACTATACTTCCTGCAAATGTTAATAGGTTGACTTCAGTACTGAAGCTAGAGCAGGAACCACGGATGATTGAAAATAGTTTATTATACTTTAGTGCACCCTATAATTGAAGTGAAGTAAAGTCAAATGAAAAGCTTAAATCGTTATGGGCGTAACTAAGATCTTTATTCAAGATATTATATTTCATATCATAGACACAACTTGACTGGTATATCATTTGGCCGGAAATGACAATTTCAAAGTTTCGGCCATTTTGTTGAAAATATTGATAATGAGAATCTGATTGAAGAAAATCTTAATATTGATATATTCGTCAATATGTTCATTGTTCTTTATAATATTATTATATATCTCTAAAACAGGTACTTTTTCATGGCCCTTACTGTTTTGCAACATTGTGAATGCTAAGTGCGTGCGATATCATACAATGGAATGTGGCCACATTCATTTTGACTTTAATGGCATTTAGCATCTTAGGGCCTAAACCCATTGCACGATTGTAAAACTGGCCGATCATTTGGGTACAGATCAAAATCGGTTGCATAATCGGCAATTGTAGGTGTTTAAAGGGGCATCTAATGAACCAAATGACAAAATCAGGTGAGAATCAATGCTATACTACAAAGTAATATCTCAAAAGATAGGTAATGAAAATAAAAATTAGCAGTGTATTGCACAATCGGGCACAGAATCGGTGGCCTTTTCCCAGAATATACCACCAATTCACCTAAAACTGATCAATATTAATGTGCATTATGCAATATTTGGCCGATAAAGGTACCAATTATTGCAAAAACGGGTAATGGGTTTTGGCCCTAAATGCATTCTAGCCTTTTCTCTTTCAGATAAAAAAGAAACAGAGATCACCCACCCTTCTGTCGGCTGACCACTCACATCATATCACTTTCATTCTTTAGCTCACTCTGTCAGACTCTTCACCAAAGTGTGAAGAGATCAACTTTCACCCCACTGAATAAATCATCACAACCATCACAACTTCCACCGGAAGCTGTTTTACGCCCGCCCAGAAGGCCCTTTGCTGCGCGTTCTCCAACACTCGGGGGCCCGTGGGGTCACGCGGGGTGGATGTATTTGGCAGACGACAATTCTGTTTGTGAATGACAAAGCCGTGAATAATCCGAGATGACCCATGAAAGCAGCTGCCACTCCTACTCTGGGAAGATACGTCCTGACAATGTCCGACTGTAAGCAGATCTCTTATTGGTCCATCCCATAAGGGATTGCCATTGGTGATGAGTTAAAACAACCAACGCTTCATGAACCCTTTGTGATTGTGTATTCAAAGAAAAGTGCTAAACGATATAATAGCAGATGGGTCTCCACGGGAGTTAAGCGATTTTTCTAATCTACCATATGTAGATTCTGTGTCATTCTCGTGGAACTTGGTCCACGGGATGTTGGTAGAGTATCTATCATTCATGTCTATCGTGTACATCCCCCTATGCTCAACTTTTCAACATGTAGAATAAGCCCACAACCTAGAAAAATCATAAAAGCTCATAAACTTTTGAATCTGGTCCAAATAGGTGCTAAGATCGATAGTGCACTAAGGCCTCTATCGCAGGAATTGATATAGGGAAATGTATGGCCAAGTGGACTCTCGATGTAAGGGCCATTTTCAACCATCCGATAGAGTAGGTATATCCGCCAATAGGCACTGCTGTCGGCCGACAGAGGGACACGCCTCACCATTGACCTCTATGGGCACCCTGTCGGCCGGTGTGGGCGTGTCGTGCCCCGGTCGGCTGTTAGAGTGAGCATATCGGGTGGTGGAAAATGGCCCTTAAAGTGGCATAGTCCGATTGTTGGGACTCAAAAATCAATCTTCTCATTAATGAAGCTTGATATTCACATAGACCAAATTTCCCTAGGTATCTACTCTATTCACTCTCATTCTCGGAAATTAAGCAAATATTTCTATAGTAATTGTCGGATTTATACCAGATTTCCTACTTTTGGGATGCATGCCATAATCCTAGCCATTGGAAATACACTGTCAAAAGCATATGACTGGGAATACATGCAATATTTAAGCTTGTATGTACCCTTGATGGCATTTGATGTACCAACAACACATAAATTATATGATGTTATAACAGTGTCTGGAACATATTAGAGTAGAATTTGAAAAATGATCAAAATGGGCCTACCCGGTAGGTCACTTTAAAACTGCCATTTAATGTTGGATATGCAAGGAGAATCAATTTTGAAATATTTGATATTGTCATATTTTAGCTGCCCGACAATAATCAAGAATATCGGGACAATTGTGAAAATATCTCGCATACTACTGACGCCAATAGTCCACTGGGCCTATTCGGCCGACTTTGGCCATACATTTCCTACACAAAAAGTCGGTCGAATAGGCCCAGTAGACTAGGTATTGGTCCGACAGGTATGTGCTTTTGTTAATACCTATAGTCCACTGGGCCTCTTCGACGTTTGCCATACATTTTCTACACAAAATTCGACCGAATAGGCCCAGTGGACTATGGGTATAAGGAGTCCGAATTTCGTGGATCAGACTTGGATTGTTCAAAAAAACATTAACGAGGTCCTAATAATCCGCAATTATCCCAATATGCTATCGGATCTGTTTGAATAAAAGCTTCTTTATGTATTAATTTTAGCATTAAGTTACACGTCGAGGTTCAGAGCCATGTGCTCTGCAAGGGATATATAATTCCTACCTTACTACTCATTTTACATCATATCAACTAGTCCTTTGAAGATTCCCATATATACACTTATATCATGGTTGTGGCGAATTTGCATATTTTTTAATTCAACTTTATTGATACAAGGGTTCATGTAGCCACTGCTATAAAGAACGATGTTGACACTGGAACGAAACACAAGTTTGACAGTGAGTTGACAACAAAATATATCAGCCATTTCTAGCTTTTACATACCAAATCTGACGACATGACTGGAAGGAACCATGATATTAAAACAATATGTAAGCTTTATTGATGAACTCGTTGATTTCAGCCACTGGATAGAATCCACTTGGGCTTCGCTTCTATATCCTCTAAATATAGTCGAGCGGCAGGAGGAATCCGTCCACCCTTGATCAGATCATCCTGTCTGTATGGCTGCTCACACAATGTTTTATGGTAACTGTATTCGTGTCACGTTGATAACCTATGTAGACAATAGGTTAACAGTGTCTTCTATATGATTCCAATTGTTAACATTATACAGTGGCGGATTTAGACGGGGGTACGGGGGCGTGCGCCCCCTCCTTTCCCCCAGTACTAATGAGTTTATTTACCTCATTTAAGTTGAATCTAGCCAAAATTAGGGGCTGAATAAGGGGCGCGCCCCCTCCTTTTCAAAATCCTGGATCCGACCCTGACATATTCAGCCCAGCACAAGGGGAAGCTCTTGCCAACAGCAGGAGGCCGTTGCGAAAAGTTTGGGAAATGGTTCTGTCTGAGGTGCTATTTCCAAAACGGAACTCACTGACCTCAGGGAATCAATTCCCTGTTGGGTTGCCAAAAGATAATTTGTCATAGAAGTGGTTTAGGAGTGGTTGGGGATTGGAGAATGCTTCCCAATAGAGAACCAATTCCTGGCTAGTTCCTTCCTTCAATTCCCTAGCCTATCGACTATGGGAAGTGTCTAGGTGGAACCAATCATGGAACCAGTTCCCCCAGCTTTTTGCAATGCAGTCTAATTCAGAGCAAGTCAATTCCATTACAGTATTTATTTGGTAATTGGTCTCTCTGGGTGGAAATTGGGGGGGGGGGACCTGGAAGGTGTGTTAGGTACAGTGAGAATTGAGTTCCCAATTTTTCACAACAGCCTCCTGGAGGGTGTTGCGAAAGGACAGGAATTCAATTCTGTCGGAGGTGCTATTCCCAAATGGGAACTGACTACCAGTAGGCAATGACTTCCCCCCTGTTTTACAGCAAGGTAATTGGTTATAGAAGTTGTTCTGAAGTGGTCATGAATTGGGGAATGTTTCCCAGTATGACTCACACTAAGAGGATTGGGTCTGAGTGTTAGGTGAGAAGTTGATTCTGAGCAACAGAACAGCCAGGAACTGGAAGAAGAGTTACGACAGTGAGAATTGGATTCAGATTCTTTTCGCAATAGCCTCCAGAGGGCGTAAACGATCGGAGATTTGAGAGAAAAAAACACACAAAGAGAGCATTATCTACATAAATGCATCTGGGAATGTGAATCATCGTTACACTTGAATGAAATATGTTTGATAAAGAAAATGCCCCAAGAATATTGTTTTAATGGCAACAAAAAAACAACAACCCAAGAAAATGCCATGAGATGGAATAGGTCGATGCCCGAACAAAAGCGTATACATACATCAGCAGAAGATACTTATAGGTCACGGGAGATGTACGATATAGTGCCGACCTTCCAGGCGTTTTTGGTGTGGCAAAAATCACATGTTCAACATCACGGTTTGTTGTTCAGCATGCTCCTTAATGTTCTCTTTGATTTAGATCTATTGTCGAAAACTGCCGACCGGCGCAGGGCCCTGAGCAGTGGCACACATATTATAAAGATTTAGAAGGGGCGCCCCCTCCTTTTACTGAGAAGTCCCCAATTTGCTTCTTTTAAACCTCAAATTAGCCAAAAATAGGGGTTGCCCCCCCCCCACGCACCAAATCATTATTTTTAGACGGATGAGGGAGGTTAGCCTGATTTATCACATTGGTGATGGATCACATTGAAGAAATAATTCTGTGAAATATGCTTTCAGAACTGTAAGGAATAACCGAACCTGCACCAAAGTCTCGCTGTCATATGTGAGCTTTGGCTTTTCCAAATGTTGAAATATTGTCCCTAGCTACTTTGGTCGACTGTTTCTATAGTGTATTGGGATAGTGCTATCTGTTTCAGCATTTCATAGGTTGCTCTATCCCGGATTCCTTTATCCGAGCTCCATCAGAGGTTGCATTAGGGAAATGTCCTATGCATGGACAGGGTAAACCTTCAGAATGTCTATTTATCATTGGTTATTTCTAAGTCCCGTTGTATCTACCCCCGGGATCTACCATGCTGTCTCGGATTAAAAAAAAAGAAAAGCTCTGATGATACAACAGTTAGAGCAATATAGTTCAGACTTCTGAACATAGAACAACTGCACCCCTCAAGTCAAAATCCCAGAGGAATTACACAGGCGTTTGCTGTCTTATAAGAGTTTTGTGTTGACCTAGTATATATATTAAGAAATGGCCCCATTCCTTTCCACCTGATAAGAACTGAGGAGGAAAGAGCTGCAGACAGAGCATAATTTAAAAAAATCTTGTCTGCCCTATCTGCACTTGTGGTTTCCCTTGTAGAACCTGGTTGGCGACAGCGAACTTTGATCATTAGAAAACAACCTACTGTAGATCTAGACTACTTTGGTTTCCATGTCAAAACCATGCCGGTGTTAAAATCTTTACCTATGGGTCTCTTTTGTGGCTTAGCAGTGCGTTTCCTGTTCATGTGACAGGTTTAGCATTACGCAAGAATAAAAGTTTGTGTGGAGGCTGTCTGCATTTATATTCCTTCCTATTGAACGGGGATGGTGACAACAGCTTTAATCACTCTAAAACACTCTCCTGTAGTCCACCTTGGATTCCATGTCAACTATTCCATGGGACACTCACAGGGTTAGAATAACAGGATTGGGCCCATGGAAGTTTGTGATGAGTACAGAAAGTTTGTGATGAGGCTATGTCTGAAACGTAAACTTATATTGGATGGCGTATGCCTTATAGGCCCAATACAAAGAAAAATCGGGATTTTATTGGAACACGTCAGAAATCTGTAACATCACAACACATCAGGTATTTGGGTTAATTAGATGTGAACTGCTGACATTGACAATCTAAAACAGCATAGATTCATAATAGACCTCTGAAAAACATGTATCAGGTTTAATTCTTTATAAGGAGCCCATATTCAAATGCCTTGATATCTAGGGATCCTAGATGTTACATCATTCTGCATGTACGTCCCTTGTGTTGTCTTCCAATCAAGGGCTATTCCTAATGACTTATAGTCGAGTAATATTATACAAGTATAAGATTAGGTGAAACACATGAACAGTATTTGTTTTTATTTAAACGCCATAAAGGAAATCAGTCAATCAAACGAGGAACGCTGCTTGAAAACTTTACTATTATCTCAGGAATCTAGCAATGGGTGCTCAGTGTACATGGTATGTGCTAGAACCGCCAAACCTCACAGATGTGTGTATCTTTGTAGCTCGAATACCAACTTATCATCGGCTTACACAGCATTATTTTAACACCTTTATCTTCTTTATCTTTCAAAACGAGAAAGGATATACAGGTTATATTATATAGGTGAACTCTCGTTGTGGCAATTGTTAATCATATTTCCCCTCTGTGGTGAAGAGTCCAACAGCTAGGTTGTAGAGTCTGTGTGGGCGGTTGTATAATAAAGCATATAGTCCATTAACGACCGTCTGGGGAGAGGTAGGGTACTGGTGTAAAGTCATTTGAACATTATCTGCAGGAAACAAAGCCACATGCTCAGGACTACTTGGTGGTTTTACGCCACAAGTAACAATGGTTCTAGGTACAATGCCCCCCGTGTCTCCTACAAGTATATAGTGCCAATCGGAAATATCTCGTTGTTAAGACGTTCAAAGTTATATCAAATAAGGGTACTAATGGGGACTATTGTAAAGCTGTGGTATTATTGACATTGCAATAGGGGTGGGGTGGCGGAGGGGGGTATAAGAAGCATTCTGATGTTCTAAACGTAGTCAATATCCTCATTAGTTTTATAGGTATATAAGCTATATATAAGCGGCTGATACTATTTGTGTGCTAAGAGATTGGGAGGGAACGTTAGATGCCTATACACTCGATGTATCTCACAGTATCACTCCTTCTGATTATTCGGACAACTTATTGTTATTTAGGACAAATTGCTAGTTGTGTTTAAGTAGATAGGCAGTGTCATCACTCTGACACTAGTATAGTCACGGCAGGCGCACGTGACGGTCGTCAGAGAAGTACGTCATCTGTGACAGTACGCCTTCCCGCACATGAAGTACTGCACCTTGCTGTGAGCGTTCTTGCAGTGCGACTCCATACAGAGGCGCGTGCTCCATCGCTTTTGTACCGACTTGATCTCACTTCCTGCCCCGGCGTTCCCTCGATCTACTTCTCTGTCCACCGCTGATTCTTCCATGGAGACGTCAGACCGGGCCCGTCGCACCAGAACCTGTCCATCGGCGCCCTCTGCTTCCGGTCCTGCTGCATCATGGCTGCGTTTGACCTCACGTGTTTCGTATTCGTCTGGCCAGAGCGCTCTCCTATCGGCCTGCCGGGTCTCGAACTCATCTGGCCAAAGCCCTTTTAGCCCGCCCCTCTTGGCCAGCGCTACCAAACGGCGCATGGCCGCGTCGGACAGACGGTCATCAACGGAGGACGCCACTCGCCCTCGCGTCTCCCGCCGTGCACCGCAGCGCGCCACTGCGCATGTTCTGAGTGAGAGGCTGCGTCTTCCGGCACACCTCCGCTGTACGCAGGCATCGTTGACATCGTCCGACGACCGGCGCCGCCCTGGGGTGACTTGGTCGGTGTTATCGGCAGCTGCGGGCAGGAAGGAGGCACAACGTCGCAGCTGGCAGGCCCTTAGCTGGTCCTCAGGGAGGCCTGGACACCGGAGAAAGGTGCACATGGAGGCTGGGGAGTTTTCCAACGCCTCCGTCACCGCGTTATCCCTGCAATGACAAATGATAGGATGGACATTAGACCCTTGCAGCCAGTAGTCAGACGTTTCTGAAACCTCCCCAGGGGTGCAGGTGGGGTGGGGCGATAAAGTGGGGCTATAAACCTCTAGTTGATAGCAAAGACCAAAAGATGTGTAAAGGTTAAAAACCAAGTTGAAAAATCAGAGAGGAAAACATAATGTAAATAGGGTATTTTAAATGGGGAAATGCCCCAAAAAAAGAGAAAAATCATATTTTGTATGCATATGAGCATGTACCCCCTTAGCCGTGAAATCTCAGGGTATTTTGGCAAAAATTGAGCATTTCATAACAGATTGAATTTAAGGCACATTCATAGATGGTATAATACTATGTTAGCATTTTCTGATATTCTCTTATACGGTACCTTTGATTTCAAACATTATGAAGGATTTGGATTTTTCTGTGAATTTGCATAATAATCAAAGGTATGGATATAATGATTCCATTTGATACTAAGGTTAGGATCATTTTACCCATCATGCAATACTTCAAATATCAAATATTTGTATGCATTCCTTTCCAATTGTCGATTTAAGATGATCAAAACCTCAGAACGATGCATAACACCCTACTAGAATTTCTCCTCAAAGTAAGCTAATTACCTCAGTACTCTCTCTGGAAAGTTTCAGAAAAATGACGCGACCTTAACCATTAGTTTTGATAAATTTTCTGAAATAATGACAGTCAAATGCCATTTTTGAGCAAAACTTTTTAATAAATTTCCGTGAATGGAATCTGAAAGAACTATGAATCTATTTTCACATTGAATTGAAGTGCATAAGTCTTTCTAGTGTGGTTTTTCATATTCCCACATTTAATAATTGTGCCAAAACAAAATAATAGAATTCATTGAATGAGTGACACTCCTGACTCACCCCGTAGTATCAGAGTGGGATCAAGGTCCCCTCACGTACATAACATTTTGAATTTTGAAAATCCATTTTGAATTTTGAAAATCCATCGAGCAGAACAAAAGTTATGTCATAATTTCTTCTTTATTTATTTAATTTTTTTTTTTGGGGGGGGGACGGCAGGTCGACAATCTCTAGGTGTGTCTTATATATGCGAGGTCGCCTTTACTCGGGGCACCGGTACTTTAACCAATATCTCGTAAAGCTTTATAGGTTGTGGACATGTTTTATTTTGTGCAAACAATGCCTGAAATACCTATCTATAATGATCTTTTCTAAATTCATCGTTCATGAAGTATCTTAAATCTTTGGTTTTAGATGGAAATGCTCGTTTTTATGTATTTCTAGAGTTCTTCTAAATCCTATTAGCAAATTTATATTTTTGATGTACACACATCTCAAACACCACGATAGGACAGTGGTAATCGTTAAACATGGCATCAAGCGCTATGATTCCATGTTGGGGAGGGGGGAGGTAGTGTGGGTTTAAGAGAGTTTGTGTGCAGTACCCATGTTTAATGCTGCTGATATGTAATTTGCATGCCGTATCACAGGCTTTTAGTGTTGACTATTATGATGCTCTCAGGGTAGTTACTCACTACAGCATTATGGGCTACAGCACTGGGCCCTGTTTCTATACTTTTCAAAAATGAATGGCACCATCCATGCCCACTAATGCAAAGCTAAAAGTGCAGATGGAGCAAAAACTGCTTTCTGTTTCTTAACTTGAGTTCGACTCTCCTGCTCTATTGACGAGAGCTGGCTAGGACAACTTAAGAAACACTAATGCAATGGTGCCATCCACCTCCGGTGCACCTCTCACTGGTATATCCTTAGGGCCTTCCACCTATTCATTTGTGCCTTATATCTTATGTGTAATCAATTGAATTACATGGATCCTGTTTCTATAGTAGGCTGTGGATGGCACCATTTGCATTAGTGTTTCTTAAGTTGCTCTCTCCAAAATAGATTAGTTTGAGTTCTATCTGAGCTCATTTTAGCCAACTGCCTAAACCCATATAAATAAAGCAAGAAGTGCCACTGTTTCTAAACCTTAGGATGTAGCTCAAACTGAGTCCCATCTGCTCCATTGATGAAGGCAAAATTGTTGCTTTTCAAACAATTCTTCCGCCAACCCTTATAGGTGGTCGGCACAACTTTAAATAAGTGAAATACACATGAAAACTTGGATGATTCATTTGATGATAGATGAGCTGAAATTCAAGGATTTTGATGGCACCATTGCCTGAGTGTTTCTGAAGTTGTCCTATCCAGCTCTAGCCAATAGAGCATTAGAACAGAACTCAAGTTTAGAAACAGAAGCATGTTTTTGCTGGGTCTGCACTATTAGCTTTGCATAAGTAAATATGGATGGTGCCATTCAGGTACACAATCAGGGCCATGATGGCAGCAAAGTTGGTTAGAAAACAACAGATTTACTTCCACCAATAGAACAGATGGGACTCAGTTTGAGTTCTATCCAAAAGTTTAGAAACAGTGGCACTTCTTGCTCTATTCATTTGGATCTAGGCCCTTGGCTAACGCAGGCTCAGATAGAACTCGAACTGAGCTATTTTGGATAGAGCAACTTAAGAAACACTAATGCAAATGGTGCCATCCAAACCAACTATTGAAACAGGGCCCTGATGTAGCGCTGTGAAGGCTGTGAATTTCAGTCCGACATGGACTTTGTTTTACCTAATGGAACAAGTAGTACATATATGACTATTTGATGTGAACTCTCCAGAACAGAGATGTATGCAGGCCTATTCGAATGAGGGGTTGTTTCAGAGTATCCCTTATCATAATCTTTTCAACTAGCCGCCTGTACTACTTCAAAACTAAAGCAGGAATTTGCTATAAGGATGCTATTTTAAAAACCAAACCAAACCAAAGTAGTTGAGTTCTATTTTGTAAGACAAAAACCTACAGAAATAAAGGATTCTGTATAAAGAATTCAGATATTGCTCCTCCTTTTTGACAGCAAAGAGGAGTACTGAGCTAGAGTTGCACGTTCTATGGAGCGTGCCAAACTTTGGCATGCCACAACAGATCAGTATAACGAGTGTAACGCTTAGGAGTGGAATGAAAAAAGCACACCTGATGGCGTCATCTATAGCCCTGTCTGGGATTCAATTTGATACACATATCTGAGACCCCGCCCTTTGACCGTCAGGTGCTAGGATCATCAGCGTAAACTCGTTTCCGGTACGTTAGCAGCTCCGTATGCTGACACGACACCTGGTGGTGAGGCCGTCTATAAAATTGATATTACATAAGGGTTTAGCCGTTGTTACCTCTCTACCTATAGCTGTAACAAAGACTTCTTTCTGGATATCGAGTTCTACAATCGCGTCTAAATCTTTACAATGTTGGACAGAGGCATTTTCTAAAGAACTTTTTAGTCATTATTTACATGTCTGAATGGGTGTATAAGTTAACGTTTATTTCACGTTTGGAACAGTGGAATATGGTGGCAACCAAAATGTATATTAAGGCCAAGTGCTACATGTGGACTTTTCTTTCAACTTGCTCTACAAGTTCATTATACCTTTTGTAATAAAAATATGAAATAAAAAGTTCGGGTCCCAGTGCCAGTTTTCCCGTGGCTGGCCAATGTATGAAGATAGCTTCACTATGGGCTCCAATAGGCAAGCACCTAAAACTCAGTAATTTCTGGCAAGTTTGCCTTGATAAATCCCAAACTAGACTCAAATCTAAAGATAAGTGTAAAAATATATATCAGTTAAAATGGTTACATAAAATCATATGGTTCCAGAGCTAATTTCTGCTCTAGATGCACACAAATGCAGATGGGGTGGGACCTTAAGCATTGAGTCTATGGGCCATATCTGGAGGGGGTGGATCTGCTGTCTGTAGAAAAATGCTTGAATACTTCAGAAAATGAAGAAATTACCACTTTAAGGCTACCTTTTAAACAAATAATGATTAAAATGAGCTTAGAAACTGCCCGATTCCGCTTAACAAAAGTTTAGCTGTAGTTCACATAATGGCCACTAGGTGCCTGTAGCACTTGGGTTTTTAAAGAAAATTGTAGGCCAAGTGCCAATCTACTCTCAAAGCACTTATCCAATTGAAGGTTATTTCACAAGTTAGATTCATTATTCGATATAATCATTGTTTCTATTATCGGTCTCGGAGCCTCTTCTAAACCACCATTAACCAGATAAAGATACCATAATGAATTTGAATAGCTGGCTCTCACGACACGATTTCATGAAAGACAGAGTCATTATATAGATGAAGGTATATTGTACTAAATGGACCTTATTGAAATTCTTTTCTACCCGTTGATAATAAAGTCAGAGAACGCATTCATCGCCCATAAGCTACAGTGCTTTGGCCAATAGAAGCTTTGGTCAACATCTTTTATGACAGAGCGAGTGAGCAATGTAGGCATATCTAGTTTGAAATCAAAGCAATCCTAATGGTCAACTTGATCTAAATTCCTAACTTAGATTATAGAGAGCAGGGAGCATCGGTAGCCGTTTAGTATTGCCTTCCAACATGTAGTGGTCGTTAGACCCAAAAGTAAACAGCTGATTGCACTAACCAATTCCAAGGTGTCTTGGGGATGCCGCAATTTGCACCAGTTTTGCTCACTAAAAAATTCTCAATTAGTCAAATTAAATGCAATTGGAAGCATCTATCCTTAATCTTTGTTGTTAATGTCTGAATCAAAGGAGCTCGGGAATTGTACTTTGGAGAAAATGGTCCGCGTGAACCTCATTTCCTCATTCTGTTCCATCAAAACTGTGTCTGGGACATGAAGAACAAAGATCTTTGGAATTGAATCATCCGGAAAGGGAGATGAATAGTGATTTACATGCATACCTAGAATGAAACCCCCGGGATTTTTAATTCATTCATGAAAGATTCGGATTACACGGATTTCCAACAATCTCATAGGAATCTTTGAATCACACATTTAGAATGTTCTGAAATTTTATTCTTCGGAACGACGATTTGAAATTTTTTTTGACAGTGGGCAAATTAAAGTGAGTACCACAAACAAAGAGCACTTTGCCAACAACCTTGATATGAGGGCCAAGCCACTTTGGCTTCAACTCTATTGTACAATAATCTGAAAATATTCAATAAAGGTTGAGTCAAAAGAACATCAATTTGTATAATTTTGCATTTTAATGCTTGAACGATATGAATTACACACTATGCCATTTTTTTGATCAGTCACCACAAGAAAGACAATGTGCTATCCAAACAGAGAAAAAGTTAGGCTAGATAAAAGCATTAATAATATCATATGAGCATGACCATTTTAGACATTTATTCAGCCCCCATCTGCACGTTTACTACCTAGTAAAGACTGAAAACATTAACTTAAACATATCCCAGCAAATTGTCATGATTCCTCGTCAACCTGTGTGAAGTGGCTCACACATGTCGCTAGATGGAACACGACGTCGCTATAGCACAAGATCACCAGGAATAGCAATGGTGGTGATCACATGGCCTCACCTCAGATGGCAAGAATGGTGATCACTCAGACTCACCAGGGATGGCGACGCAGGTGATCACTCACCTCGCTAGATGAAACAAGCACCTCGTCATAGTGCATGTTCACCAGGGATGGCGAGGATCGTGATCACTCATCCTCACCAGGGATGGCGACATGCGTGATCACTCATCCTCACCAGGGATGGCGACATGATTGATCACTCACTTCGCTAGATGAGACGCACACCACGTCATACGCACATTCACCACAGATGGCAAGGATCGTGATCACTCACACTCACGGGGGATGGTCACTTAGGTGATCATTCATCTCGCTAGATGTAATGCACACCATGCCATAATGCACGTTTACCACAGTTGGCGAGGATCGTGATGACTCACACTCACCAGGGATGGCAAGGCGGTTGATCACTCACCTCGCTAGATGAAATGCGCACCACGTCATAGCGCAGGTTCACCATGGATGGCGAGAGTGGTGATCACTCAGACTCACCAGTGATGGCGATGCTGGTGATCACTCATTTTGTTAGATGAAAAGCTCATGATCATCGACATTGGTAATCATGCAGCCAGATCAATGTATGTTTTGCCAGAGAAGGTATTCTCATATGTATCTTCCCTCTAACCACAGACAAGGTGTTCATGTAGATACTTCCTTATGTATTTTTCCTGTAACCAGAGAAAAGGTATTTATGGATAGTTGCTTTTATTTTAGAGATACCTCTATCTAAATTCAATTGATATTTTCTCTATATAATCTTGTTTGATTCAACTCTGAAGTATTACATGGAAATCAGTGTGCAACAAAGCACATTTGATAAGTATGGGACTTATACTTCATGCCCACACTTCCTAGATAGGCTACATGTTGAACAGTGGTGCTGTCTCAACAACTTTGGCAATGGTGGTGATAAGTTGCCATTCTGAGTGAGAGTGAGTGACAGATGATGCAATCCTCAGAGAGCATTGACATGGAGTGACACACGTTCAGGCATTGGGTGAGACCAATGTTGGCAATGGTAGTGATAAGTCGCCATTTTGTGTGAGAGTTGATGCCAGTGGCACGGGAATGGTACATAATCACACAGTGAGTCAGATCCATGTTGACGATGCTTGTGATAAGCTGCCATTCTGAGTGAGAGTTGACAGGCAGTGGCACATATTGACGGAGTGAGTGAGATCCATGTTGGCGATGGTGGTGATAAGCTGCCATTCTGAGTGAGAGCTGACCGGGAGTGGTACATAATCACACAGTGAGTCAGATCCATGTTGGCGATGCTTGTGATAAGCCGCCATTCTGAGTGAGAGTTGACAGGCAGTGGCACATACTCACGCAGTGAGTTAGATCCATGTTGGTGATGGTGGTGATAAGTCAGTCACCATGCTTTGTGAGGGATGACAAGAGGTGGCACATACTCACGCAGTGAGTGAGATCATGTTGGTGACTGTTGTGATAAATTGCCATGCCATGTGAGACTGACACACAGTGGCGAAAGATGACACAGTGAGTTATAACTCAAAAAGGAGTCACCATTGATGACCAATCATGGCGACAGATGACGACAATTTGCTGGGATAGGATGAGAATGAGTATAGGCCAATGTCCAAACAAATAAAATGATTAACAGTTTCAAAATAGCATACCGGAACAGGGTATAGAAGGGAAGAGAGCTAATAGAACAAAACATTGCCTTCCCTCTCATTTTTCCTAGAACAAACTATTGAAAACTAACAAAAATATCCTGCTTCAATGATTTGAGCAGACTGCTTGTTTCCCCCTATATTCGCGCACTTTTTTTTACATTAATCATTGGACTATCATTAACGGAAAAATGTCTCTGGACAATGACTCAAAGATTGGGCAAACATCAAATCACGTTGATTATCAATCCCATAAGCCTGTTCTAAAGAAAAGGGAACTAAAAGTAAAAGGAATATTCTTGTTCCATTTTCAATCCAACGCACCGACATCATGAAAATGGAATAAATTCAAAAGGGGCATAGAATACAATCATATTGATGCATATACTATAGTTCATTCATGTATATGCCAAATTATACAAATTGATCCACCCTTAATTGTAACCCACCCTTTATGGAGGTCTTAGTGATACAGGCAGGAATTAATTTAG
Source organism: Acholoe squamosa (assembly GCA_949317995.1). Lineage (NCBI taxonomy): Eukaryota > Metazoa > Annelida > Polychaeta > Phyllodocida > Polynoidae > Acholoe > Acholoe squamosa. The sequence goes on along the minus strand of OX439037.1, from coordinate 33,810,431 downwards.
GGAGTGAAGTTGCTTAAAAAAATGGCTAATGATGCACTTTGTGCGGTTTCATATAATATCAAAAAAAGTAATGTCCTTATATTCTAAAGGTGACGAGTGGGCTTGCTAGATCTAATTCACCTTTTAATGTTGTTAATGTTGGACATGGCCAGGAGTTGAAAAGTCATGACGATCAAGTGAGATTTATTGGTGATTACAAATAACTTTTCAGATATGTAATGGATTTCCAATGCAAACATAAGGGAAGCCCATCAATATTCAAGCTACCTTTGGGGCATTGGCATATTGGATGTACTAAAAAGCATATTACATGATAATACTTTCCACTTATTTGCCCATTACAGGAACAATGGTAAATAGCAAGGGGAGCCGTTCACTATTCCAAAAAAAGACAACTTAAATACAAAAGGTGTATGTAGATTGTGAATGGGTGGCCTGTAGATTTATATATGCACATGCATGTCGATGGCTGTCATTTCAAATTTTGTAGGCAATTCCCTTAATGCATGGTCACATAACTTGCTATAGGTTTCATGAGAAGTTAGGTTTGTAACCCTCACATTGTTTCAAGTTCAATATATAAAGTACAGTAAGATTTATCAGAATTTTAATAGATCATGACCACATGACTATTTTTGCTGCACCACCACTACTGAGTCTGTTATTGGATAACTAGCAGTGTAGCCGATTCTATAGTTTTCTGAAGTACAGCATTTGGAACCAGTACTGCTCAAAGCATTGTGGACCACAGGGAGGGTGGAGGTACATGGCGGCTATCAACCGTACCACTCTGATGTACAGCTCTTGGCTCTAAATACATGTATAGGTTTTGGCTGTGCACGGAGCTCGACGCATTTACTTAATTAAACTGGAATAATCAGCGCCGTAATAGATTTATAAATGCGATCTGAGGATATCGTTTTTTTTTTGTTTTATACTGAATATATATATATATATATATATATATATATATATATATATATATATATATATATATATATATATATATATATATGAATACAGGACCTGAATTACACTCTGAGAGGCTAAGATATTCATTTATTGCTCTCTCCTTTGGGAACTTTATATATACTTTATGGCGCTCCTCTACGCTGTGCTACACAGCTTAGGACATGTGAGCCACACTAGAGACCATACCTGACAGTGTCATTAATCAAATCGTAGGCTCTATGTCATTTTGATTGTATTAAGCTTCAATCGCCCTTTATGAATATTTCCCTAATGACCTTTATTAACCAGTGCGGTTGTATCTAACATATACTACCTCTTTAACTGTTAGTGTAGGTCTGTAGGTAAGGATGTTCTTATGACGATTGAGGCAGATGGGTATGATCTTATAATGACAAAAGCTGATACTGAGCAGAGTCACGTGAATGGGAATATTCTAGATCTTGACCAAGTTGTGGATAAAATCATACCGTCGACTCACAGCTTTAGAATTGAATGTGTTTTTTTTGGTTGATATATTTGCAAATTAAGATCCTTGGAAGGATCATAAGGTGCACTCATAGGGTCTCGTTGGCAGAGGCCTGCACAGTCATGCTTTCAGAGACCTGTTTCATAAGCATTCTTTATTCAAGATCAATTTTTCCACTCTATGAGTGACCTTAAGATCAGTCATTTTGGAATGACTACTAGTGTTTCAGAACAAGCTGTCACTACTATTGGAACTTAAGACTGGTCCTTTAGAAACAGCTGTCAATTGGACATAGGGGCAGATACCGATAAATGGCTCACCTGAGACCTGTTTCACAAGGGCCATATACGAGTGACATAGACTTATGAGCAAGATACTAGTAAGGTGGTGTTAAGATCAATCATTGGGTTCATTGGTCATATCTCCATAGCTCACTCTTAGTAGGAGGTGTTTCAAAAGGAAATGGGGAGTGACGCTTATGAGTAAAGAGTCATTGTAAGAGTGACATATGACCAACATAAAGTAGCTGATTTATGTGGAAGGTTGAGGGTACACATAAATGGGAAAAAATCATATCTATTAGTGAAATTCCATATATCTTTTAATCCATTATGTCAGGAATATATCAAAATGAAATACCCTTTTATAATACCTTTTTCTATTGTGAAATAACAAAGTAGAGACATGTTCTGCACCTGGGTGATTGATCTTACTAGCTGAATGATCAGTCTATGAGTGACCTAAGGACTGATCTTGATTACTTCCCCTATGTCCAATTGACAGCTGTTTCTAAAGGACCAGTCTTAAGTTCCAATACTAGTGACAGCTTGTTCTGAAACACTAGTAGTCATTCTCAAATGACTGATCTTAAGTGGTCACTCATAGAGTGAAAAGATCGATCTTAAATAAAGAATGCTTAGGTCTCTGAGCTGCATTTGGGGTAGCCTACTAAGGCCTAAAGAAAGGGCTTGAAATAGGGTCTAGCTATAATTTAGGATAGATTGGCAGTATCGGACTGTTGCAGATATGCTAGTTTTCCAAGTCACGCCTCACCTCTGGCTTGTATAAATCTAATGAGGTCTCAAGAATTTAGAGGAGAGGAAGCCACATTTCGATTCTAAGATTAGAATTACTTGCAATTAATGTAAATTACAAAGATGGATATTACAAAGGCATATGGTGCAGCAGGATGGTCCATCAGAGTAAGTGTTGAAAAGGCGGATAACTTAAGGAGATGTTTTAAGCAAATCATCGAATTCTCTGAGAGAGGGGACAAATCACAGGCATATGGACGGTGTGATCCCTGTGAAGTCTTTTGGGTGCAGACCTATAACAAACTGTAATGGAAGGGGCTTCTGAGCGGGTCTTAGTGGATCAGTATTGTCCCTATGCTTTGCTTGCACCATGAAGTTCCCTGCTTCAATGCTCCTAAGCGACAAATATATTGGAAAACACGCTTACTTAACCTAGCCCTACACCCCCGCCCCTCACCTCCTTTCACCGCTCCGCACGACCTGCCAGTTGCCATTGGCGCTGCGCAAACCTACGGGTCATGTTAGCCGCCATATTGGCAGACGACACAGGGGGTGTTTACAGAGTTTGAAATATTGAGCGATATTAGTGCGGGTTAAAAACGCCGTCGGTCGGTCGTAATGGACCCGGTGGGCGGCGTATGTTGACTTGGGCCGCGGCCGGGACGGGGTCTTTGATCCCAAGGTTATTCTGACAAAGAGGTTAAGCAAACAGACTCATGTCCACCTTAGGATACTCTCTGTAGCAGAAAGCACGTGGTCAGGGCCCTCCTCTGACTCTATATAAACTCCCAGGACAATCACCAGCAAAACGTCTGCTCTGCTGCAGAAATAGGGACAGAACGTGTGAACTATGAGGTTGGGCCACAGTAGGACCAATAAAAGGGGATAATGTGACTTATTCCAGCTGGCTTCTCTCGATCTGGTTGCCGTTGACCTGGTCGGTTTATATTCATTTTGAATTGCCATTTGATATGCTAATACAAAATGTACCCTACCGTTGGCTTAACCTATTTCTGCATGCCTTTGTCAATAAGAAAATACATGAGTGTCAACAGACCCTTAGGGTCGGGTTTGACATGTTGATGTAGGCGTATGACATTACATTGGCATCTCTCTACCACTATGAATATTCAATACCTTTGTCGAATGTTCTAAAATCTCATCATGTGAGTACATTCTGGAGGTGTATTTATAACCTTTGTCCTTTCCTCAATAGGTATGGTGCTTCAAGTTTTTTTTTTTTTTTAAAATCTTTTTCTTTTAATAATCCCCCCCCCTCCAACAATCGTTTTATTTTTCGGGCGGAATGGTTCTCCAAGTATAAGGTTGACCTAACCAATAAGATAATTCGCTGTATTCACTGCAGACTTTTGTGTGTACATTAAGTAACACCGTGTATCCATCATGCTGGATCTTATAGTGTTTATCTCGCCAGGTACCAGATCAAGCAATGGCCGACCCACTAGGCTTCCATACTGAGTCCTATAGAATACGATCTCTTTCAGGGCTGTGGCAGCTGAAGTCTGTTATCGGGTACCTGGAGCAAATCGCCACTTCCATGTACTACTCACATTCGGTGTACTTTGGCACAGGCTCGACCCGTCCAGCCCTATATATATACATACTTCGGGCCAGAGTGGCGGATTGTGACGGGGCGCCCTGGGCCTGGGCGGGGCGCACCCCCTCCTTTTTACCTGTGGTTACTTAAAAGGCTAATTTTTCTCTTTTATATTCCAATTTGAGCCCAAAGTGAGGGGGCGCCCCCTCCTTTTCAAAATCCTGTATCCGTGACAGAAGTCTGAGCCAGACCATTCCCAATCAGCAATGGAGCATTGGGCCATGCTTGCCCATGCTTGGCCCAATATAAGCCGACATTGGCCCAATGTATCCTTGCTACCTGGGTTATCTCCAGATTTGCAACAGCAGCGTGCCTGGTTCAGACTTATCTAGGTCAAAGAAAGTAATTAGATAACACAGTGGAATATAGATCGATTTGGAATAGCTGAATTTTCCGAGGATATCCTCCTGAGGCTGACTTTCACATCGCCCCGTGCCGCTGTGTAATGGGGAGGGGTAGGGGTCTTTTTTAATGATAAAATGAAACATGTAAATGGAGTTATATGTACTTCTAATTTCGGTTGACCATATCTTCAAAGTATATATCCTCGAGATGTGTGGATGTGCACTCTAGATCTCTGAATTGAAGTTTCTAAGTAGAAATTGCAGCCATACACGTATATGCTTCTTTTGTTTCTCATACGTCACTAGATATTAAGAGTACATTAAGATTGATTTTCTGTACCACATACACAGTTTTGTGCAATTCTTCTCTTTTCAGCGTGTTCTTTCAAGACGGGAAGAATACCATTCTACCAATAAAGAGAAGTAGAGGATGATGGCACACGAGGAGGGATTGTTTTCCCCTGGTTGCTTACTCATGTGAGTGGGAGTGGTTTATATGAGGGGTGGGGCTGGGGCTGTGGGCAGGTACTGTCAGCCAAAGTGAGGGACTGTAACAACTCATCGTGAGGGATGAGCAGCTCGCTTATTTCCTTTTGGGTGGATGTCATATCAACCATTTCAGCAGACTATCAAAGTTTAAGTCCCTCATCAATAGGCATGCATGATACCCATGTTGCAGCGATGGTATGCTGATCCACTCCCTCCTGATAGACGGATCCAGTGTGAAGGCCTTTGGGCTGATGAAGTCTAAAAGTGCAAGGCCATATAACTCTTTCATATGCGCATCTTGGTGGTCGTCATGATTCTCGAATGCAGAGCTGGAGTTTTATTCACAGGAGCTGCATTGAATCATCACTACAACAAATGGACACAAAATCTTGAGGCATAGCCGTATCATCCAGGGGCAATATATGAGGGATGAGCATTTCAGCTGTTTGTAACTGGGCCCATGGTAAGTAAGATCCAGTAGCGGAGGTGTGGGTGGGTAAAGGAGGGTGAAGGTTGTGGTCACGGATCTCGTTATCCTCATGCATCTAATGAGAGGTACAGAAAATGAGTTGTAGATGATAAAACACAGGAGGTTATCCTGTTAACACCCGGCGATCCCCCTCCAGTGTGGTTTGACAGCTTAAGTCACCAAGTGGCCTTGATTCTCCTAATAACTGAATGGCGTGTGTGGTCATAGTTATTTCCATTGATTATATAAAAAAAATGGTTATGATGGCAACCATGTTGCAAATACATCGAGTGAGCTGCTTATTGAAGGCGTGGTTTCTATTGAGACCACAGGCATTCAGTGGTGAAAAGCTCACCACAAGGGGATGCTAGGTTAAATAAATTAAGGTAATCATGGTAATCTACTCACCTCTCCGCATCCTCCTGCCATGTGTCTCCTGAGGACTGACATCCTGGAGCTGCAAAGGTAAACATTTGATGTGTATAAATAAACCAAAATAAGACTTTGAGGTCAGAGATAACCATGTTTAACACTAAAAGGTGATGGCTAAAAGAGTTTGAGCGTGACGTAATATTAGACGTTATTCAATGACATAAAACGCCACGAACACACCAATATTAATTAGGCCTACTCCATTTTGTTCATGAACATTAATTCCAGCGGTCAGAATTAGTACTCTTTATTTTCTATAGATATTAAATGTATAGCTCGATATAACTCAGTTTTGCTTTCTAGGAATAAGCATAGCCAAAAATATAGCTACATATCTAAGCCTCGCAGACTAATTATTGGCAACAATGTACTTGGAGGTTTCGAGAACAGACAATAGAATATTAAAAAGCTGAGGCTGTGGGTGGTACAGGGCTTCTTTCTTTTCAAAGTAAAATGCACTCAATCCGCCAGGCCGTCTTTGGTCAAGGGCATTGTTCATTTCACCAACATTGAAGGAGTTCTATAATATATTTATAGAGCTGTCGCTTAGGTATGGATATTTTTCGTGTTTCCAAACATAACATAACATAAATTTTGTCTTTAATAATGATGTGTACAGAATGGATTATATTTTAGACTGGCGCAGCTCTGTCTCGACATTTTCGCAGTAGTAAACCTACGAGAAGGGGAGTTGGAGGAGCTCGCCAGCTTAACCATACGTCAACATGAAACCAAGATGGCGGAGGGCCGTCTTGCCGACGCGCATAAGAAATCAATGGATTCTATCATTTTTAAAGGTAAATACTAAGAATTAATGATAGAAACCATGTTATAAGCGCAATATATAATGCATAGACTTGCACTCGTTGGCTTCATGGGTTTGATAGAAGCATTCACCTCCGGCTCATGCTTCTATATATCACCCCCTGAAGCCAACGAGTGCAAGTCTATGCATTATATATTACTTACATAAGCAAAATCCTTTACCGAAGTACGAAACGATGCTGTACATGTCAGGTCTATGGCTCCCTATGTAGGAGACACGTTTATAAAGGGAGTGCAAATGGTGTGCATACTTTAATGATGGAACCAACAATTGGAGCAGAGGGGTAGCCCAATGCATAAAAAAAACGCAAAAAAAAAACAAAACAGTCGGGAAAATTGGTGTTCAGTAAACACGACCGTTGTATTCAATCACATCAAGCCATGGATGGGAAAACGGCACTTTGCCCAGGATTACCCATTGCAGGAGGTAGGAAATGTGTTTTAACATATCACTGTTAAAAAATTTCCTCATTTATTCATTTTTTGGTGATTCACTGTAATTTAAAGGTATGGTGATTTCCCCTACAATCACAGTGTTTCGCCGGTCCTAAGTTTCACTGTGTATGGGGATTCTCTGCAGTTTTCAATGGGAATTCACTGTATTTTTACGATGATTCACTGGCAATGTGGGTGCCAGTGGATCACCTTTTTTTAGGGATTTTTTTTTTTACTATGTAGCTTATATTTAGAGACAAGTATATGATACATGTGTGTGTATCGTGTTGTAAATTTTTAAAGCTTGGATTGTGAATCTTTCAAACAAAAACAAACCGCTTCTAGGTTTATACAAGCCATTTTAGTCGGCAACCTAAACACATGTATAAATAATATTCACATTCTGTTCACATTTTCACATTCTGTTTCAGTCCCCTGTGATCATCCCAGCTCAAGCCCTTTTCCCTACGGGGGACGGGCCTGAGAATTCGTTTCTTCCTCTGTTCCAGAAGAAGCATCTTCGATAAAGAAACCTTATCATCCTTCTTTTTCGGGAAGGGTTGGAATTGGACAGCACCCCTCGATTTGAACTGATAAGACCGACCTGTCTTATGATAAATTTTGATCATGACCACCCCTAAATTCTGGTCCTGTTTTGCTGTTAGGACATGAGGGATTTGTCCCCCCCCCCGGCCCTTGTCGGGGCTTCAAACGCCCATCACCACACCCCTAAAGTTAAAGCCACATAGATTGGACATAAGCTCAAGCCAAATGTACCTGTGGTTTGTTTTGGACTTGTTTTTAGTAAGAAGGGAATTGTAGAAATGGTAATCTCCATAGTGGTTTCAATTGTTCTATCTATAGATCTCGGACCACCATAGAGGCCCGCAGTGACGACGATCATACAGTAAATGTAAGCAGTTAAGAGATTGTGGCCCCTGATTGGTCTATATTAGTGTGTGGAAATTATTGCCAGCTTTGCTATAAGGCATCTAATAAATCACTAAACTGTACTGATTCATAGAATATAAATTGTGACACACTGGCCCTTTGGTTAGGCACTGTTGGGTAGCATAAAAAAAATAGTGAGCACTGTTGAATTATTAGGTGCAGAATAGGTCAAAATGTAGGTAGGTATGCATGCAGGCCAATAGAAAAAAAACTCAATTGGTCAAACCTATATCTTTTTCATCTCAGATTAAGGATAAAAGATGTATCTAAAGATTTGTGGTCGTTTTGGGTGATTTGAATCATTGTAGGCGGGTTTTATCGGTGGTTGTGCTATAATAGATTATAGTAAGAAATGTTTTGGTGGTACGAGACCTATAGATGATAAGTGGCTTAACACAACTCCATATGTGAGGGTGCTGGTCAGCCAGATTGTGTGACATCTCCAGGATCCAGTAAAGTGAGATGTGACCGAATGCGTATCACCTCTAAGGAAGGTCATCGCCCATTGGTCGACCTACTCCTAGTAAAACAGGTGTAATTGGGTGTTGGTCGTGATATGACGCCACCTTGCCCCCTGCTGAGCTTGAAGATGTGGACAGATAATTGCCGTGATGAAGTAGGCTGAAGAACTCGACGTCCAAATCAAAATGAATGAAGGAAGGACATTTTGGTGAACAAGAAGTATATTCCTACCCTTTCTACACTTAAAGGAGATCTGAATCGGCTACGTCCGCCACAGTGCTAACGTCGGTGGACGTAGGTCTTCGATTCAGAGCGCATAGACTTTTCTATTGGTCGGATAAGTTTGATCCACTTTATAGACCAATATATAGCATTCCCAACCTAGAATCCTCTTCGCACACCACGATTTACCATGTATGTCTCTCATCCATAGCTCTCCTTCACAATACCGATATATCTATTCTTTCTCCCTATATCTACTAACTATTTTCCTAACCTGTACCTAGTCATTAACATCTCTATCCATCTGTCCCTTCCTCCTCTACGCTGTGTTAACATCAATCTGACTGATGTGCACATCATGTACTTGTAATGGGAGTGAGGCATTTTGGTTTGTAGTTTGGTCGCTGATGGCGCTGGTGTCGTCGGGTTATGTTTTGTGTGGCTTTGGCTTTTTGTCTGTCAGTAAAGTGGACGTTTTAGGAGAACAGATAGGTGGGCGCGTAGCCTACTCCCCGCAACGATACCAATGACAAAGCATTATTGTATCCTATACATTACGTACCACACTCTCTCTTCGACTGCCGACGCTCATTGCTCAAAGTCCCCTTTGTCACAGCACAAGAGCACAATTAGTCAACAAATGATGTCACCAATACAAACTGCAGATATATACTAGCGGCCATTTTAGTAGGGCTATCACTGTGACGGTCTGACAGAGGACATCGACGTTAAATCGTCATGGAAACAACCTCCAACTATTCACCACAACTGGTCTCTGTAAAGAATTGTATGCCAGATACCTAATGCGTAAAGTAGGACCGTTGTAGTTGGAGGGGTAGGCGGAGTGCACTGTTTCCCCTCTTTGTGGTTGAAGCTTCTAGATATGAACTCATGGTGCATTGGAAGCACACTGTACACTTTCTATTTACAGAGCTATTAATAGCAGATGTGCCTTACCGTGTATCAACAAAACCAGCTGACGATAGCAAATATAGTTGGATACCGAATGTACATTTACATGGCCGTACTACGTAATAAAATGTATGAGAGAATCATCTTCAAAGTGTTAAATCTGCGGCACACCCCTGGGTCACACGTGTTGAGACCGTCCCCACAGGGGAGAGTCGTGCTGGCTGATGCATTAGGACTCTAAACTTATGGAGTAATAAAGGAAAATAGGAAAAGTATCTGAAAATTACAATACTCTTGAAAAAATCATAATAACGTGGTTACCTTTTTTGAAAAATAAAGCATGAATCAGGGAATATCTTTAACTAGGAAAAACGGTCAATTTAGTAAAGAAACCACTTCTATATTTATAATATAAGTGAAGAGATGAGTAACTCAGGGGTCAGCAGTAGGGGGTCCCAATTGGACCCTTATCTTATCTCTTATCTGCGATCGGCTCACTACACTTCATGTGTGACCATTATACGGGACTAGCACATTGCTAGTGTTAAGAAAATCAGCCAGGTGGCTCAAGCAGTCGGGGGCTAACCCTACAATAAACCTCTTTGTATAGTTTACTTTGATGGTCTCATAATCATGTACTAGCTGTAGATATTCTGTAAAATTTATATCTATGGATAGCAAAAACCTTCAACTTCTACTACATAAGCATATTATTATAAATCTAATACTTTAAATACAACAGAGATACAACTTTAAGATTTCAATAAGAGACACCCAGGCCATTGGCTCATTATCAAGCTAATCCTCTCCCCTCACACCTGAAACAATAGGGAGGTACTTAGGGTGATTAAGATAGGGGCAGGGTGCAGCTTGTCACCCTTATCAGTCTTATCAGTGACCATTGTTTTGTGGTGGATGAGGGTGAAGATAAGAGATTACCCAGAATTCCCTGTCAGAATCCAAGATGGCGTCGGGGGCTAAAAACCAAGATGGCGACCTCCATAGAGGGATAGCTATGTGCCCTATACTGCATAAGGGATAAACTTTTCTGGACGTAGTATGTAAAATGAAGAACATAGAAAATGTAAAAAAGTGGTTACATGCACTAATGGTTATTTCTATTACGTTATGACAATTGAATGCCTCTCTCAAACATTGCACTATGGCCATTTGCAGCACGGCAGGCGTTGTCCCTTGTAAAAGAGGGTATTAGAGACTTGGGCAGGACGATGAGTGGGTGGAGGGGTGTTATTAGAGCACCCCACGGCCTCCCTCCCGTTAGAAACACCATCATCTGTGCATAGCACTTAAGGTTAAATTGCACTCCCCGTCGTCCTGCCGCCGCACCCGCCCGTCTCCGCTGCCTGACGGCGCCGCAAATCTCGGTCGCATTAATAGAGTCAAAATTAACAAATCATCATTTCAAAGTGAATCCAAATGATTGTTAACGAAGCAATCTCCGAGTTGAGTCTTGTCAGCGTCAGCTTTGTTCGGCTACAGAACGGGTGGGAGTTAGGTGGAGGGTGGGAGGGAATCTGGGCTTACCGCGTCATCGGCTGGAAATGCGGAAGGAGCAGTTGCCAGCCGAATACTTAACGCCGAATTTGGCTTCCAACTATTGTTAGGGTGATGCACAAGGGAGGAAACTGAGTGTATCGTCAGTAAAAGCCTTACACTTTTGCTTAACATTCATGGAGCAACGCGATGGACCTTCGGCCAATGAGTGGAAGGGCTTCATGAATCAGATACAGAAGTGAACTACATGTAGTGCATATGCATTATATTGATTTAATTTCTGAGACAGGCCCATATCGACGGGGGGTACTGGGGGTGCTCAAGCACCCCCCCCCCCACAAAAACAAAATGATCTGGAGTTCCACCCCAAAAATATTTATAATGTTTTTCCGAGGGCGAAACTAGCTGTGGTTAGACGGAACATCAAGGGGGGGGGGAACTTGCCATGGTTTGATGGAACTCCAAGCGGCAGAACTTGCCATGGTTGAGTGGAACTCTAAGGGGCAGAACTAAACATGGTTTGATGGAACTCCAAGTGGTGGGATCTCTGGAGGGTATCTCAAAAAGATTTGGAATTGATCCTGTCGGAGGTGATAATTCCAAAATTGAACTCACTGACCTTCTGGAGTGGATTCCCTCTTGTATTGTAAAGAGGGAGTCAGTTATAGGAGTGGTATAGGAGGGGTCCAGTCTCTTATTTTGCAACTCGACCTATTTCCGTGCAGTTCACTTGTAGCAGAAGTCAAGCAGGGAAGTCTGTTCTTAGGGTAAGAAATGTAGGAGAACTGCAGGATCAAAAAGTTACGGTGAGAACTGGTTTCCCAATCTTTTTGAGATACCCTCCTGAGGGCAGAACTCCCCATGGTTGGGTGGAACTCCAAGGGGTGGGATCTCTGAGGCTAGATCCCTGTGTGGTTGGGGGAAACTCCAAGTGGCTGGATATCCAAGGGTGGAACTCCATATGGTTAAATGGAACTCCAAGGGGCAGAACTCACTGTGGTTGGGTGGAAGTCTAAGGCGCTGAATCTCTGAGGGCGGAACTCCCTCTGGTTGAGCGGAATTCTTGGGTGTGATCTAAGAGGATGAAACTCATCATAGGTGAGGGGAACTCCAAGGGCTCGGAAATTGAAGGAAAACAAATCAGAGAAACTTTTCCTTTGAAATCTGTCCACCTTTGACCATTGTAAACTTGGGCTGGGGGCTGCAAAAGTGTCCCTCCCTTCTGATGCTGCACCAAAAATTAATTAGTGTGTATATTATCCAGTATCTAGATTGGCATGACTGGCATTAATTCATATTTACTATGACAAGGCCATTGATATCCAATCAGTTGTAGATACATTTGCACACAGACATCCGAGGAGAATGTAACTCTCTAGTGTTCTGCTTGAGAAGCAACCTTATTAGAGACAGATGTTCAGTGTTCAAAGTAGTTATATTAGCATATGAATGTTATACATTAAAAACATACTAGAAAATCACAGCATTGCAGTATTCTGCATTAAAAGCAACTTTGTTGACCAACAATTGACTTAGTGTGCACACTGTGTAGATGGGTGTGAGCCATTTGTATACAAATACTTGAGTAGACTTAAACTCTCTACTCATATGTCTGATCACAGCCACCTGCTTGTGTGTTGAGTTATATAATGTTTATGAATGTTATCATAGATTTGGCATATATGTCATGGAATAGAAGTTAGATACCTATAGCTATATAGTAATCACTTATTCTATGCTAAAGGAATTGCACTAAATTCTCAGTGAATTATATCATATAGTCTGTGCATGAGATACATAATATCAAAATGGTTGAAAACTATAATTACTAACTTTGAGTTGGACCCATCATTCAAAAGACGGAAATGAAAGGTCTTTGATATGATTATGAATACTTGTTCCAGTTACCCTACATTATATTATAAATATTGGTTGAATGCAGTACATAATGAATTTTTGTCTTTATCACTGTCAACTATTTAGGATTTTAGATTGATAAATTGAGGGGGTCTTTACTACTACACCAAGGAAACATTTTGATCAATGTTTTAAAGGAGGAATTCCACATAAAAATGGCAGCCCTTGCGAAACACGCTGCTGTGCAGCCTGGAGTGCCATCCCGGAGTTCCACCTAATAGATTTCAGCACCCACCCCACACAGAGGTCTGGATACGGGCATGTGAGAGCTATTGTCTATTTCTATTACAGGATTGAGCACAATACACTGATTTGCGATCAGTTGGCATATGTTGAAAAACTCCCAACGACATGAGAATTGTTATGTCAATAAAGACCATTCAATTCAATTCAAAAGGCTTGAGTAAGAACAAATAGTAGTTCATTAATTTTCTCAATAATGTTAATTAGCGTTACCAGTATTGTGAAATAAGTTCTCTGACACCATTCTAGTATACTTGCTTTTGGGGAAAATTTAACCAAAACTGTGCTATAAAATATAGTAAGCAGAGAAAGTCAGATTTCTTTAAATTGCACAGAAACTTGTGCTTGAGGCTGCTTTCTGCAATATCCATGTGAAAATTGTTTATGTAAGTTGCTATTAACCCTTGTGGCTTTGCAAGTGTTTGTTGAAAATGTTTGCCCACCAATACATGGTACATTCTCAGGGTCAATAATCTTTAATAAAATTCCAATGGTTTTATTATCCCTGTAATGTTGGGCATCAGCACAAAGAGGTATTAAACAGTTGTGATGCATCTGGAAATTCGGTGTGGTGATGCTACTGATGGGCCTAGGTTGTGAGCATGATACAGAATCCCCGTACTTGCACAATAGACTCTTCCAGAATTTGCTAGCTTTTTAACCATATTAGTTTGCATTCTTGTGAAAAGCCTTCTCTACATAATTTTCAAATGGGTATTATTGGCATAGTTTTGCTAACTTTTGAAGGAGTACATTATGGAGATAACAAACGGGTCTTCGCCTAAGACTGCAGAAGAAACTGTTGGCGGCCCTAGAAATGAAACACAGAATCATGCTCAACAACCTACATGGCATTTCACAATGCCCTACGATTAGATGTTGGAAACGTAACTAAATAGCAGCCTACATGAGTGGTCACTATATCTCACTGCACCACTCCGACAGACCTTCCAAATCCTATAGATGATTCTAACAGAGGGACAGGTCCTACTGATGAGTATCATCTAAACCGTAGGGGTCAAGAGCTACAGTAGCATCTTGTGGAGCGTCCTCCTGGTAAGAATATCATGTGGCGTGTTTTCAGGGGTGTCGGAAGCAATGTGACTTGGAGTTGGGGTGGGTGGTGGGGTAGGAAACAGCCCGAGCAGGGCGCATTTGTGATCTGAGCATTGCAAAAGAAGCAAGTTCAACTTTTAATTTGTTTAGGAACGTGTCCCCAAAGAAAAATATGCTATTCTAGTCTGTTTTGTAAGTAAGTTCATCATATAAATTGATACTGGTTTCCAAAAGGGATGGGTGGGGGCAAACATATTCTGGTCCCCCGATTCTAGGATTTGGGTACTGAAATTCGAATAGGACTCTTCTATATACCTAATTAAAGATTCAGATGTGCACTCGTGTTAAGAATAGATAGGTCAGAAGTAGTCCTGCCTCCCATTTCCGTATAGGGTGATGCATTGAGTTTTGTATACCTGTTCCCATCGTAAACACACTTTGCAAACTCTCAGTGCCGCCACTCAAGCCATTAATAACGCCATTAGTCTACCACATCTATTAGATGCCCAGTGCAATGCGCGCCGAGTGAAACTGAAATCCTATCAACCAATTAGAAGTTGCATGCATTATTCATACGCACTGGAGCGGCGTTTAGTGCGTCCGGTGCCTGTCAAGTCACACTGTCCTACAGCGTTTGAAGGGCATGGAACTAGACCGAGCAACTCATGGCCCAACACAACATGAGGGGGAGTTAGATCTACAGCTACACCAAAACACAATGGGATGGGTGGAGGGATTACTCATATACAAGAGGCTGAGTAGAACGGCCGTGTCAGTAGCTACTCATAAAGCATCATGTAGAATAGGCTGCATACCAGAGGGTCTACTGTCTTATATTTGGGACCCTAGTCCAGGGGACATTACTGCTAAGGACCCTGGAGGGTGTTGCACATAGGGGAAAAGGTAGTTTCAGCTAAAAGTGCCTCACCTGCAGCAGTCGATTCTTTGTAACTTCTTTTTCATATTACACAGAAGCGGTCATGTTAGTCTGATGCAAGAGAAGGGTGAAGTGAGTATAATCATAGGTAACTTGTCTAGAGTATTCAGTCAGTCTAGTATCTACTCTGTCTATGCACTTCAGCAGCTCAGTACCCACTATTTTTAAACAAGGCAGATGACTTTTCACTCTAATGTGGTGAGTGGAAGTTGAATAGTGGAGCAGAGCGTAACTTCTTATAAATAGAGGGGACATATTCAATGCTCTATTCTGCATTATGTGCAACAGCCTGCTGATTCAAAAGTCATTAATACAGCTGCCCCAATTGAGCGCCCCTTGTTCAGAGAACACTGATGGCAGGGGCCCTGTTGTAGTGGGTATATCAGAGAACCTGGTAGAGAGCACACTAGCGTTAAACGTCTTATCAACCAAATCTTGGTATTTGATGCCTAATAACGTCTTCAAACCTTTCTAAATGAAGGGTTTTGGCCCATTGGAGAGGGTATATATGTAGTTTGCCTAGCATTCTATGTCAAGTTAAGGGCTTTTGGTTCTGTTTAAATCATTACAATGCTCTCAAATCCCGGAATTGGCCGAAAGGTATAACGACATGAAAAGGCCAGTAGGACATCTCGGAAGATGCTACTACTTGAGCTCTTCGTACCAGAAGAGCTCTATACGTTTACTTCATATTCCAGTTGTATACAGAGCAGTCAGTAGGACCACAGTCGTATCTCCATTATAAAGGCCTCAATGTAGTCTACCCCATATGCTGTGCCGAGCAAAGAGCTTTTGGTACAAGTGCCAGGTGCTCTGTGTCGTACAGGCTATGTATAGACATGGTATGTTAACAAATGCCCTCCAGATCTAAAGGACAGCGAGGCTCCAGGACTATAAAACCTACTGTTAATGTCAAGCCGATCGCCCCCACTCATCAATTGAAAACACGCGTAGACACCAGTCCAATTGATATTGGTATAAATAGCACACCTATGTCGCCTTGTGGTATGAGTTTATGTATACTTCTAGGTGTTCCTATTGTCCTCTGCCCTCCTACATGTCAATACATGTACCTTCCTGTCAAATACAATGATAACTCTCAGACAACATTCGATACCGGGAGTCCTTATAAGAATAGTAATCACAAATTTGTGTCAGGAAGAAAAGAAAATTGAAATTACTGGAACTGTTTAGTGAAGCCACTACGCGATTCTTTTGGAATTATACCCTTAAGGGTTTTCTTCTTCCACTTATTTGGCTGCGGTGCGGAAGATATAGTTATTAAATTAGTCACGGTATTATATGACAAATCTGATATGCATCCAGACATGCCAAAAGATGGAAGAGCATTAGATTCGGAGAGCATGCAGAATTGTATGCTAGCAAATGACTGCAGTCATATTAGATTCACTAGTTCTTTGAAATGTGGCAATATGGTGCGTATGCTCGTTTCTGTGTCGGATTTAGATGGGGCGAAGTGTGTGTGTGTGGGGGGGGGGGGATACGTTGCCTCCCTTTTTCCAGTATATAGTTAAGAGTATATTTTACATTTTTAGCCAAATATAGAAACTAAATAAAGGAAGCGCCTCTCCTTTTCAAAATCCTGGATCCACCACTGTCTATGGTGTCAAAAAGATCCACACCCCGCTAGATGCGACCACTTTGGTAGTAAGCGCGGTCCCGTCTCTATTTGCAATCGCAAACTGAATTTAATCTGATTTGAGGATGTAAAACAAAACCCACATTCTCCTCCCACCCAAAAAAACAAGATATCCCAATAGCGGTTTATATTACAGTACCCAGGACTGTAGGATGTATCTTAACGGTTTATTCACAGTGTAGAAGCTCGATATTTCCCAAAGAACGTGTAGTCAATACCTACTCAGAATTGTGTTTCATTTATTCAATGAAACGACGTTTCGTTCCAATTTAAAGGGAAGGATATGTCTTCCTAGATCTGTGTAATATGCGTTTAATGTATGTTATGGGAAAGCACTCATGGATTTACGGGTTGATAATCCACTCCCGCTGCGCGGTCATGGATTATCAACCCGTAAATCCACTTGTGCTTTCCCATAACATACATTAAACGCATATTATCTCACATTTTTCTCCATTTTGTATTAATTTCTTACCTTATAACCCAAGAATTAATCCAGGAGAAGACATTTTGTAAGTACATGCGATCCGCTCGCTTTGCCAACCCACCGTGGCCATGTTGTCACTCTGTCTGACATACCTCCACCTTTACACTCATTTTTCGGGTATAATCCAATAATGTCAAGTCCTGTACTTCTAACACTGCCAAATATACGATCTCTAGTTGGTGTTCGCCTACATTTTGTCTTCATTTTCTTCGAAATAAATAAGAATCCATTGATTTTCCATACCGATCCAACGCACACGGCCCAGTACACGGCCATTTCGTCTTGTTGACGAAGCTGGTAGGTGCCCGGATGTACCTGAACTACTTTCAGCTGAAGAACTGGGTCGGCAAGCCGCAATGACGGGTCCCGAGACATATCGCTATGGAAAATCAATGGATTCTTATTTATTTCGAACAAAATGGAGAAATTAGGCATGGCATGTTCATCTAGGATATCTATGGAAGTTTCCCTGTTAATAACTCCACCTTCCACCATTGGATTCTATGCTAACGAGGTCTGTAAACATCAGGTATGTCGGAAAATCTTTTCAAATACTTGATGGACATTGGTTTCTACCACCGCTCGGCTTGGTATAGTGGACAGCGAGCTGGCCTCCTGCCCCAGCGGCTGGGGATCGATTCCCCGTTGAACCCTAAACGGTTTTAACTGGAAAAGGTATGGAGGAGTTGACATTGTATACTTCTCCAATTTATTAACATGTCCGGATTGAAACCAGCAGGTTCTTGAAGACGAAGAAAAGGTCTCAGAGTGCGTTATGGCTGGATAAGGAACTGGGGTTATGAGCAAAAAAGCACTTTCCAAGCCCAAATCGTGAGATAATGGAAGGTAATCAATACGTGGTTCATATGGGTTGTGACGAGCGCGGTAATTGATATAGGCGTTATGATAGATTTTAACAGTTGGGTTATAACACAACGGTTGCTGATGTGAAAGTTCAACGCATGATTTAAGTGACAGCGGAAAATCATAGTCCTGGCAATCATAGTCATGAGCATTAACAGTATCAAAGTAGAATATGGAGAATGTATCAAATCTAATCTCGAGATTTTGGCTTGGACAGTGCTTTTTTCTTATAACTCACGGTTCGTTATCAAACCATCCGCCGTGGCAATAGTCAGACTCGCTGTCCATTGCTCCACGCCGAGCAGTAGTAAAAACCTATGCAAATGGAGGGGGCACACCCCCCTTCTCAATCTGCCACTGCACACATACGGCCACCCTAGTACCCTGCATATATGACACACCCCTTGTTCAATCAAGAGGGACCTATGCAGTTTAAGTCGAATCTAATAATACACTTTTACCCCGTGTATAAGGCACACCATGTATTATGGAGAATCCTATATGGCTGTAGTGGAGGCTGACTCAGGATACACGTGGAGTGTAAGTAGTACATGAAAAATTGAGGCTGACTCAGGATACATCTGTGGTGTAAGTAGTACATGAAAAGTGGAGGCTGACTCAGGGGTGTAAGTAGTACATGAAAAGTGAAGGTTGACTAAGGACACATGTGGGGTGTATGTAGTTCATGAAAATTAGAATGGCCAAGAAAATGTGAATGTGAGTTGTACATGAAAAGGTGAGACTTGAGCCACACATGCCTATAGGTCGCACCCTGACTTTGGGATAATGCTGTAAGCCACTCCTAAGGACTGAAATATATCTATTGATGTAGACTATGCAGAATGTGAGAAGTGATTACTTACCCAGAAAACATATTGGGTATGAGAGGTGCAGGTTAAAAATAGTGGTCAATCCAGGACACAGATGAGGGTGTGAGGAGTATTTGAAAATTGCAGATTGGCCAAGGACACACCCACAATGTGTGTGTGTATGTAGCAAATGAAAAGTGGAGATTGACCCGGGCTGCATGCAAGGCAGTAAGGGTAGTACATGGAAAGTTTGTCCCAGATTGTCCCAGAATACGTATGAGGGTATGAGTAGCACGTGTAAAATGGAAACTGATAAAGGCAATGTGGACTATCACCATCGTAAAACCCCATGTATAAGCCGCAACCATGTACATGAGTGCACACCCTGACTTTGGGAGAATGTCCTAAGCCGCACCTGTGGACTGAAATGTTTCTGTTCCTTACTTTTGTCTATATGCACAAAACCTCGCATAAGTTACATATCATAACCCCTCACCCTGACTTCAGGAACATGTAAGCTGTACCAAAGGTCTAAAATGGTCTATGAGTCGAGGCTTATATGCGGAGTTTTACTGTAGTGGATAAAATGTGGAGACTGACCGAGACTGTACATGGAAGGTGGAGACTGACGCAGGTAAGACTGGAAATGATTTGTGTAATGTAAGTAGTATATGAAGCAGGGCCTTGTGGACAAAATAGCTAAGGGGATACAGATATGAGCCACCCATTATTCTACTGTCGTAGATTCTTGTTATCAGGTGTATCTAACCTATTGGTATAATCAGTTATGATTCTAGCCTGGAATATCTTCTCATTCAAGGTCATATTATAAAGGGGTGTCGCACAAACGCACTAAATCTGGGATGCGCAGAGCACTGACATCATTGATTGGGCCAATGAGAAAATTACATCATACATCATCCCAAATCACTTTAGGTCGAATCCCACATGGCGAAAAATGGACACAAGGACATTGTTACATTTTCTTATGTATTATTTGGGATATTTTGCCTTTGTTGATGTTTATATCTCTGTAAATTATATATTTTATGGCCTAAAATCGCAAGAGAGTGCTTGTGTTCTATGCTCCCTGCTGCACGTATAACCCTTGCGAATTTTGGGTAGATCCTACAAATGCAACAGATTCAAAATCGCAGAGATATTTCGACCTTTTAATTGCTCGGTATTTTAGCCCCTATCCTAAATGGATGTTTTGTGACTCAAGCATCAAACTGGTCAGTATATAGCTCTGAAATACCTGTACTGCTCTGATTTTCGATCAGCACAGTCCAGCCCTTAACCCTAATAACTAGATTACATTTAACCCAGGGTGCTCTCTTGCCACACCCTCCCTGACTATATGTACCCATCACAGAGGTCACCATTGTGCGAGTTGTGTTAGCTCGGTATTGATACAGTCACAATACATCCACCACTGTATCTAATGGTCCATGTGTCAATGAGCCACATCCATTATTGAACACGGGCTGATTAAGTGATTGGAAAGGGGATTACTAAGAGCTACTGCCATCCTGTCCCTGTATCAATACTCAGTGGTGTAAAGTATCGGCCTTGTATTAACATCCCCCAGTGTGCAAATTAAAAGAATACACCTCTGAGGAAACAAATCTCTGTACCAGGTAGACAGCTAGTTATCAAAAAGAAAATCATATCTTTTTCACATCATTGGTTGGTATGAGTAATGGGTAATTTTATCCCTCTAAAGCGGGTATCCCACTGCCGTTGGTCGGCCGGGATTTTACTAATCCAACCGATTTTTTTTTATACTTTTGTATAATCAAAAATAATCGAATTAGCAAAATTTCGGCCAACTGACGGCAGTGGAATACCCGCTTAAATCGGTTACATTTGTACTGCTTCAATTGCTAGATGTTATTCATTTCTCTTTATATTTGATAACCAAAAAAGGGAAGTAACCGATGGTTATGTTTCAAACCCCACAATATCGAGAAAGACAGGCATAGAGACAATTTTAGATCTATAAACTCTTCATCTCATCTCCAGACCAATCTTCTCATTTCAGAGAAACATGTAGCTTCAAGCATTATTTAAAGAGATCAGTTTACCTTTCCCAATGTGGTTTTCTTCGTGTTACACCTATCTTCACTTGTCAAAAGTATCCACATTTATAATAAGTCATCTGAAGAGCATTTCAAAATGATAGCTATAGATACCATTATTTTAAATGCCCTGCTGAAATGAAAAACCAAAGACAAGCAGTGCTTCTTCTTGTCCACCCACTGTGCTGCAATCAATGTATTTTTGTGCTGTGACCCTCGCCCCTCACCTCTAAAGGTTGAATCCTACTTGGCGAAAAATGGCTGAAATATCTCTGCGATTTTGTCCCTTGCATTGTATGGCCCTTAAGGGGGCCATAAAATGCAAGGATTGATCAACTAATACTCAATCCCACAGTGGTTTAGGGTCAACTTTGCAGTAGTCCTTGCGTTTTATGGCCTCAACAAGGGCCATAAAATGCAAGGGACAAAATCGCAGAGATATTTCAGCCATTTTTCGCCATGTGGGATTCGACCTTAAGCACATCTAATGTCCTTCAGACTATACTGTTACACAGGTACGCCAGACTTAATCTATCATTCCTGCAGCCTGCTAACCGTCATCACAAGGTCGAATCCCACATGGCGAAAAATGCCTCAAATATCTCTGCGATTTTGTCAGTTGCATTCTATAGGGTTCCTGGTGCCATAAAACGCAAGGAGTACTAGTTAAATTGTGTAATATCAAAGTCCCAATGCATACTGTGCTATTGTTTTATACCCTTGCGATTTTAGGTTATCAAACATGCCCTTGTGTTCTATACACCCTGTTGTACTTATAACCCTTGTGAATTTGGGGAAGGTCCCATAACTGCAACAGATTCAAAATCGCAGAAGTATTAGAGGCATTTTTCGCCATGTGGGATTCGACCTACAGGTAAGCACTGACAAAATGTTCTCCAGATGTATTGCTTCTTCTCAATAGGCCCATTTAGTAATAAATATAAATCTTAAGGATAGCCACACAAGAAAATGTAGAGGGGAGAGCTACGTGGACAAAGGAGAGGCCACCGTCCACCATAGCTTCTGTGGGCATTCGGATGAACGATTGGATGGTATGGAAGAATAGGTGGCAGTTGGAAGTATATATATATATATATATATATATATATATATATATATATATATATATATAAAACAGACTATATACTATCGCTAATGCCTGGGAACCACCTATTTAACTTACATTGAGGTGATAGAATTATCGATATAATCGGGAAGAACTAGCTAGGTCTTTTTTGACCTACCACAAGTTTCTCCAATAATTTATTTCTTAACATACTACAAAGTACGACTGCTTCCTTCAAGTTGTCCCAAAGTTGCCATAGGGATACCATTGGAATCTACAGTCGTAGTACTGAGTGTGCTCGTAGTACCCTAAGAGATGACCCTTTGAGGGCATTTCTATATAATGCTTCTTAACATCGTTCAAGAAATAGCACATTTCAATGGACGAGGAGAGGTCGACTAAGTAGAAGGGGTTAGTCTAGTCACTGGGGGAAACAAACTAGATCCATCGACTTAATCTCAGTTGTCGACTTTGATTCAACGTTCCGTGCTTATTGGGCAGATAAGGACAATAGCATATTAGGGTATGGAGCCGCCATCTTGGTTAGGCTCCCAGATCCTGCATGCAAAACAAGATTGATAATAAGAATCTGATATAACCATGAATAGGATTAAGAATTTCGTAAGTCTTACTCTCATCAGCACCCATAAGTGAACACTTATAAGAGTGCACCAGAATCCAGATTCATAAGTGTTTCCCTTTCCAGCGTGTAAGAAGAGAGACAACAATAGCTACATTCATTGATTCATTCGTTGATATTCGATATAGGAAGCCTGAGATGTCAGGTGGTGACTACCTCTATCTCTTACCGTCATAATACCCTGACCCCCACCGCCCCTGAATACACACAGCCTAAATTGACATCTCTCCCTCTGCCCCCACACTAACTCACCTGTCCCTCTCAATTTGACGGCCGCCTGCGGACAAATTTGCATTCAGTGCCTGTCGTAGCCAGTGCCGCTCGGCCGGGACGAGTTTCAATCAAGCCGATCGGCCTGGGGCGTTTCACACGTGTGAGTCTGTCTCTAAATATTTGGGGGCCGCAGCCTCTGGTCTCCAGGCCGCGCTCAACTGCAAACACACTAAAGCTGATTGGCGTGATCAGAGTGGTGATGGTCCATCTAGCAACCGCCTCTTCAACCCCTCCCTCCTCCTGTTCTTCAACTCCCACACCCTGTATTATCAACAGTAGCTCTATAGCAAGGTTGTGGGTGGCACAGTGGGCGAGGCCATTACCTGAGCTGGCAACCGTCGCGGGTTTTCTGATGAGAGGTATCATGATGGGCACCAGTTTCACCATTAGAATTCTGCAGTGAATGCAATAATCTATCCCACTGGCTACCTATATACTGCCCATGACCGCTTGGCCTTCCTTGGCCACTAGCCTTCAAGTGACACATACGGCTTCGATGCATCATGATGACTTTCAGGAACGATACACTCTTGATTGGCGGCTTGATACACCAATGCACTACCTGGGGGTGTCATGTGTACAACCATAGCGAATGTATCATATCAGTGAGTAACTCAACACGCTCTCCGTTGGTGCATCGTGGTCACAAATGGACATAAGACCCAGATGCGTTGATGCATGATTAAAGAGCTGTAGGAAGACCACCATAGTTGAGCTTGACCTTGATGCCTTAGGAAACCCTCGTGTTAGGAAGTTGAGCAAACATACAATTTATTAATGTACAGCCTATTGTTTACCGTTCTATCGATTGCCTAAATGGAAAAGTTCTCTGAATTTCCTTAAAAGAGATGTTCCATATACAAATAGACAGCGTACACCAGACAAGGGTAAACTCCTTCTATTATTAAATGTGTTATGATTGACTCTACAGCATTGGGTATAGGCCAAATCCCACTACGTGAAAAATGGGTCTGAAATGTCTGTGATTCTGGATATCCGCAACATTGGACTCTTGCCAATTTCCTTAATCACAAGGGTACTCACTGCACTTCTTACCACTCCAAATCCGACTATAGCTGATAGTAGCAGGGGAATCTCTGTGATTTTCATTACTGCACAGATGAGTTGCTAGAATGATTCACAGAGATAGAGTATTTGATATTAAAATCACAGTTGTCTCTGACTATTTTCTGGGTTTGCAATGGTCTCCTGCATAGCATAAACAAATATAGCTTGCATAAATCACAAGCAGAACCCCATTATGACTGTAGTATGTGGAACTTGGCTCCTGATTTATCAAAGACACACCTCTTCTGATTCCCTAGAAACTGTTGTTTTCTTCTAAATCACAGGGATTTTGAGTCTATCACAGAGATTTCAAGCCCTTTGTGAAGAAAATATCAAAAACCTTTGATGTACTATACTCCCTAAATACCAGCACTTTGACAGGGATTCTTAGCCTTTATAGGTCTTCCCTAGAAGGTATTACCACCCCAATATCGACTAAGCACCCACATATCCTATTTCACAACGATTTCCTGACCATTTTCATGTTGTGGGATTTGGCCTTATGAAAGGGAGGTGTATTGTTTTGGGAAGTTTTGTCCCTCGTGAATCAACCATATGCGTCTGTATTCTGATGACGACCACTGATACAAGATATCAGCCACACTTTTGAATTTGATATGAAAATGATCCATATAATCCTAGTGAAAATAGTCGGCCTACAGAATCGTGTATTCATAGCATTCAATAAAAACAATCTTGAAAAGTGCTATATCAGAACACTGTTAACAACAGGAAAGGCTTCTTCCCACAGCTTTACTTCAATCAGGAAGGCAATTCGAAAATCAAACATATGATATTCTGCTATCACAACGAAATATCAGATTAAAACCCAAAAGCTCAAGCATACATGCATGATGCGCCTTTGACATATTGCAACGATTCCAGAAGGGAACATGATATATGAAGAACCACTTAACAAATCAAACCGCGTCCCCCACTGCGGAAATATATACATATGAAAATGCTTTCTTTCTTGTTGCTCTTTGAGTTTAGCCTAGGAAATAAATAGCTTTTACTGACACTTTTCCATCCTCAAATAAAAAGAAATCGTAAACCTTAGAATTATACCAAACCAGAAAAAAATCCCTCTGCCTATGTAAATTCTCCCTGATGTGGCGAACTCAATATCTGACTAAATGTATAGTCTGTAGGAAATAGTCTAGTTTGGTGACACCTCCCCCCTCAAGCGCGGGCGACTGCAACGTTCTGGAAGTTGCCCTTCATCAGTTTATTTATTTAGGTAAATTATAGATTACAGCTACAGTATTAGGGAGGGAGGTATAGGTAGATGTCTTGTTTCCTACGACCTACCACCTGTAAGGTCGAATCCCACATGGCAAAAAATGCCTCAAATATCCCTGTGATTTTAAAACTGTGGCATTTGTGGGACATACCTCAATTTCGCAAAGGTCATAACTACACTAGGGTGTATAGAACAGAAGGACACTGTTGAGATTTATCATGTATTCTTTGGGATAATTGCCTCTGTTGATGTTAATATCTCTATGAATTATATATTTTCTGGACTAAAATCCAAAAGAGTGCTTGTGTTCTATACGTCCTGTTGTACTTAGCCCTTTCGAATTTGGGACAGGTCCCACATATGCAACAGATTCAAAATCGCAGGGGTATTTGACTCATTTTTCGCCATGTGGGATTCGACCTATAGACTGTATTCAGAGGGGCAGTAGATCCATCGCAAGTGCAGTAAGCCCGTTGAACTGTGATTCTGTGTTAGAAGATGGATTCCTACTACATTGGTGAAGATTGCTTTATTAAAGATGTGATTGCATCTCTAGAATCACAAAGTCCATTCCAGTGAAAAAGGGGACTGACCTACTTTTGCTGGATAACGCACCCTATACATGCCAAATCTGAGGTGAAAGCCCATCTTTAAAGAACAAGGTAATGGCAGTGTGGACCAAGCAGAAGATTCAGGGTCAAGTGGCAGGCTTTTAACACGGCTCCTTGTGTGGTGGTCTAGGATTCCTCCAGTGTAGAGTTAAATGGGGCCAGGTCACCGTGTTAAACGCCGACCACTACGATGTATACAGAGGTAGGTCGTTTAACATTTTAGACAGAGAGGGTTGTACAACTTACAAGGTGCCTGTATTGTGCTTTGGTACGCTGAGGGTTCTAACGTTCATGGATATATGTTCGGTTATTGATTATAAATATTGACCATTAAGACAATGGCTGATTTATGGGGCACGGCGATGATTGTCCCCTACCTTTTTTTATAATTAATAGTTTCTTTGCTCCTCTCCTTTTAAGGTCGAATCCCACTTGGCGAAATATGCCCCTAACATCTCTGCGATTTTGAATCCGTTGCGATTATTGGGTCTACCCCAAATTCGCAAGGGGTATAACTACAGTAGGGTACATAGAACACAAGGACACTGTTGCATTTTCTCATGCACCATTTGAGATATTTTGCCTTTGTTGATGTGTATAGCTCTGCATATGATGTATTCTCTGGTCTAAAATCACCAAAGAATGTTTGTGTTCTATGCACCCTGCTGTAGTTATAACCCTTGTGAATTTGGAAAAGACCCCATAATCGCAACAGATTGAAAATCGCAGAGATATTTGAGGCATTTTTCGCCATGTGGGATTCGACCTTTACTAAGGCTATGCCCTGTCCCTCTTTATCTTAGCCTGGCCACTGCATGATACATCTATCGGTGCATAAAGGTCGAATCCCACATGGCGAAAATTGGCTGAAATATCTCTGCGATTCTGTCCTTTGCATTCTAGGGGTGTTCCTGAGCCATTAGATCGCAAGGATTGTTCAACTTTGACGGAATCCCACAGTAAATATGCAGCTATCCTTGCGATCTAGGGGCTCAGGAACACCCCTATAATGCAAAGGACAGAATCGCAGAGATATTTCAGCCATTTTTCGCCATGTGGGATTCGACCTTACAATAATAATTATTATCTGTGTAGACGTGTAGGCATAGATATGTATTCCATGTAAGTGTTTGGGTCATATTCATTATTATGGTTGCATTATATTACGCCGTTTTATAGATCCGCCTGTGAGATTTTTGGAAAATGGAAAAAAAAAAGATATTTACCTCTGACTGCTAGGATTTTGCAATATTCAGGGTTGAAAAGGGAAAAAGGGCCATGCAGATCAACAAACATCAAGTAGGGCCTATTGATCATTTTACCCGGCATATACATGTAAAAAGTCTGCCTTTAATTGGCTAAAAGCTACATTTGGTGCCCCAAAACGTGACTTTAAATGGCTTTTTTCCCCTATGACTGCTGGCCTTTTGGTGCTCAACTCTTTTTCCCTCTGACCGGCCAAATCCGTAATCCAAAATATATAATGACACCGCCTTGTTGGTGGTATAGTAGACATGTGGAAGGGAGGGAGTTTTAGTAGATCTTGACTATGTTCAATCCCCTTCCGTATATGAACTTGATACAACAAGCAATGAGGGGATGGGTAGTAGTGGACTGTATACTGTGTGTCAATTGTCAATTGGAATACACGCCTGTGATTTGTCAATGAATCAATGTGTCAGGTATACGCTATGTGGACGGTTAAGGTCGAATCCCACATGGTGAAAAATGCCTCAAATATCTCTGTGATTTTGAATCTGTTGCGATTTTAGGGCCTACCCCAAATTCGCAAGAGATATAACTACAGTAGGGAACATAGAACACAAGGATAGTGTTGTGCTTTATTGTAAGGCATTTCAAATACATTGTCCTGGTTAATGGGTATATCTGTGTCTGACATGTTTAATATCCCAAATTCGCAAGGATATAAAAGCTAAGCACAGCCTGCAGTGGGACTTTGATATTATATGATGTCCTTGGAATTTGGGGCACCAGGAAGGTGATAAAACACAACTGACAAAATCACAGAGATACTTGAGGCAATTTCGCCATGTGGGATTCGACCTTCAGGGCCATTTTCCACCACCCGATATGACCCCTTTGTCGGCCGCTAGACCCATAGTAGATGCTATTTTCGGCCGACAAAGACCATGCCCCACCATTGAACCCTATGGCAGCCCCATCGGCCGAGGTGGTTGTGTGGGGCAGCTATCGGCAGATAGAGCACTCATATCAGGTGGTGGAAAATGACCCTTAGAAAACGTGATATACTACTCTTGGTTTGTTGGAGAATACGATATATTATACACTTGGTCTATGAGAAATCGAGCCTATGGTCAATACTATGGGCTCAATACACACCCATAGAGGCTAGATGCAGAGAGTGGATCTTCAAGGACATCTTGAATTAAAGTTTCTTACATGTGCCCAGCAGTGTATCCACACACCCTATACATATAGTCATTAGCACTGTTGTGTCTCAGGAATCCTGTTATGACTGCTTTGAGGGCAGGCAATGTCTTCCATTTACTATGAAGCCTTTTATTATTATTATGAAGTTACTTTAATCATATGATTATGGATAATAATGATGTTTACATGCATCCTTACTCCCCATGAATCATGGCTGCTTGTTCTAATGATCCAAAGGTAAGTGTTCAGAAGAAATTTACGTGGAAATTTGGCTGTCTTTTAAGATGGCTGCCCTTGTAACAGAATGATGCAAAAGGTCGAATCCCACATGGCGATTTAGGGCTCAAATACCTCTGCGATTTTGTCCCTTGCACTCTTGGGGCTTTCCTGAGCCTCTATATCGCAAGGATAACTGCTTAATTGGTATTGATTCAGTGTTGGATTCAGTATAAGTTGAACAATCCTTGCGATCTAGGAGCCCAGGAAGACCCTAAAATCGCAAGGGACAAAATCACAGAGATATTTGAGCCCTAAATCGCCATGTGGGATTCGACCTATAATAACCTTGAAACCAGTGGTCATAATGCAATGTACATGAAATCGAGGCTGTTCGGTGTGGGAATACATACATCCTATCCCCTTGTGGCATGATCCAAAAGTTGGACTCTTGGTTGTGGACTACCCAAGCTACTACAACAGTACATATGGAGTGGGCTTAGACGTAGGTGTAATATTCCATAAAATTGGGTCAAACGCACAGAATGATGCCAGCCTAGAAGCCGCCTCTAGGTAAGATATGATATTCAGAGGTGTCAAAGTTATTACCCAGATCAATGTTCAGCATGAGAAAAGAAAGTTGTTGTACTTCAACGGACGACAATGTATAGGTTAACATAGTGAAACACCATTGATAACAAGGGATTTTCAGTATGCAGTGCACCTTATGGTGATCTCAAATTTGAAACCCAATGGACATTTTCTAGCCTCATCGTCAGATTCAGCTTCAAATTAGGTATAATTGGTATGTTTGGTCTCCCTTTTTGGCCATTGCACAGTGTTATTGTATAACTGAAATATGCTGGTGGAATTTAGGAATAGTTCTAAATTTAGAAATGACCGAGGAGCACGTTACAAAAAGAAATACCTGGGCCCGAAATGTTCCTCGCCAAAGTTTATCTAATTTGGTTAATTGACGTTTCCTGCTTACAATGTTGTATTCTTGTAATGGTAAAACGAGGTGCAATCCACATTATTGATTTAATTAGTACCTTACTCCAGCTAAAATGCAGCTTTAAGATTAGTGTATGTCTATGTAGAGAACTATAGACCAGTAATAATGAGTATTGGCCAGTACTTATTTGTACACTTTTTGTCTTGTTGGGTATGGGTATTAGGGTAACTCGCCCCTGACTCGACCATTAGGCATGTTGGTACCTTAAGCCAACCACCACACCTTATTTCAAGTTATTTTCATAATGAACTAGAATTGTTGATGTCTAGTGCAGGTATTTCAATTGTAGTTAATGGTGCAAAATCAACTGGTAGTCATATGCTATCTGAAAGAAGATAACCTAGGGCGGTTGACTTAAGGTACCAACATGCCTAGTAGTCGAGTCAGGGGCGAGTTACCCTATAGAGTTGATAGAGGTACGGTGAGGTACCCTTTAAGGCCTCCACATGAATGTGACCTGTTATCCAACCATCCATCCCCAACGTTATGTGGTTCCATGAATTATTACCCTACTGAGCTCATCGCTGTATCTATTTCATGTAAAAAGGATCTGCGCAAGTTATTTCAACATCTAAACTAGTCCTCTGACAGGGCTGTGGATTGAAACTTAAAGGGAGAAGGTGAAGCTGCGCAAGTAGCTATAAAATCCCCAGCTTGATCGCCAGAATTTTTAATGATAATAGTTAATAATGATATTTTCATAAAACATTTACACTTGTCTTGTCTGGGGCCGGGATTCTATTAAAAGGGGTTTATTGACGTTTATAATTTTCATAGAGCACTATTTTGGAGGTGGGCTCTCCCCACTAAAGTGGACTGTATTACATGACGCAAAATATAAATCGAATCTGGTATTTTAGAATATTACCATATCTAAACGTATGCAAAAGTTATTAAACATCGGAAACCTTAAAAATGTAGAATGTGTGCAATACTATAGGCCCCAGATATAGCACTGGGCCGCCTTCATAAATTCTATATTGGGGCATGATCGTCATAAATTGGTATCCCTACATCATGCCTACCGGCAGCTTTTATGGTCACAGCTATACTTAATATGGGATATGGTACTGCGGGCCTTGGCTTTGAGTTTTTAATCACTCCAATATGCAGGTCTTTTACAAAAATAAGTTTCCTTCTAAATGCCAACGCCTTGCCTAGTGGGTGGCCTGAAAGTGGGGTGGGTGGGACCAAGGTAGGGGGCGCCAAAGTGGGTGGTGACACCTGTGTGGGTGACGCCATTTTGGGCGGTGCCATCGCCGACTAACACGGACCTAGTTAGAGGCGCGCTCGTTAGGGTCGTTGGTGCCGTCGACACACTCCCAGTCATCAAGGCGAATGGAGGCAGCGCTTTGTAAAAAGGGAATCTAATGGAAATGGGATGTTTTGATAGTTTGTGAAATTATGATTATTGTTCAGTGGGAGACAGGGCTATTAAATGCGTGCGGCTAATGTAGGTTCCGCATTACGATATGATGGCGTATCGACACTGTTACCCGGTATCAGATATCTATGCAATAAAGATGCAATATTTGATATTTGATGGCAAATTCGTGTTGGCCAGGGTAGTTTAGCTTTCGTCCCTATAGATGGACAATTTGCCGGTCCATGAAATGACACCTTTTTGTGCAGCATTCCTCTCGCCATTGCAAAATCCTCCTCTTTACATACTACTTGGCTGGACCATAGCTGTTGGTAAATCTAAAAGGACACATGCTACAACAAGAACGACCATTGGAAAATTGTGGATCAACATGGTAAAAGTTACGCCCGCGCACCCCCTCGCGGGCATACCTTTTACCATGTTGATCCAAACTTAAAGGTTCTGCATACTACTTAGCTAGCCAAAAACTCTTGTGTGCCATGGACTGGTCAAAGTTTGAAGTGCGATTTAGGTGTGATTTTAATAACATACCTATTAGAATAGCAATAAACTGCTAAAAGCCCCATGTACACCTCACGGCATTTCTGCCAAATAAGGGTGCGCGTTATACGCGGGGTACACATTTTGTGCGACGAATTATGGCGCTTAGAAAACATCGGTTTTTTCATAATTATAACCACGCCCACTCTAAAATCGTTGTCAGAGTCACGATAATGATGCCCGTATATGCCTGATGCTTGTGCTTGAGGTAGCCCCATCAGGTGGGAGGTACTCCCTGCTTGTCAATTAACCTTATTTTGATGAAAACCATGTTAAAACACGGAATAAATCGATAATATTAATACCAATAATACGACAGACTTCCAGACGGACTACGTACTCACACACTGAAGTTTTAAAAGTTTAGACCTTAAATACTGCAATACCTAGCATATAAGCCGCGGCTCCTATGTAAAGATTGACCTTTAAATGTGTGCCTTATAGGGTCAGCAAAGGTTGGGGTGCGCCTTATCGGCGGGGATAACATACATTGAATTAGTACTAAACTGCCAAAATCAAGTTTCAGGTGCGCCATATTCTGGTAGGGCTCCCTCAAGTTAGGGTAGGCTATAAGCGTGGCTGGTGCTGGTTCTGGTGACAACCATTGATATCTGATAAGACAAAGGCCAGCTTGTCTGTGTAGGTGAGTGTTACCCGGGAGAAGGTACCCATCATGGGATGTCTTAAAATGTTATCTCAACCAGCAAAATACCCGGGAGAAGGTACCCATCATGGGATGTCTTAAAATGTTATCTCAACCAGCAAAATTCAAAACGGATCCACTGGGTGTCCATACGAAGGTCTATAAATCGTCGCCTTAGTGCAAGAAGGTTGTAACTGACATTTTGGCAGTAATGAGTGTTCTCTGTTTTAACATCTATTAACCTTTATCTGGCTACTGTACTGAAGCTCTGTCTATAATATGTGTGGCTACAGGCTCCAGTGCAATATTGCTGTTTCCACTATGTTCCAATAGTAAATGGAACACTTCTTTTGCCTCTCCTGCAAAACTTGAAAAATGCAGTTTCAACCTTCTTGCACTAAGGCGATGAAATGAAATGCGCGTCTTATACATGGGGTATTACGGTAGTGTGGATAAACTATTGGAGTGACAAGCATTGGTAGAAAAGGTGTCACTTACCTGTTAACAATATCTGCAGACTGACGAAGAAGAGTAGAGTGAGAGCATTCATGGTCTTTGGCTTCTTGGAGGTGTTTTCTTGTCGGATTCGTTTCACACTGCCTCCAAAGTCTTTTATATGGCGTGGGTAGCGGCCAAAAGTCACCAGTTCCTCCAGTGTAAGTGTTCCGGAGCTTGAGCAGACGACTTTTGTTGATGGTTGTGTTTGATGGTGTTGTTTCTAGTCATGCCTGAGTACTAAGTGGGGATGAGCTCACTGCGCCATGTCTCCGCTGCGGCCTCCTCCGCCCGGTTTCCCGCCACAGGAGGTTGCGCGCTGAAAGTCGTCTGCTGCGTTACCAGAGTAGGCGGGTGGTGTGGGTGCGCACCTGTGTGTGAAGGACAAGGGAGGGGGATAAGCAGGGGAGGGGGATCCAACCAGCCAAGTCATGGTAGTGAAATATAGTGTGAAATGCCTCAAAATATGCCAAGGCGACGTGCGAATCACGGAAATTGTGTGGTATATTTTGTCATTTATTTTGTTTAAGGATTCTAAAAAAAAAGTAAAATAGAGGAAAGCATGCGCCATAAGAAAGCTACACATATAGGTAAAATATATACTGTAAACTCTATTCCATTTAACGGCTGTATTCTTAGTACACACGTCCCAAAGTGGACCGGCTTCACACTTCGAAAGTGCAAAGTATATATTGTCCACGTAAGGTACAAAGGATGGATACCGAACTCCCGTAGAAATTCTTATTGAAACCAGTTATCAGCAATACACATGGCAATAGGCAATATATGGTATGACAAGAAGAGCAATATGTCCAGCTCAGGAAACTATGTCTCAAACCTCATGAAGTACAAAAATGATGGGAACTCACCTTGGAGGAATGGGGGGAAGGGACGAGGTACGAAGTCTCTGGTTGTCACTGGGGTTCAACGTTCAAAGTTTCTACTTTAAAGAGTGGTTCCCGGCTTAAATGTGTCTAGGAGAAAGTCTGCCAGCGTTCAGTGCGCCTCAACGACCAATCAGCGTTCACGTAATGGCCTACGTCATCACTGTCGTGGCGCTATTCGCCGGGGGAGATTCACAAGGTGAAAAATGTATTGTCCTCCCACACAGCCCGACTGTAGCAGTGATGAGTCATCATCAATACAGACACCAAATACTAATATACCTATGGACATCTGCACCTGTATATTCTTTCTATTCTCCCCAATAGTACCTACTCCAGAGGGCGCATAACGTTGAATCAACGTTGACAAATGGTTATCAAATACATGTATCCCTGGCAATGTTGATCAACCTGATATCAACACTTTTTTTCGGTTATGCCATTTTAATTCTGTTAAACACCACCTTTCAACATCTGATCAACTGTGTACACATCAACATATCAACATTGAATCAACACTCTCCTCTGTTGATTCAATGCTGCTATATATATGTCAATGTTGAATGGAATAAAAACTATCAATGTTTGAACAACATCATATCAATAATGAATCAACATAGAGCACTTGTGTTAAATCAGCACTAATATGTAGATATAGAATCATGGATGATTTGATCGCATGGTGTCAACTTTCAAATGTAACCATGTTCCAACCTTACATTCACTGTCGATAGCCAATATTTCATCTATACGCCATATCGACATTGATTCAACACCCCAGGATTTAACATTTATATAGTGGTCCCACTGGGAACTAGCGAGGTGGGGTGAATTACTTAGCTGATGTCCAATTAACATTATCTTTCTAATGGTAACCTTGCACTTGTGCATTCTTTATCTACATGTCTCTCGCATACATCCCTCGGGTTTATTATATCAAAAGAAAGATGCCAATGATCGATCGACGAAAATTATGAGATGTGAGGATCTTTTTGTAGACTGTTAATACAATCTGATAAGGAAATCCCAGGAAAAGGTAGGAACAATGATATCTCTGCAATTAGAATATAATGTGTCATCCTGATGTGAAAAAATAACCATGCATTGACCAGTAGAATCACGGATTACAGATTTGAAGTCGCAGGGCACCATGTACACGAATACCATGCTTTCTAGTGGTAGCATAACGTTTCCTAAAGGCCATAGTCCACTTGGCCTCTGTCGCGCGATTGAGCCATACAAATCCTATATAAATTTCTGCGATAGAGGCCTAGTGGACTATGGATATAAAGCAGCTGCAAAGGTAGGACAGCTAAAATTGACACCAACACTACAGGTTGAAATCATGTTTAAAATGAATTTGACCTAGTGGGATATATTATTGACCCAAGCAGGGGTCAGCACATCAAGGATCCTGCTAATCAGGAATTGAATGTGAATTCATAAAAAGGCGGAACAAACATGTGCTCTCTGTTGGTTTATTGTTGATAAGATGTTGTTCCAATATTGACAATCGTTGGGTAATCCAGGTTAACATAATTATTGACATTGAGTCAACAGAATATATGAGAGTTTTGACTGAATTGATACATTGAATCAGTGTTGACAATATGTTGATCAACATTATCAACACATATCAACCAGTCATCAGTATTGATTTAAATTAGTTCCGTGTGTACTAAGATTAGGTGTAATATAACACGCTCCTACCCAAGGTAATGTCACCATTTTGTAGGCCCTATTAGAAAGGTTCTACTTTTCAGCAAAATGTCCCTAACACGTACCAACTTTCAGCAAAATTACAGGGTTTATGTGAGAATTTCACATTTCATGAAGATGGTCCCAGCTTTCATGAAAATAGAATGAAAAGAAAATCCCATTTTCCCCAAACACCTAAGATTGTTATGACAAAAGCGCCCTAGACTAGAAGCCTAGCAATGGTAGGCGTTTGAAGAAAACCCCGTGAACGAGTGCCCCAGCAAGGGTAAGTGTTGCCGTGGTTTTAGCTGTACTTCCATAAAATTACTTAAAATTACTCAATTTCATTGACATTGAGTCTATAGCCTGTATATAGAAGAAGAAGGTCTGGAAAGTAGTTGTTGCAAACCATGGGTAGGCTGTAAGATCAACACTGGTCTGTAAGCTGTAGAAATAAAACCTCTCCGAAGTCACACGGTCATTAGATCCACGGATGCATCCATGAATGTTATCCCTGCATGCCGGTCTACTATGATTAGCTCTGGTAACAAGCGTAGTAATGAAGCTTTGAGATGTTATAGATCTATCCTGTACTTTTTACTGAACGCATTTAGAGTAAAAGAGATAGAATTAATTAGAGCTTGACAAGACTCAATGTATAATACACAAGCTGTACATTAAGAGCTATTAAGTCCTAAGCAGGATATGGAAAGCTGCAGGGGGCTTGTTAGCAGCCCCAGTAAAGAATAGGCATCGAGGAAAGCCTTTATTAACATGTGAGACAACACACCTCCCTGCACTGTCAAATGACAATCAGTGCCATCTCACAGGTAGGCGTAATGCGGGAAACCAAGGGTGTGGGAAGTCCACTTTCGGTGTAATTGATGACGTCACACTCATGCTGCGCACGCGCGGTGGGCACGGCTGACCGGGCGGCGGGTACCGGTTACACCAATCGGCAATCTGCCGCAAAAAGTCGTCTGCCCAGACGATATTTATCACCCAAGCTGGTTGTCGGTCGGCGTGCGCACAAAAACCGTTTCTACCGCATGGAAAGAACAAACATGCTGGATATGCCAACCAGTTGCAGGGCTAGAGCTATAAGCACGTGCAGGGAATGAGGGCGGAATGTGAGGATTGAAATAGGCCATGGCACTTTGTCTTTGCAAAATTGAATTGAACAGCTGAAATCCTAGAATTGGTGTTTGTAATAGAGTAGCCTATTAGGACTAATTGGCGTTTTATGTGGGGTCGAGCGATTTAAATGTCTAAAATTCCATATACTTTCTGTAGGCCTAATTATGACAACCCACCCCACGGGTGCCCTCAATAACGGAGTGATCAATTTTTAACAACATGGGTGGGGATCTGATTTTTCTTTTAATCCTCTGAAGCCCGCGTCTTTACTATATGTCACATGTACTGGGAATAGGGACCTAAACGCACCTTGCACTAAGAGCCTTTTTAGCAGATCCTGTCACATATATATGTTTAATAAAAGGACGCGTTCTGCAGAAGACACCCATTTCCATATACTACTCACACTCCACAACAGACTTGGTGACGGATGCAGGACTCTGAAAGGGCGGGAAGGAATGCTATGAGGAGGGGGTTTCTTTACCGATTTCAATAGGAAAATAAAGAAATATCTACTCAAAACAAACGGCACTCCCACCAAATCTACCACTAGAAAGATTATAGAGTCAGGTAAAATTACTGCCTTCTCAGAGACCATTTGCAAATTGAACCAACCTTTTCCCTCTCTTCCAAGCAAATTTGTCACCATGATTGGTCATCAATGGTGACTCCTTTTTGAGTGATAACTCATTCCGTCATCTTTTGCCACTGTGTGTTAGACTCACGTGGCATAGCAATTGCCATTCCTGGTGATCTTGTGCTGTAACGACGTCGTGTTCCATCTACAACATGTGTGAGCCACTTCACACAGGTTGATGAGGACCCACGACAATTTGCTGGGTTTTGACTTGTTCTTCTGTGATACCTCTATCGAGACGATATAGAAAGTACCAATTTCAATAGAAAAAAAAAGAGAAATATCTACTCAAAACAAACGGCACTCCCACCAAATCTACCACTAGAAAGATTATAGAGTCAGGTAAAATTACTGCCTTCTCAGAAACCATTTGCAAATTGAGCCAACCTATTCCCTATCTTTTGACTTGTTCTTCTGTGATACCTCTATCGAGACGATATAAAAAGTACAACTTCTGTTTATTTCCCATCGAGTAGGCCTAATGAGAAACTGTAGTCAAAAACTATACCATCCCCTTCTGCTCGTGTTTAATTCGATTTCTGAGCATAGCGAGAACAGGTCTTTTGGTCATTGTCTCAACATGTCGTGGGGCTTCCAGGACAAGGCTCACCGTCAGTCAACTTTTCACACTTTTTAGACGGACAGACCAGTGGATCCCTGAATCTGACGGAAATATTTGTAAATCCCCGTCAGTTTTAGGGATCCACTGGTCCTTCCATCTAAAAAAATTGTGAAAAAATTTACTGACGGAAGTAGATGAATTAAATACCCGACGGCTTTGGGTGTATCAGGCCCTTAACATATTGATTTCTTTCCATCTTTCCATCCACTTCTATTCATGTACTTCTATTACACTGATTAAAATCCCGTGCATCCCGTTTTAACCCAAAGATCTCGGATAGTCAGTCCCTATCTAGACGTATTTGATTTATTATTAATGAAACCACAATAATAGAAGTTACATGGCTTAACTTTAAAAAAGACACATGTGGATATTCCAGGTAAGGGCTGGTTCCACAGGCGTACAATCGGTCGAAATAGCCCTAATCTGACAATTTATGATATATCAATAGGAAAAATCGGTCGGATTAGTGGAGATCCAACAGGTTTACGCCTTTGAAACCAGCACTTTTTTAATGAGGGACTTCCTGATATGCTCAGGGGCGTAGGAAAAGGGGGGCCAGGGGGGCCCACCCCCCCCCCAATCCCAGAGGAGGTGGGGCCTGAATATGTCTGGGCCCCCCAATATTTGTCAAGACCCATGATAAAATGCAAAGATTTCCCCCAAATTTTTCACAAATATGGTAGCACAATGGAAAAAGGGGGCTTGGGCTTAAAATCACAGGCAAAAGTCATCAAAGATATTTCAATACATATATCTTATGTACCCATGAATAAGTGTCAGCCCACTCTATCCGATGAATTACGATCGGTGCGACAGGGCCCCCCTGGGCTTGGCCCTGGGCCCCCCCCCCCAATCAAGATTTGGCTCCTACGCCTCTGTATGCTGTTTATGAGGCCCACTTTATTTGTCATGTCGCACCTCATGAGGCACCACTATACATTTACGTCACTGATACGTCAGCAGGCACCCCTACGTTACACTTACGTCAGAATACATCGCCAATATCCACATCGGTCTGCATGACGACCATTTGATGATCCCTTGTCAAAGAGTCAACAGGGGATCAGCGTAGGCCACTCACCAAGCTTTGGATACTATGGGCATAGACCTATACACAATAAACGGTACATACAGGTCCATATGCTATGTGCGAACACAAAACTATGTGGTTCCAAAGGACTGGCAAACATTGGCTGCCCATTGGGGCGATGTATACCAGACCGTTGTGGTTTTGCCGTCCAAATGTCAACATTAACCCAATGTTGGCAGGACATTGGTAAAACTGGCCGACCATTTTGCCGATGCTGATGTGTGCCAACCAAATTCGAACATTGAGCCTATGTTGGCATTTGGTCAGCAACATCGGGCCTACATTGGCAGGATGGATAGCCTATATAAAGCCGATGGTTGGGCCAATGCCGTCCAAACGTCATGTCAATGTCTTTGTGCTACCTAGGTAATGGAGTAAACTGTGCATAATCCAGAAAAGATGTGGTCGACATCTCCCTGGTCGGAGAAAAAATATTATCAAAGTGGTGACCTTAGGTGATTATCATGATTAGGCCTTGATGAGGTCATCATTTGAGAAAGATCACCCAAACTCATCAATAGTGATCACCTTCATAGAAACCTGTATTTTCAGTGTGAGAGGTATAGACAATGCCCTGATTGGCTTACCTGTGGTGTATATAGAAATTTCAACGATCCATTGCTCTTTCATTTTTAGTATTTAATCTACTTCTAGATTATCTACTTAAAGCTGTTGGTATGGAGAACCCACACTTATGATTCATAGAAAAGTCTCATGGATAGTAATTAATTGACAAGTTCTCTAACTAGACCATACAAAGAGGCCAAACGATGATCTAGCCCCCGACTACATTAGCCATCTAGCTGATTCTCTTAGTACTAGCAATGTGCTTGTCCCGTTATATGACTCACTAATCATGGCGATAACTTGTGAAATTGAGTGGATGATTATCCCAAAAGACAGTGAATTCATAGCCAAACCTGTTGGACACTGGGTATAAACAACAAAATAGCTGCAGGCTGCCAGACTGCCAGATCAAATGTCGTGCACTACAT
Organism: Acholoe squamosa; assembly: GCA_949317995.1. Taxonomy (NCBI): domain Eukaryota; kingdom Metazoa; phylum Annelida; class Polychaeta; order Phyllodocida; family Polynoidae; genus Acholoe; species Acholoe squamosa. The sequence continues at coordinate 33,770,559 of OX439037.1, read as the reverse complement.
CTCAATTTTACGGCTTTTAAATCAGACCATCGTCCAGGTCTTTACTGTGTAAAATAGAAATCATAATTCTTTTCTTAAAGTTTCCTTAGAATCTTAGATATTTAAATGGGTTAATAAGAAAGTTCATGCCTGCTTTAATTCTTTCTTTTCCTAAAGAAATTATCAGGATCCAGTCCTGCAAAAATCAATCTGGGTCTGCCGGATGAAACGTCTACAATACCGTATCGGTGAGTATTTGCATACCGGGTATTCATACTAAAATAACCCCAAATGTATGATATATAGAAAAAGAGCCTTGGGTCGGCCATGATTTGCTCGTTTAGATCAGGTCACCTTTTTGTTGGTCTGACGAGAAAAAGAAATCAAGGGCCAGGGCACAGCTCATAAGGGGGTTTCATGGCTCAGTTTCCTGGAGAGTTCTACATGTATTACAAATTAGCGCCCGTATTCAAAAACTGGGCTGTACTGGGCTCTATTACATGATCAAGTCACCTGTGGCTTCCCCGATCTACCACCTATTCTATACCCACAATCCAGGGGGACCCTTGTGTAGATCCTGTCTCACCACCAACCTCCTCTGCCGTAAACGCCTGTTGCCTGCAAGAAGCGCCAATTTCCGTCATCTTACTATGGAGCTGCTCGCAAACCAGTGCAACCCCTTGTGGGATACTCGTGGCGAGCAGCTCACAAATTGGATTCAGAGATCTGGCTGAGCTTAGGTCAAGAGAGGATGGGGATGGTGAAAGAGGGGGCGGGAGGGGGAGCATTAAAGTGGCCAATAGCGTAGGCTGGTTCGGAGTAATGTAGGGGAGTGGGGGAGGAGCTCGCCGAGCAGATCCCATTGCATTAGGTTGAGGTGCTCCCCCGCACACAGAGAGGAGGTAATAGACTGACACAGGTCTAAGGGTATTCTCAGGGGGTGTGGCGGGGGTGGTAGGTACTCTCTGTGGATGGTCAAGAGGACTCACCTATTGGTATGGAGTAAAAGAAAAGGCATAAATACAGAAGGGGTATAACAACGTTCTGGTCCCTCTATACTTACAACTGCAACCGCAAACAGACTAATATTAACAAATGTAATAAGATAAGTGACAGACGGTCCCTAATACCTTGAGACTATCACGTGTGACGACAAGTCTGAATTGTTGACAACAAAATCGTTTTTAATAGAATTAATAGCATAATTTGTTTGTGATTGTAGGTATTTCCAAAGTACGTCATGATGACCGAAAAGTAACTAGTTAATGAACTGATTTCTGCAAATTCTAGTGTTTTGTCAGTACAAATTATTTGAAATGGTCAGATTATCACATAGCAGCCAATCGATGGTGGTATAACTGATGCAATCACAGCCCATTAATAGATATAATGATTTGACGTAGCCGCATCATTAAAAGTATAACCTCGAGAACTGTAACACGTAGAGCACTTTGTCGTCACTTAGGCCAAATAAAAGAAGGGCTGTTTCCAGTAACCCGACCGACCCTAGCAAAACAGGGACAAAAAAAACTTCTTTTTTTTTTTGTGATTTTGAAGAATTGTGTCTCATTTTTTCATATTTTAAAGAAATTTTTCATTATTTTTTGAGTATTTTTCCTGTCTCCCTTTCGTGTTCTCCCCCTCTCTCACAGTTGTCATTTCCCTATCATTATTTTACAATGAAATCAAAGAATATGATACATCCATTGATATATGCCGTAACATTTCCTATATAAATGTAAAAACAAATCAACCGACCCTACCTCTAATGGAAACACACCTTTATTTATTTTTTTTTTTGCCTTCTGCAAAAACTCTCCAGGATTTATCATTTACATTATAAACGAAATATGATTAGGGAGAGTTCATGGCCATTGAATTTGTTTATATTTGCCGTAAACTCAAAACTAATATCAGCCAATAAAGCTTACAAATATAAAAGAAATTATAATGTCATTGGGTCTTTGGTCTATATCGACAACATACTGAGGGGCAATTGTATGCCTATTCCTACAATCTTTAAACTGAATTTTACAGGTCTATTTCCCACATCCAGGTTCAACCACGTGTTATATTTGGCCATATCAGCTATGTGGCATTTGTCACTAAAGGGGCATTTCCCTTCGCTAACTGCCCTATAAAAGTGTTATATAATTGTGTACGCTACATGTATCAGTATATATGCGATTACCATACAAAGGCTCAGTTTGGTCCCTGGACGTCCAGAAATGGAAACATTTCATGTACAAATGCAGAATCTATAAATCAAGTTATGTCAGTGGCTCTCAGTAATGCTCCCTCTGTCCCCGACTGGCACTGTTTTCGTTTCATGACCAAACTGTACAATAAATTCAATCCCTAATGGTGAATCACCCGAGGTCCGATCCAGTTACATTAGTTATTGCCTCTGCCGCCAGAGGGGCTAGCAGCATTATTCTGTTAGCCCCGCCTGCCATTTCTAAAATGCTACGATTAGGCCCTAAAACCCTTAGTCCACTCGGCCTCTGTCGCGCGATTGAGCAGTACATTTCCTCTATAAATTTCTGCAAAAGAGGCCTAGTGGACTATCTATGTAAAGGCAAATCGTGGTGCAAACCCCACACAAACTCTATGGCCACTCGTATCAGGAACAGGCCATTCGTACTGTTTGAGAAATGACTTGCAGGCGCAGTGGAGTACAAATGTTTGGGCCATACAATATCAAATGCTTTTGAATGCAGAATTCTTTTTGGATATTTTTTTGTCATTTTTGTAAGTGTGTGGCGTTCGATGGACTTTTCGGTGTGTTTAATTTAGATGGTGGTTCTCTTTGAAGTGTTTGGTTCCAAACTCAATAAACGCCATTTTGAAAAAAGGCAAATATTTTAAAAACAGGACAGTACTACAAACATCGGTATATGCTGAAAATCTGCAATGGACTTGTTGCGTTTTGGAACCAGACTCTTCAAATGTATAGCATAATAATTATAGATGTGAAAAACGGTCTGTTATGATTATGATAGGCTAAATAGCCGTGGCTATGAGAGAAATAATGAAAGAGAGAGAGAGAGAGAGAGAGAGAGAGAGAGAGAGAGAGAGAGAGATACTAAGGGTAAAGATGGTCCTATTCCAATTGCTAATAACTATCATCAGCGATCATCAGCTTGATTATATACACTGAAAACCTGTTGGTGAAATAGGTCCTCTGTGCAGAGGACTTTGGGTCCTCAATTTGAGGACTTTGGGCCCTCCAATTGATGGGTCCTGGGGGGAGTACCGGGTCCTCACTAAAGTCCTCAATTCAAGGACCTAATGTCCTCAATTTGAGGACATTTTATGATGAAGCTATGCAATCAATATGATGAGTGTGGGTAGTCAATTCAATGACATTCATTTTTAATTTCCATTAATTATGAAATAGTAAGTAGATTAACTTTAGAATCCCCCCACCCCCACCATAGCCAGACCTTTATTAGATGTATTGTCCTTCTGGCAGGCCAACTGATTGGTTTTATATGTAAACACCAGTTTCTAGCCAGTCTGTGCACTTCTAACTAAGTCTTTAGACACATAAAAGGTATTCAAGAATATAGAGACCCCATAACTCCCTTCAAATTACTTTAGCAAAATGTCTTGCTGTATTTCTGATCCAGCATAAATATAAGTTTTTGAGTTTTAACAAGTTTATTGGCAGAAATCATACATGTACGTTTTTCAGATCGGCCAAAACACGGCAACAGGAAAGAAATAGTGTAGCGCTCAATCAGGTTGTACAAAGTTACATCAGGCAGGCATCATTTTGGGTGTAGATCATTACGATATTACTAAAGACATAACTAAAGCCTCTTAGGGGCTGTATGTATCACCATGATTTGCAAAAGTCGATTATCCGCAGGCAGCATGTATATCACATCTTTCAAAATAATTGCGTAGTCTATCAAGTGACTGTTATACACCAAATACATTCAGATTTTGTTCATGAATTCTTTCTTACTGCCTATCTGCTGAGTATTTACATCCAATTTGTCCAAAAGGACACACCCCCTGTACAGTGGTGACTTATCATACGTCAAACACCTGGATCTGGATACCTTTAACTGTTTTTTAACATTGCCGCGCAAGTTCCTGGCAGGGAGTTTGACACAGTTTGGATCACAAGAAACATCATACATCATAGATAATAAGTTCTTATCACGTCTAACCTTTAGCATTTTCATGTAAGTTCTAACATGGAGATCGTATATAGATATATCTCGAGTATTAAAGATTCGAAGACATAACCGTAGGCAATGATTCTGCATAAGTTGTAAGCGGCCAACACTGGATTTAGGACCACTTTCATGTAGAAAACTTGCATGTTCCAGCACAGGTAGAACCATTTGTTTGTATAAGGTCAGACACAGCTTATTATCGACAAATTTCCTTAACTGTCTTAATTGGTACATCTTGTGGCGGAAACTAGATATTATCTTTTCGTTGTTTCTCCGAAAATTAAGACCACGATCAATGATAACACCAAGGTAATTGAATTCATCAACCACTTCAAGGCGCTTACCATCCAGTTCAGCACTCATTATACTCAAATATAAATGGCTATTGCAACATTCGTGATGTAGATAAGTACATTATCAACTAACAAAATTATCTATAGGATGACCTACAGTATGAAATATAAATTACACTACAGCTTAGTGGTTTCCCCTGGTGGAAAAAAAGTATTGTCTTCAAAATGATGACCCCATCTTCAAAATTGATGACTTGAGGTCATCAATTCTGAAAGAGCACCCAAGGTCCTCTGCACAGAGGACTTTCGTATAAGCTTAAGTTTTCAGTGTATGGTCTATGGTGGTGATGAAATATTCAGAATTTAGCTGTGAATGGTGCGTTTCTCGTTTGGGCTTAAGGGATTTGCTATAGTCTCCTCCACAAATGAGAAATACAAAAACTGAGCATTTTACAATTACCGTGTCAGTATAACATATGGTTGGATAGCTGAATATAATACATTTTGATATAAAATTGTGATGGAAATTGAAGGAAACAAAGAAATTTCTGTAGGTGCTTCAGTGTACTCCGCCTGACGGTCTGGCTGCATGTCACCTAGCTGCCTGCATGCCTAGAGCGTGTTGCTCCTATAGTAAAAAAAACTGTCAGTAGCCTCTTTTCTACATACCCTCTTTTCAAAAGAAGTCATGATCTACTTCACCATTCAACTTGCACTCACCACATTATTCTGGAAAGTAACCTGCCTTGTTTAAAACAGAGAGAGCTGCACTATCAGGTACCTACTCATGTCACACACTCTATAGTATATTATAGTGAATGACTTCTCCCAACTAGGTACCTACTTCAACCCCCCTTTTCTAGCACCATACTTGAATGACCACTTGTGAGCAACAAAAGAGACAAGTTATAGCTACATGAAAAGAAAGGACTGGAAACAAGGGCATTTTAGCCAGCTCTTCCTTTTACTATAGGAGCAACACCCTCCTGTCTCCCTATACCTCCCTGCCTGCCTTCCTCCTTGACTCTACTTACTTTTTGCTCCCTGACTGACTCTCTTCACCTCTTCTTCTCTAAGTAGATTAGACAGTGCTTATATATGATGGGAGAAGCACATCAATTTTTCATCAAATTCGTTTTTTTTCCACACATACATATGTCACAAAGTATTGTCATTTTCCTACAGATAACAACTTAATTATATTTTTGATGGCAGTTATCATATATCCCTATGGGTCAATCACCTAATTGCAATGTTATTTTAACGAACACATGCCCTAAGCCTATGCATTTTTGCTATACGCAGAGTCCTATTCCGACCTAGCGGGATACATTATTGACCAATCAGAAACTTCCCCTGATTCAGTGCAGACTTTTTAGGGTGCATTACATGACAACTGCATGGTGCCCATCATGCTGGTTGTTTTCAGTCCTTATCTCTCAGGGTACTAGCCCTAGCACTAAGGAGCCTGCTAACCAGAATACGCATATATAAACAAATGCCAGCCACACTGAAAATAAAGGCTTCTTCTAAGGTGATCACTATTGATGAGTTGAATTCCTCTTTCCCTATTGATGACCTAAGGTATTCATTTTGATCACCCAACAGCTGCCCAAGGTCATCACTTTGATGATATTTTTCTACCTCCAGGGGGCCCTAGTATACAAGAATAGGATATGCAATGTTTACTATGTGAGCTATCTTAATTGTGTATCTATAATACTCTTGATCATCAGTGTCTATAGGATGAATGATGTGAAAAATGTCATCACAAGCAAATGTTAATTGATCAAAAAAGTTCACGACAATTTGCTGGGATGTATACCTCACCAAGGCATCATAAGTCAGCTGTAAGTGGCCTCAATGGATGCTTGGATGTGGCGAGGGAAGGGGATACTTATGCAAATTTATGCAAAGATCTTAATAAATGACAATGTAATCATTCACAAATTCCTCTCTAATCTGTTCAGACAGGTACTCTGTTGTGATCACCCAGGGTGATCACATGTAATCACCTAAAAGATCATGGGGTACTCCCCCTCTGGACCATCAATAAGATGACAAAAAGTGATCACTAGAGAGTAACTTTTTATGCCTTATCTTTTCAGTGCACCATATGCTCACAGCCCTCATTTTATCACCTCGAGCAATTTCTGTAGGCCGAATCATAACAAATATTTCGATCATAATTATTTTCCTGGGACTTAGACCATTTGACTTTACCTACATATGATATAGCCTATACCTACGGATCCACTGCTGCAGGATTCTTTGCTTTAAAAGGAAACGTCATACGTTTTTCTTTTCATTTATTTTTCTCCTCTGTGCATTGGGATTTTTCAACAACTGTATTTAGAGAAATTGATACTTACATTTTGGTCAAAGCTTTCTGGACACCAAAGGTCGATTTACGATGACTCTACCCTACTGCTTCAATGCCATGGCCTCTCGGCATGAGTATGGGTATACCAGTTTTCACTACATTTTGTATTTGTTAAAAAAACTTATACTTCACATTATCGCTCAGTGTGAGCAATTGATTAAGCCCATACAAACTGTCAGAATTCTTAAAGCTCCACTTACAGTGACGTTGGGCAATAAAAGAGTTCTTGTATAAATCAGTACTTAGTCATGTACAGAATATGTCAGTGGCTGATTAGATCACCTGCAAACTAACAAAATATGCAAGCCGCCTGGTAATATCAAGCAGGTTGCGAATGCAGTGTGAGCGATCGGGGGGGATAAAATAAAACTCACTTAAATAACTTGAGCGGCCGTTGATTTTTTAAGAGATAAGACTAGTAGTACATGAGGTAAAGAACTGTTCAGTGGTCTATTCTCACTGCTGCCACCTACTGTCAAATAAGGTTAACGCCAGATTCTCTGCAATACAGGGGCGTAGGAAAAGGGGGGGCCAGGGGGGCCTGGGCCCCCCCAATCATGAAGGAGGTGGGGCCTGAGTATGTCTGGGCCCCCCCAATAATTTCCAAGAACCCATAAACATAATGGAAAAGAAGCTAAAACTTTACATCTCAAATTAGATTATTATGGTGATGTCATAGGGAGAATGGGGGTCTGAGCCTAAAGTCAGATCCAAAATTTACCAAAATTCACTTTTCTATATGAATTCTAAATACGCCTATATAGACGCCATCATGCATCAGCCGACAATTCAAGGTGGTCGCGATGGTGCCCTCGCCGGGCCCCACCAATGAAGATTTGCTTCCTACGCCTCTGCAATATTCTGAGAGATTATTCCAAGTCAATCTGAGAAGCCTAAGTCTCTTTACCATCCCTGTTTCAGCACAGATCTGCTCGATTTTGTTCCATAAAGATAAACTTTTTCTGCCTAAGAAGGCCCAATACGCTTAGAGATACAATTCCATTATCACCTTCTCTCATCTTGGAGTGTCTGTATGGTTACGTCTTTGGAGGAGAAGCTGGTGCTTCCCTCTACCTGGTCACTGGAGATCTAGGTTTACCTTACCCTGCTTGTTTCACATAGGAGACGTTGGGCAAACACCGCTACCTTAGAATAATAAATCATGGCATCTACAAAGAAGACAATAATCCATCAGGAGAAGGTGGCAGTTATAGGAAGGTAGGGAAAAGATATAGATAGCACAAATTAGCTACTGTTAAACAGAAAGGAGTTGTTTGGGCCGAACTAAGGTCATTGTACAAATACGTTGGTATGGCCATTCTATACGTACACCTATGTTGCTTCTGAGTTCCTACAATTGCAGAGCTTGTAGTTTTTTCTAACCATCTTATATATTCCATGAAAATGACTGGAGGTAAATGGGAGACACTTTATTGGTTTGTAGACCTATAACACAGATGCCATCATCAATATTTGTAGTAATTGGCTCTGCATAATATAGCATATACGATTGCATATATATGAGATGCTGTGGATTCAAAGTCTATGCCACATTGGATGAGTGATATCAGATCCTGATAAGAACTGATAAATACTAGGCCTACTGTTATATCCCCTGAGGTTTTCCCTGATAAAGGAACTTTCTATGTGATATGACCTAGGGATGCTGTTGATAAGGCTTGCCACTAACGTTGCATGGATAGTTTCCGGAAATATACACTATACGAAATATTGATATTTACCGTTAACCTGGTGCTGTTTCTGGGTGTGGCTAATTAAGAATTGTGACTGAAATAAGAAATAGCAATGAAGTGAAAGTATAAGAAAAATGACTTACGTGAACCATCCACTATAGGCTGGTTTTATAGATTGATCTTAAGGTTTTATTTCGCGAATTTCAGACTATTTCAAATAGAACCAACCGTTTATGGATTGCCAGCATGTTAAAATGAGTCCATTTGAAAATGAAGTAACGTTTATGGGCTCATATCCTGACCCAAAGATAAAAAGGATCTGAATCATTCACGAATTTAAATGAAGAGAATGTATAACCTAGAGATGGCAACTTATAAAATGAGTAGGCCCCTCTCTTTCATGGCAACTGATATCATGATAAGGCCAATACAAAAATAATACTGTATCTATATACCTCTTCATATTTGGTCAGGCTAATATATGTACAACTATAGCATCTGCAAAATCGTAAGCGTCACTATACTGGTAATGGACATAGTTCTATACCAGCTTTATCTAAATAAAAGTATATGTATTAGAAACATATAGTCCTTTCCATTTATTGATCTTCTAGTATACAATGCTACCGTAATACCTCACGTAACGGCCGCACCTGGTATATATAAGGCGCATCTGGGGCTAGAATTTGAGCACTTTAGTACTGCTCTATAGACATGTATCATTATCTTTGCCTAAAAGGCGTACCCCAAACCCGAACTATTAAAGTGGTTTATATAACAATTAACACACATTCATCCATCTCACTACATCTGCCAGATCTACAAGCATGTTTATTATAATGGTATCCCTTTTGAATAATTCCCAGTGGGCTCATTGGTCGAAGCTTTGCAATGCTGTTTGCTGCGGCGGGATACGACGTAACTCTTTACGACATAGAGTCCAGCCAGCTAACGTCAGCAATGGAAAACGTCAAGGTATTTTCAAAATGTTCACAGTGCCATAATGGTCTAGATTCGGCCCAATCAATCGGTATTTGTATAAACTTTCTAAAATGGCAAATTGGAGCCAAGTCTAACCACGTGAATGTCTGGCCTATGTAAGACTCTTTTCATGCAGTTCCACCTTTTAGAGCAGATTTTCTTTTTTAATATTCTAGGTACAACTGCAAGACCTTCAGCGACAGGGCCTCCTTCGGGGAACCCTCACCGTGGAGGAGCAATATGCTCGAATCTCTACCACCAATAGTCTGGAGGAATGTGTGCGGGGAGCCATGTACGTACAGGTATGTAAAGGCAGCTGGAGGTCACCCCTCATGATTCAAATGTTTAGAAGCTCTTTGTATTGTCCCTCATGATTTGACGTGACACACATCCCCTTGGGAATATCTCACCGGTGACTCGCTGTTCATCTCATGATTGGATACGAAACTAGATGCGAAGTTTGATGTTTAGAGACCTTTAATCTGTTGTTGATAGGCCTACATCGTATTCCAATTATTTATTCTTATTGTGGTATGTTGCAATGGTTGTTGTATAAGTTTAGAAAATGTTTTCTGGTTACTTTTTTTTTCTAAGAGGAGCAAATACTCTGAACCTCGGCATTTGTAGTCGCGCATGCCACCTAGTGCTAACAGGCTATTATTGCGGCTATAGTGACTGAAAGCTGCCAATCGGCCAGCTTGTCCAACTGGGATGGTACATGCAGAGACCCTACACTAGTAACGTAGTGGTATATAAGGTCTCTGGTACATGTTAGTTTGTTTGTTTGTTGTTGTTGTTGTACAATTTATCAAAGCAATCACATTATTTATACGACTAAAAATGATATTTTCCATATGGTGTGCCTATGACAAATGTCAAGTGTATAACAATCTTTCAAGTTTGACAAAGATTTGCAAGGAGATCATACCTGAACTGAGTTCATCTGTTTTTTTTCCTACAGGAGTGCGTACCTGAGAGGCTTGACCTGAAGAGGCAGGTTTGGACAAAGATTGACCCCTTCTGTTCAGACACTGCTATCCTTGCCTCCTCCACCTCCTCCATGCCGGCCTCCACATTCACTGACCATCTTAATCACCGGGACCAGCTCGTCGTAGTACACCCAGTAAGTAGTCATATAACATATTATGAGTGATAGTATTTGATCATAGTGATTATGAACAAATACTACTGTAGTAAGCATTTCATGGTTTTATATTAAGCAAGCAGTTAATCCATTCCATCAATTCAAACTTAACATGTATATGAAGAAAAAAAAATCAGATCTAACTTCAGTGTGTTCTAGACAAATGTAATTGCATGCAATTGTATTATGGGCTAGATTTTCTGGGCATGTACTAATCTCCCTGAGGAGGCTTCAAAAATGAAACTCAGAATAACATTTAATGAGCTTATTACATTGAAAGAGCAACATATTGGCTCCATGGAACCACCATTCATACACACTAATCTCTATCGGTTCCATCTTAACAGCTGTGATTTGCCATTTTATTTTTGTACATCCAACAGTTTTAATCAGTGATGTAGGTTTAATACCCATATGTACATCACAGAAACTCCTAATTTGGTTTCCTACCTAATTCAGTATACAGCTTTGATATTATCAAAAATAAACATCAACATCAAAATATTTTTTGAGATATAGACTGATGAACTTTAGCCACTTTGTGAAAAAATTAATTTTTTAGTCACAAACACTATTTTCTCTCTAGTTCTCTGTAAAATGCTCAAGTACTCATTACAATCAATTTACATTAACTTCAGCATGCCTACTTTAGGAACAACTAAACATTCTAGTCCCATCAACCACTAACTTGGCATACCATTGGCTTAAATAGACCCTAAAATCCAGATTAAATCTGTGGATGGACACTTTTTAGCTCTACAACATCCTTATAGGGGTAATAATGGTACAAATGCTATCTAAGACTGTTCAAGGGATGACTACATTTGATTTGAAACACAAAAGATGTAATTAGATGCAAAACTTTGAGATTTTGAAAAACTGCACTTTTACTGTCAGATGGACATTTGTCCTTCCGACAGTAAAAAGTGTATACAAATACACTCTTAGGTATAGAGGGAAAACTTTTGTCTGCAGCAAAATAATTTTTGCACCAACTTAACCACCCTAGTGCTAGGGGGGTGATAAATCTACTTTTCTTTGGGGACAGGCTCAAACTATGCATTTGGACCAAAAAACATGAGAAATCAAAAAAACATTTTTTTTAACTCCCTGACCCCCCCTACGGGTAGTCCGAAGTTCACCCATATAGTGGAAATACAGCCCAAATTGAGACTTTTAGAATCCTAATCAAACTTCATTATAAACTCAGGAAAGTGGTCAGAAATATTCACCTGGGGGAAGAGCATGCCAATAGCTCACGGACGCTATATAATGTATATGAAATTGGCCGATTGGTGGATTTAGGTCATTGTTTGATAGTTTCACTTATATCAGATTCTCTTACTGTATCACAGTATTCTTCAGTAATGTAATGTCTAAAATACATCATGATACCCTACTTGCTATCAACTATGGTGCTTTAAGTGTGCTTTACACGCTTGTCTTAGGAAATCCGAATGGCAGTGGAGCAGTAGGGGCCTATTTCTATGGTTGGTCTGCATCATAAGGACATGTGTTGACCCCTATAAATTTTGATGGGGTCCACCCGGATATCTGTGGGTTAGTCATTCAGAATCAGTTGGAAAGGCTTGAATGTAAGGGATATGTGTGTTTTTTCCCTCTTTTACAACATTCTCAGTTAAATCTTGTAGCCTAGTGGGGTTGGGAGGGGCCAGGGGGACTTGCCCCCCCCCCCTGTCAAATATCCTTTTCTTTCCTATGTGTCTGGGAGAGTTGAGTTTCACGATTTTATGCATCTTTATTGTCTTAGTCAATTCTTGGTATGCAAAGACATTCATTTTGGCTCATCTACTTTGGATTTTGATGGAACCTGCTGACCAGTGCCTACGTAGTAATGATGGTATTAGCCCTCCCCCTCATTTATTTCATGAAATACTCTCTTGCTCCCCCTCTCTGGATAGGGCATCTTATCTGGGAGAGGAGAGTGTTGGTGCAACAGTGTTCACTGCATATCACAACATAACATTGTCCTGTCGCCTTTATCAAGGGGGCTTAGATATTTGGGGTAGGGGAGGGTCATTGTGGGGGGAAAAGTTTAAATGATGTCTTCTACATGGGTGGATTTAGAAGGGTTGGTCTAGGGGGCATATGCAGGAAAAGTGGATCTAATGTGGGGTACACAGACAGGGTCCCAGGCCAAACTTCCTATAGTTAATATTCATAGTAAGGTCCATTTTACAGGGGCTTTCATGGTGGGGATGGGGGGTCTTGGGGGGTCCCCTTGGATCTGCCCCTGTTCAATGAGGCTCTATACTGGTCTACATCTGACCTCATTCGGATGTATCATGGCGGAACAAGCACTGGATTGAATAAGACCTAATACCTCGAAAATAGCTGATTTATGGGTATTTTAGCAAGGCCGACCTACCTTCCCAGGGCAGGTTATACCTATATCATCACAATAAGATGGCTTCTAAGGGTCTCTTTAGGCCTCAAATTAATATTTCCAACCACTTTCATGAATTCTTCATGAGGTTTGAGTAGGACACTGAAAGTCTCAATTTGGGCTGTATTTCCCCTATATGGGCGAACTGCAGACCTCCCGTATGGTGGCGGGGTCAGGGGGGTTAAAAAAATTATTTTTGTGATTTCCCATGTTTTTGGGTCCAAATGCATAGTTTGAGCCTGTCCCCGAAACCTGCCCCTCAATTTTAAGCAGTATAAGGATAAAGTATTGAATGTCTTAGTTTATCATTCTGGAAGGGTTTTATTTTTACTGTTGGATGGACATTTGAGTGTCATTTTTTACTGAATATTGCATTAACAAAAACGTATCCTCTGTAAAACTCCAAAACCTCCTGAAACATCAACTCACATAATATATCAGTGGAAAAAAGCTATATTGGAGTTTCTAAAACCCCTGTGGGATATATGGTGTGGCTGTAAAGAGTTGGATTGTTGGTAAAATTTGTGTTTTTTACCTTTTTTCAACTTTGGATGCTAACAAATCCAAATATATTGGTCGGATGTGCAGAAAAAAAGCAATTTAAAGCTAAGGGTGTTCTCTTTCCATTAAAACCAGGATACAAGAGGTTGACCCATGAGTTTTTATTCTGTAGGTGCAGAAGCATGCAAAAGTGTGAAAAATGCCAATTGTACGTGCCCAGAAAATCTGGCCCATATATGGATGGTAGCTAATAAGACATAAAAACAAAATCCACTCTAATGTATATATATGCTTGTTTATGAACAGTGCAATCCGCCTTTCTACTGCCCTCTAATGGAGATGTGTCCAGCACCCTGCACCCGTCCCGAGATCACTAAGAAGTCTATGGAGATCATGGAGGAGGTCGGGGAGGTTCCAGTCCTCATCAAGAAGGAGGTCAAAGGATTTGTACTCAACAGACTCCAGTATGCCCTCATGAACGAATGCTGGAGGCTCGTAAAGGTGGGTAGGGTTTTCCATCAAGCCTGGAGAACTACTCTGATTCACTGCAATACTACACTGATTCACTGCAATACTACACTGATTCACTGCACTACTACACTGATTCACTGCACTACTACACTGATTCACTGCACTACTACACTGATTCACTGCACTACTACACTGATTCACTGCACTACTACACTGATTCACTGCACTACTACACTGATTCACTGCACCACTACACTGATTCACTGCATCACTACACTGATTCACTGCACTACTACACTGATTCACTGCACTACTACACTGATTCACTGCACTACTACACTGATTCACTGCACTACTACACTGATTCACTGCACTACTACACTGATTCACTGCACTACTACACTGATTCACTGCACTACTACACTGATTCACTGCACTACTACACTGATTCACTGCACTACTACACTGATTCACTGCAATACTACACCGATTCACTGCACTACTACACCGATTCACTGCACTACTACACCGATTCACTGCACTACTACACCGATTCACTGCAATACAATTTTGTTCACTGTTCAGTTTCACAAGGATCCTTTGTAGATTCAACTTTCGGTTTTTTTTAGAGTGTATACAGCATTAGTATGATCCCCTATTGATGATTACCATAACTCTTATTTGTGAATTACAATTCTTCTACTTGCTTACAGGACAATGTTATCAGCCCAACTGATCTTGACACCGTTATGAAGGATGGACTGGGTACTCGCTATGCATTTACGGGCCCTCTCCAATCCTGCCATCTGAATGCTGAAGGTGATACATTTGGCACTCCTGTGTGGCATATACTATGAATAGATATGTATCATGCATATGGTACACAGTGGTCTAGTGTTCAGGTTTTTATTTGAAGTACGTGTAATATGAAATTCTGAGAAAAGAGAGACTAGAAAGGAGGAGAGATGATGTAAATGGTTTGTCGTTCAACACCGTCTTTTTATTAATGTAATATGGGCTATGTCTATAGTGTTGTGTTTTCACTTTATTCAGGAATGAAGAGCTATTGTGATCGTTACGGTGAAACGATCTACAATGTATCCGAGAGCTTCGGCCCATTGGAGAAGTGGGGAGGGGAGACTGGGGAGCGCATTAACCGTGAAATGGAAGCTTTGATCCCTGTTGACAAGTTGGTAGAGAGACGCCGGTGGAGAGACGCCCGACTTGCTGCACTTGCTACCCTGAAAAAGAAAATAGCAGCGAATAATGCCACAAAATCATAATGACAACTCAGCCGTCGTGTAGTTCTACAAATATCAGGGTAGAAAAAAAATACGGTGGTATTGCATGCATATAGCTATGTATTGCTTGAAGAATAAACTACATACTTGATATTCAATGGCTCTCATTATGATTTTTTGTGTGCCCCGCCCCCCCCCAAAAAAAGATACAAGATGGGGGGGGGGGGTGCAGAAATAAAGCAGTGGCCACCTCTAGGATAGTCCTGACCTATCATTTCCAAAGGTAGGCACATCATGAAAATGCTTAGTGGATATAACACTAGGTGGGGTATGTGTTAAGAGGGACCACCATGCTTTGGCTGTTCTGGAGAAACCAATGCTGCCTTAACATGTTTTTACTCGTTCGCTTCCCCTACGACATGTATATGCCTATCAACGACGAGAAAATGGATGGGGGACTACATGTGTGGTGGAGGAGTCATTAGGATTTTCAGTAGAGAACCCTTCCCGTATGTCTTACGATCTCCTATAGCCATCATTTATTCCAGTGGCGGATTTAGAGGGGGCGCCCCCCCTTTTGCCCAGTACTTGAGAGTTTAACTACATATTTTGGAGCCCAAAATTTGTCCAAATATAGGGGGTGCGCCCCCTCCTTTTGGGCCGCGCCCCCTCCTGGATCCACCACTGTTATTCCCTATCCAAGCTACTTGTCCCTCTCCCTCTCCCATGACATCACGTCGTAGTCCATCCCCCTAGCAGCGTTTCCTCCCCACGCCCCTTGATTAATGCAGCAGTGTGCACCTAACAGGTACGATACCCTTAATTACCAGTGCAGGACAGGCGTGTCAGGTGAGCAAAATCTGGCCGTCTACCTGTGTGCAGCACCTGGAGGAAACCAATTACATTCTCCTCCTGCAAGCTTCTGTCCCCTCCCACCTCCCTAAGGGATGGGTGATTTGTTACCACTTCATGGCCATGGATGTCAATCCGAAGAAATTTTCCTCCCCCGGAATTCTCTCCTCTGGGAAATCCCCCCCCCCCTGGAATCCTCCCCCACCCCTTATCTATCGTAGGAAACAGGGGTAGGGATAGGATTAGTGCAACAAGCGTTATAGGGAGGGTTACATACATGGGGTTAGGTTCAGGTATTCTTTTTTACTTTCCGTATTATTTTTTTAAAGAAACTTTTCTGTTCCACATATGAGTAACGAACCAAGTGAGCAGTAGTGTTCATTGTTGTAAGATTTGATAGGGGGATTCCAGTGGGAGGGGGCTTCTTGGGGGGGGGGGGTCCAGGGAGGGGAGAATTCTGGGGCTGGCGGGGGAGTTCATACAGCACCGTTATAGCATCACTCGAGTGAGTGAGTAGTAGTGAGTAATAGATGTTTAACGCCATTTCGACAGCTAAGGTCATATTCATGGCGAGAACTACATTACACAATTTAACAGAGGAATGTGTCAGTGCCCATGCATATGTGCACCACACACATCCTGAGGGGATAGGAAAGAGGAGATATAGACCCTTTTAAGTGGGATAGGGAAGCCCTAGCATCACTCGAACAAGGTCATGAGGGGGAAAAACGATGCATATGAACAAAGAGCTCCTTAGACGTCCGCTTGTACCCACTTTGAGACGGAGGGGGTCCACTTTCTGTCTCAAGTAATTAGAAGGCCGCTATGTAAACTTGGATATCTAAATCTGTCAGACAAGCGATATCGTCCTTTTCTTATCATTGTAGCTACAACGTATGCTTGATTTGCCACTCATGATAAAAGTTGGTTTGCCAAGAATCCGTTGAATTTTCTTTAAGAGGAATCAAACCACCATTGGTACCACAATGAAGCATTGACAATCATGTGCAAGCTGGTGCTTACAGATGACTACTTAGACTTTTCTAAAAAAAAAAAAAAAAAAAAAGTACTCTTATAGCTTTTGGATTTCCAATCATTTTATTCAGCTCTGGCATTTTTAGTGATGGGTCATATCCCCCTCCCCTACTTTTCCCCCACGTCCCTATTATGAGCAGATAGGCACCCCTCCCCCCACCCCTCCCCCCATTCTTAATTCCTCTATTCCCCAGTCCCCTCATTCATCCTTACATGCATGCTGATCAGGGCCCTTTTATGCCTAATCGATCTGCTGATCACCATTCAAGTACGACGTAACGAGTTCAGGACTTGGACCATTTAATGAGGCGTTATCCATAGACAGGTCATTGTACTGATTGTTCTCTTAATGTTAAGGTGCTGAATGGATTGCATCATGAATTCATAGCACTAATCTAGGCTTCGTCTTAGGCACCGCCCAATGGTTTCGTTCTATATTTAAGGAGTGACACTGATATAGGTGTCTGCATTATATACTTCATCAATATCATCGGTCATAGTAGTATAGGACTTGGCGGTACAGTTGCAGGCGACGGAAGTAAGTAGCTTATTGGACGACGAGTATTGTACGGTTGGGTGTGGGCGGCCTTGGTTTACCTGTGTATTAAGGCGTCTGAGATGCATAGTACATTGTAGTACCTGGGCAGTACTGGCAGTGGAGGAAAACAGGTATATGGAGACACACCCACCTGTCACCTACCTACTACCACTAAGACACATGGGCTGTATATCTAGTTTTGATATTGTACCATTCATGACATTCTACATAAGCTACAATCATTCTCGCTCATCGACAGCCTGGCTATCCATCCATCAAGGGACTGTATATTATCACCACAATGCATGGAGGAGCCTGTACAAATTGCACAGACTACGCTGACCTGTCATTAATGAGCGCTCAGCTGTCGAGGAAGTACAGTCAACTCTCTGTAATGTGGTCACCATTCCTTCTTTCCAAAAGTGACCACATTGGCGAGGTGACCACATTAGAAAGAGTCTCATGTTAATGGTATATATGATTGAGTTAAGGTGGTCTTGATCTACCAAAAACACCCTCTACAAGACTTCAAAGGGACTGGGAGGTGCACAGAGAAGTCCTGCTACCCCACAGGCCACCTCCCACCCCTACAAGACTTCAAAGGGACTGGGAGGTGCACAGAGAAGTCCTGCTACCCCACAGGCCGCCTCCCACCCCTACAATACTTCAAAGGGACTGGGAGGTGCACAGAGAAGTCCTGCTACTCCACAGGCCGCCTAACACCACCTAGAGCTCTTTAAGGGAGCTGGTAGGTGGGTAGTAAGACTTCCCCTAGATTCTATGGAGCTCTTTAAGGGAGCTGGTAGGTGGGTAGTAAGACTTCCCCTAGATTCTATGGAGAAGCAGTGGTGTCACAGTTACCAGCTGGCCCTTATCAGCCTTATCTCCCCATTGACAAGAGGCAGTCCTGCTACCCCACAGGCCGCCTCCCACCCCTACAAGACTTCAAAGGGACTGGGAGGTGCACAGAGAAGTCCTGCTACCCCACAGGCCGCCTCCCACCCCTACAAGACTTCAAAGGGACTGGGAGGTGCACAGAGAAGTCCTGCTACCCCACAGGCCGCCTCCCACCCCTACAAGACTTCAAAGGGACTGGGAGGTGCACAGAGAAGTCCTGCTACTCCACAGGCCGCCTAACACCACCTAGAGCTCTTCAAGAGAGCTGGTAGGTGGGTAGTAAGACTTCCCCTAGATTCTATGGAGAAGCAGTGGTGTCACAGTTACCAGCTGGGCCCTTATCAGCCTTATATCCCCATTAACAAGAGTGTTCCAGCAGGATAGGAAATGCACTAGAAAAAAAATTGCATCATATTCTTAATTGGTAATTTTCTAATCCCCATGTTAGAAAAGAAAGAGGCAAAAAGGTTACTTTTTCTAGTAAATTGCCTATATACTTTGACCATTTGCTATTTGGAGTGACCACAATAGAGAGAGTAAAAGTGACTTTTTAACTGGAAATTAGTGACCACAAGGAGAGGTGACCACATTAGAGAGGTGACCACATTGTGGAGAGTTCATTACATTAGAATAAAGAGGAAAATAATTGGGTTCTTTCCAAAAGTGACCACAATGGCTAGGTGACCACATTAGAGAGGTGACCATAACTAGAGAGTTGACTGTAGTCTACCTGTATAGTACTTGGAATTTGGCACATACCCTGCAATCAGCTGGTGACACTTCAACAAATGTACATTTTCACTACAAGATTTGGGAAACATGCAAAATGAAGCATTGTGCTAGAAAACGTATTGAAATACAATAGGAGAGCACCATCTTGCTATGGTAGTAAATCAAGTCTACACATTACAATTAACAGTCTAATGACATGGATTAATTATAGTACTGGAGTTGCATGTCCCTTGCATTAATAGAGAGGTCACTGGGCATCTTGATGACAATTTTGGATATCAATAAAATTCCTAATATTACAATGCTGGACGGGACAGGTGGCAGTGGGACCTCCCGGGGGCGCTCCAGGAGGCACCCAGCTTCATCGGAGTCAGACTCCTCCAGTGGTAGCCGCCTGGAGATCGTGGGGCGGGGCCTGTGTAAAAGGCCCGTCCGCTACCGCTACATGCCAAAGTGGACCAGACAAACCACCCCATCTCCCCCTCTCCCTGTCCTCGGCAGTCATATCCCTAGCTCTCCCTTGGAGTCACCTGCCAATAATAACTACAAACCTAATCCCCTGGAGGTGGTGAGTTTCTTCTCTGACACCTGTAGTACACGTAGTACCACCCCAACTGCCAAACCGGACAGTGCCTATTACTCTGAGTACCACCCAGATGATGGAACCGACCCTGCCATGCCACGCCCTCCCATGCCTTATCGGCCGGTTGGGGACATGCATGGATCAATTGAGAGACAGCTGGTGGAGACAGGGAATGGTGGGTTGGAGGGGGAGGGGTCGACATTCACTGCTGGTGTTGACAGGCAGAGCAATTCCCAGAGCAGCTCATATGGACCAGCCAGTGACGTCACCGACCCAAACCACTCAACCAGCTCTATCCCATCAAATGACGGAGGGTCCTCTCTGACCGACTCTGTGGAACACCTGTATGCATTGTCACCCCCAAGCTTTGACGATTTCCTGGAATTTCCTGGTGATTTCTCGGAATCTAGCAGTTATGAATTGAACAGTGTGGAAAACTCTGCTATAATATCTGATCGTGGATTTTATCAAGAAAGGGAAGTTGGTTATCATTTGAACACTTTAAACAATTCAATCATAGACGATTCAAATGAAATTCTTCAGTCTGAGGTAGACCCAGGCAAACCTAAAAGTCAGAGAGGTCAGAGGGCAAACGGCTCAGTTATCTGTAGGCCTAGGATCCACAGGGGTAACTACAACAAGAGAGAAAGGCTGACAGATAGGACTGGGACGTACATCAATGTAAATCCAACAGAAAACTATACAGAATTTGGCCTCACTTTTCATATAAGCTCTCCTGGTCCAGGACCAAGCCAGACTCACACTCACGCTAGCACTAAGGATCAGATTCGAAGCGACACGATTATACTCGAAAAGAGTACTTTACACATTAATGAAGAAAGATGTGCTGGTATGCCAGCCGATCAGTTCGATACTAGCATGGATAGACCTTATGACAATGACATTAAGGAAAATACTGAAAGTGACAGAGTGCATAAACAACTGGTTTCCACTTTAAAAGGTAACCAAGCTGGTAACCAGGCAAAACTGCCAGCGTTAAAAGTAACATCACCCCGAGAGCGCACTGAAAAGGGTGACCTAGATATTCCTAAAAGCGCTGACAACTATCTGAAAGTCTCTGATCTAGGCTCAGCTGTTAGATTTAGTGCAGAGCAACCCAAACGCATCCAGGATTTAGACGCATTAGCCGACAACATGGCAACAAAGACATTAATGATGAAAATGCAAGAAGAAATTGAAAAGCAGCAAGCGACGCAGGCGACGCAAGCGACGATGGTAGTCAAGCAAAGTTTTGGCGCAGGTGACGTGACGTCACGCGTCAAGGCACCGCGTCAAGTTGCCATGGCGACTAAATTTACACAGCATGGCGTTGAGTCTGCAGAAAAGCCTCCAGTAGACGATTGTGAAAAGCGGAGAGACAAACAGCTAAATACCACATTTATACTCTCCTCAAATCCAACATCTCTACAGCAAGGTAGGCAAAGGGCATGCATAAATAGCCAAGAACGCCAAGGCAGTGCAAACAGACTTTCGCCAGGAATTTCTGGACAGATGGAGAGAATTGATGTCAGTGATCTAGAAAGGCCTGCTGGTGATTCCCGTGATTTCTTCCCCGTAAGACCATCTTCCTCCACATTAGACTTTTTCGACCAGGAAATTCCAACAACCTGTAGGTCGGCACCAGCCAATATTGCCAATTCCCGTACCAATTCATCTCTGGAGAATTTTAACAATAATTCGGGGGAGGAGGGGAAGAATGTTGACCGCCATGCAAGGGGGGAGATAGCCTCTGGAGGAAATAGTAATAGTGACACTGAGGAGGATGAGGAGAGTGACACTGAGGAGGGTGAGGACAGTGACACTGAGGAGGGTGGGGACGATTTAGAGGATAACATAATTATCAGTCATGTTATCGCTGTCATGTCTCATCAAGGAGAGGGACCTCTGATTGGTCAGGATTATAGAAACACCCTGGCCGTTGTACCTGCTCAACCCGAGGTCGGGGACAGCCTAAATCACGTAATTTTAGGCCTGACCGATGATATCATTGCTGAACTCAGGGGTTACACCGGCCTGCCAATGACAGATACCGCCGAGGGAATGGCGCCTACGCCCCAAACCCCACCCCCTCCCCAAATCCCCCACGAGGCAATTGCTGCAGTTGATGAAATACCGGTTAGGACATCACCCCCTCTTAACACTGCCAATGATAATGATAATGCTATTGCTGGAAATAGCCAGCAACAAAAATCGCCACACGTAAATGACAGCAACGAAAATGATAAAATGGACAATTCATCTGAGGATTTGGAGGCCCTTTCCTCTGATCTTGTGTCACAGGTGATTAGCAGAGCAGCAGAAAACGAGGAGTTGGCACGCACTACAGCAGTCCAGAGCAGTTGCAGTGGGGCTATGGAGGCCACAGCTGGACCTGTTAAAACCTCCCCCAGCCCTGGCATTGCCAAACTATCGGATGACAAATCAGAGGTAGGCAATCAATATGCCTACGAGGATGACTTTGAGGACGAGGACGTGGAGGGAGGAGATGCCAATTCCTCCAGGGTCTCTCCGTTCAAGAGATTGGTATCCCCAGATGATATTCTGTCACTGCTGGAGGAGGGAGAAAGGACGGCTGTGGCCTCAGTTTGCGAAGAGGAGTCAGTGTTAAATGAAAACAAACCACCAGGTATGTCTGCAGGGTCCCCAAAGTTTTCGGAGGGAGAGTCTGTCTCTACAATTAGTATAGATCCTGAACCTGAGAAAGATATTGACATCACCAACACCTCTAAAGTCAAGCCCACTAAGGTTATCTCTGGCAACAAGAAGGGGTCGGATCGAGGTATTAAAGCTGGGCAGCATTTGACCCCAGGTATGAAACAGCAGACCCACCGAACTGCATCCAGGACCTGGCGGCCGACCACAAGACCTGCTCCTCCAGGGGGCAGTGCTCCCCCACCAGCTGAGCAAAGGGCCTCAGGGGTAAATCGACATACTACACAGACGAGGAAAAACTCCAGAATGTCAAACAGTCTGAAAACTAGTGCAGCTGCTTATGGTGTATCTGGTGTAAGGGAGCGGAGGACAAAAAAGGTGGGATCCCTCAGCACCATAAAAAGGGAGAACAACACCAAGATGGATCGGGCCAGTCCCCACCCTCCAAGAACACCCAAATTGCCTCCTGTAGAAGATCCAGTCAGGGCCAGCTCTGACTCTTTGAAGAGGTCTAGTCCTACAAAGACCAATAATGAGGGTACTAGGCCTACTCTCCCCACTTTTGGACCTCCACAGACTATCCGTGCCCTAGGTACAGGGGCCAGAAAGCTTCGTGACATTGAGCAACCGGAAGTTGCTCCTCAGATTAAAACTACAAAACAGAAGGAGGAAAGTGATGACGAGGAAGGCCAAAGTAGTCAGGGGAAAATCATCAGCAATAATAGTAGTCACACCAGCTACAAAAAGCCATGGAGGCAGGGACATAGCCGAGGTACTTTGACTGAGGGGACATACCATAAAGGGACAACAGCTATGAGCAGGAGACAAGCTCAAATTGAGTTCTCTAAAAGAGTTGCTGCCAGAACCTCGGCACACCGCCAGAAAACCCGGTCTGGTCTGCCCTCTGTGCTGAAATCAGACGCCTACTGGCAAAATGGACAACTCCACATCCGGGTCCATGGGCCAGCGCGTCTGCTATGCCCGGACACTTCCGTCGAAGATGGGCAAGAGGGGCAGCTGGCCGGATACATTGAGGAATCCCCTACTGTGCCGCTTGACGTCCGGATTACTTTGGTAGGGGAGCAACAAGCTCGACCCAACCCCTCTGGTGCTAACCTCTCCTCAACTTCAGCATACAGGGGTCCATTGGCCAATGCTAGACTGGGGGTCCAAAGTAACCCCACCCCTGTCAAACCTGAAAAGACGATCCTGGACACAAGGGCCGTCCATGCCCAGTTCAATACTAAATTGGCCCGGGTTACTGCCATGCCCCGTGGACGCCTGCGCCCCCTGGAAAGGGCATCTAATTCTGTCCCTCGGCAGGGAAGTACGTCGAGTGACGCCCAAAGTAACAAATAATATAAATCATTTTGACTGAAGTTTTATTTATGCCAGAAAAACTAAATGATATACAATGACATCGTATTGGAAATTGCAGACAAAGTGAAACCTTTTTTTTTTCTTGAATTAATTTCATGATATACTTGTACATTTGTATGTATATCTATCTCGACTTTGGGTATGCAAATATCATGCGATACCAATATAACTATTTACTTGTGCATTTTTCCGTGTATGTAATACTATACATTATAAGAAAGAGATACTTGCATTTTCAACAGAGGGACCATTTAATGAAACATGCTGTTCAGTGGGACTATAAGAAATTTACTGGAAAAATATAACTGCATACACGTACAGTATAGCTGCGCTATAGACAAGTGCATATATGACCAGAAACATTGCCCAAAATTGCCAAATTATTGTCATAACCATCGCATAGCCTACACTACATCTACCAGTCTTTCCATTGCATAGATCGAGTGCTAAAATTACATTTACCAAAAGGATATTATGTATGTATGATACCATAATACATGTACTACGCTTTTACAATGCATATGAGAATATGAATATAGCACATTGTCGCTATTTACATTCTCTTACTCTATCAGGTTTATAGCTGTTATGCAGTAATGATCTTTAATTAAATAAATACCTAGCACCACAATCAAGCTCTGAGAATCAAAATGTCTCCAAGCATAGAACTACATTTTTATGAATGTATAACTATTGTCAGTCAGCGGTATATAAGTAAATGTCCACGACCATGGAATATTTTTGCATCATATTCACCGAGGTGACTAGGTGACTGGATCCTATAAGGCGTCGTTGAATACGGACAGGCCTCACCGAGGTGCATGCGATGCAAAAATGTTCCATGGGAGTGGACATTTGCATTTATGTCATGGCCTATGGGGTTAATTTGCTTTTAGATAAATAAGCAAATGTCCACGACAAGTGAATAATTTTGCATCGTATTCACCGAGGTGAGGCTGTCCGTATTCAACGATGCCTTATAGGCAGAGTTGAATGCGGACAGGCCTCAC
This sequence comes from Acholoe squamosa, assembly GCA_949317995.1. Taxonomy (NCBI): domain Eukaryota; kingdom Metazoa; phylum Annelida; class Polychaeta; order Phyllodocida; family Polynoidae; genus Acholoe; species Acholoe squamosa. The sequence goes on along the minus strand of OX439037.1, from coordinate 33,745,575 downwards.
CAAGGTGAATGCGATGCAAAATTATTCACTGGAGTGGACATTTGCATTTATGTCATGGCCTAGGGGGTTATTTTGCTTTTAAATAAAGAAAAACTGCTCAGATCTGTTGAAAATCCAAGATGGGGGACACCCATTGAATACAGACACATTGTATTCAATGCCCCCCATTGAATATGGCGGTTCTAGTACTAATCTATAGTGACGGTCGTATCAGCCATGACATAAAAACCCCTTTCCAACGGTATCATCTTTCCAAAATAATCTTTTCTGTGGTCCAATGAAGAAAAAGTTGTTTTTTTTTCTTTCTTTGTTGTTTTTTTTTGGAGTGGCCTTCGTTGTCAATAGAGGGGCATTACATATGACAGTAATATGTTTCTTCTACATTTAAATGGTCGCACAATGAAATATTGCTTCCTAGTGCCTTATTGCAATGCACGTAGTGGCTAAGGCACTGTTACATAATACCCTCAGTTGGTCCTTTGGAAGGGAGTTACCTCGACCTGCATAACCGAATCAATTTCTATCAAGACCAGGACCCTAGAGGTTCCCCGGCAATTGGACTATTTTCCTAAAGGTTGTCATGGTAACTGGAGTGTTTGGGGTCTTTGTGGATCCAGGTGAGAGCCTACTGCTTCCAATTTGTGTCCTTAGAACATGCGAGGTATGGCATATATTTTGCTAGTACAATGTATAACCAATTTATCCCGAGAGCCCGCCTGTATCATGTATGCTTTCTTTCAAAAGGGTACATTTCCACAAGTATCCCCTCTCTGGGTTTCAGGTAACATGATGAAAAAAAAAATAGGTAGTTTAGCTCGGATTTTTTTCACTGCTTCAAAGATATGCAATGACTCACGGTGACTCGCGGAAGACAGGCATCAATATCAATTTTACAGTGAACATATGAAAGGGGGTTACATAATTTTGCACATTGCGTTTTTTAAATGGTGTTATAAGCCCCATTGCCCTCACCTGTCACCCTAAGAAATAAAGGGGGGTGGGTTAAAAAAAAAAAGAAAACTTTGTCTGAAACGATGTATGGCATCAATTGAGCAAAGTGGTCATATATATATGACCACTTTGCCCCTTTTTATTTTGCCAAGTGTGCTTTGGACACCACCACTTTAGAAACAGAATGGACTTTTAACGCCCCCCCCCCCCTACCTCTTCCACTGAGACCATGAGGAGGCTGTTTCAAGAAGTTTTGGATTTGATTCTTCACTGTAGCTAACACACCTTCCAGTTCCCCCAGATTCTCCACCTAGAGGCACCAATTCCCACCTTTTACTGTAATGGAATTGACTTTCTCTGAATTAGATGCATTGGGAAAAGTTGCGGGAACTGGTTCCATGATTGGTACCACTTGAACGCATCCCATTGGCCAGGGAATTGGAGAGAGGAACTAGCTAGGAATTGGTTCTCAATTGGGAAGCATTCACCACTTCTAAACCACTTCTATGACCAATTATCTTTTGGCAACACAACAGGGAATTAATTTATTCCCTGAGGTCAGTCAGTTCCGTTTTGGGAATAGCACCTCCAACACACCCAATCTTTTCGCAATGGCCTCCAGATCACAGTACAATGAATGCCCCAACCTCACCGGTAATTCCTATTGGCCTATTGCATGATTTTAAAATAATCATTGTACGGGGGGTAATTGGTAAGAGAAGGAAAAAAAATGCGAAAAGTGGGGGAGAAAAACCATTAAAAAATAAATTAGCAGATAAAGAATGCCCAGCGCCTAAAGAAAACAAACTTCTTATGATATTTTTCCCTGGGCGTTTTCCTGTCATCCCTGTCATACAGGGGGCCCTGAGGCATCAATCTACTACGAAGTCATCAATTCAAGCTCAAGTAAGGAAGGTGGACTGACGGCAGACTAATGGTTATTTTCAATGGACAATTGTCACTTTCCACCCTTACCTAACCGACACGTACCCCCATATACCTCTTGTCTGTCCAACACTATATGTCAGTGGTTGGACTATCATGGCTCCTCCCCACTACCTTCCCTCTTCTTTCAGTCTGTCTTTCTGACTACCTCCCTCTTTACCTGTCTCTTTCCAGGACCTACATCCTTCACGCATCCTCTCTTTCTCTTCCACCGGCTGTCTGCCTTATCGCCATCCCTTCTAGCTTTTGGCATGCGGGGTTTGTAGGCATTTAGTCTTGTATAGAGTCTAGGGCACTTGTCTGGCTGATGGGAGGTGACGGATAGGTATATTTTGGGACATTTACAAAAGTTAGCGGTCTTGGAGCCAAACGGTTATGCTTTATGACTTCATCAGTTGAGTTTACCATCTGGACAGGTAGGAAATGATGAATAGAAGAAAGGCATACAATGTCATTACTGGACTGATAGCGGTTGTATCAGATTTCTTCTGCACCGTTGACTTTTACTTTCTTGAAACATGGCTACTTTTGAGACCACACTTATACCCCTTTATAATCTAAATTAATGGTTTATTTATTTTTTTAAAACAACCAGGTAGCAAGGGTACATTGGGTCAATGCTAGCATTGCTAGCCGCGTTACCAAACTTGGCAATTTACCAAATGTGGCTTCCATTTGGCTCGAATTTGGGCTAGCATTTACAACGCAGGGTCAACGCCGGTACAATCCCATAAGTCTTCATAGATCCGAAACAAAAAGGGTATTTTGGCCTTTTGAGAGAAAAATGTTTGGCCAAAATAATTATTAGCCTAATTCCAGATGCTCGACCAACATTGAGAAATGTTTTATTGGACCAATGTTGACAATGCGATCTGCAACTCTTGCAGGGGATATTGAATGTTAATTGAAGCGATTTTATCATACTTGTAGCAAGTGTTTCTTTGCCTTCATATATGACGGCTCCAATGGTCAATATGAACACAAAACTGTTATGTCATATTTCGTCTTGTGAAGAATTTTTTTTTCTCTCCATTCTCAAGTTGAATACAGTGGCCCCATATGGGTTTAGCCAAGGCACCCCTAGTTTTCCAGTCAGTTGCAGTATCCTAAATATGCATATACATATAAAGTATGGTTAGATGCATTTTTCAGGCATAGAAAATGGACTTTTTCCCATAAACAACCAAATGAATAAAAAGTTTACCTAAAATTGGTCTAAGCATCGTGAGATAATCCTCAGTAAAGCCAATTTTAGAAAACCTTTGATCGATAGTTTGACATGGCCATTTTGAATGCCATTAGATATTGGGAGTGGGGGTATCTAGGTGTCACGGTACTAATAGGGCCAAGCCCGTTCTGATTTTCCCCCCATCTTCCACCATAAAACTGGCGTCAATCGGGTTCTAATTTGATGGCGTTCATAAATAAAGGCTTAAATTAAAGCTGAAGTCATTCTTGATTTTTTTAGCATGGTCAACCATAACGGAGTCAGATCCGTTTTTGCACCAGTTGCCATGGAAACCACCATGTTGAATAAATTAAATGATACAGGCGCCCCTGACAAGTCACAAATGTGAACTTGGACCCCTCTCTGACACAATAGGTTTCCATGGTGACCAACAATTTTTTGCAACTTTTTCCCCCCAAATCGTTACCTTTCTTCTGGTACCAAAATTATTAATCTGTGATAAAATTAAGGTCCCCTGGCACTGATTATACCAAGCAAAACACTGTTTTTAGTTGGGACTATTTAGCTGTCCTAGGTTTACTGGGGCGGAATACTACTGTGACACCTTAACAGCTGGGGTCATTTTTTCCGACAATATATAGTTTGCCCAGAAATAAAGATATTTATCTCCCTGACATGAATCTCAACTTTTTACATGGAAAATTTGTATATTTATGACCATGGAGCCTATTGAAATATGGGTGAGAGGTCCCTCAGGGGTCAATCTTTTGTATTTTAGGGGTTAAAAACAGGGACCTTTCTTTGGCTTGCTCTACCAAAAAATTGGATCGGACTTTGTTATGGCAAACTACCCTCATATGATGCCTTAACACATTGACAACAATAATGTATAACTGGTTAAGATCCCATCTAATACCTAAAAGCATGAGAGTAATCAAAACAAGGGCAATGTCCCCAAAACTAGGCCACAATCTGCATGATTTGGCGCAAAATGTGGTATTTTTTGGATGATGGCTGTTTATTTTCCCTAGCAACGCTTGACTACACAATTAAAAATTCTGAGGTTTGACTAAAATCCTATTTTCAAAGGAATATTCCATATGTTTTGAATAGAAGAAGCATAATTTGTGCTATTTATTAGCATTTCTAGAGGCTTTCAAGCTAATTTTTATGGAGGAGCCCTAGAACCACTTTCTGTGCCAAGTAGCCCCAACTGCCCCATCTGGAGCGAAAAAAGGTCAATCATACGCAAATCCCAGACAAATTCAAAGAAAAAATGACCATAATACATTCTCCTACACTTAATTTAGCTATTTTAATACAAAAAATTCATCCAGTTTGGATTGAGTCCTTACAAGAGCCCAAAATGTGGCCAAAATCACCCCACCCAGCCACCCAGTTAAGGTGTCACGGTACTAATAGGGCCAAGCCCGTTCTGATTTTCCCCCCATCTTCCACCATAAAACTGGCGTCAATCGGGTTCTAATTTGATAGCGTTCATAAATAAAGGCTTAAATTAAAGCTGAAGTCATTCTTGATTTTTTTAGCATGGTCAACCATAACGGAGTCAGATCCGTTTTTGCACCAGTTGCCATGGAAACCACCATGTTGAATAAATTAAATGATACAGGCGCCCCTGACAAGTCACAAATGTGACCTTGGACCCCTCTCTGACACAATAGGTTTTCATGGTGACCAACAATTTTTTGCAACTTTTTCCCCCCAAATCGTTACCTTTCTTCTGGTACCAAAATTATTAATCTGTGATAAAATTAAGGTCCCCTGGCACTGATTATACCAAGCAAAACACTGTTTTTAGTTGGGACTATTTAGCTGTCCTAGGTTTACTGGGGCGGAATACTACTGTGACACCTCTACACGCAGCGCCCTGGTCAAATCCATGTAGCATTAGATCTATAAAAGGAACACTTGAATGGGTGCCCACTGAGGTTATCTCACGATGCGTGGCTCACTGAGGGTTATCTGTTTCAAAGGATAGGACTTTTTTTCATTTTGGTATCCCACATCGCCTGTGAGATAACCTCCCCTGCGTCTCACGGCCAGTAACAGCATACCAAAATGAAATAAAGCATGCAAATTATGTTTGCATGTTGCAAAACTCCTTTAAAATGATAGAAATAGATGCCTTTTAGAAAAAGGCATCTATTTGTACCATTTTAAAGACAATGATTCGCGAGGACTGGGCTTTTTTTTATTGTTCTGAGGTACACTCATTATTTTCCGGTCGACCAAAAATTCAACTACAGAAGACTTTTTAAAAAAATGGTATAAGTGACGTTTTGTCATTCTTTTGGACTGCCAGAGGTGTTATCCAGGTTGATTAGTAGGCCAGGCTTTCATATAGTGACAGAGTGAAAGCCAATCTTTTAGAACCTATCGGGGCTTATTGTGTGTTAAAAAATGCTGGCTTTTTCACTAGAGTAACTGGCACATTTTCGGCTCCCGGTTTCGGCCCCTCTCGGGAAAAGGTGATTCTGTAGGTTCTCTTTTGGTGATTATTGTTAAAGGTATCCCCCCCCCCCCCACAAAAAAAAAATAGAAAAGAAAAGAATAAGTAAACGGACAAAGGAATAGATATTGAGTGGAGTGAGTAATAGATGTTTAAAGCCATTTCGACAGCTAAGGTAATATTCGTGGCGAGATCTACATTACACAATTTCACAGAGGAATGTGTCAGTGCCCGCGCATATGTGCACTACACACATCCGAGGGGATAGGAAAGAGGAGAAATAGACCCATTTAAATGTAGGGAAGCCTGAATAGATATTGAATAAATAAATAAGATAGAATAAAAAAACAAAAGCAGCATCTACTGTCAAGAATGTTCTTTCTGTCAATGCTACTTTATTTAAAAACATAGGGGAGGGGTGCACTCTGTAATAGTCTCACCCCTTTTCTACACGCATGATGAAGAAAGTATCTAAGTATTCAAAGATTCAGGCTTATGAGGGGAATGCAATTTTCAACGCCACCCTATTCCAAAAGAATACCTGAACCCCATGCACGCACCTGCCCAATCATGTATACATGCATTGCAATAATGTTATCATTATTTCAATTATGTTGACCTATATTAGGCTATAAGAAACTACGCCACCGTGTAAGAACATGCAAGCTAGGCAATAATTAACTTATAGAAAAAATGCAAGACGCCCATTCTAACCCCTAATGACAGATAAACAATGAGTCAATGAACAATGAAAAATATTATTGTTGCCACAACAACAGAGGAGCTATGTCTTGGAGATTAAAGCTGAGTTTGTGTGTGCCGCCCTGGCCGTGGCCGTGACGGCGGTGTGCACTGACCGTGACGCCTGCTATACCTGGCCTCCTTAATGCTTAAGACTGCCTGTCCTCCTGCAGCATACCACCACCACCACCACCACTGGCCACGCTTGTGTGCACAGGTGAGGCATAGCCCCACCTCACCTGTCCTACATCAACACACCTCCACCGCCGCCCACAGAGGCAACATGGCGTTCCTCTGCCCAGCCCGGATACGCAGGGCAGCCCGCAAAAAGAGAGGTGAGTAGAAATGAAAAGGGCTAATATTTGAGTGTGAAGTGGGTATCAATATCAACGATGGATGATGTGTATTTGAGTGGTGAAGTTGGAGCATGGGGATGTGTATTGGGGTAGGTGTGGTAGCCTGTTGTAGGCTGATGGTTGCAGTTCTGTCAGTTTTGTGTGTGTAGGTATTATTGGAGACCAACTGGAGCGTCCAGGGTTGTGGGCTATGAGTGTGTATACATTTCTCCCTCTGTTTGGTGTAAAGTTTCCTGTGTTGTAACATAGACCGTCACAATCGTTAGACTGCTGATACACATTAAGTTCTATACCCCAGACTCATACTCCTATTCTAGCAGAAATTATATACATGTTATGTCTACAGGAACGTTACTTGTTATCGATATATCCCTCACCTATGAAAGCCTATGCTAGCCTATAGTATAGTAAAGTATAGTATAGTTGCACTCAACAAATACATGGTAACATTATTCACACATACATCCTTACACAAAGTTAAAGGCATCAAAATATAATAATTTACCCCACTCTAAATGTATGGACTTTGACGTGATTGATGGTCAGGTTACAATAAGGGAACACCTTTGGAAATGTGTGTAGGGGACAATGTGTATATATACATCCCTTCTCACGCTCTAGTTTGGTGGTTAACTTCAGATAGACCTGACCCTAGACCCCTTGAACACTCCAACACGCGTCCTCACTGCTCTCTCCAGGCCCTAAAGGGACACAAGGGAATAATATGTAGTGCTATTTCAACAATTACATATGTCTACTATATACACAAAGACTCCAAATAACTACCTGTGTATAGCAAATAAAGGTTCAACTGGTGATGCAATCCTACCGTTCAAGAACAATATTGCAGACCATATATCTAGGCTAGAGGCATATCAATTTATATTTGACGTATGGAAAGAGAATACGTATTTATTTCTCCAAATCAATTACATTAGTATAGCTGTCTATAAAGATTGTGCAATATATACAAACTAGCAGTTGATATATACATCTTTTTTTATACTATGTAGAGGAGAGACTTACACCCCTTGAATACTTAAATCTCAGAGTATACAGCCTACCCCAGTTTTTTTGTGCAGTCCTCTATAATCATGTAAATTTTTCACTTCTGGAAGAGATACAAAGGAATCTTTAAAAATGGCACCTCATAAAAGGTCCTACCATCTTTAGACCTGTATGCATTGCACTGTGAATAGACTGAAAACACGCAACCCACTCGAGGGAATGCAAGGGCCTTTGCTATCCAGACCCCCTGTGTATACTTCATTCAAGTATTGTCGTGAGGCCAGTGGAACAGGACTTGTACAGAAAGCTGCAGGAAGGATTAATTGGGCTCAGGAAAGGTGAAAGCCGACAAATGAACCCCTCCCACTAATCACTCTGTACCAACCTTTATTGTGAATACCGAACGCCTGTATAGGTCAGCTATAAATATGTGTACTAAAGGATTTGTGTTGTAGATAACAGAGGTACATACTGCCATTTACTTTAGAGGTACATGTATCTGTGCCTTTTGATACGACATCTCTCACCACGGCTATATGTCTACGATATAACCATTTGACACTCACACAAGGACAACCCCCCCCCCCTAAATTTGGCGATTTTCTTTATGAATCTTTCTTCTTATTTGTCTGTCTCTGCCTGTCTCTGTCTCATTCTCTATGTCTCTTTCTTTCTACAAGAAGAGAAGCAGCTAAAGGGATGAAAATACCTTTGGTGCCGTGGACTAAACCGGACTAAACCCCTTTTAATATTATACATGTAGAGGGTTATAGAGTTCCAAGATATGCTACATTTTGGCGTAGCCAGTATTTAATAGCAGTTAATGTGTGCAACTTCCGGGACGGCTGCTGCCTGAGTCACACCCCCTTGTACTATATACTCTCTCTTATCGGGGCAGTAAATTTATAATTTGACGTCGACAACAGGCGTCCATGGTCTGACTCAGCCCATAGGTATCTGCTCAGGCCCTCTAACACTTGTCATTTAGCAATCAATCTAATGTGCTTTCACACCAATGCTAACTAAAGGTAAACTAGGTGGGAATTGTCGAAGAGATCCCATTCAAATTTTGAAGTCTCTTTGTGTAAATGGAAAACAGTCTGTATCCGTATCCATTGAAATCCTTCATCTTTGTATCTCGATACAGTCATCTAGTAAAATTCGGCAAACTTGATTTGCACACACCTGATTCTGTTTGACATGTTTACATATAATTCAGTTACAACCTGACATGTGTTTTAAAATACGTGCAGTCTCATTTCTCTCTCTCTCTCTCTCTCTCTCTCTCTCTCTCTCTCTCTCTCTCTCTCTCTCTCTCTCTCTCCCGGGCGGGACTCCCTCAGATTTGGATACCACGTGTGAACACAATTTCAAGGGAAAGGGGTCTTTTTGTGCCCTATTAGCACGGGCCCTCGAGGGCCCTTGATTAGGGGTGCTTTTTGGACAAGTTTGAAGGAAAAGGGGGATACATTTTGACCTTCTCAGGGATAGGGGGTATTTTTTAGGGTGCCTCCCTTCATAAGAAAGTGGTTTTAGGCTTCACACCTCGAAAAGAATGGCCCTAGACCCCTAAAATCGACATGGCGACATGAGCTTTTTATTGCTTAGTGACATGGGACATGTCCAATTTCTTAAAATCGACACAGGGACATAACCATTCCTTAAAATCGACAAAGGGACATGACAATTTCTTAAAATCGACATGATGACATGGCCATTTCTTAAAATCGACATGGGACATGGGGACCCCTCATCAAGGGCCCCAAAAGATTCTAAATCTGGTGCGTCTGCATGCACCCTTGATTAGGGTACAACACCACGGGGCATGTTCACACATAGAAACGATAGAGGGAGTGATCCCCTGGACTCTCTCTCTCTCTCTCTCTCTCCGTCTTTCTCTCCCTCTCTCTCTCTCTCTCTCTCTCTCTCTCTCTCTCTCTCTTTATACATATACATAGCATAAAGCTGAGAAACTATATCAGGAAGAAGGAAGAACCAAGACTTCTTGATATGCATGAATTTAATTTTTTTTAATAGCTAGGCCTATATTCACGGCACTGCCTCTCTGTCATTCTCCTTTATGTCTGTATATATGTCAGGTGCATGCAATTATACATTTTGCAGCAAAGAATGTCATACAAGTTTATGACATTTAAATTGACGTAGGCAATTGGCCTCTACCATAGGCCAACCCTGTGCCAAATTTACCCCAGAGTTCCAAAATATGTCAGGCTCTACAGAGTAAACTGCCGCCACATTTTATTGTTTGATCTGTATGGGACGGTTAGGCCCATTTTCCACCACCCGATATGGCCCTTCTGTCGGCCGCTAGACCCATAGTTTCACCACCGTCGGCTGACAGGAGCCATGCCCCACCATTGAACCCCATGGCAGCCCTGTTGGCTGAGGTGGTCATGTGCAGCAGCTGTCGGCCGATAGAAGGCTTAGGTGGTGGAAAACGGCCCTAAGAGAGATAATTATATGGATGGCACTTGAAGCCATTTTCTTAGTTAACAATCCTTGAGATCGTGACTCCTCTAATTAAATCGAGAGCCAATATTTGAGACCATGGTCGTCATATGTATCGTCAAAAGAATAGATCACTTGAAGTTTTGACATCCCCTGCATTGTATAGTACAAAGGCCGTCGTTTTCATGTTTCAGGGGTGGTACAAATGTAATTGCATATATATATATATATATATATATACATATATATATACATATATATATATACATATATATACATATATATATACATATATATATATATACATGAATATATATATATATATATATATATATATATATATATATATATATATATCAACAGGCGATGGTGTTGAGATTTCACACCGCCTACAAAATTATTTATGTGCCCCTCAGAAGTGGTCTTTTTGCGCCTAACCATCCCTGCTTGAACACAGACAGACTTTTTTCTTTCTTTTTTATTGGCAAAAAGAGCTAACACAATTTCATCAACCCGTCTCTGAGCAGGAAGCTGAAGAGAGTCCTGCTGGAGAAATTTAATAGGGCGCTCTATACCTGCACTCCAAGATAGACCTTAAGATTTCTCATTGTCGAAATAATTAATGTTGCAGTACACACACACACAAATATTTTATATATCTTTCGCCTAACATTTGTTTGACTCGCTAACCCAAGTTGGGAGTTTGCACGTCCCCAAACCACCGAAGTTTTCTTGGGAGTTTACGCCTAACCCTTAGGAAAAATGCCCGAGTTGCCTGATTTCTCCTTACTTGCCTTAGACTTTTCCACTAACTACATAGACTTTAAGCAACATAGCAATTCTCTTAATTCTGAAATGGTAAGTGTTAACTCCACATAGGTTAAGACATCCAGAACAGAACCTCTCCATTTGAGAAGCAAGTTCAATACCTCACATTATTTTTGTTGCAACCTGTGAACTTAGTTGCTCTGGGTTTATCATAATGTCAAACATGTGGATATATGAGTAAATTAAATTTCCACAGAAAAGGTGTTTCCATTCTTCTTCATTGCTACTTCAATAACAAATTTATATTTATTAAGTATATTCTGTTAAATCACATGCCAGGTTGAAAATATAGAGGCTTTATTATGTCAATAGTCATTGAAAGCACCATTATTCTGACATTCATCGGCTTTTCCATGATATGCACTTACCATAAAAATCCTCATGCAAACCACATTGCCACCTGGTGTGAAAAAATCTACTACCCCTTAGACAAAACTGCTACCCCTTAGACAAAACTACTCCCTCTTAGACATGGCTAAGTCAAGTCAGCTTGCCTTAATAGGTTAGTTAATAATACTAACACATTAGTAAGATGTTACTAACATGTTGGGCATTTTGCCTAATGGGTGATTTTGTCTAAGTTAGATTAGTATTTACTAACTTGGATTATTTTCTGTGTAGAATTGGTGAATCACTTTTATTATTCAAGTTCAAACTTAAGAATATTCCCACAAGAGAGATTGAACAAAAAAATAACAACAGGAACACCACACGTACCTATCTCGATTTGGAGAAATTTGATGAGAATGCCCCACCTGCACATACAATATATATGTAGATATGGACATTTCAGTGCGTTTACACAGACTTTGGGAATTGTCAAGGTGAGCATAAAGATAGAGAATGGAAAAGGGGAAAATCGGTTTGCAGCGATTTTGCACCGCTGATCGCACAGTGGAGAAGCTGGTCATGTACAGCGTTTCCTTTATTCTGGTCTCGTTTCCCAATGGCATCAATTTACCTTTTTATCCTCTCTACTTCCAATACCTCTCTTAATGGCTTCCCGTCAGTTATTGTGGGGTGAATTCATAATCATGTGATGTAGTGTAATTCACAACCATCATACAACTACCAGAGAATGAAAAGTATCATAGAATTTGTAACCCCTGCGTATGAGGTACAGAGGCCTTTAGGGCTGTTTTCCACCACCCGATATGGCCCCTCTAGCGGCCACTAGACCCATAGCAGATGCTATTTTCGGCCGACAGATATCATGCCCCACCATTGAACCCTACGGCAGCCCCCTCGCCGAGGTGGTTGTGTGGGGCAGCTATCGGCCGATAGAGCACTCATATCGGGTGGTGGAAAATGGCCCTTAGGGAGCAGAGCCATTGCTAGTACCAAATAAATTAGCTAGGTGGCTCATGTAGTCGGGGGCTAGATCAGCTCAGTTGGCCTCTTTGTACAGTTACTTTGGTTGGCCCTTCCTAATAGTCTACATGAAGCTATATTTTAAAAATCTAGACTGTAAACCTAAACAATAGAAGTTTTTTTATAGGCTAAGTATTTCAAATTTAAGAGAAATTAAACTTAAAAAGTTTTCTAGGGGGGCACATATAATCCAGGCTGAGTAAAACCAAGCCATTGTACGTCTCCTTATCAGGCTAATCCCTTCCATTCACACCTAAAACAATGGACAGGTACTTAAGGTGATTAAGATAGATGCAGGGGCAGCTTATCAGTCTTATCAATTCTTATTGTTTTCTGTGGGTGAAGGGCAAGATAAGAGGTTACCCACAATCCTCTGCCAGATCCAAGATGGCCGTCGGGGGCAGTTACATAACTTATTTCAAGATGGCCACCCCCATAGAGGAATGGCTCTGTGCCCTATAGATGCAGTGTGTCTGGCCCCCTCAAAAAGCAACATGATCTGATCAAATATTGGCCAAAATGACAATACAAGTTAGCTGATAATTAAGTGCATTCTAGAAAATTATTGTGGTCCGTTACGCGTATGACGTATAGTAACGCTGATTTGGCTGCAACGGTGCAGACTAGGAACAAATAAGGGAACACGAGAAAGGGAACACAAGGATTTTATAGATGACATTAATTACAGATGGTATTAATTATACATTTGAGCTCCGACTGTGCGTCATCACCACTCCCATGATGATGTCATTGCTTTACACTTGGATATTGTGCTACATAGAAACAATTTCATTACGCATAAATATATTAGTAAACTAATACTCACACTAGTTCGCTACTACCCCTAAATAAAAAGCAAGTTAACCTAAAGTTATGACGCCGACCACAAAATCAACTTAAAATATTCGCATAAAAATGTACAATATGTTATTTTCAAGTGATTTACTCCCCCCCCCCCTCCCATCCACACCATGAGATAGGACCAGATAACCAGAAACACAGCCCCTTTTGGGAGGCGGCGGGCTTAGGATATGACTTGTATTTAAAAATATTTAGCTCAACTTCACATTCTTGTAATAATGTCATAATTATATCCATTCCTTTTGTTACAGGAAGAAAAGACCCACCACCACCATTACCAGGCCGTATCACGGGTAGTGCCTCAATAGACACCCTCGTGCGGGTTGGTTTGGAGAAGGAGGAGTTCTACAACGATGGACGGCAGCGTCAGAGGATGACCATCCTACATGATTTCGTTCCTTGTGTAGAGGATGAGCTCTCAGTGAAGAGGGGAGAAACCGTGTCCATATTGTACCAGGAGAATGACTGGGTGTATGTGATAGCCCAGGATGGCCGGGAGGGCTTTATTCCCTTTGTGTATTGTGTACCTATGGGCAGGAGTATAGACGATCTTCATGCCAGTAGGAAGAAACTTAATAATAATAACATCCCTAATTTCCACCGCCCTGGAGAAACAGACTCCCAGGCAGGCAGGGAACTCTCAGACTTGGTGGAGGAGGATGATGCCTCTGTGGCATCCACCACCACTCTCAATCGTCACAAATCCAGGTCCTTGCCTTCAATTAACGAGGCAGAGAACTCTACAGGGCCTTATGAAGAGGCAGATGGGAACTCCCAGGCACCTCTACTGGGTCTACAATCAGAGAATAGGGGGTCAGAGCATGACTGGCCCAGGTATGAGAACTTGATAGACCACTGTCATCCTGGCGGTCATGTCAATAGCGTGGCCTCTATAGAAGTGGTGGATATCAGATCATTTAACAAAGCAGACTCGGGGAAGTACATTGCCTTGTTCTCCTTTAGGGCCGTGGAGGAGGGCGATGTGGATGTGGATAGAGGGGAGTTTGTGACTGTGTTGAACCAGGATGACCCTGACTGGTTCTGGGTGTCCAAGTCAGACCGCACTGAGGGATTTGTACCTGGCAACTTCCTCTGTCCTGCAGAGAATGCATCGACCACAGGTAATTTTCATCTCTCATATATATATATATATATATATATATATATATATATATATATATATATATATATATATATATATATATATATATATATATGTGAGAATTCATAATACTGTAATTTAATTACTTCCCTACAGGATACTACTTTGAATATGCATCACCTCTCAGATATTTTTAAGCTACTCAAGTTCATCTGTTTGAGCAAATTGGTTATCCTATACGTTTTGTAACCCATCACCTAGGCCTCCCTAATTTATTCACTAATATGCATTAAACCTGAGATCTTTATTTTTGAGAATTAAAAAATTCACAATCACATCATTGTCTCTTTAATACATTATATTTGCTACATTATATTTGCAGGTAAACTAGAACAGCAGACAGCCACAAGTACAGGCTCATCAGCAGCCTCAGTGTGTTCCCAGTCCACCACCCACCCAAGCACCACAGAACTAGTGGTTCTCTATGACTACACAGCCCAGGCCCCTGACGACATCAGTGTCATGAGGGGGGAGTGGGTGTATGCAGACCTCAATGACCAGCCAGAAAATGACTGGCTGTGGGTGTATGCCCAGGCCACCAGTAAATTTGGTTTTATACCCAAGGAGTTTGCCAAGCCACCGAGCATCATCAGAAACACCACCACCAGGAGGAGTAATGTAGAGAAGCATCTGTACAGGACCTCTACTATTCCCCGCCCTGGAGGTCTTAAGAGGACTATGTCACTGAGCGAGAGGAGGAACCAAACCCCATTTGACCCCTACTTATCCCCTTGAGCTCGGTGTTCTGCACATTAGTTGTTACAACCCTCAAGGGCCACATAGTACATAAATGCATTATGCCACCCATAAAGGGTTAAATGATACACTCCTACAAGGGCTGGCATGATATACACTGAAGCAGTGCAGTGCTAGACTCGCCGGCACTGCATTGGTGCGTCATTATATGCCAAGATGCATGGACCAGGTGCACCATGCAGACTTTGAAGGGTTAAAGAGGGCTCTTGTATTACCAACTTTTTATCAGTTTATATCTGGTATATGATGATAGGTTTCTTCAGGAATTGAAGAAATTGCAGCCAATCATTTAATCGGTTAATAATTTATAGGGATATCTGTGATAAGATTATGCACCCCACCAAGAATAACCAGATTCAGGTACTTTTATCTATTCCCCTTCACTGCCTTTCATAATTTTTATGACAGAACATTTTCCAAGATGCAGGCTAGGAGGAAATTATTAATGAGCAATTCTAGATCTTATATACAATGCCACTGGTACTTATTGCCGGATTAATATCCTATAGGTTCTTTCACGTCGCGTTTCTGTACTTGTTAAAAGTTATGTTTATCTCACTATCAAAGACAAATATATTCCTGTGTGTGGTCTCTAGGGATTGCGAAGTAAACCGTTTGACGTCATTTCAAAAAGAGATTTCACCATTGATAATGTCGATACGGATGATCAATATGGACATCACCCTTTTAACCTTTGGAAACATTGTGATTTGTAAAATAGTACAATATTATGTTCTGTATGTATCAAATCTAGGGAAATTGTAAGACTGCCACGTTGTAGTGCCAACGTTACCTCTTGTGTTCCACTAAAAGTATATATGTATATAACTCGCACAGCACAAAGTAAACTATATGCATGTACACTGAATATATTATTCAGGTTTGTTATATATACTTGTGTCAAATCTAGGATTTGAACATTTCATTGAAATACTGTAATTTGGTTGAAATGTTATAACTACCGGTAGTTTAAATAATTACGAATGAAGTACACATTATATAAATGTCAAACTTCACAGGGGCAGATTTATTTCATGTCAATTCCCGTTGATTATTTGTTATTCATTTTTAACAAGAATGTGAAATACAAATAAACATTCATATTTATTCTATGTGATTATTATTTCTTTAATCAATATTACCATATTCACCACACAATATCTGTATCCCTTCCCGCCAAACTGGATTTGATGCTACCTTAAATCCTCGTGTATAAGCCGCGGCTTATACCAGAATCCAAATCAAAATTAGGCTTAGAGGGTCAGCCAAAAGAAGGGGTGCGGCTTATAGGAGGGTATTTGGCACTATAGAACAGTACTTAAACTTACAATTTTCAAGCAAAAAAAGTGGCTTATAGCCCCCTCTAAAGTCGGGGGTTTGGTTTGGTTGATTTTACGTCCACTAATAGTACTTAAAAGTTAGCAGACATTTCTGTGGTTTGATCGGACATCAAGTCCTATCTTTCTCATTTGGGACAGATATTCAAAAGCTGCTTGTCCAGACAGCTATTTATATGCTGCTTGCCTGACACAGCAGTGACCCAATCTATGAATGACCAAATCTATGTGACTCTTTTCAAAGGATAGCAAGTGTTCTTTTATTTGCCTGGTCCCATAGGCAGGGCCAGACAAACCACGGCCTTTGATCACTCAGACGTGGTTCACTGAGGGGGAATCCCATGGCAAAAGACAAGCATGTAGGCTCGGGCCCACGCATATGGACACCAACTGCCCACATGCTCATCCTAAGCCACAAGAAACCCCAAGTTTGTCGCCTTTTACGAATCTGGTATGCCCACTGGTAGAATGGAAGGAGAATTCCTCCTTCGTGGACTCCCAATGAAGTTATTCTGCTCCTCCATGGCCTCACATGCAGGGGTTTTGAAATTGCAGCGCATCGCGCATATTGCGCATTTAAAACTTAAATGGCCCATTAAATACTCCTTTAAATGCGCCATTGGCGCAATGGCATCATGAGCATGGTCCTAAAATATTTTACCAAGGATTTCTTCATAGGGCTCTAATACGACTCTTTAAGAAGTAAAAAGTTTATATTAAGAGATTTGAAACTAAAGTGCACCAACTGGACAAGTGCATTTTCCGTAATGTGGAGAAGCCCTTTTATGGTAATAATGTTGAATGTCACTTATATTTCCAAATTAACTATTGCTGGTCAGACAGTCTTAAAGTTCCAATTACATGTGCAATTTGGACATGATTCAAATTAAAAATTTTCTTGAACTCAGTGTTTGTCTTGTCACACATAGCCTAATAGTCAAAGTTATGGCGTGTCCAATATCTATAAGAGCCTTTTATAAGAGACACCAAGTTAAACTAAACCAAAATAGTACAATCTTTTCACTAAAACTTTGTATTGCACGTTTCACTCAAGATCGAAATAACTTACCCGGCAGGTAACACAATGATTGTCTCCTGCAGTAGCATGTAGAGTTATTTGTCAGTTAAATCAATACACATAACTGTACTCTACTGTATGCTTAAAACGTTGAATGTAGTGTGATGAAACTAAAAGGGACAAACAATTATACCAGTTTGTGGCCACAAATTCTGCATTTTTTGACCGAAGGGTACACAATGGCCCTGTTATTAGCCCATTGGTCTTTAAAATGGGGCATTGTTTTGGCCATGAATGCACCATTTGCTCATTGCAAAAAATCATATCAAAATCCCTGCACATGAAGGTCCCCACTCCACAGGGGGATTATACGAGGGTTCTGCTTATACGAGAGAATTTACGGTAGCACCAGGTGCACCTTATAGGGTGTTCATGAACTCTAGGTGGTGTAGTTTTATATGAAGCTACGTTGTGCCTCACGTATAAGCCACGTCTTACACACGAGGATACATCTGGTAACTGTTATCAGTGATAACCACTGGTAACCAGCTTCAGGAATGGCCGTGTCCATTGGACAATCTGCTACCTCGGTATAGAACAGTGCTAAAGCCACTAAAATTTGTTATCAGATGCGTCTTATAACATCATCTTAAATTTAGGGTGATTCTTATATGCGAGGTATGCAGTTTTGAAATACCCAGATCCTCCATTATTTGATCTTTAATAGATCTATTTGGATAACAAAAGTGGTTGAAATATGCTTTGCATTAATGTGAATGTCACCGACTGTGTTAAAAATAATGTGGGAGAATATATCACGGATGCACAGTGTGTATTTCTGTGTGTGTGTGTGTGTGTGTGTGTGTGTGTGTGTGTGTGTGTGTGTGTGTGTGTGTGTGTGGAGGGGGGGGGGAGGGTAAAGTACTGAGATGGCATCTGGCACCCAAATTCTTCAAGGATGTGAAAGATTTTTTTAAGTCCCAATATAGGGTATTCAATACCACAAAATGGATTGCACAGACACTCAGGATAAGGTATTTTAACAGTTATGTGGTGCTAAATATCAAAAGTAGGTAAGATGAAAGTTTCATATGTAGCACCACAGCCCATGGCCATAAAGGGGGTCTGGGGGCATGCCCCTCTCAGGAAAATTTATACAATCTAGAACAGAAATGGTGCAATCTGGTGCATTTTAGCATGCTATATATTGCTCTTCATACATCCCCAGACAGACCAAAAAGAGGCAGCAGAGAAATTATTTGAAAATTGTTAAAGTGTAGGAAAATTTTCATATTCCGAATACATGTACAAGGCATTCAATGGCACAAAATGGTCTACAGAGGCAACATCTGTAATGTTTAGGTACAATAACCCCAGAGGCATAACCCCAGGGGGGCATAACCCCAGGGGGGCATAACCCCAGGGGAATCCTATTTTTAAAAAAACACTGTGACACAAACCTTGTTTGTTGTTGGAAAAGGACCGTTGTGAATACAATGGGGGGTCTGG
Organism: Acholoe squamosa; assembly: GCA_949317995.1. NCBI lineage: Eukaryota > Metazoa > Annelida > Polychaeta > Phyllodocida > Polynoidae > Acholoe > Acholoe squamosa. The sequence continues at coordinate 33,726,604 of OX439037.1, read as the reverse complement.
GGGCAGCCCCCCAAGGAGCCCAATAATTTTTTGAACATCTAGAGGCCAAATGATGTAACATGGCCAAATGGTACAATATAGAGTTGTTTGTAGGTCTTTATGTGACAGCCAGAGTACCAGACCCCCCCCCCCCCCCCACTTCAGTAAAACATTTTCTCACTGGGTTTGGGAAAATCATGAGGGTCAACTTTTTGGCTCCCAATTGTCGGAAACCCTACAATTGTATGAGAAATCACATCCCTGATTCTTAGGGAGTGGTCATTATTTATCAACAGGGGTGGCTAGTTTTCACACGGATGCACAAACATTTTTGACGCCCCACCCTTCGACGATGGTCAACATTTTTTGTGCCCCCCCCCAGCACCAGAGGCATGGAAGATTTCTATGCCCCTCTTGGATCTATAGTATTGCACAGGCTTTTTCAAGACAAGATTTTTCACGACCCGCCCCCTCCCCCCTCCCGCTCAAGATAGGTCAAAATTTTTCAAGTCCCCCCCCTTTGAATAAATAATGACCACTTCCTTAATTGTTGCACAGTCAGCTTTTTTTAATGTTTGAGGGTGGCACACACAACTTATTTTATCAATTCTATGTACTACAGGGATATTTGTTTTTAATTTCATCGAAAAATTGAGATAGACTACAGGGTCAAACCAAAAAAATCAATATATTCACTTTTATTTCAAACATACTTCAAGTACTCAAATTCTACTCACAGAATCCAATTCGTTCCAATATTTCACACTGGCATAGAGCACATCCTTATGCTACATCTACTCTCTAAAGCCTTTTCTCAATTTACAAAAGGAAGACTTATCTATATTCATCCCACATTAGTCTGTTGTTTTTTAGCCTTTTCTCTCTCTTCCCATAGAGCAAACTTCTTGTGTAGAATCTCATAGCGTCGCTTCATGCGTTTCTCAGGTACGTCCATGTACTTCTCCATGCCGATGGCCTGGAGGACCGAATCAACTGAGTCTACCTCGGTGATACCCATCTCCTCCAGTTCCCGAGTGATACGGGTCAGCTCCTCCTCCTTCTCCTTCTCAAACTCCAAACGCTCCTTGTCTAGACGTGCTCTACAGGAAACACAAGAAAATGTTACTTTAGATACAATGTGTACTAGTGAATTTAGTACCATCTATTTTTGACATGAAAAGCAGAAGTTCAGTGTTATGCCACCAATCCAATATTTGCCACTCCTTTGTTACCAAGCTTTTCTGTATTTATCTACCTAATTCTTACATGTAGACTGAAGTAGTTCTTCGATCATCGATGATGCACATTCTGTATTGTAGTGAACATATTGTATGATACAAAGGTCAGCAATGACCTGAATTTTGTCGTCACTAAAAGCTATCATGATAATTGTTATTCTTATGACTATTCATTAATATCCATGACGTGTCCCATATGGCCTCCCATATTTCTGTATTTTTGTTGTTGTTTGAACATTCAGCATCAACTCTTAAATTAAAGAAACCTTAAATAGTCTTCTCAATCAAATGACATGCATTCAAACTCTGTGTTTATCACATCGTTTTCCCTGCTCGACACTATGCAATGATAAATATACAGAGACATTGATTAAAATCTTCACCTCAGGAGCCCCATCTTTTCCTTCTTGGTCTCAAAGAAAGCATCCCTTGCCACCTTCTTCCTTGCCTTCCGCTTGGACAGTGGCCGGTCCTTATAGGTTCTCTCTGGTACATACTTTATTTTCAGTTCCTTAAGTAGCCATTCAAATTTCTCCATGTCATAGGTACGCAGCAACCGCAAGTTACGGTTCCGTCGGTTAATTCTTCTCACCAAAAGGGATTTAGCAACTTTGTCCTGTGTGTATGGGAGAGAAAAATCATGACAAGACAACGGGCAAAAATGTGGATAAACAACATATAATATTTTTTTACTGTATTCTATAGGTTTATGGCAATAATATTATATGGGGCATAGCTGCTTCATATTATATCATACCTTCCATTGGGTTAAATCAATCTTTGATTTAGGGTATGCCTGAAATTCCAAACATTTCTTTTGTTTTCTCCTCTTGGCTAAAATCACCCAAATGTAAGTAATTGGCTTAACATTCAAATGCAAAGATGGCAACTTTTAGCTGTACCGTACCACGCCAAAATCGTATTTCCTACGAATTTCTTGACCAGAGTCGTAATAATTTGTGCATAAAATTGCAACGGAATTGAAAAAATATATAATAATTCAAACTTAAGGTAAGTGTAGGCCTATGAGTTAAAGTGTACGACTCGTCTCCTACTGCAGCCGTAAATAACTTTAATATCTTTAGAATATTGATAATCTGCTGGAGCTTTAACCATTGAATAGTCTCAAATCAAGAAAAAATCGTTGTACATTTTATGAGGGATCATAACCTCAGTCATATTTTTTAATGTTAATGATTGTAATAGGCGCGACAAATCCTAACAACACTTGGCATCCCTTAGCCAGTGCATCATAAGTAACTTGGTCAAGCAGTGTTACGTGTAAAAGCTGGGTAATTACTTTATTAAGAGTTATACGACCAGCCAGCTGGTGTTAAATATACCCCCTACAGAGTAGTACTGTATTAGTCTTTAGAACAATGGGTAGGGGTCCTTGTGTGCGCATGCACCAGCTAATGAGGTTGTTAGGGACACTTCCTAGCAACACCACGCCATCTGCCGACAATACACGCACTGATAGTATAATATTCAATGGTTTCTGTGGACCTTACATGTGCACATATTACCGATATAAGTAAGGAATGAAAATGTGTTCTAACTTTGTTAATGCAAATTCGCTCATTCATACGGGCCTTTAGTACTGGGTGGCTATTACCCATACTACATTAAACATGGGGATATAAAGCTTTGAATACTACAGAAACGAATGTTACCTTTCTGAAGTCAAGGGCGTGACGCATCATATTACGAAGCAATAGAGTGGTTCTGGCAACTGAAAATTGAAGAAGAAGCACATAAAGAATGCTGTAGAAGAGATTTTTTTTTCATCTTTCAATTTTGTAGCTACTACATTCTTCAGGTCTTGTCTGATGAAGTTTATTTAATTTAAAAATTATAAAAAAAAATTAATCAACTCAGAATTTCTACTTTTATTCCTGTTACATATTGATCATGCCACTCACTTTTGACCTCAAGTGACTGAACATCTGCAGGATGCTCCTGGATGGTGACGAGTGGCTCATTCAGACGCTTTTCTCTGATCTGGGCCTGATAAATAGAAATCACATTATCATATATATATATATATATATATATATATATATATATATATATATATATATATATATATATATATGAGGAGAACAGGGCATCATAGCAGTCATGTCAATTTTCTGTTGGGAAAAAAATCATATAATATCTCCCGTATAAGACGCAACTTACATGCGAGGATGGGACTCTGGTGCACTCGATATAGTGTAAAACCCTGTATATAAGCCACGGCTTAGATCATTTCAGAGGCCTACTGCAGCTTATAGCATCTTTCTGAACTCAAGATGCGGCTTATACGAGGGGGTTTACCTACATAAACTTTAGAAGGAATGCCGACCATTTCAGATCCATTTTGCGGCTTATAGCATTCTCCTAAAGTCAAGGTGCGGCTTATATGCGGGTTTCACCGTGTGAGGTTTTATGGTATTTAAGAAAAAAACTTATACAAAAGCCCTATATAATAGACTAAATTCGAATACACATAGAAATTCTCTTTTCGTAACTTTCGATTCTTTTTATGACTTGCAGGTTGAGGGAGTTTTCTTTCTTTTTTTCTATCTAAAACAGATTTTAAAACGGATTCTTACCCCGTCAGCAAACGCCATGCTGAAGATATCTTTCACGTCTGAATTAGCACTGCAATATAAAACAGAATTAGTGAATTCAATGCACACTCTCGGATTGAAGATTGAGGATTTACATTTTACTGACATTTTCTTGGAGGTTTTACAATGTTGCTAAGTCACACACTGGGGTAGTGTTGCTACCCCCCCCCCCTGCAAAAAAAAAGAGATAAGAATGACCCTGGTGCCAGTTCACATTTCGATATTAAAATTTTTATATATTCTGCAATATTATCTTCTAAACAGCCAATGAATAGAGAGTATGCCACGTTGAGGAGAATCTCCATATATGGGTCTACATTGTAGCCCTGATTGCCATGAGGCTGAGGCGGCTACAGGCTTAGGTCCATAAGGGCAGATTGACCTAAATATGCTTGGTGTACTTCTGCCTTTACTATGTTCGCTGGATTCAAAATGCCTTAAATTCAGAGTTAATCATGTAAGTCACATGACTGGACGTGTGGATCAAGACATGTTACTGAGTGAGTGAGTAATAGGTGTTTAACACCATTTCGACAGCTAAGGTCATATTCATGGCGAGAACGACATTAGACAATTTCACAGAGGAATGTGTGGGTGCCCGTGCATATGTGCACCACACACATCCGAGGGAATAGGAAAGACAAGATATAGACCCTTTTAAGTGGGCTAGGGAAGCCCGCCGAGGGGATAAAAAAGAGGAGACAGACCCTTTTAAGTGGGCTAGGGAAGCCCGAGACATGTTATTGAACTAGGTTGGGGTGTAGTTGTGGACCTTGGGTGTGGACCAGTTTCAACGTTCCTTCGGCTGTATTCACGATTTATAAGCCCTCAGACACCACTCTATCCTCTTATATTATTCCATATTAGAAAGAATTTTTACCTCTTGAGTTCTTCGACTTCTTCAAATCCAGGTTTCGGTGCATTTGGATCTATTGGTGGCAGTAATGTAACAAGATCACCTGAAGAAACGAAAACGTGGAAAATGAATTCGGTGATGTTGCACATAGACATTTCTTAAACCAAAAAAAGGTGGATAACTTTGAAATGGAATTTACAACTCAAAATGTACGGCCTGCTATTTTTACAGTTTTGAAACCCGAGAATGTTAGACTTGTATATCAAATGTTTTATCTCTTGTCTCATATTACACTAGTTAAACCAACCTACTGAAGTTTGACTTTATTAATACTTGAAAAACTTTTACAATTATGAAATAATAATTGTATGCTGCCATAACAATCCTTCACACTTACAACCTGACATTTAAAACCTGTATATTTACCTGAATAGTCGAACGACAACGGCTTTGTAGGTCCAATTCGCACCGTCTTATGTTTGTTATAAAACCGCAGACACTGTTTGTAGTAGATAGGTGAACCTGTGAGAAAAAGATAAACGAGATAACATTACACCCAACAATCAAACTAACTTTTTGTGTAGCTTCAAGTTACAAACAAGATTTCCCTCTGTCATGCCTATGTATAACCAGCAATTTGTTTGGAGAAAAAAAATCATACTCGGCAGGGTGGGCTGTGACACATAGTGACTCATCTCCAAAAGTAATAGGATTATGCAGGGTGAGCATGCGGCAGTCTGTGTCAGTAGTCACATTGACTGACTCATGGTAACGCATTTCATGATTCGTATGAGGTGAACCTGTGTGAGCATGCGCCAGACTGTGTCAGTAGTCACACAGAGTGGCATTTGCTCACACATTTTGCTATCCGTGTGAGGTGACACTGCATGAGCAGGCACCAGTCCATACCAGTAGTCACACAGAGTGACTCATAGTGACACATACGGATATTTGTGTGAGGTGACAACATGTGAGCATGAGTCAGTCTGTGTCAGTAGGTGTCAGTAGGTGTCAGTATTCACTCAATGCCACACATATTGACGCATTTATGAAGGCATGAAGTGACACATGTGTGAGAATGTGTAGGTCTGTGTCAGTAGTCACACTGGTTAGCACATGGCAACATAGGTGTCAGGTCTGAGAGAACTTGTATGGATTCACTCTATGTGTGTACTTTGGGGCAGGGGGAAATCAGATAAATGCTGATTCAACTAATATTGCCTAATGAATCAATGTGTTTATAGGTGATATGCATTGATATGTATGTAGGGAATCTAATAATACATGAAAAGATGAATTTAAATTTGGCTTTGGCATATTAAAAGGTAGTTTCATTTGTCTATGGGACTTAACACTGAATTGGAATCATCAACATCTCATGTAGTATTGAGGCATAGATTTGTCTTGGTTTCATAAATGATCAATAGTTTGATGCACACTGATCAGGAAGGTGGCATGTATTCAAGAAACATGTGTCTTGATATAAGGACAATTAAGATTGTGCATTGGGTGATAATAGGGGCAGTATGCTGCATTTGATCCAAACATGATAGGTTCTGACACATGTGTGAATATGTGTCACTCTGTGTCAGTACTCACACATTATGACGCAAGCTGTATTACAGTGACACAACCTGGTATTTCCTTTATGGTGTGTGCGTGACCATGTGTCACTCGATGTCAGTTCTCACACACTGTGATGCACACTCACTCACTGTGACACATCCTACAAATTCCATGAATTCTGATTGGTCAATTTCAAATTCTTAGCCCCTGATTGGTCCATTTCAGATTTCCCTCCTTTTTCTAGTTCCTTTGTTCTCAGCATTTGTAACTTGGGTTTCACAACACACAGGCACAGGAGGCAAGGATACCACATACAAGGTGAGTAGTCTTACAGTCCTAGTACAGATTCTTTTTGGAATTCCAGAAGACCTGCAGTTCTACAGAAGCACATGAGCACATACATTGTATTGTCTTTTTCTTAATCTATAAATTCCTGGTTGATAGCACATTTCATGTTGGTAATTTCCAGGCTGGATGGGTTGAGAATGCAGTACATTTTACTCCATTTCTATCTCATGGCACATAAGGGAGTGATATTTTTATAACAACAGGGGGGCTGGTGGGTTTGACAGTGGGGTAAATTTTGTTCAGCCTCTTGTCTGTGCATTACTATAGGCTAAATGGGCATGTTCACGCATGGTTTTTCAAAAAAATTCAACCCTTCTAGGGAGGGCAAAGTTATTTTACTTCTTTTCAGTGAAAAAGCCTGTGTATAGGTTAAAAGGGTGCAATTACACACAATATTCAGGTCCTTGGGGGGGCAAAAAATGTTGACCCACTCAAGGGGTGGGGAATTTTTTGCAACCCTTTGAGGGGGAGGCAAAATAATTTACTTCTTTTCAGGGAATAAGCTTGTGCATTACTACTGAGGTTGAAAGGGCGTGTTCATGCATGATTTTCCAGACGTGGGGGGGGGGAGGGGGAATTTGACCCTCCTTGCTTCCACATGAAAATCCACCACCCCCTGTTGTTAAAAAAAGGATCACTCTCTTCTGTGAGAGATGCAGGTGTGTAGAAATATGTGGTACTGAAAATGTGTTTATGCTATGCTTTATTGAATGTTCATGTCTGTTGTCTGTTTTATATCTTGACAGGTATATGAAGAGCACCTCAAAGAATCAACCATGGAGAAAGGCCATGCAAGATACCCATACAAATCAAAAGGACATGAAAACAGGATGAATTGATGATATTTGATTTTGAATAAAAGACCCCCCTCCCCCATTCTACAGGGATATTGAAATGTCAGTATGCGTGAGTGTGAGTGAGTGTGTGTTATGGCACATGTGTCATTATGTGTGAGAATGTGTCATAACTCATGTGTCAGCTCTGGTGAGGTTGCGTTATAACACATGCGTCAACATGTGTGAGGCCGCGTCATAACACATGCGTGAGGCCGTGAGTCATAACACATAGGCACTTACCTACCCCCAGTGCATGGTTCTGCTGCAGTGGAGGTGTGAAACTGTGATAAAGCTGAAACTGGGGAGTGCTAAACTCTCCTTTCTTTGCAAGCTCATTGTGTAGCTATTTATTGGAGGATCTTAACAAACATGGGCTCATTTTAAAGGGATTGATTAGGGGTTTAATAAGAATCTATTTGAGAAATAATTGATTCAGATAAACATCCCATTCTCCCCAAGTGAAGTTACCCCATAACTTTGAAGTCATTTTTTGGTATAAAGGCCAAATCTCACATAAAAGAGAATAGTTCCCACACTTTCTACAGAAAAAAATGGTTCAGAAACTGTCTAGGTTTTTTCATTTCATAGGGGAACAGGATGTTTGCCAGACCCCAACAAAATTTTAGCGTGGCATTCGCTATCACCCTTCCACCAGCTTCTCCATGTTAGGTCCTTGTCTGTTTGCTAGAATCCAATCCTATGTATATCATTTATATAGCAATGGATAGAGCTGATAAAAATAAGTGGATTTCCTTTTTAAATGAAGTCTTTACATCAATTTAAAGGGAAATTCTGACCGATTAAAGATCTCATATCAACACCATAATTTTGCGCCAATTCTGTGAGATCGCTAAACCGCAGATGATATTAGGTCAAGATAAAATCCCTTTAAATTGTTAAATTTTGTAATGATACATTGATTTTCAACCTTTTATGGGGAACTCTTCCATACATGAAAAGAAAATAGTCAAAAATAATGATTTAAGAGATGTAGCCACTCCTGTATCAGATATGCTTGATCACAAATCTGAGCCCTATTTAAACTCCTAATAGTGGCAGAATTTTGGGTTCGATTTGGGGTCTTTGATCATTCATAACTTCTCTTATACTTGGCATAAAGACTTCATTTAAAGAGCAAATCCATTTCTTTTGATGAGATCTATCCATTGCTTAAAAGATAAAATGCATGGGACAAAGTCTTGAAAACTAGGTAAGTGCCTATAACTAGGGACCCCAGAAAAAAATGGAACCTATTAGATACCACAGTTGACCAATTCTTTTGGATAGAGCCTGAGCAAGGAAATCTAAATCTTTTGGAATTTTGTTTCTATCTATCATAGAACCCGAGATATGATGAAATTTATGTCGGTAAATCCCAGGATTTGCTACCCATACATTTCTATTATAATAGAGGCTATTAGAGCTAAGAAGTTGTGGCCAAAGACATCCAAAATCTAGGGTTTTTCTAAAACACCCTGTCAAACCTAATTTCACTTCTAGTAGGAGTTTTTAAAAAATTCCAAAAATCCTAGATAGATAGATATATGACCTAATTAATCGAGTAGTCGAATGACCTTTTGACCTTGACCTTTGACCTAGATCTTACTCTCGGAGGTCACCGAGCTTCACGTTCAATCAACAAAATCCTTTGGGAGCATGTGAGAGCATCGTCCGATTGTTCTGAAATTTTTTACAGTGCATCTTGAGATAAAGTCCAACCTAAATACTGAGTAGCAACCAGTAGCATTGACAACTTCAGGGTCTGGGCAGATTCTGAAAATACCATGTCTTAGACAATAGCAGAATCCTATGTTTTCTCACATGGAAGCACTTTTGTTGTATATGGTTGGATAGGCCTTTCTTTGGTCTATACATTCAACTATTAACCTGTAAACATATGTTAAAGAGCACTCCCTCAGAGAAAGGTTTTAGTGCAGTGTCTGCAGAGTCTGCCTGGGCCCCCTGCACAGCTCCCACTGCAACTACCCTAAGTGGCGCCCCTAGTGGATTCTGGGGTCCCTACTATAACACATGTGTCAGTATGGGTTAGTGTGCGTTATGACACATGTGTCAGCATGGGTGGGGCTGCGTCATGACACATGTGTCAGTATGTGCCAGTCGTTGTCATCAATGACACAAGGTGGCTCAATTTTTTTCTGTAGAGCGCACGAGTTAGCACTCACACACATTGACTCAGAGCGACACCAAGTGACCAATTTGCTGGGGAGTTGGGCGCTGTCATATCCTGAAAGTCGCACATCCCAGAAGTTGGCCGTAATTTTCAAAATAACTTTACCCGTTTCATATTTCTACGGCGTAGGGACAGTATCATTAGGGTTGTTGTCCTTTCAAATTCTATAAGAAGAGAGGGATGTTATCATGGTTTTTATGTTTTCAAAAAATTATTTATTTTCATTGATGTTTGTGGCCCATGAGCGATAATAGGCTTAAAACATACACTGCGCATGCGCAGCCAACTTCTGGGATGCGCCAACTTCTGGGATACGACAGCGCCAATCCAACTATCCCCTCCCTGAAAAAATTATCACACCCAGATGTCGATGAATGGTTTTAGTGTTTGAGTATTCAATATACCTTTGGGCGTTGTTTTTACCACATTGTTATAACCGTTGGTCTGGCCAGGGCATGGATTAACATCCTCATATGATTTCCGACAGCGATTCTCCAAAATGACAGGTATCCGTAACATTTGACAGCTGAAAAGTGTCCGCCGTGGTGGCACGGTCACTGAATAATGCAACGCTGGTCGCGTTATAACGGGTGAAATCCTGCATAAACTCCGGAATATCATCTTAAAGAATAACAGCACTCTGCTGTTAGCTATTCACGAATGTAATTTACTGCAGTTAAGAATAAACAAACGCCAAAGTGACCAAAATCAGCATGTCCTTGCGATCAAAACACGACCCATGGAGGCTGACATCTTGGATGAGGAACTGTGGGATCGTTCCGGAAATCTCCGAGTGATCCCGATCCCCATAGCGACGACGACGACGCAGTTTACATACGGGGCTCGTGGACCTTAGCGACAGTCAAGAGACCATCTTACTGCCTCACCTGTGGTTGTACGTGTAGGATCCGGGTGCGTTTGGTGGGTACCGACAGGGACAGTCACATATATACATATCGGAATCATATATCTATTTAGTGTGATCGGAAGTGCAAGTTTTAATATATTCTCTTTCCTTTAAAAGGACGTAATATCAACCACAGTTCACCATGGCCGCCTGCACGACGACGAGTTCCAATGCATTCACAGTCAAATCAAACCGTCTAACAGTAAGTGCATGTTTTCAATTTGCTTTTCAAAGTATAAACACATTGTCGTGGCAACCCATAAACTGGTAATCTATACTTAAATTTATTCCTCCATGTCATGGGATATGTAACAAGTGTTAAAATGCCTAGTAGGACATCCATAGATGCCCAAACTTTCTCAAAACACAGCCACTGTTTTGTGTTGTTGATTCATGTGCAACCAGGCCTAGGCCTAGGCTATGGCTATAGGGAGTTGTATATTAAAAATAGACTTGCACCAGGGCCTGATCCTGTACCAAACATATTCATGATATTGACCCAACTAATATCTTCACAGAAATAAGTTAACTGATAACAATCTCACGGATAATATATAAATGTATTTGCTGTTAAACTTGAAGTATTAAATTGGTTCTCTGCTTGGATAATTCCCTTGGAAATCAATTGATTTCTGTAGATCTATTTTGTGTTGTTAGCGATCAAATAAATAATAAAAATAAATAATGTCATATTTGTCGCCACGTTTGCTGGTTTACGAGAAATCCCTGTTTTTTTTAGCGCCTCCCACGCCGCGTAGCGGCGGTACCGCGAAGCGGTAGGGGAGTGCGCTATGATGATTCCATTTGCCCCATGTGATGAGGTCTCACAATACAAAATTACTGAATACCGACATTAACGGCGGTCACAACCGCATTTCTTGTTATAGATAATTCTTAGAATTATATATACAGTCAATTTCCTGGGAAAGGAGTAAGGATATCCAAATTGTTTTTCTGATTATTCAATATTGACATTATTGTTGGCAGGGAAATGGTCGATTCGCTCTATTGCCTGTTTGATCTGTGTACACATTCGCTCTACGCCCTAGTCCTAGACCGTTCGCACTAAGTTTAAATTTATTCTCAATTCTTAAATTCAAATCCCATTATCACAACAGTTGAGGGTAAGTTAATGATTTGTTATAGAGTAGACCTAACAATACATGAAATAAAAGACTTTGCGTAAGTTTCAGGAGTAGAGCGGATGATTCAAGGCAAACTGCCAGTAGTGCAAACTGTCCATATCCCTCTTGGCCAGTGATAAAGCGACATCGCTGCTACATAGGTCTAGATCACATGCATCTCATTATGTGATGGAGAGCGTTTGGTTAAGTTATACGTGCAGAGGGCAAAAATAGGATCCTGCATGTTCCATGGCCATATTCACCATTTTGTATATCATCAAAGGGGTACAATGCAGTTGCACGTCAACAGGTTCCCATCCAACTGATTTGAAGATTTTGGTTTTGAAAAAAAATAGCTAGGGCCACACCAAAAAAATTAGTTGGTCTACGGATTTCCCTCTCCATATTTTTGGAAATACAAATTTTTTTTCTTTGGAAAAATTTTTGTCTAGGGATTTCGCTCACTTCACTTTCTTCAAGTTTTCTCTTTGTGATGTTTGGCAATTTTTTTTTAAATAGAATTTTTTCGCTCGCCTCACTTTTCCAGCAAGGAATCCATTAGACATAATAAAAATACTTTTAAAAAAAATTGCACGCTCGCACCATTTTTTCAAAACCAAAATCCGTAGACCAACTTTTTTTTGTGCTCTAGTGAGCATAAATCTAGAAACACACTTTAAAAAACTTTTTCCAAAGATCATAAAGAGAAGAGTCTAGCAGAATTCATGGACACACTTTTTTCAAAAGAAAAGAAATGCATGCCTAAAAATAAAAAGAGAGTGTGATCTATAGACCAGCCACTATAAACTGACTTTTTGTGCGCATGTGTGTGTGGCACAAAGCATGGATTCTTCAGGCTAATGACATACCACCCATGGCTATCTTGTGGGTGGGGGGAGGGGTGTAAGATGCATTGATTATCATACATTTTCCTTAACTTTATGACAAAGTTTTCAGTTAGGTGATACTCATTTCAATACGTTCTAATCAGACTGGAGCAAACAAGTCTAAAACTAGGAAAGCACAAAATCAACCTGGGGAAAAGGTACTGTAAAACCTTGCATACAATCCGCACCAGCTAAAAGCCGCAACCTGGCTTCATGAAGAATCTGTAAGCTATGCCTGTGGCTTGAAAATTGTCTTTTTACTACTGCTCATCTACCACCAGAACAGGAAGTATGCTCTGACGCCCATAGCTTTGAAGCTCACCTGCATATCTACATTTCACACACATAAAGGAAAAGAAGAATACGCTCTATGCACCTTTCGATTGTTCGCCCATTTGCTACACATGCACTGCTCTTTTTGTTTATAAAGCCATTGACAGGTGATTTATGACATTAATTGGGGGCAACATTTTTTCCACCCTTCTGAATTTGACACACTCACTTTCCTGTTATCTTCTCAACATTGTATAACACTATTGTGCAGCATGTGCGTGTATGATGAACAACAGCAGATAAGAGCACACTTTATGTAGTAATGTAAGGCATGTATAGTCTATCTAGGGTATATTGCTGCCCTAGAGACCAATACTCCCGCAGAGCTGAAGACCTATAGTGGCCACACATGTTCATTCAGATATAATGAGGCCCACTTTGGCATGTAGCCACAGACTTAATTCCTTCTCAACCGATACAGATTAGGGAACTGTGCCAGTATGTGTGATAATCATAGCTGTCGAGGTGGACAAAGCCTTCCCAACTGCAATTTTGTGACTTTTAGTACATGTTCAACACAAGACAAGACGAGCAAGAGACTAAAATCCATGTAATTCAATACACATGTATGTCTCAATACATATTTTTTCAATATATAATGATATGTCAAAATGATACGTCAATTCATTTCTTCTCCTTCCTGTTGGAAGGACATGGATATGCTGAATGGTACAACACGAGTAAGTTCTAGAAACTGTGTACGCCATCTACATAGTTTGATTGAGCACTTTTTCTCAAATTTGATTGTTGTTATAGTTTCTGTTAATGTTTAGTGCATTTAAGTTTCAGGTATTTTGATTCTCAGTCACACAAAACAAGAAATTAGTCTAAGAGATCATCTTAAACGAGAAAGAGACATTTCCCCGTGTAATGATATCGGTGTAGTAACTACCTTTGACCCTATACTATCAAAGGAGACCAACGTTTTTTTTTTTCCTTAAAGAGAAAAGATGTGAATGTGTAGCTAAATTGCCAGTTCTGAAAGCAATAATTCAGGAAATCCATAGACTAATTGCCTTATGTGTGGCTTAAGAATACAGGTGGAGTGGTCTTTTTTTTCTATATGACAGAGACAGACAGAGTAGTGGATTGGGGGATAGAATAAGGGGAGAGGGTTAAAGTTGGAAGAATATAGTACCTGCAAGCTTTTGCTGTCAGGAATACCGAACAATTCAAAACTTTCCCAAACTCCCCATCCCAATACCCACTGCAATGTTGCAATCAAACCCTGGTGTGTACGATAATAATTAATTTCTCATACCTCTGAACACAGTGTTAGGTACCCTGGCTAGGTTGGATCCTAAGACACTACAGATCCCCTAATTTTCTTCTCATAAAAAAAGAAAGACTACTCCCATGTTTTCTTCTCCCCTTTTCACTGATGTTAAGGTCCAAAACGTATGGGATGTACAGAAAGGTCACTGTATGCATCCACACAGTGTCCATCAACACTAAGCCCAAAGATTTTGCATGCATGTCCCTCTCAGTTTGAGGGAGTGATATCTTTCAACAGAGAGGGAGGATGGTGGGGTTCCACTAGGATGCAGTAACCACCCCACCTTACTGTTTGAAAATTATCACTCCCTGAGAAATGGATGAATTATAAGCCGACTTATAGATATACATCTGGGTCAGATAACTCAGAAAGAAAGTTATCATAGGTTGTATTTTTCTCCGGGTAGTGTCTGAAAAATAGTTGAATATTCATTATCAATGAAAAACATGTTGAAATGAGAACTTGAATTTTAATTGATATAAATATTACCTCATATTCTATGTGTTCATAATTTAATACAAAGTGATCATTAAGCCCCTCATACTGCAAGTGATAATTAAGAAATGATAATTAATTTCATATTTTAGGTTGGAGGGCCACCGATGGCCGGAGCTTTCAAAGTGAGACCATCACAACCAACATCATTCAGAAAGTTCTACGAACGTGGAGACTTCCCCATTGCATTGGAGCACGACACAAAGGGCAACAAAATAGCATGGAAGGTGAGGAAACAATGTTTGCTTTGTAATATATTCTTGATATAAGCAAACACCACAAACTATACTTTGTGTACATAGTTTGTTCAATTTCAGAATCTTAATACGTCATAGTTACAAAAACTGTATGATGCATTTTGTAATTCAAGCAAATCTAATAATCTTGTTCTATATATGCCTTTGATTTAGAGTGTGCTTTTTAATATAATTTTTTTTCTCATCAAAGCTATAGTTGTAAAGAGCTGTTCAGAAACGAATGGTTTTAAGAGCTGGTAACTTTCAATTTTAATCTAATTTTCCCCCACTGTATCACTATTGATGATACATAGATACTACTAAGCAAGTTAACAGTTCGAAAGACACTACAAGAAAGAACCAATATATAAACCACCATAGACAGTCCAAAAGCTATTAAACATGCAAATCTGGTGGCGCATAAGCATTCCTCTGCAGTATTGAAGCGAGGCATTGGACCTACTGCAACGAGTACTTCCGATTGATTATTCATTTTGAACAAGTGTTAAGGTATAAGGAGGGGTGTTACTGTGTGTTCTCGTGCGGAATGGGAGCTGAGGACAGACTTTTTCTTCAAATTTAGAAACACTTTCTACAGTTAGTGTGCAAATCTGCTGACAGGTCACTAGTTTTCAATCAAAACTTTTCATAGAGTATTACTCAGAATTATACATTGGGAACTGTAACAAACCTTTAAATGACTATGCTTTTGTTTGATATGACTATCCCACAAATACGTAGATAGGGCGTTTGATTGCCGATTTTTCCTCATACTCATGGAAAAGCTTCAGATGCAGGGTAAACTGTTGAGTCAAGTCAGCTGATTTTGTATTGGAAACTGGAGCATGAATACATACATAGATTTGTGTCATGACTGTGCATGGTTTTAAAGTCTCTCTTTTTCTGTTAATTGTTAAAATGATATGAATAAACATTTTGAAACCTTGATGAGATTATAATTATTCATAGATTAACAACTTATTATTGTTGATGATGTGCAAGTCTGCCTTGCTCTATCCATTAACAGACGGGGAATGAGAATGGCGTTCTCGTGAAGGTAGATGCCATCAACTATGATTGACTTGATACACTGACAAATCCCCATGTTCTAATTTCTGTCACACTGCATATTTTTCTACCTCCCACTTAAGCAAAAATACCCAATTCAGTTAGATTGCAGTACCTTGGGGAATATCTCACAACCCCCCACCTCCTGTAAATGTGAATCTAACACAAACACTTCAGCCTTACAAATCAAATAAAACAC
This sequence comes from Acholoe squamosa, assembly GCA_949317995.1. NCBI lineage: Eukaryota > Metazoa > Annelida > Polychaeta > Phyllodocida > Polynoidae > Acholoe > Acholoe squamosa. The sequence goes on along the minus strand of OX439037.1, from coordinate 33,710,450 downwards.
AAGGACACTACATAATTGCGTAAAGCTTCAGACATGTATCTCATTTTGAGACCAAGTCAATAAATAATGACTTTTAAAATATTTTGAACTTGCACCCTTTTTGGTAGTTTTCTTGTCTTAAAAATGAAGTTTTGATTAGTCATTGGAATCGGGCACTAAATGTCATTGATCATCAACAAATATGACCAGATTAGTTTGACATGACTATATTTTTTTTCCTTCAGAATTTTTTGTGTTATTATCTACGGGTAGGCATGACAATATTTGACATTTCAGTATAATATTCAGAGATGCAAAATTAAGGTATGCACTGGGTCACAGTCACCATTGAAATAGTAGTCTCTGAGCACAATCAGTGTCAATTTATATGTATACCAATTGTATGCATTATATAAGTTGCAATTTCACTACCAGGCATTTTGTCTCACATGGTACCTGAGATCGAGAAACTTGATGGTTGAATCACAAATACACTTTTGTGTTCCCAAACACAAAAAAAAAATCCCTTTTAACAATTGGTTAATGTTAATGATATCTTCAGATCAGTGAGTAAAACTATATATTTATTGTACATGTACATAACACTCTACAAATTTCCTCTATCAACTCTACTTAGAACTTTTGTCAAATCTGAAAATGAACGATCACATTTATCATTTTAATCACCTTTGAAAGCCTGTGATAATAATACAAGATTCATTTGTTCTCCAGGTTGAAATTGAGAAGTTGGACTACCACCACTACCTTCCACTCTTCTTTGATGGACTCTGTGAAACAGACCACCCGTATGAGTTCTTTGCCCGACAAGGTGTACACGACATGTTGGAGCATGGTGGCAGCAAGATCCTCCCAGTTATTCCTCAGCTCATCATCCCAATCAAAAGTAAGACACATTTTAATCCTACTTTTACCATATTATCACGTTTAAGCACAGGGTTTGAATAAAAGTGCCATGGGTATGGGGGTCATGAAAATGACAGGCATTAATTGTTCCCCCCCTAATCAAAAAGTGCCAGTGCGATTATTCCCAATGATGCAGTGTGTGCTACAAGTACGAGTGTCGTTATAAAGAGGAAGATGGGGGAATGTCCTAGTCTCATTAGGAGTGGAACTCAACCCAGAATATTGATTGGCTGACCTGTATATTCTACCAGCTTTAACAGGGGCCTTGTAGCTAGTAGCAATAGCTCTTCATTACATCACATGGGCGGTGTAGGGTGAGGGTGATTACATTGTATGAAATGGCCACATTTTGATCTGTATGACTGCATTAACTACAGGGCAGTGAGTTTGTTTGCGATTACTGCATTATTTAGAGTGAAATATTATAGTGACCTCTTCTGTCACATGGGTTTTTAGTAGTACATGGAAGCAGCTCATTAGTTTCATAGATATTGAACTGTATCTATGTAGGATCATTCCAAAAGCACACATCCACATTTATATAGCTTATATGCTGATGGTTGGTTGGTGGGCATCTAGGTGGGGATTCACCTGACAGGTAAGACAGGTGTGGTAACAGCTTCATACCTGGATGGGGGACTGGTGTTTCACCTGTACCACACCTGTATTGCCTGCAGTGAGCAGCTCACCAAGGGTGTCTGTGATCTGTGTGAGGTACTCCTTAACCAGAAAATGGCATATTGATCAGGGCTATTTATAGTTCTACTCCAGAGACAGGTTCTCTGAACATTTCTGAGTCTCTTGTTGTTTGATTTTTTTTTTATTCTGCGTAGGTTGTTGCATAGGAAAATATTTAAAAGTAGAATCTGTGTAATATTCAGAGATGCCACTTTTCCTGGTTTACCAGGAATTCCTGGTTTTCTTTTCTCGAGATTTCTGTACTAAGATATTTCAATTTCCTGGAAAAGGGTGTCTGAAATACAGTTTTCCTGGTTTTTGTTGGCCAGCAAGTGGCATCACTGAATATTATCACTTTCACTTATCCAATTATATTTTTATAAAATTATACAATCTTAAAATCAGACTATCTTAAGTATTTACTCCACAGTAATATATGGTAACAAGGTCTTAAAAGGCTATTAATGGTATAGCACAAGACTACTCAACAATAGAAAACAAATTCAGTGTTTAATTTTTCTTCCCCTTTCTTTTTAAGAAGTTCTCCATATCAAGATCATATCCTAACATAGAAGCCTTAAACCCTGTATGGTGAGACTGCAAAAATATGCCCTAATTCTTGCATCAAAACCATATGTTCTTGGATCTTTACAGGCGCCCTGAGCACACGGAAACCACAGGTTATGTGCACAACACTTAAGGTACTCCAGCACCTGGTTGTCTCAGCTGATATGGTTGGAGAGGCACTCGTACCCTACTACAGACAGATCCTTCCCGTTCTCAACATCTTCAAGAACAAGAACTGTAAGTACCAATAATGGTAATATTACCCTAATGTTTAAAGAGAAAGATGCATGGATGCAGAATACCTTATAAGGGCCAAACAAAACGAACTTTGATATAAATTGAATAGATTTATGTTTATCAAAACTTCAAACCGTGTTTAGAACTTTTGAAAGAGAAAATATCCTAGATCTTCTTTTTGTTTTAAAACACTAGTACTGAGCTTATGGAATTTGTCTTTGCAAAGATGTGGTATATCATATCACTGATTTCTGCTGCTATTGATATTTGTCAGAGCATTAACCATATGTCGCTTTGTCCACAGTGAACTCAGGTGATGGCATTGACTACAGTCAGCAGAAGCGAGAGAACATTGGCGACTTGATCCAAGAAACATTAGAGGCATTTGAGCGGCACGGTGGTGACGATGCATTCATCAACATCAAATACATGGTGCCCACATATGAGTCATGCATGCTCAACTAGACCCCACACCTCACATTCTACCTGGGGAGGGGCTGTCAGTGCTAGGCACCCCTCTCACTCTCAGCTACCTGTACCACTACTATTAGCATTAATGTAAATATTATTCATAGGATACAAAACTCAAAAATCTCAATATTAAATCAAGATAGGCAACAAATTTCCCTTGTCCATAGGCATACTGATGTTCAGATTTTTGTTATCACTAGTGAAATAAATCATATAGACTCCTTGTAAACTGTGAACTTATGACTGTGCCAATAGGGACTGATTTATCCCAGTATTTTCTTTTCAGTTAGCATAGCCGTTTATGCACATGTACCTATATCATCAGTCACCACAGAATACACAACTATATTTCCGACTCTTCATTCTTTTGTGGTAGTATTTTGTAAATGTCCTGTCTGCTATACCAAACTCCCACACCAATGGAATAAAATTGAACTACCGGTATGTACTTTCTCTTTCTGATAATCAGTGGTTCAAATCTTATCCAATGGAATTGTCTATCATTATACTGTTTTACTGGAATTTTCCCATGAATAAATCATAGATGGAGTATACCAGCATTTTCAAACAGCAAATATATTGTACAATACACAACATAATCAAAGATTTTTAAAGCTATTTATGTACATGATATTGAAGTTAAACATGCAGATAAGGCAAAGTGGGAGCCCCATCGTCGCCTTCTCTAAGTTGCTGTGATATGTGTATGATGTTTGTATTTTTGTGAAAAATGAGAACTTAGCACATTAAAAAGCTATATAGGGACATGTATTTTATCTGATATTGAAGTCAAATAGATTTATTATGGGAATCAGAAGTGATGTATGTATGACCAACATACCCAGTCTGTGCACCAGCTATATATCCCTGATCATTGAAAGCATATTTATTGTACAGTTTCGCCTTAGACCTAGTATTAATTATTGTCAAAGACCGAGTGGCGATATGTTTATATACAATCTCAGTGGTTATCATTGACCATTTGTGGAACTAACTGGACCATAATGTGGAACTGCAGGTCATTAAATTTCTTCATTGTTTTGTACAACATATGGTCTCCTTTGTTTTCATTTTTAATTTGAAAAAAAAAAAGATTTATTGGATGAGCAGTCTTGTATTCAAATGTATGTTAAAAAAAAGTACATTTACCAGGCTAGACTTATTTAGTGTTGACAGTTGAGTTATGAGTGGCAGATCTCTATCAATTGGATTGTATGTCAGATATGATTGTTGAAATACATACTCAGTAATACAATTAAGTGTGTTCAGTGTCTTTGAATTGTAGGCTAGTAAACTCGAAAAGCAAGTTATAGGAGACAAGGATGGGCCCCTCATTTTCAGTAATTTTGGGTGGTGCGAATAAGTGTAAAAAAAGATAGGAATTTTATGTATAAGAGGCAGAATTTGTAGTGGTATTGCAGGAGATGTAGGGGTCTTGCAGGAAAAGGAATTTCAGTAACAAGTTTTGTAAATTTTGAGTAATTCTCTATATTGTAAACAGTTGGTCAGTAGCCATAAGACACTTTTTGCTTGCAATGATAAAGGTATAGCAATGTTGATCCAGGATCAATTTTCCTGCTCTTTTTGCAAGTGTGGTGCAAATAGGGCAGTTTTGGCGGGAGTTATGCGAATAGTGGCTTGGTGGTGCGAATAACCTGGGTGAGTAGCATCTGGTCATCCAAGCAGATGTCTTGTGAAAGTATAGGACTATAACATCTGCTTGGAGTTGGTTCTTGTCTGTGAATGGGAGTGCTGATGTCAGACCACAAGCTAGACTTGCTCAAGGCTATTGATTTTAATTCTGGAGAAACAATGTAATGGAAAAGACTCAAGTATAAAGGGGCCAGAGCTTTGAGACAGCAGAGAGTCTAACTAAGTGCAATTACCTTACAAGCAACATTACCTGCATTACTGACCTTGCAATAAACTACACTTTTGATTCGATTCAAATATGAGCTGAACCTCAAATCAAAGAATTTATCGTACATAACATCTGCCGAAAAAATGAGTTACGAGCAATGCTCATTGCTGCCCTATATCTTTAAGTAACTGCCCAAAATACCCTAGTCAAGGCTAGGCACTTTTCCCAGGGCCCCTATTCACCACTGATCAGTTTAAGGTTAGGCCTGAAAAAATTGTTGCATTCAGGTAAGAGATTGGAAAAGAACTAGGGTAGGTAGGTAGGAAAACTTTATTTTTGAAGGTTCTGATCACAGACGAAGGAGGTTTAAATGACCAAATCATGTTTACAATTCATAAAAGTATGGTAGGAGGTACAGGGATCATGCAGGAAAAGAGATTTCATTATAAAGTTTTTTAGATCTTTATCAGAATGACTGAAGGTAGGTAGGAGTGGAGACACTTTGAGGACTCAGCAGGCCTCATATAAAGAATGTACTTTCCCTCCCTTTTTGCAAGTGTGGTGCAAATAATTATGGCAGTTTTGGGGGGAGTTATGTGAGTGAGAGAACGACATTACACAATTTCACAGAGGAATGTGTTGGTGCCCACGCATATGTGCACCACACACATCCGTGGGGATAGGAAAGAGGAGATATAGACCCCTTTTAAGTGGGCTAGGGAAGCCCTGGTGGGAATGAATATGAGTATACCATAATTGAAGTGCCTCCTCAATAGTTAAAAGATGGAAGACATCAATGCCAGACTTAACTTGGAATGCACCCAAAGTACCATAGGCTTTGTGGTGGCCACCTGGTGTGTAAAACATGTACTAGCCATGACTCATCCAGTGTAGGCTTCACTTGGGTTAGTCAAGGGAGAGGGGTGGTTGATGGTGCAAATAATGACCTGGGTGATTTGATTCCACAGGAATATGGGGTGATTATGTTAATCTTCCATTTGCTTTTGATTGCTTTTTGAGTTACAAGCAATTTTCATTGCTGCATTATATTTCCTCCCAACACTAAACTCCAATTGGGCTCTGGTGGGTGCCCTTTGCCTGTGGGTAGGTCACATGATACAAATGCAGAATTTTGATTGTCTATTGACACAAATCAGTCATTTTTTCAAATCTTTCTTCAACAGAGGTCTTTTGATAATATTTCTTCTATTTAAGAAATAAAAACAACAAAAATATTTTTAAAAAAAAGAGGGTTGAATACCCATGGTGCTTAGTTAGTAAATAACCATTTAGTCTTTGGGCTGCTTCTTTGATAGTTAAGTATCTAGGAGTGGTACAGCACTCTTGGGGCCTCGCCAGGTGTAATCTCGGGGAGGGTTCAACTTTTTATTTTTATATACCTTAAATAATGGCCTAGTTTAACCTGCCATAGCCTACATTTGTGGTCTGACCTAGTGGGAAAATGTGACTGTCAAAGTTGGGGTGGGCCATGGTGCGTGCCAATCACATGATACTAAAGCAGATCAAAAGTGCCACTGTATTTTTTTTCTTATCTTATATTTCTTGGTGACACTGGAGTCACACAATTAGAATACCTGAGTCCTATTGAATCAAAGTTTTAGGTTGAGATGCTTGCAGATCTGCAAATTTTATTTTCTACTTGATAGATTTTCATAATTCATAGGGCTACTGTCATCTGAGGACCCTGAGTCCCTGAAACACATTGTAAATTTTGGGAAAAGCATTGAGGATGTTTTAGGTGACACCCTCCCCAACCGCCTTCCCTCCATCTGGGAGGTCTGAATGGGTCTAAAAGCCACTTCTTATATGCGAGGATTTATGGTACTTATGGTTTTAGCCCCTCCTCCACAAGAAGTTTGAAAGGTAAAATCAACAGTATTAGAGCATCTATACCAGAGGTTTATTATCTATGTATATCAGACTACGCAATTATTTTTGAAAGATGTGATATACATGCTGCCTGCGGATAATCGACTTGTGCAAATCATGGTGATACATACAGCTCCTAAGAGGCTTTAGTTATGTCTTTAGTAATATCGTGATCTACACCCAAAATGATGCCTGCCTGATGTAACTTTGTACAACCTGATTGAGCGCTACACTATTTCTTTCCTGTTGCCGTGTTTTGGCCGATCTGAAAAACGTACATGTATGATTTCTGCCAATAAACTTGTTAAAACTCAACTCAGAGACCTGGGTAAAGCAAGGTACCACTAATGGCAACATGAGTATTGGTAACATGTTTATGTATAGAAATGACAGGCCCCAGCATCTTGGAAAGAAAAGTGGAGGAGTAGCCCTATATGTATCTAGCAAGTATGCTTCTTATACACGCGAGGTAAATCTCAAGCAAACACCTGGAGAGAGTAGGTATAGTTACAACATATCCCAGGCAAAAGACAAGAGTCATCATATTCGTATATAAACCACCTTGAGGTAATACCAAGACCCCTTATAAAACTCTGAAAGAGATGTTGAGCAATCCTGAGTTCTCCACTATGGAGAAATGGGTACTAGGAGACATGAATGTGAATGATATGTCTACCAATAGCACGAAATTTGAATATATGAGAAAATTCCTGTGTGATTTGCATTTGGTATACCTTAAGACCCCATGAACTCACTACCATGCATTGGGTAGATCAACCATTGATTATATCTACATGGATGCTCAATTCTGCTCAGAACATGGATTGGCCAAAGACATACAGAGTGATTATGTACCACTGTTTGTTATAAAAAAAAAACAAAAAAACAGGAGAGGCTAAGGGAGTGATCATTTTTTAACAACAGGGGGGGCTGGTGGGTTTGCGCACGGACGCGGGACAAAAATTTCGACCCCCTCAAGGGGGAATTTTTTTTTTGACCCTCCCATAAGGGCCAAAAATCGTGCGCGAACATGCCCTTTTAACCTATAGTAATGCACAGGGTTTTCCACTGAAAACATGTGAAATTATTTTGACCCCCCCCCCATCAGAGGGGTTGAAAAAATTCTGACCCCCTGGTCAAGGAGTCGAAAAAATTCTGACCCCACCTCAAACCCACCAGCCCCCCCACCCCTGTTGTTAAAAAATGATCACTCCCTAAGATATACAAAGAAAGAGATCACTGGAAGATCATATAAGAACTATCATTCTACTGCCCTGATGGAGCATATGTCGACTTTCAATACTGAGGACCATGTACTCACTGATGACCAAGAAAATCTGTACTGGAACAGTATCGCTCATGTGACTGCATACATGGACGAGCACCATCCAATCAGGACATTCAAGGTTCCATCTCCGAGAGTGTGAATGCACAAGTGCTTGGGCTTCTGGAGAGATACCGCAATGAACCAAAAAAAGTTCTGGTTAGAATAAAGTCTGGAAGGGTGTTGAACCTGAAGTTGCTATTTATCTCACCAACCAACGAGGAGAATACATTCTGCAAAGTGAAACCGCTGACTACATCAATGTATACTACATTTGTATAGTGAGATAGCCACTGAGTTAGATAGCAAATTCCAGACGCCCATTACTACAACAGACATTAACAATATGACCCCTTATGGTCACAAATGACCCTGAAAGCCATTGATAGACCCACCACAGTGAAATTAATCAGCAGGATAGACGGCAGTAAATCTTCCATCATAAACAATTTAAGATCATCCGTAATTAAAGATGCACTCACAAAGTCACCAGAATTAATGCAGGGTATTATCAATGGTAGTATGGAGACATCCTCCTTCTCAGCAACCTGGAAAACAGGGCTGATAGTAGCAGTGCCAAGGGGCCAGTCCCGGGGGGGGGCACTTCAATTTTTTTTATACGGGTATGTGACTGAACCCCCGACTACCCTTACCCTTGCTAGGGCACTTGTTCGCAGGGTTTTTCTTCCAAACCCTACCCTTTCTAGGGAACTTTGTACATAATAGTCTTAGATTTTGCTCAAAAAGGCCTTAAAATGAACTTGTTTGGGAGAAAATTGTATTTTGTTCATACTATTTTCATGAAAACTTGGAAAATATTCGTGAAAATTTCTAAATTTTCCATGTGAATCGGGGTATTTCCCCGAAAGTTGACCCTTGCTAGGGACATTTTGCTCAAAAGTAGACCCTTGCTAGGGACATTTGTGGCTGAAACTGGAGGCTTGCTAGGGACTTTTCCTTGAAAAAGTACCCTTGCCAGCCGCACATATGTGTATACATCACATAGAGAGTGCCCCCCGGGGGGGGCCAGTAACATGTACTATTGAACATTTGTTCAAAAGTTCTAGAGAGGGTGGTTGTCAACTAGTGACCTATCTGCTGGAAAATAAGCTCCCCTCTGACCACCAGTTCTGATTCATCCCGGGATGTAGCACTGGAGATGCAGTTTTTAGGTTGACTACAGAACTATACGAGACTCAAAACAAAGTGCAGTGATCTTCGTGGACCTGCGCAAAGCATTCAATTGTGTCAGCATCTTGAGACTGCTATCAAAGCTTAGTTCACTAGGATGTAATGCAAATACTGTAAGCTGGGTCTAAAGCTATCTACTAGCAAGACAACCAGTAACTCAAACAAATGGGAAAAGATCAGTGCAACGGGGGTCCCGTGCGGGGTCCCACAAGGCTCTGTGCTGGGCCCCCTCTTATTTCTCTGCTTTATCGATGATGTTAAGTCAATCTTCGACAATGTGTCACATTGTATGTATGCTGATGATTTGACACTAGTAGTGAACTCAAAGTGTACTGATCGGATTGTGATGACGATGCAGACCGTGCTAAATAGCCAAGGTAAATGGTGTGACCTCAACCGGTTAACTGCCAACAAGGAAAAGACTAAAGTCATGTGGAGTCACAGGACTCAAAATACTCCAGACTTGAATGACAAGCACCTATAATTGAAGGACTGAAGAATTGATGCAGTCAAGGTATTCAATTATCTGGGTGTATCAATCGACACAACACTGAGCTTGAAACCTCACTGCAAGAAGGTCTTGAACTTAGCTGGGCTCAGAGTAAGCCAACTGAAAAGGGTACGTGAGAAAACGGATGCCAAAACTACCATTCAAGTATATAAGACAATGGTGAGACCTATTTTCATTTGGGGGTAGGCTATTTTGGCAAAACCCGCTTTCTTTATCGAGAAAACTAGCTAGCTGACCTAGGATTGAGTCCTTACTGGAAACGATATACCTCTCCCGTTATACCTGCTTCAAATGTTGTAAGTCTGTAATTAATCTAACATAGGGGCCTAATGTAATTGCCATTTTGTTATCTGTTATGGATTTCTTGCTAATGAGACTCCACGTCATCTATCATCACCCCGAATTCTCCTACCACAACCACACTATATGCACGAGGGGCTATACTAGTTAAGTTCTATGATCAATATAATTACCATCTCTAACCGTTCGTAGCCTGGGTGTATTTGACAATTTGCTATACTACTTGTAACGTATGCGCTTGGCGCCATCTTGTGTGTAGAATGTTGAGTGATATTAGGGAATAAACGTTAGTCTAGCACGAGGCACCGAATTGTAAGGTCTTGGTTCTTCCTTCAACTCATTACATGGTTGTCAGAAGTGGTTCTACAGCTCTAGAAGAGAAAGCAAACCCACCTGGTAATGCCAATTGATGAATTGATGTATAAGCTTACCAGGAGATGTCATTTTGTGAAGGAATTGAATCCAGGAAATTGTGAGTAGACCAAAGTGTCCAGCCTGGATCTCAAGAACCCTGAAAGTGAAGCCACATGTTGGTGCTTGGTTGAACTCTGCTAGTATACTGTGAATTTGTGTGCTACATGGGCATTTTAATAATTTGCTCCAGCCAATCCCATATTGAACTGACTTTGTGCCATTTGCTTGTTGAGGCCTATTCTAGCTGGTCAAGTGTGTTAGTTTTTAACATTGATTTAGTGGTGCTGGCAGCTAGTTGTGAACATCTACAGTGATTTAAAGGCTCAAAATAGTAAAATGGCTGAGAAAAATATTCCATCCATGGATTGGGATGCCTCAGACCTGGTTAGAGAATGGAAACGGTTTAAACAACACTGTGTTTTCCACTTTGGTGGTCCATTGGCTGGCAAAAGCGAAGTAGAAAAAGTGAATTATTTGATGACATTCATTGGTAACAAAGGTCGCGAATTGTATGATACCTTCCCTTGGGAGCCTGCAGATGGAGATGATGCGGCAGCAGAAAATGAAGTTCTTGAGTCAGTATTCAAAAAGTATGAGGACTATGTCAAACCCTTTAGAGATGAAATCAGGGCTACAGCTAGGTTTTTGCGTCGTAGGCAGAAGCCTGATGAGAAATTTGATGACTTTGTGACTTCTCTGCGTGTACTGGTAAAGGACTGTGGATATGGTACACATGAGGACCGCATGCTCAGAGACATGATAGTTATTGGGTCCCGCCATGCAAAGGTCAAGGAGAAGTGCTTCGACAAAGGGGAGGAACTCACCCTCAAAGAGGCCATCACATTTGGTCGAAGCTATGAATCCTCCAAAGAGACATTACAGGAGGTGAATTGGGAGGAGGATGACACTGTTAAGGTAGTTAAGAAACAGGAGCCACCCAAAATAAGAAAAAAGCCCTCGACATCTAAAGAGAAACCACCTAAGTTAGAGCTATGTGACAAGTGTGGCTACGATGCCACACATGAATATTGCCCTGCCCGTGGTGCGACCTGTAACTACTGTAAAAGTAAAGGCCATTTCGCAGCAGTCTGTTATAAAGCAAAGAGAAAAGTCAAAAGTAGGTCTCAGAAAGGTGCACATGCGGTCGACGAGCAATCCGAGGACAGTGGTGACGAGTCAGGTAGTGATGATGGGCTTGCTCACCTGGTCAATACTGTGCAACAGCCAAAGGATCCTCAGAGTGAGTGGTGGGAAAAACTGATGATTGGTGGTGTCAAGGTTCGGATTCAGCTCGACACTGGTGCAGCCAAGTCTTTCATGTCAGTGAAGACTTATAATCGGATGGTGGATAAACCTCTGATTCATCCAACCAAGCGTGTTTATCAATCCTATACCCAGCACCCAATCCCACTACTTGGCACTGCAGTATTCCCAGTCATATGGAAGTCTCATGAAATAAACGTTAAGTTTTACATCACAGAGCAGGACCAAACTCCACTCCTATCAGGGTCAGCATGCACACAATTAGGTCTCCTGAAGCGTATCCACACAGTTGATCAAGGCATAGATCAATACCCAGAGCTGAAGAAATTGACAGGAACTCTTCCAGGGATCTACTCTCTCAAGATAGATCCAACCGTAAAGCCAGTTGTGCATGGAGCCCGACGTCAACCCCATGCTCTGCGTGAGAAGATTGTGGTAAAACTGAAAGAAATGGAGGAGGATGGTCACATCACCAAAGTCACAGAACCCACAGACTGGGTAAGTTCCATGGTGGTGGTCCAGAAGAATGATAAAATAAGAATTTGCCTTGATCCACGAGATCTAAACACAGCGATTAGACGGGAACATTACCCAACCCCGACCATTGAGGACATTGTTGCATCCATGGGAGATGCCAAAGTATTCACTGTTATTGATGCAAAATCCGGTTTCTTGCAAATTAAGATGGATTATGAGTCAAGTCTATTGACAACATTCAACACACCGGTTGGAAGGTATCGGTGGCTGAGGCTACCCTTTGGGGTGAAATCCGCACCTGAAATCTACCAGAGGATAATGGATGACATGCTTCAGGATATCTCAGGTGCATATGCAGTGATGGATGACATTCTGATAGCAGGGAGAGACACAACCCACCATGATGCTATTATGAAAAGAGTAGTTGAACGAGCTACAGAGTGGAACTTGAAGTTGAACTTCGGAAAGTGTCAGGTCAGGAAATCTAGCGTCAAGTATGTTGGTCATATTGTCTCGTCAGAAGGTCTAAAGGTTGACCCAGACAAAGTCAAGGCTGTGAGAGAGATGCCGACACCTCAGACAAAGGAATGTGTACGTCGATTTCTGGGGTTTGTTCAGTATATCTCAAAGTTCATCCCTAACCTCAGTGAGATTGCAGCACCTCTACGTGCACTCACAAAGAAAGACTCAGAGTTTGTGTGGGAAGAGCCTGAGCAGTGCAGCTGCGAGAAGCTGAAAGACCTGTGTTGCAATGCCCCAGTACTGGCATACTATGATGTGCGGAAACCAGTCAAGATTCAGTGTGATGCATCCAGCTATGCACTAGGAGGTGTGTTGCTCCAAAATGACAAACCAGTGGCATATACCTCAAGGGCCCTGACAAGTACAGAACGAGGATATGCTCAGATAGAGAAAGAGACGCTAGCTATTGTCCACTGTTGCAAGAAATTTCATCACTATGTCTTTGGCAAAGAAGTGGTTGTGCAGTCAGACCATAAACCACTTCAATCGATCTTCACGAAACCTATCTTAGCAGCGCCAATGAGACTCCAGACGATGATGCTACGCCTTCAGCCCTATGACCTAAATGTCTGCTATGTTCCAGGAAAGGATATTCCTATGGGAGATGCACTGAGCCGGGCAAACCTGCCAGAAGCAGAAGAAGACATAGAACATATTACAGTTAACATGGTTAACTTTATCGCTGTTACTCCAACCCGGTATCGCAGTTTCCAAGAAACAACAGCTGATGAGATGAACGAGCTGTACAGCATCATACTCAAAGGTTGGCCAGATACAAAAGAACAAGTGCCACACAGCATAAGGGAGTACTGGTCCATTAGAGATGAGCTTGCAGTTTCGGATGGCATTGTATATAAAGGGATGAGGATTGTGGTGCCACCTAGTCTTCGAGAAGAGATGCTCACCCAGGTTCATGGATCCCACCTTGGCATCACAAAGTGTAAACAGAGAGCGAGGGAAGCACTGTACTGGCCAGGGATGAGCCAAAGAATCGAAGAACTGGTCAGTGATTGTGCAACCTGTAATACTTATCAGAATAAGCAGCCATCAGAGACCCTACGTCCAACCCCAACACCCCAACGCCCCTGGCAGGAGGTGGCTAGTGATATATTTGAGTGGAAAGGACAAAACTATTTGCTGACTGTAGACTATATGACTAAATTTATTGAAGTAGACAAACTGCATGACATGTCATCGGCAACTACACAAGAGACTCTGATGTGCCAACTAGCAGTTCATGGCCTACCAGAGACTCTTAGGACAGATAATGGACCTCAGTTCTCCAGTCAGGATTTTAAACGATTTTGTGTTATAAGACACATTACACATGTCACATCATCTCCAAACTACCCTCAATCTAATGGGGAGGCTGAAAGAGCAGTGCAAACAGTGAAAAGACTTTGGGCCAAAGCCAGTGACAAATATATGGCACTGCTAGATCATAGAACAACACCGATGGAGAGTTGTGGCCTGTCACCAGCACAGCTGAGTATGGGCAGAAGGCCACGTAACACAATTCCAATAGCTACAGAGTTACTAAACCCAAAACAGATAGACATTAAGGATGTGAGAAAGGCCTTGGACCAATCTAAAAGGTCACAGAAATATTATCATGATGCCAAGCACCCAAGTGACCTACCACCACTTAAAGTAGGTGATCCAGTAAGGATGTCACCATTCCCAGGATCTAAGAAATGGGTGCCAGGGACTGTTGTGAGACATCATGAGGAGCCAAGGTCTTATGTGGTGGAGTGTGAAGGGCGAAAGTATCGGAGAAACCGTCAGCATATACGATTGGCAACACATGAGGCCAACAAAAATGCTAACAATAACTGTGCTCCTGAAATAACTAGGGCTACTGTGGCCCAGAGAACAACTGTGAACATACCACCTATCGATATAATACCGCAAACACCTGCTGACTTACCATCTCCACCTAAGCCACTCTCGCCACAGAAATCACCTCACCCAACTGTTACTCTTAGTTGCCCAAGAGAAGTGCCTCCAACTCCTACTTGCAGAAAAGACTCTGCTCAAGGTGATGGGGCTCCATATCGCACCAGTAGTGGCAGGTTGAGCAAACCACCCAAAAAGCTCGATCTTTGAAACATTTATGTTATCTTCAAAGGACTGTTCAGTTAGTCATTGTGACATTAACTATAAGTGATCCAAAGGGATTTGATATTATGGTATTTTGCATCGTTTTATCATGAGACTGTTCAAGAAAAGAAGACAGACACTTGATTTTTTTTTTGTTTTGTTTTCTTCACATCAAAGTAGCCGTTGCTATATTGAAGACTGGTTGAGTCATGTTCATTAGTGCAGGTTGTGCTATATAGTAACTTCTCTATTTAAAAAAAAATAAAATAAAATAAAGAGAAAAAGGGAGATGTAACGTATGCGCTTGGCGCCATCTTGTGTGTAGAATGTTGGGGACCGGAAGTTGAGTGATATTAGGGAATAAACGTTAGTCTAGCACGAGGCACCGAATTGTAAGGTCTTGGTTCTTCCTTCAACTCATTACACTACTCTA
Source organism: Acholoe squamosa (assembly GCA_949317995.1). Lineage (NCBI taxonomy): Eukaryota > Metazoa > Annelida > Polychaeta > Phyllodocida > Polynoidae > Acholoe > Acholoe squamosa. Next base: position 33,695,308 of record OX439037.1, on the reverse strand, counting down.
TACTCGCGCGGCACGCACCACACCCACCAGACGTCTCCACGTCGTGGCACTGTTACGCTTCCAGCTCGTTGGTTTCCGAATAGACCACTAGGGGGTGCTGTCGGTGTGAGTCTCTGTGCCTGTGTCGTGGGATAGAAGCGGGATCGGAGTTCAGGGGTATGTTTCCCCGGGAGGTTTCTAGCCTAGCAATGTCCAGCTTTTGGGTTAGTACCATGCTATCACCATAGCTTTATACAAGGGGGGCTGTAGCATCTAAACCTCTTCATGGTCCATCGGAGAGTAACATTTCTTTAGATGTGGTTCATAATAAAATGTATATATCCATAACATCCAATGAAAATCTATTTTATGAGATCTAATTGGGGCCTATCATAGGGCCCTAGACAGGGGGGTCTCATGTCCCTTGTCGATTCTAAGAAATGGCTCTTGTCCCTTGCCACTCTACCCTATGTCCCTTGTCGATTTTAAGAATTGGCTTTGTCTCCTTGTCGATTTTAAGAAGTGTTTTTTTCCCTTGCCACCCAACCCTCTGTCCCTTGTCGATTTTAAGAAGTGGCCTTGTCCCCTTGTCGATTTCTGGGGCCCTTATCATATCGACACCACCGTATTTCTTCACCCCATGATGTGTTGTGTCCCTCTACCATGCATGCTACCCTATATCCTCCCTCAATCTTCTCTGCATCGGCCCTCTTCCTGCAATTCATTTTGTTTTTACATGATCGATGACGATATGATAGTGTGAGAACACAGATGGACTAGGAATAATAAAAATTGGTATCGAAATTCGGCAAAAGGCCTGGATGACGGGAAGTTTGAATGTTGGGACCAGGCACGGAGTCTTTTTTTTTTTTGTGGTCATGTACATCACGATCCAAGGCTGAGGGATGGTTGAGGGGGTGAAGGCCTAATAAAAGGGCAGACCGGGAAGCTCGGAGGCTTGTGGTTTTCGGTGAGAGTTTGGGCCAACACTTCTTTTATGTGTCTAGATACAAGAAGAGATCTATTCACTTGGATATTGAAGAACTCAAAAAGAAAACGATCAGGAGATAATAAAATTGACTTGTACTCCTGTAGGAACCGTAAAAAACATCTGATTCTGAATTCATAGAGGAAAGGACCGATAAGGTAGAAGCAGGCCGATGTATATATCTATAGGCAGGCCCGTCTACGTCGAACAACTGGGAAGAGAATATCATTTTTGACCAACCTTCTCTCGTATCAACACTCTGGACTATTAGTTTGATGCTTAGGTAAGAAGAAGGGGGGGGGGGATAATAGGTCACGGGCTTCGTTTGTTCACCGGAGGGCATTGGAGGTTGGTAGTTAGCTGCCTGTGAGAAATTGTATTTTTCTACATTTAATCCCACAGAAAAAAGTCCTCCAACATTTTCTCAACCAAACTTCAGGAATGCATATATATTATCATTAGGAGAATTTTCGACCCAGGTACGTAGTAGTGGGTCACAGGCAAAATGAAGATTTCCTCAATAAACTAAAATTATTACTAATTCCTTAAGTGTGGATAGAATGCCAATAGGCCTATGAAGTATCTTGAGTGTTGATAAAGATGTAGGGGAAGGTTGCCTAATTTGGACCAGCTCCTAAATTGGACCGCCCTTGTTTCCCCTAGTGGCAATAATAGGAACTAGGTTCCAATGCTGCCATTTTTTGGTCAATATTGCTAAAGTTCCTACTAACTTTCAAAAACATAATTTTTCTGTAATTCTATGAAAAGTTTCTGTGAAAAATGGTTTTTGGACCTCTTCATCTTATTCGCGTCACTGCTAACTGCAGCCATCCTGGTTGCTAGGCAACACCTTTTTGTTCAAAATTGTTTCAGATTTTTAGATATCATATTAGACTTTTAGACTAAAATGTCATGTTTTAGAAAACAAACTATCAATGAGAAAGATGAAAAGATGCCTAAATTGGACCACCTTGAGTTGCCTAAATTGGACCATAGCTGTAGTATTGGGTAAGATTTAGTTGCCTAAATTGGACCACCCAGTGGGGCCTGAGCCTAGCTTTCTAAATTGGACCAAAGTGTAACCTTTTTTGTACTCCAGTATGGAGCAAATTCACATGATATTGATGGAAATAACAAAAATACATGTGATATCATGTATTAAAAGTTCCCTAGTTTTACATATTTTTCAATATAATGAAATTATAAGGAAATAGAGAACAATAATGCACATTGGTCCAATTTAGGAAACCAACTGGTCCAATTTAGGCAACCAGGTGCCTAAATTGGACCATTAGGCTTTGATTTTATATGGCACACTCTGACTAGAGAAATTCAAATTCCTAGATTTTTATGCTATCACCAGAAAGCTATTAGGTACCCTCACAAAGTATATAAATTTAAATTCATAAAAATAATCACTGGACAGGAAAAAGTTCTTAAGGGGTCCAAATTGGCAACTTTCCCCTACTATGCCTAAGTAAGTAATGTAAGCAATTACATGTATTCATATTGTCAAAGTTGGCATTTTCGCCTTTTGCCACCAGGTGCCGTTTGCATAGGTCGTATACCTTTAACGAGGGGGGGGGGTAGAACTTTACGTGCCCCGCCGATGGTGACCCCACTCCCAACCCACACAACCCCCAACCTAAGTGGTCAACAAGTTCCCCAAGCCACGGCAAGAAGGAGAGGTGTTTTTTTATCCCCACCCTGCACCCTCCATTACACCCTGTGTTGTTAAAATGACCACTCCCTCAGCGTAAACAGTTACCACTCGAAACTTTAACAACATTCTTTACTTTACTTGTTAAGTGCAAATGTTTGATACCACTTCCAAGCACAATATTTTGCATGCACACAGTGGACTATGTTGCTTCAAGATAAACTCAATATAAGTGAAATTGGGTGTGTTGTACCTAAAATCTGATGATTTAGCATTATTTTTGCCTTATTCTTATTTATACCTCATTTGGTTCGTGAATAAGGGCGTGCATGGTAAGCTATTGCAAAGAGTGTGGAGGTAGAGCTACATATCGTGCTAATTGCTACACTGATAATATAGAGATCTGTACACTGTAAAAGAAAATGCTATTAAACATAATTATGCTGAGGCCAGTGGTATCATATGATGCACCCATCGTTATCATACTGACTGGAATACGATTCGATTAGCTTGATGTTTCATGAGAATCTCTCCGCAGTCCCTTGCCCCCAGAACACTTTAAATGAGACCTTATGATTCAGTTATCATTATGTTTTTGCGCTGTTTCAGTATGCACACAAGCCCATATCCAATCTCGGGCGTGTCCAGACTGTTATGGATCTACTGACGTTGCAACAGGGTGAAGCAGGTGTTAAAACCCCCGGTTAAAAACTCACCTAACCCCTGTAAACACATAATATTATTCATATGTGGATATTGAAGACAGATGAATCTGCATATTATTTAGGTGGCAACTACACAAATAGTTATTACTAGCAAAACTCAAGTTGGAGGATATATACATGTACACGAAAAACATTTGATAAAAATGTGCCAAGGTGAAGCCTTGAACACTGGACATTCCATATGCCATGCCCACGGAGCATTGGGCCATGCTTGTCCATGCTTGGCCCAATATAAGCCGACATTAGCCCAATATAAGCCGACATTGGCCCAATGTATCCTTGCTACCTGGGCGAGGTCTTCATAATTATGCAGGGGTCATGGATTCAATCCCAGCCTATGCTGATGTTTTGTAGTTGCATTGAGGCTGCTGGTTCTATATGAAGTTGTAACAGGTACAGTCACAGGGGAACAAGCTCTCTTCATAAATACTCATCAGCACATACAGCAATGCACCAATCAGTGAAGCCATTTTAAAGAAGGTATTGCAGGGTTTTGATAAGAAATGGTCCAGTCCCACTATAGGGACTGGATCATCAAGGCTGGTCCGTAACCTGCTCTTTATCTCCGTATTAACAACCAGTGTCTTTCTATGTACAGTGTTAATATGGCTTTCAATAATAATTATAACCCAAGTTCTAACTACTGGAAGGAGTGACCTGTTTCACTCAGCTGCCTGTGTGTTGCGTGGGAGGAACGCGTGTCGTGCGGCAGTGTGGGAGCTGGTGGACTAATCCTCCCACCCCCGTACCAGGCAGTGCTTGGTGAAACCTTAACAAGCATACCTCAGCTAATGATTGCCTTTTAACACCCCACCAGACTTACAAAGGTATACAAGTCCCTCCTCATGCCATTAATAATAAGTTGATAGCCCGGGGGTTGATTGGTTATATCAATGGAAGATTGCCATACCCTCTCTCTACATATATACACATGTATTCAAATTGAAAATATCCAATGACATTCATCACCTTGGCGATCGGTCTACCTCAGTACCTGGCATGAATCATACGAAGAGTGGGTATTTTCATCTCTAACGTTACAGGTCTACCTGTCCAATCACTTCATCTATCCGACTTATCCTATTCACCCTATGTAACACATGCCAACCTATATTTAAAGCGTTTATAGCTGAATGAAACTCGGTGACTCAGAAAAGTCCATTGCGTGATTACATTAAAAAAAAAACAGGCTTACAGCATGAGAATGCTGTACGCTCATCCTCCTATTAAATTGTATATTGGCCCAGCCTAGAAACAAAGATGTCTTCATATCAGCCTAGCAATAACATTGATCTCGTGAATCTACTTAGTAGTAGTACATGTAGAACGTGCACATGTAATTGGCGACTAATCATTTCATATTTAAAGATTATGGGGCGTCTAAAAAGAAACTGCAATGGTTAAATAACTGGTCTGGGTAGTACGCAGCCCTGGAAAGGACATATGTTTTCTTTCTTTTTTTTTCTTAAGTTCTTTTTCGCAACCTTTTTTTTTTGTTTTCGCAACTTTTTTTTCCGTTTTCGCAACTTTTTTGAAGGACAAAATTTTTATGCCCCCCCTCGACGACAGTCAAAATGTTTTGCGCCCCCCCCCCAAACCAGAGGCTCGGAGAATTTTCGCGCCCCTCTTTGAGCTATAGTAGCCCGCTGGCTTTTTTGCTCAAAAGAGGGTAAATTTTGTTAGGCCCGCCTCAAGAGGGGTCAAAATTTTGTTAGCCCCCCCTCAGGAGGGGTCTGAAATTTTTACGCCCCCCTCAAACCTACCATCCCCCCTGTTGATAAATAATGACCACTCCCTAAGTAGAAATCATCAAAATTACTTTCAAATCAAGATGATAGCAGCAAAGATATAAGATTCCTCAAAAAGGGTTAGATAAAATTCCTGAGTGCAGCAGTGACCTCATAGCAACCAGTGTGACCCTTATCAGTCTAATATCCCTACTGATAATCCTCATGAAGGGTTATTTTAAATGGTAAATGTACTAGAAAAGGTGTTAAAACCCTTATCAGAACATTCCACAGCAAAATGCATGACAAAATCTGAAATATATTAAAAATTTTACCACAGACTTGATGCACTATTTTCTAATCCCAATATTAGAAAAGAAAATAACAAAAAGTTTACTTGTTCTAGTACATTGCCTATATAATTTGACCCTTTGCCAGATCCCTAGCAACCAGGGTTCTGCTCCTGAGAGTTTAATTCAACCCTTTATGAGGATTCCTATCAGCAGGGAGATAAGACTGATAAGGGCCGCGCTGGTTGCTATGACGTCACTGCTACAGCCAAGAATCGGAAATGTACTAAAAAAAAGTGTTTAAACGGTTAACCCTTATTAGCAAAGATCTAGATCACATTGCAAAATCTGATAGATATTCTGAATTTACATCACACACTTGATGCATTATTATCTAATCCCAATATCAAAAAAAAATATATCTGCAAAAAGGTGACCCTTTCTAGTCCACTGCGTATCTCTTTTCACCCTTTTACAGGTCCTTACCCAATCAGCAATGGAGCATTGGGCCAAGCTTGTCCATGCTTGGCCCAATATAAGCCGACATTGGCCGACATTGGCCCAATGTAAGCCGACATTGGCCCAATGTATCCTTGCTACCTGGGTAGCAGCCATAGTTCCACTCTGAGGTAGCAGGTTGTCCCATGGGCGCGGCCATTGCTGGAGCTTGTTACCAGCGAGTTCTACTGATAACACCTATCAGATGGGTACCAGTTGGCCCCTGAGAGGACCTCAGTGAATAGTTGGTGTAATTTCATTGGCTGATAATCAAATCAAGTCCACATACCAATTTTTATTGTGTGTATTGCTGTGCAATTGATTATTGCCGTGTCTTTCTTTTGTTCATACATTTCGAATAATGAACCTAGTAGGCGATTATTTGTGCTCTTTATTATTCTTTGAACTACGCTTTTTTTTATTACCGTACTTTATCAAGTCTTTTTTTTCTGGCGTACCAGCGGATGTAAAACAAGACATTGGAAAGAAGGCAAATGCTTCTTGCTGCGCTCTGGTTGTTATGTTGACCCACTTGCACCTTCAGCGCACCCTCCCTTCACTCCCACCTTGCACCCTACCCCTCCAGTGTCCCCCAGTGTCCCCCTCCCCACTCCCTCCCTAAAATAGCGAGTTTGACTGAAGCCTACATCCACCACCCCCTGTGCTGCGGGCACGACTCCCGGTCGTTCTGCCTGGGTGCGTCCGTCTCCAGCCTAGACTGTGTGGGTCCCAGCTCTCCTTAAGGACGCCTTCAGACACAAGCAAAGCCTTGGACATACCTGTACTATCAGCTGGACTGACGGTGGACACTCTCCCCCTGGATTTCGTGTTCACCAGCAAATTGCTATCTAAATCATGGAAAACTACCTAAAACTGAGAAGTGGCGGCAACAATCCATAGAGGCAGGTAAGCTATTTGACCAAGGACAAGTCTAGAAAGTAGAAGACCTAGTCCACCCTCTGAATCACGTCACCAGTCCATGGAATGTTGTAATATAAGTTGAATGGTGTCGTCACCGGCCGGTAGGGGGAGGGTGGTGTTATGTAGGGTGGTAAGCTAAGGGGGTAGGGTCTCCCCGTCAGGGTAGTCCCCACCTGCATTACTCACCTGTGTTAGAGGCTACAGGTAGTTTAGTGGTGGTAATACAATGTAGAAGCCCCCTACCTCCAATCCACAACCTCTATGACAGTAAGCAGAAGGACCTAGCCTGTGTTCTGTATGTTATAATAACAGGTCTATGTCATCGGCAATGCCCCCATCAGCCTCCCACGTACAGTAGCATTATAACCTCATTCTACGCCACCTAGACAACTGGGGCCTGATCACTCACTCCATGGCTATATTGTGGATACTTACTTAGTTAATAACAACTCTTACATCGGAGATCCTGTTGGCCTAAGGCCGCGTGGTTTGGAGCAGAGACAGACCAGTGGGACTACTATGGTACTAAATACAGGATTACTAGAACAGAAGTTACCTGCCAGGAGGTGTATGGGTTGTGAACCAATCACCATCTAACCGTGGATTAATGTACTGGTGTACTGCACTACTTGTGGTCATCTCAGAGTTGGGCCCTCAGGTAAGTGGTTTTCTGGGAACATGACAACAGGGAGACAACATTGTCAATGCCAGTGATTGTTGTGCATGGTTGTTTATGTCCGACTTCCTATCATCTCTGCCCTGAAGCGGATCCTTGAAGCAGCAGCCATCAGGTCAGACAGCAGACATTGACATACTTGATTACAACAGCTAAAGCTGTGAGGGTCTCATCTGTTATTCAACTCATTGTCATATCTTCAGGCATCTCAATTAGAATCCATGTCACCTGGATTAGAATTACACCCACAGTCACAAAAGAAATACCCTGAAAGAAAGCGAATTTGTAAAATGATGGTGTGTATGTGTATTCGGTTGACCATGAAGTGTATTTGCACCCCACCCCTACCCCCTCGTCTCTCTTAGTTAGTTACGATGATTACTGATTAGGATGTGTATTGAGTTGGCCATGGAGTGTATTTGCACTCTCTTTCTCTATGATGATGATGATGATGACGGTGGTGGTGATAATTGTGTATTGAGTTGACCGTGGAGTGGGGTGTATTTACCCCTCCCCCCGCATTGCCATTGACGAGGATGTGCATTAGAGTGACTCTTTCTCTCTCGCTCTCTCTCTCTCTCTCTCTCTCTCTCTCTCTCTCTCTCTCTCTCTCTCCCTCCCTCCCTCCCTCCCTCTCTCTAAGCCTCTCTCTTTCGTACAATACAGGGTTATGTATGTTTTACTTTTGTCTACTGAACTACTACAAAATAGACTAACTTTCACAGCCTATACCACCGACCTCACACTGGGATCCTATGACAGATACCCCTATGCCTATGGGTTGTAGGGTGGCCTATATAATAGCATAACAGAAATGACACTCATATGATGGTAAGCTCTAGAAGAAATGCCATCGCTCGAGTCCCATAATGGCCACGGGTATTCTTTTCACCCACAGTAGCGTAGGAAGCAAATTTTTATTGGGGGGGGGGGGCCCAGGGGTCTCGGGTCTCGGGTCTTGGGGGGGGGGGCTGCTATAATTTTATATAGGCTTATATAGGGAACCTCCTCATTATTGGGGGGGGGGGTCCAGGCCCCCCCGCCCCCCCCCCCTTTTCCTACGCCCCTGACCCAGGAGCATTGCTTTTCAAACAGAGGTTGTATGTAAACTAAAACCAGTATCGGAAGTGCGTTAATTCAGCAATTTCGAGTTGAATGGATTACAAGTGTTGTAATGGAGAAAACGCAATACATTTGGCAGATAATTTTGTAGAGCTTTTTTAATGACATGCTATTGTTACACCATTCGCATGATTCGATCAGAGGTTTTGTAACAAGAATAAGGCCATAGTTAAAAATTGTATTCAATACACCATTCTCTAACGAATGACGTACGTGTCACTTTCTTTCAATGGAAGTTATATAGCCCTATAGACTATTGTACATAGATAAATGGCACAATGATTTTATGTAAGGATCCTCTGTGGCCAATATTAAATGTGATATTATGTGTATCAAACTTTAGGAGGCCAATGTATAGAGCGTGAATAACCACACGCTGCAACCTACCTGGGCCTATATTTGTTCAAACCTGATCCGAAATACCTATATTTACCCAAAGTAGATTCACAAAAAACTAAGGTTCGTATAAGGGGAGAAAGAAGAGGGTGAGTGTACTGACATAGTGGCTTACAACCATAATAATGTTAAACCATGGGTCACAGGAGGGTCATCACAACATCCTACATCAGCCAAATGATTATAGAGGGATCCGCGAAGCTGTGCGTCACCGTCACCCATCTTCTTCCGGATATGTACCAAGAGGGCTTCCCTATTTATCATAGTATAACATCTGCCCGGAAGCCTAAAACACAGAAGTGACGTCCGGAGCTGTATAGATGCTGCCTCCCTGGAATTGAACTTGATGCTGAGTCACTGCATCATTAAATTGGATAGTTGATCCCCTGTCATAATCGGAGGCTAATGGCCCATTTAATACTTTTGTCACACATGTATACCTGAGCGACATGGGTATGTGCGTTAAACCAAATATGCAGATTAGACTCCTATATGTTGGAAATGTATCTTTGTGGAAATATATCTTTCTTGCGAGGACACATACAAAGGCAGGTTCTAATTTTGAACAATCTGAGGTTTTTATGATAGAATATGTCTCTAGTCGGATGTCAACCCCCAGGCTTGGCAGAGGTCACAGTCCCTCAACTTCCCTTTGAATTAAAAGTTGTCTACAGAGCTACATCCCATGACTTTAAGACACTGGTTGAAATGTGTCTTCTGGCACTTTGTCAATTAGACAGGTCCTCGCGGCTATTGAAAACATGGATCCTTCTTGCAATTCTGAAGATATGCTTAGCCTATACCGACAGCGTGTCTACTTGGTTGGTTCAGACTTCAGGATAGTTGTAGATAATTGCATAAAGTCTTCATTCATCAATTTCTTAATATACACTAATATAAAAGTGGCCTAACTAGGATTTGGCTGATTCATATATTATTTAGCCTTGGCCCTCTGCATACAGGTCTGTGTCAAGTACATCCAACTTTTCTCACCTGCAATTGTCTTAATGAATTATTATTCTTCACCGAAGAAGAGTCGGGTATATATGGGGTCCTGATAGAATGCCCGCGTTCACCCGGACATTGTGGACCACAGAGTCCCATGATTCACAGCTAAATGTGGTGGCAATGGCGGTGCCTGGCGGCGGCTTCTGGCAGCGGGAGGACCGCTTCCTCTGTCTGTTTGCACACATCTCCCTTTGAAGGTATACGGCATATCAAAGGTACACCATAGCACGTACAATGTCCCATATAAGGACCCCATAGAGACGTGTGCTGAGCTGTCCCAAGACGGATTTACCTGAACATACATTATGCTGATGAGAGGTTAGAGGGAGGTACACAGTAAAGAAGGTGCGTTTCAGTTTAAAGTGGAGTTTGTTAGTGGCAGGGATGGGGTTTGTTACAACAACCGACGTCAATTACATCGCTCTGATGTACAGCCTCTTGTCACCTGAATGATCCCAAAGAATTGAAAGATGAAACACAGGCTTTAATTTGCTACTTAGATGACACCACAGGTCGCTACACACGAAACATTTCCATTTGTATTTCTGTTTATAGAAGAGATGGGGGGATATATAAAACTATGTTTACTGAAGGTAAAATGGCAATCTCATGGTTAGCTTTAGTCCTAGATCTAGACATCTTGGAATCAGTTTATTTTAGGGGGACGGACTGTGTGATGTGGGTTATTTCAAGGAGATACCAGGTACCCATTCCTCCCCTATTCTTCCCATTGTATATGTATGATCTAATCCTGTATGTCTGATTCAAATGGCATGGGCCCGATGGGGGTGCAGTGAAAGGCCTAGGACATGTGGGGGAGAGCGTGGACACCATTCTGGGAAATAGAGGCATTGGCAACCCTTCACTATGTTGTTTGTATATACTTGTATATACAGAACATTCACCAGACCAGAATATTAATGGCCAATACTGCTTACTACACACACAAACTCACTTCATTCTGAATTCAAACAACGTCCACAGTAAGATCTGATTAGGACCTGGCCCCAGTGGGTTTGAGAGAGCTTTGAAATGCTCACATTCCACTCTTTTGTATCTGGCACAGCCTTTCAATACCAGCACGATCCCTATGGCTGTATAGGGTTATACATACCTATGTATTATGTATACCGTTACAGATGTGCAAAGGTATGCTGGTTTAGGTCATGATTTTGAACCCCAAAGTGACATGTTTGTATGTTCAAGAAGACTTTAAACAAAAACGACTGAGACAACATTATGATGATATGTGACGCCAATAAAGGATAACAATGTACTCAAATGCATTTGGAAGCTCTTTTCAAGAACTCGGCCCTTCCTAATAACTTTGGTATTGATCTTTTCCTCCTTCTATAAAATGAATTGGCCCTGAAGCTGTTTGCCTCTCAAAATCCACCCAACGCTCGTGACATCAGTTGGACCTATCTGTAAGATCACCTCAGGAGCTATTTCTATTCGAAATATAAGGGCCCGATAGGCGATTGTGGAGGGGATACTAATCATTCCCTTTAGCATATATTGCTAGACATAAATTAGCCATTAAGTATCAGGCCCCCATTTTCACTCTACTTTACGTAGAATAAACTATACATTTTAACCTTATAGGTCAAAAGCAAATGCCATAAAATTTAACAAAGCTTTAAGATGCCTGTTCTGTGCTTGGACCAAGAGGGTGAGATAAACCTCCTAATAGAAAGCTTTCCCGCAGACTGATCCCCGGATCCTAATTCCCTGACACAATGGGGCTGGTGAGAAGTGCACTGAAAGGAGAATAACCACAATGGGAAACTGGAATCAGTGCATTGACAGTTCCATAAGCTCCTTAGGACAAACTACAGGGGACACACAAAACCAGTTTTAAGTAAATGAAAATGACTACGCCACTAGACAGCAGTTACGGTGAAAGTGACATTTTTCATCAGGCCAGTGAGTATACTGATATACTGCAGTATACTGACCATCTGGTAGGTTTTGCCTTTTCAGAATATCAGCTTGTGAAAAATCTCGCGAGAAAACGGGAGTTATCTGTCCTTGTGTCTCTACTCTTTTCTTTGTGGATTTATAATTATTTTCCTTATCAAATAATTCCCCTCTGCCCACTAACCACCATCAGAAACCTTCTACACCCTGAAAAGCCACCCTATGTGCTATATCTCTTCAAAGGCAGGCCATCTTCAAAAATATGAGTCGATTGGTAACGGCTATCGGTCTGATAGGGCCACTTACATATCAGCAATGCTAGATTCATTGTTATCAGGAGAGTCTTTGCATTTCTGACAGAAATAGACAGGATGGATGTCTTCCAACAACTATACCAGACTGCACACACACGGTCCACCCACGGACAATGCAGACATGCCAAGGGGCCCCTGTTACTGTTGGGTGTGTATTTAGACATGGTTCTAAGACAGAGTCCTCTTACCTGCAGCAGAAAACTATCAAAAGAAAGAATTGTATAAATAAGACATCCTCTGTCTTTAACATACCATACATCAGCCCGACCAGACCATGACCAGGAAAAAGTGTAGGATTGGCCTATAAGGGATCTCCAGTGGGCCATAAGGGATCTCCAGCATGCCATTAAACCTCTTCTTAGCATTAAGATTTTGTGGGGTTTTTTTTTTATTGTGTTTCAAGAGTAACGCACTATTCTTGCGAATTCCACAAACATTTGTAAACTTAAGCATTATGCTATAAACAGGTCTACAGCGTGTTTCTGATGAAGTTTGAACATGCATCACCAGAAAGGGAAAAACAGACAGTTTACCATTATGGCAGGAATCACATGTAGTTCCAAGTCAGATACGGCTTTCATACCACATGAACAGATGTCCTTATCATTCACATGGTTGCTGTCATAAATGTAGCATAAAGCAAAGCATGGCCTTCTTTTTAAAGGCCAGAACATAGATAGGCGTCATGATTCACAAATCCAATCAGAATATGTTACACAAACTTATGAGCATGAACATTGGTCATGACCCATACATTCGCCTTTGGTAACATTTGGGCCGTGCCTAATCCAGTCATGCTTACTTAGAGGCCTAATGAAGGAATGTGGAACACGCACAGGTTTTTGGATAGTTTATGATAGGCCTGCTTGTCCTATTTATCACTAGGCACTAGATCTAAGTATCATACACTTAAGGTCAAGGTTGTCTGGGTGACACCTCACTACCTTCCAGGTCAGACTAAATCTGATATGGGTTGCCTCGTTAACATTATATAAATGGTGAACATCATGTATATATATATATATATATATATATATATATATATATATATATATTTATATATATTTATATATATATATATATATATATATATATATATATATATATATATATATATGTGTGTGTGTGTGTGTGTGTATGTGTGTGTGTCAGACAGACATACTTTCAAAAGAGATACGTTGGTATTACTGTCCTAGGTGTAAGGGTCCATGTTCATGATTTCCTTTTTGATGAATATTACCAGCATTAAAGAGTCCATATATTACAAGATGATAATTTCCATTCCCACCCTACCCAGATGCTATCACAAATATCGGTATGTTACTGTTGCATGTTCTTCTAAACATTTCTGAAAAAAAAAAAAAGTTAATATAACTATCGAGTTTTTCATTACAAAAAAGTCGAAATAGTCCTCAGTGACGGGCCTCAGGACATCTACACAATAATCATATTATATCAGCATGTCCCACAAAGATGACATCCTTTAACGAACAATCTATGGATGTGCATACCATATAACAATACATCCCACTCGATTGTAGATGCAGAGCCAATTTTCACAAGTTGAAACTATCAGACGGGCCTAACCTTCTGACGATAATTCTCTGTTTGATAGGATATCTGGTTCTTGGAACACGTTCCATCTGTACTTGATTAATAATATATCAAGCTGTACCTAAAGACCAAGTGCCCCCTTCCCACACCCACATCATGGCACATGTACCCTTTGGCAGGTGATGTTCGGGGGGTGGATGGGGGGGGGGGCTGAGTGGGATTGTGGTTAGGCACGACGGTTGTACCTGGGATTTAGGGTAAGGTGAGTATCCCGCTAGACGCATCATAAAGGTAACTACGTATACATACCTCATACCTTACGCAGGTGCAAAAGGTGCCAGTCCCCAGTTAATACCAATGTGCCCATGATGGTATTTGAACCACTGGCATCCTGAAAATATTGATCCTATCAAACAATACTGAGAAAAAGTTTTTTCTTGTTAATACAAAAAGAGCAGGATAAATTGAGAATACAATGCCATGATCTCAACCAAGAAAAAAATCGATTCTCATAGTTTCAACAATCAAATGTGTGGTCAGAAAGAATAGACGTTGACTTATAGATTTCAGAATCATGAAGAGGTGAGGAAATTTCCCTTTGTCTATCATCACTCAGCTAAATTGCTTCCTGAACTACAGAGAAAGCAATTGCTCGGAGTAGCTCATAGAGGTGATGAGCTGCTCGATCATGATATTGGTGTAAGTCATGTTGACTACTTCACACAGTACATGTTTCTCAGCGTCACGGGGAGAGAGGAGGTGGGTCTACAGTCATGGGTCCTGTGTGACTCAGCAGTATTGATGATGGTGGTGATGGTGAGGTTATACATGCAGGTATATGGAATGTGTGTGTACAATAGGTGTGTGAGGACCTGTGTGGGTGAGGGAGGGTGTGTGTGATTAACCGACCATGCATGGAGACCCTTTAAGTATGGTAATTGGTCGCCTTTCCACCACCCTGGGAATTCCCCATGGGGTGCAGGCTAAAATCGTCCTTCTACTTCTTATTTCCAGGAGTGTGTGGTGAAAGGCAAGTGATATACGGACGGCCTCACCGTCCATATAACGATCCTTATTCAGACGGTGGAGGTGGGAGACAGGACATAGAGGGGGGTGGTATACAGGACATAGAGGAAGGGTGGTATACAGGACATAGAGGAAGGGTGGTATACAGGACATCCCCTGTTCTTGTCGAGGGTGGGGCACGGGACAGACGGGGATGGTGGGACACAGGACAGACAGTGGCCCTTTTGTCCCCACATGTGCCCCCCAGGAGAGTCCTGTGTCCTGGTGTGTCCTGTGTCCTACCCTGTAGGAGAGTCCTGTGTCCAACCCTCCTGGTGTGTCCTGTGTCCTACCCTCCTGGTGTGTCTTGTGTCCCACCACCTAAAAAAAGGTGGAGGGGGGGAAACACAGCAGGGTTTGAACCTGCAAGGTGAAATCCAAAGTTCAGGATGTTTTCCATTAGGCCACACAGGGCTGTACACAAGATGCTGGCAGAGTATAGACTGTATATATCACTACAATGTCCTGTGTCCCACCCCCACTGTCCAGTCCTGTGTCTCACACCCACTATCCAGTCCTATGTCCCACACCCAACGTCCAGTCTCATGTCCAACCCCCACCGTCCGAATAAGGATCGTTATTCGGACGGTGAGACCGTCCGGATATCGCTTCCCGTGGTGAAAGTGGTTGGGAAGGGGGTGAATGTGTGAAGGAGGGATGGTGTGAGGGGACGTACGTACCCACTGACCTGCCAGGACACGTTATTTCAGCAGGTGGCTTCAAGCATACCCTCCCCTCCCCCACATTTTCCAAACCATATGGATAAGAGATAAAAGGTACTTGCCAACCATCTCAAAATTGCTTATGTATGTAGTTCATATAACAACACCAACCTGTCGTCGCCTCACTGCAACAAGGTTGTAACTGCATCTGTGTCAACAAGTAAAAGGTACCTCCATGAGGGACTTCCAGAGGTACCTGTTAACTTGTTGACCCAGATGCAGTTACAACCTTGTTGCACAATGTGACGATATATGATTTAAATCTTGTGTTATGAGGAAATTTCACTTGTCCTGGTAGCAATGTAATTCTCTGGCCATGGGTGAGATAATTTCTAACCATCTCAGATTATTACTGTTAGCTGGGACTAGTGGTACAAGTGGTTTTCTTGTTTTCAACATTATGGAAAATAATCATTTGGATTCACAGAAATCTATCTACCAAAGTCAGTCAATTACTAAGCTCATGAGAAAGCTAATACATGAATGCACAGGTCTTACCAAGATATCCCCTGCTGTTACACATTATTCTGTTCCTAGTAGGATTTTGCCGCAAGACTGAGAAAGACAAAAGGCATTTATGTCATGGCTGATACGAACGTCACTATAGATTAGTACTAGAACTGCCGTATTCAATGGGGGGCATTGAATACAATGTGGCTGTATTCAATGGGTGTCCGCCATCTTGGATTTTTAACAGATCTGGGCAGTTTTTCTTTATTTAAAAGCAAAATAACCCCCTAGGCCATGACATAAATGCAAATGTCAACTCACATGGGATATTTTTGCATCGTATTCACCTCGGTGAGGCCTGTCCGCATTCAACTCAGCCTATAAGGCTTCGTTGAATACGGACAGCCTCACCTTGGTGAATACGATGCAAAAATATCCCATGCTCGTTGACATTTGCTTATATATTTTATTAAGGGATTGATATTTACCAAGGATTAGGCGCCTTACTAGAACATTCATATCAGTGCCAATATTTGCGTATTGTTCTTGTAGGATAAGACATCGAAGTACAAACAGACCTCAAGGCCCTACCATATAATATTCCCCTTCCCTTTGTATACACTGAAAACATGGAAGATCTGAAACTAGTCAGTGGTGACCACTTTAGGTCCTCAAGTTGACGATACCTAAAACTACAGCTTTATGTAGTCAAAATGACAACTTTAGGTCATCGTCCTGACGACCTGAGTCGTCAGGATGACAATACTGACAGTACAGAGTCCTCATATTGATGACTCAGGTCGTCAGGACAACGACCTAAAGTCGTCATTTTGACTACCTAAAGTTGTAGTTTTAGGTATCGTCAACTTGAGGACCTAAAGTGGTCACCGCTGACTAGTTTCGGATCTTCCATGTTTTCAGTGTAACAGGGTATAGGGGACAAGCTAAGGGAATGTGGTATACACCTTAGTCACTTATTGAATGGTCTACAGCCACCTGATGTCTCGTTTGTAGTTAAGTGCCTTTTCCCTTGGAGATTTTCCTCTTTATACACCCTACCCTCCAGCAGGCAGTCTATAGTACTAATAGTCTATAGGTGAGGATTATTCTCTAATTGGATACAATACAACAATAGAGTGTATACTGTACTCTATAAAAGTATTTGACTAGAGGCAACCACATCATTGTGCAACACATCTACGGTGGTGCAGCCATGGGTCAGGCCGTTGTGGTCCAATAATTCTTAATACACAAGATCACCTCCCATATCAATATAGGTTTAACATACACCCTACCGTGTCACAAGAGAATGTCATATGACTGTTTCAATTGATAATTCATGTGTCTGCATTACACATTAACTTAAATGTCCTATTTCACTGCACAGCCTAAGTCATTTTCTGTTTGCCCTCAAATGAAACAAAACGTCATGGGGGATTGCTTATTTCAGGGTATGGTACCTAGTGAATGTGCAGAGACGTAGGAAAACTGATTTGTTGAGACTTGGTGATTAGGAAAGCCAGAGGGAGAAATGCAAAAAATGCCATAAGAATGCTCTACAGGATGACCATGCATAGGAAGCTGGGTCCTAATTTACAGATAATCATCTCCTCCAGCCATGTATGTCGATGGAATCTCTTGATTTCCTTTTAGGCATGCATAGTGCTGACTGGTACCCTGTCTTCCGCTCTCGTTGTCAATTGTGTCCGGGAATTGTGTTCAATGTGTTACCCTCAGGAGAAATACGTGCCCACCTCTACAGGCTCTATAGCACCACCAACGGGCATCCCCCACACTATGGTGTTGGAGGGCCTGTCTCTGCGAGATCCTGCTAGGAGGGCCTGAGGGCATAAGTTGACTC
This sequence comes from Acholoe squamosa, assembly GCA_949317995.1. NCBI lineage: Eukaryota > Metazoa > Annelida > Polychaeta > Phyllodocida > Polynoidae > Acholoe > Acholoe squamosa. The sequence goes on along the minus strand of OX439037.1, from coordinate 33,677,432 downwards.
ACGATCTGCTCCTGGGTATGCCTCTATAACGGGCTAGGTTCGTCTGGAAACAGGTGGAGCCACTGTAGTCTGATTCTCTCATACCCCGTCATGATCCACACAGATAACCTCACCTTGGTATAGCACCGTCACGATAGCTCAGTGGTAGAGCAACGGTCTCGAGATCCGGGCAGTGGCAAATCCAGCATTTGGAAAAGGAGGGGGCGCAGCCCAAAAGGAGGGGGCCCACCCCCTATTTTGAGACAAATTTTGGGGCCCAAAATATGTAGTTAAACTCTTAAGTACTGGGGAAAAGGGGGGGCGCACACCCCCGTGCCCCCTCTAAATCCGCCACTGCTGGAGGTCCCGGGTTCGATCCCTGGTTGGGATATGGACTTTTCCAATGGTGACAGTTACACTGGTATCCCAACCACTTGTTCCTGTAGGAACCCGGTTAAAGTGTGTGGATCAGGTTTGGGAACACTTCAAACCTGCTAGTGCTGGGGGACTTGGAAACAGTTGGCACCCCCAGGGGGTCCTGGGAATGGACCTTGTCTACCCTGGGTGTGACTGAGTACTAAAGAGTATGATTGAAGCTGGTGGGGAGGAGTGTAATGGGCTAGGTTCGTCTGGAAACAGGTGGAGCCACTGTAGTCTGATTCTCTCCTACCTCACCATGATCCACACAGATAACCTCACCTTCGTATAGCACCATCCCGATAGCTCGGCGGTAGAGCTACGGTCTCGAGATCTGGGGGTCCCAGGTTCGATCCTCGGTTGGGATATGGAGTTTTCCAATGATGACGGTTACACCTCCCTCATCTCAATGACAGATGCTGAAGTCATGTACACACGGACATTTACAGAGTGTCTGATAGAGCCTTCTTGATTTTGCATCAGGCAAACGGCCCATAAACATCTTGGTGACGACTAATTGACATCCCACTGTCTGATCAAATCACGGTATTTTTCTGACCTTCAGTGAAGCTGCATATGCATGTATATGTCGGTAGTCTCTCTTCCCATATCACATGATGTCTGTCGATATTGAACAAGGAATCATAAACTATGATCGAGCTGCTGATCAAAAGGATGTGGGATGAAGTTGTTAGTCTCGTATTTCAGCATTATAGAGAACATTCAGATGTACTGAGGATCATAGCATATGGAGTGGGAGAACAAAAGAAATCCGTTGGGGATATATATTTCACTCACTCTGTAACTTCACATGCATACTTCATTCAGATGAACTGCAGCTGTTGTGTCTAAATTACATGTGATGTGGCTTCTCAGTAAAGTTCCTGGATCCCTCATATGCCACATCAAGATCTGACTTTATATATGTACACTGAAAACATGGAAGATCCGAAACTAGTCAGTGGTGACCACTTTAGGTCCTCAAGTTGACGATACCTAAAACTACAACTTTAGGTAGTCAAAATGCCGACTTTAGTTCATCATCCTGACGACCTGAGTTGTCAACATGACAACTCTGTACTGTCAGTATTGTCGTCCTGATGACTCAGGTCGTCAGGATGACGACCTACAGTCGTCATTTTGACTACCTAAAGTTGTAGTTTTAGGTATCGTCAACTTGAGGAACTAAAGTGGTCACCACTGACTAGTTTCAGATCTTCCATGTTTTCAGTGTACTAGTTAGTGAATCAGCTGTGTCATTTAGCGTTTAGGTATCATATTGTATCCTATTTTAACGGGAAAGTTGCTTTACATTAAGTGGTGGTGACTTCTCAGTCATCCACAATTTGCTTATTTTTTTAAACCCTGATATTGCTTCTTAGTTTTCCACAATGTGGCTTCTCAGTTAGGCCTCACCCGAAAATGTGGCTTCTCAGTCATCCACAATTTGATTCTCTTTCAAACACTGATATGACTTCTTACTTATCCACAATGGGGCTTACCTGTTAACCCATGATGTAGCTTCTCTATCATCGAAAATATGGCTTTTTATTTGTCTGCAGTGTGGCTGTCCTGTTAATCAGTGATGCGAACTTTTAGTTATCAACAATATGGGTTCACTGTTGTGGTTTCTTTGACACACATAAATTGACTTCTTGTCAATACAATACATGATGTGATTCATCTATCAAGTGGCTTCACATTGAACTGCAAAAATGTGGCTTCTCTGTGATATAACTTACGCCTGAATGTTGGTTCTCGGTAGTTATTCCTCAGTTCACACAGGACGTGGGGTCCTCTGATAGGAAGTAGTCCTTTATACCAGTTAATTGCCACATAATTTGCCAACCAACAGCGATAGACTTTCAAAACCTTTTACAAATCTCTCTCTATATATATTTGTTTTCAATAAGTTGGTTGCCTCACTAATCCGGCAAGGTAACTCAGTGAAAAGCTTTGATTATAGCCTTTATGTTCTGCCTCACAATAAAAAAACGGCCAATTCAGAACCGGTCGTTCACCTGAATCAGAGGTGGCCGATACATCGAGAGATGACTGTTCATGACATTGTGTTTAATATCTTCACCGGAATGTGGTCCAACTTGGAGGCGCAGGCAAATCTATGTTTGCACATAGACGCCTTCATGTCATTTTTCTACACAACAGTATAGACTGTTTCTTCTTTAACCATTAGCCTTTAATGCATGTGCAGGTTGGGGGGGTAATGCTGCCAGCACCCGATATGAAGGCTAGCAAAGGTATAGCAAGTGCTGACAAAAATGCGTTTATGTGAAAACGAATTGATATCAGAAGATCACATACAATCTCCATCCAATGGAGTAGGCGTCTACTGTTTGTATAAAAGATCTATATTCTAAGGCTCTTTAGCCGATATACCTACAGGCTCGCCCCCTCCAGCCCGACAGAGTATTAAACTGAGTATTGATAGCCGCTGGCCGAGGCTGATATACCTAAGAGTGTAAGCAGACAAATGGTTAATCCTCTTAGAGGTTAGAAATGCTTCATGTGATAAAGAAGGCTACGGGCTAACTGCAACTATCAGCTATATAGTTTTTACAAATGCCTTCACATATGTATACAGGAAGAGACAAAAAAGAGATACTAGGTCATGTGTTTTCGGCCCATAAAGGAGAGTTGTGTGTGAGTGGGTACGATTGTGGCCTGATCAGCCCACATCTTCCTCTCCTTCTTTGGTGGCGTCTCACCAGGTGACGCTAGGAGCTGTCGCTTGTTTACCAGCCACCAGGGGTAGCATGGCACGGGGCCAGGTGACAGGGAGGGTTAAGGGCATTGCTATGTGCTGGGGAAAACTGGGAAAAAAGGGGGTGATCCTACATTAACATGGTGGGTGGATAGAGGTAGTGTCTTCCAGAATCTACGGGCTTCCCTAGCCCACTTAAAAGGGTCTATATCTGGGTTTTTTTCTATTCCCTCAGGATGTGTGTGGTGCACATGTGCGGGCACTGACACATTCATTTGTGAAATTGTGTAATAAAGTTCTCGCCATGAATATGACCTTGGGTGTCGAAATGGCGTTAAACATCTATTACTCACTCACTCACTTCCAGAATCTAGGGATAGGGATATACAACATGTAGTTGATAGGCAGTTCAAGTAAAAATATTATAAGAGATAAATGGGCAGAGAGATAGAGACAGGCAATAGAAACATAACCAGATCCAGATGGCCAATCCGACAGATGGTCAGAGATAGATTCAGAAAGCTCTAGACGGAAACAGAGAGAGTCATGCAAACCGTCAGAAAGACAAAACTATATGAGAACAGGAAGAGGGATGGTGACAGGCAGACAGTGTTTGATTGTGTATGCTAGAGGGGGGGGGAGGGAGAGGGGTGCCCAACAAATGGATGGGAAGGGTAATTGATAGAGATGGTACGTAGTGAAAGCTTGTGATTTTAGGATTTTGATCGAATGTAATTCATATAAAATACCTTTGATATCATGAAAAATGGAGGACGTTTGTTATTTTGAATTAGACTGTTTCGCTGAATACCAGTCTAAAATACAATAGAGGTATACTCTAGTGATAAAAGTATTGTGGTGATACAATACAGTATTGCTTTCACATTCAAAACCAGTTCCATACATTGCCTCAAATAGGGCCTAAAGATCACCATGGTGACTCATCACTTAGAATAGCGTTATAAATACCCTGATATTTGTTAACACCCCTCCTCTCATTGCTACTGTGAAGAGGTATACATGTAACCACCCACAGCATTAAGGTTGAGTCGTGTCCCTGTCGTCCAGGTAGGGAGGGGGTGAGGTGACAGTGTGTAGGTGTCCACCCCTTCCTCCTGTAGCTAACCACACCTGTCTATCAGCTCTGGGCCACCACACACGACCTGTTCCCACCACTGGCACACAATACCTGTATACAGCCACCACCAGGTAGGCAGAGCCCAGGCTTCATGTGTTTCACTGTAGTAATAGTGACACATATGTGTATGAAGGATAAAGGTGTGGGGGGGGGGGGGGTAAGTAAGGTGGATCATATTTATCCCAGAAGGATCTTATTGCTAATGAAATGAAGTCAGCCTGCTATACCTTATGTCAGATCTCTTGGCATGCCCCCTGACTGTGAGGTCGTAATCTCTCATATTATTACTATCAACTAAACAAGATCAGCCTCGCATCTAAGCACCGTTAATCCATTTTAAGAGTTCCTCCAGTCCATCGCAGTCATTTTATGGCCCTGGATGGCTTACGATGTCATTTGACTGTCTTCCTCCAGTAGGCCTCATATTTTAACAATCCAACTACAGAGCATCTGTGTGCAAAATGTGATATTTCTCTTTCTCTCCCATGCCGCCTTCTCCACATATATATGGTTGCTTAAAATGCCCATTTCAAACTGTTATGACTTAAAATACTGTGCATTTAACCGAACCTAGAAAGGTCAGAGTTCATATAAGCCCCCCCCCTTTTTTTTTAAATATTAGGTCGATGATATATCCGGGGTGATAACTATGTTTGCGTTAAATGTCATTCAACATATGCCAATCAAAATCCCTGCAGTGCAATGTCCACACGATGCCAATCACACAGTATTGCATTGATGCACCCACTGTGCAGAGACAAGAGGGATATACCTCATCCGGTTAGTCACAGTGCCATACCTAACACAACAATTACTGCTCTCTGTCTATGTATACACATGCTTCCTGCACAAATAGGTATTGTTTGTATAAGTGGTTAATTATGGGAGAATTCAGAGATTCGGTCTCTCTCCCCTTCCTGCATCTGGGAACAGCACACACAGGCATTCATTGAAGATAGTCATAATAATGTTTACTTTTTGAGTGTACCGACTGAACTACCAGGATGGAAATAGTGTGTACATCCGACTGGTCCTTTATGGAAGGATGTACCCTCATCACTGATCGTATACGTGTATATCCTGGGTATGGACCTCCTATTATAGGACCCACATACAGTCCTACATAAACTACTGGTATTGGTATTGGATGGGTAGTAGCTGACTCATGCATTACATCAAAAAATCACACTTGGTAAAGCAGGTTCAGAGGTAAGCCTGAAGGTTAGGTATTAAACTGTCTGTGCACATTAACTGGTCGTTGCGACGATGGTTCAACATTACTTTATTCTTGGAGCGGAAATAGGATCGAGTGTACCCACAGCAAAATATCAGGCCTACGTATGTTTGGATATGTATTTCAGTGCTATTTTCGCTCATAGGGAATCGGCACAGGTTTACCTTAGTTTTTTTTCCGATGGGATACTTGGAGGGTATTCAGATAGAAATTCACGACTTGTCATGTGTTGTGTATTGTTACAAATTTCAACAGTGTTGCCTAAACTAATTGCTACAAATCATTAGATTCCTTAAACATTGACTAGGTATATAGCATGGCACCCATCTCAGTGTATCAAAAACGTCGACGAGCCTATGTCCCATGTAAAAATGCTGAATCTTTCTACTGACAACGCAATCCACTATATGATTCAAGTACTGTGGTCGTAGATTATTTCACGCTGTACATATTTTCGCGGATTTCACGGAAGTGTGAAATCCGTGAATTTATGTCCATAGTGAATATATCTATGATATAGAATAGCAATAGCTAATTTTGAAAATCTGTGAATTCAAATACACATGAAATAGGGCCTTTTATCAATTCCGTGAAAATTTATACCAGTGAAAATATCTACGACCACAGTAGTATGCGTCAGCCTTCGTATGACAAGCCTACATACACTGGAGAACATATCGTAATAATCAAATGTATATCTGACATATATTCACGGATGAAAGTTTAATGGTGATGTCCTTTCTTCCAGAAACGGTCTTCAGGGGAAACTAGACACCTGGCAGCATGGAGCTGTCTTCTGTCGGTCGTCACGTCTTACTGCTTGTATATATACTAAGTAAGTACTTTGTATTATGGAAAGTCTTTTTCTCTCTTAACATTAAAGGTTTGCTCTGAAAAGTAAAGAACGTAATTACAATTAAAGAACTAATGCTTCCCTTCAAATGGTTAGATTTTCACTGTCGGGTGTAAGAGATGAATATACATATGCAACTTGACATACCAGTCTTTTAGAGACAATGATAGAGCCTTTGACTATGTGACACTACTGCATCTTTGCACATTGAACAGATTCTGTCCAAGGATTTTGTTCCCATCTCCTCTATTTCCAAAAGAGGCCATGTATAGGTTAACTTAAGAGAAAGCTATTTTCTGAGAGGTCAGGTCAGGTGTTTGGTGAAAGATATACAGGTTTAGAAGTAAAGAGTTACCCTGCACAGGCGATATATGTCGTGACTAGTAGGACTATTTTAAATCATATGGACTAACCAGTCGGCCTCTGCTTGTCTTGAGTTACATAAGTCACTAAGGTTATATGTGGCCTAAGGACAAACAGTAGTCAACAACAAGAGTTACATATGCATAGTAGACAGGCTGCGAGGCACAATTGGATACATTTAAACATAATACTATAAGGTTCTTATTGTGGGTGACGATAATGTTGATAACATGATAGCTTCCTTGCACAACACTGAATCTAATAAGCAGGCTTGCCAACTCTCACGCAATTGGCCGTATTGTTTACAGCGGCGCCCTGTACTGGAGTGTGTGCCAATGCGTGAGAGTTGGCAAGCCTGAATAAGAATGATTTGAAGTCCGAAATTTATAACTATAAATGCTTGACAGGTGATGTCTGCTGTGTTCACATATATAGTAGAGGAAGCGAGGATTATACAGCATAGCTGTAAGACCGAAATTCACGTTATTACATCATTTCAATCACCATCAGTTATATACTCTGAAAAAAATGGAGAAAATATATATCAATGATTTCATATATTATAACCAATAATGATCAAATATATAGTAAACACAACTACAACACTAGACATAAAGTTCATGAAGTTTTATTACTTTTGTAGAGGTACACATTATTAAACCATAGGAGTTGGGTACCGTCTGACGTGGCGGGTGAGTCGAGTCGTCGGACGTTCCTCAGGTTCCGGATAGGTGGCAGCACCGATCCGGGTCTGTGGGGACATCTGACGACGAACACCTGGGTCCGTATATAAAGCCCAGGGCTCAGCCGCTACGTCAGAGGCCCTTCTGGCCTCCACACCATGTAAACCATTGTCTTTTAATATTAGCTGCCTCTTTGATATCATCCGGCAGCCGTGAGTGTGCGTTAAGTAATAAACCTAACCGTTGGCATACACTTGGAATACTGTCTTACTCTTTCTTTCCGAACCGTAAGACCCGAACCCCCCAGGTCCGTAAGGCCACAAACCCTTACACTGGTGCGGTGACCAGTTAATTCTGGTGTATAGCCCGGACGTTATAACGTCCGAACGGCTGGTACATGGGTTAGACACCCTCAGGGAAGCTAACCCAGCAGGGCAATCACTTGCCCAAGAGAATGGAAATGGATCATTAATGCTCCAAGCCCATTCGGACTCGCAAGATGCGGAATCAGCATCTTGGAGAGATCCCGGACCCCACTATAATGATAGTGAGGAGAATCTGCCAGACTCTGTACGACGCGAACAGTCTATACAGAGACATAGTAACTTAATAGGCCAACAATCGCTTGTTGACGAATTAAGTGATTCGATGTTCGAAGTTGGTGGTAGTACTAACCCAGAACATCCGGCACCAATGCGAAAAAGGGTAACATTCGGAGAACTACCTTATAGATTACCCAGGCCCGAATTACCAATATTAGATTATAGCGCTATAGATGCCGACTTAACCTATGCGGTACCGGAAGGTGAGGAATTAAAACGACCGGATGTCCTGTTGTTGAATGAAACTTATGTAACTTTGAACGAGAATTTAAATACCTTGGTCAAAGCTAAGGATGAAGTATTCCATGAAAAACTTCAGATGGAAGAGGACCTAACTGGCATGCGAAAGGAATTCGAAGCCAGAAGGAGCGAGTACATGAAGGACCTCGAGAATGAAGAACTAAAACTTCAATCAATGAGAGAATCATTCAACAAAGAATATGATAATAGGCACATTCGTATCCAAACATACATAGATACGAACGACCAACTAAACCTTGATAAGGCAAAATTCGAATCCGAAATTCGCCATTATCAGGACGAGTTGGATAAATTGAAACTTCAGTGTAGTAAACAAGCTGAAGACAATGAAACCATCCGGGTAGGCATCATAGCTTACAACAAACAACTGGAGGAGGATAGACAGAAACTCACAAATGAGCTTCAGGAATTGCAGACTACTGCAATAACTCTAGATAAATATGTAGAAGCAGCCCAGTTAACTATAGGTAATATAGATCCAGCTGTGGTATCTACAATGTTGGGAAAGACATCTAAAGATGCAACCCCAATTAGATACAGCCCATTCGTTGATGATGGGGCTGACAAGAATGTAGTAACCGGAATCTACAAGAAACCGGATAATGCCGCAGTAAATGGAACCGCATCTAAACCAGCAATTCCAATGCTGGATACGATAGGTCCAGCACCACCCATACCAGATTTGAGTCACAAGATTAAAGCGACTCACGATGGTGCTACAGGGAATAATAATAATACACCTGTGGCACAACCAAGAGCACCCGGACCAATGAGGCATATGTTGACACCACCTTCATATTTCCCCCAACCCGGCCACAGTACACCAGCAGTACCAAGATTACCGAATCCACCCCCGGGTTCTGGTAATGGTCCTACTGATGGACGTTTTCCGAGACCAAACCCGTCACAAAACAATATTAATGGCGGTACGTATCAACCAAGAACATCTTCCTATGGATATAGAAATAATTATAATCCATCAGGAAGTGGTAATTATCAAAATGGTAATAGCTATAACCAGGGATGGAATCAAAATGATTCTTACCCTAGATATGCGTCTTCTGGAAACACCGGTTACAATGGTGGATGCCCTGGTGGTTCATCCGGAAGCTATAATAATAATGGTCCACCAGGAGGAAACCCTCCAGGCGGCCCAGGAGGATCCGGATCCGGAGGATCAGGATCAGGAGGAGATGGCAGGAAACCAAATAGGAGAACTTCTATGCCTGCAGGGATGCAAACCATCTTTGATAGGAGCCAATGTATCCAAAACCTTGGCATTGACTGCTACCGAAAGGGAGCGGACGGCATGGAAGTCATGAACTGGAGCATGCGAGAAGCAGATAGACTACGCGGATGTAATAATCCGGCACGTAGGCAGGCACGGATACCCCCTCCATATGATTCCAATGATCCATGGAAGGACAGGTATCAAGCTTTTGTCGACGAAGTCAATTGTAGTGGATGGACAAAAGAAGAAGCTCTGCCATATTTGATTTGTTGGTTAAATAAAGGCGGAAAAGTAGCTCTCAACCAATGGAGAGCAGCTTACGGCATATACGGTACCTATGATCAATTGGTCGAATGTGCCGCATACCTTTTCGGATCAATCGTTAGAGAAGATCCGTGGGTAAGCTTTAAGAAGAGAACACAAAAACCTAAAGAATCACACAAAGTCTTTGGTTTGGAGCAACAGGACTTGCTTTCGAAAGCACGTCCAAATTGGGCTCATGACGATGATTGTTATCTACAAGAATTGTTTATACAATTCTATAGTGGATTGCGAGATCCGGATCATAAGCAAGTGGTCTGGGACTCCTGGAAAGATGACACTTCCTTCAGTGATCTGTTCATAGCAATCGATGGACATGACATGAAGAAACGTCTGGTAGGTCTTGGACCTAGTCCAGTAAGAGCAGCTCCATTCCAATACGGAGGTACACCTGCTCCGGTATATGATACTTCCCAGTTAGCTCCGGTTGAATCAAATAAAGTTGATGAGGAAGATGAATATGTCTCCGATGAAAACGGAGAATATATTGGTTCAGTCCAGGTGGCTGGAAAGTATTACCGACAAAAGCGGTATAGGAAAGTACATTCGAGAGGGAGAGGAGGATCTGTTGCTGGTAAAACAGCTTCCGGATCAACTCAACATGGCAGTGTAGCCTCTACGGCGAACTCAACTGTAGCAGCCACTGTTGCTCCGACTAACATGATGGAAACATTAATAGCCGGATTAACAGAAGCTCTAAGGAGACCAAGAGTTGATAAATCTCAAAGGAGATGTTTCAGATGCCAGAAACTGGGGCATTTTGCTCCCGAATGTATGGCTGAGAAGCCTGTTCCGCGTAAACAGGAGGGTGTCTCTGGGATAAGTACAGAGGAAAACTAGAAAGGGATCTCCCGAGGGGCAAAGAAGGGGATCCCAGTGACAAATCTTGCCATAATATCACCATCCATGATGATGGTTCGCATTTAGTAACAAGATCGCCTAACACCGAGGTGGTTGTAGACACCCGGAAGGTTAGGGAAGCTGATATAACAGGTGCCATGGGAGCACAGGGGAAACCCAATATCAGTAACGAGGCAGGCGGCTATGAATTAGCCAAGGTCTGTGGTGCCCACCTGCCCCCGGGTCATCCTTGTCTGGAATTCCTGAAAAGATGTGGATCGACTCCTGGTGTGAAAAATGACGTTCCAATTGTCACGGACATACCCTCTGTTCTAAACGGAAGGCGGTGGTATGTTTGCCTCACTGTTAACGGAAGATCTGCCGAATTCCTTGTGGATACGGGAGCTAGCCACTCTTGTATCTCCAGGGGGTTCTACGATCTTATACCGGATGAACATGATACTCTCAAATCGGGAGGAAGTGCTCAGACGGCCGACGGCAGTACCTTGCAAACGTATGGTAGAACTTGTGTGAAACTACAGTTGGATGGTATACATGACTATGTCATGAGCACCACCGTTGCGGATATAGCAGATGAGGGGATACTTGGGTTGGATTTCGCATCCCTGTATGGTGCTGTGTTAGAACCTCAAACAGGAGTGTTGAGTGTGAGATACCCGCATCCCGTAAAGGTTAGATGTGTACTGAGACAAGTGAGCAGTATGGCTAGTGTGGCACACACTGTGCGAATCCCTCCGGGAGTAGCCTGTGATGTGCTTGTAAGAAGTGATCCTGCAATGCGTAATAAGCCTGCAGTGATAGAACCGGATGTAGTTACTTTATCAAGTATCGGATTAAATTCTGTAGACACGATAGTAGCGAATGCATCCTGGTCGGTAGTACCTGTCTCCAATACTGGAAACACTACTATCTACTTGAAAAAGGGACAAGTTTTTGGAAATGTGACCCTTTCGGAAACTGTAACGGATAGTAAGCTAAGCTTACAGAAGGTAACAGGGGATGATGAAATTTCGGAAGACTTACTTAAGTTGTATGAAGAAACTTCATTAGAAGATCCGGAACACCGGAAAGAGTTCTATGATATGCTCTGTCAGTATCATACTGCCTTTGCCAAACCTGGTGAAAAACTAGGTCACCAAATAAAGTATTACATAAAATAGATACTGGAGATGCCGAACCCTTTAAGATACCGTATAGACGGTTACCTTTAGCAAAAAAGAGAGTAGCTGAAGATGAAATAAACAAGATGTTGGAACAGGATGTAATAGTCCCTTCCAATAGTCCATGGAGTAGTCCTGTGTGTATGGTAACAAAGAAAGACGGTACTATCCGTTTCTGCATAGACTACAGGAAGTTGAATGGAATAACGAAAAAGAATTCGTATCCATTACCGAGAATAGATGAAACCATTGACTCCTTAGGAGGAAACAGCTGGTTTTGTACCCTAGACTTGCAATCAGGCTACTGGCAAGTGGGAATGAACCCTTCAGATATGGAGAAAACTGCATTTTCGAGTCATATTGGATTATTCCAATATAATGTAATGCCGTTTGGACTGTGCAATGCACCTGCAACATTTGAAGCAATGATGGAAACAATTCTAAGTGATTTATTGTGGAAAAAATGTCTTGTATATCTAGACGATGTCATAGTCTTCGGAAAAACGTTCGAAGAGTGTTCTAATAACCTGAAAATGGTACTAGAACGTATTATTTCTAATGGTCTCAAATTGAAACCTAAGAAATGCCACATGTTTAGAAAGTCCATAAATTATTTGGGCCGCATCATCAGTGATGAAGGAATAAAGGCTGATCCGGAAAAAATCGAATCAGTTACGAATTGGAATAGACCTAAAACACCCAAAGAAGTGAGGTCCTTTTTAGGATTCTGTTCCTATTACAGGGAATTTATTCCGAATTATTCTAGAGTCAGTTACCCATTACAAGCAATAGCTAACTGGACTCCAGGAAGTACCAAGGAAAAATTTCCTTGGACGCATGAACAGGAAACCGCTTTTCAAAAGCTAAAAGACCTGTTCACGAGTACTCCCGTATTGCAATATCCGAATGAAACGGATCATTTCATACTGGATACTGATGCTAGTAATGACAGCATTGGTGCAGCTCTCTCGCAAGTCCAAAATGGGAGAGAAGTACCGATTGCCTTTGCCAGCAACACACTGAGCAAGACTCAGCGCAATTACTGCACAACCAAAAGAGAGTTGTTAGCAGTGGTTGTATATACCAAGAAGTTCAAACATTTTCTATGGGGAACGAACTTTACTTTACGTACGGATCATTCCTCTTTAAGGTGGCTACTGAACTTCCGAGATGCTGAAGGAATGTTAGGCCGATGGCTAGCCCATTTATCCGAATATGGGCTTGAACATCAACAGATTCAGCATAGACCCGGAGTTAAGCATTTAAATGCTGATGCTTTGTCTCGAATACCAATCCGGAAATGTGATAATCCGGATTGTACTGATTGTGGAGCTCATAGGGCAGTGTTAGCAGGGATTCGAAGACCATTCGTACCCCTAGTTGCCAGTATACTGGATTGGTCTATGGATCACATACGACGTTTCCAGGAAGCTGACTCGATAACTGCGCAGCTACTGCAATTAGTACCAAAGGGTATACGTCCAGTTAGACCGGAGGTCTCTCTGGAAAATCGAGAAATGAGAAGGTTTCTTGCTCAATGGACCGAGCTTGAAGTCCGGAAAGGCGTGTTATACCGATGGAAGCCATGTAATAATGTTGAGAGAATCATGCAAGTGGTGATACCACATGCTATGAGACATGACATTATGTACTTCTGTCATAGGCATCGGACCAGTGGTCATTTCGGAAGGAAACGCTCGCTAGCACGACTTTCCAAGAAATACTATTGGCCTGGCATGACACGGGACTTGCAAAGATGGGTAAACACCTGTCCGGATTGTTGTAAAAACAAACCCGGACCCGGGATGGGCAAACTTCCCCTATCCCAAGAACTTTTCGGAGTTAGATTCGCAAGAATCGGGGTAGATATTATTAGTGGATTTAACACAACCGCTAATGATCATACCTGTATGATGGTAGTGTGTGATTATTATACGAAATACACTAAAGTATTTCCACTACCAGACCACAAAGCAATTACTTGTGCTGAAGCCTTTGTAAAAGGTTGGGTACTAAGTTTCGGTGTACCATTAATGTTACACAGTGACCAAGGCAGAGAATTCGAATCAAATCTCTGGCAGGGTATGTGCGAATACTTAGCTATTTGCAAGACTAGAACCAACCCGTATAGGCCACAAAGCGACGGATTGATGGAAAGGTTCAATAGAACCCTCATCCAAGTTCTAAAGTCACTCGTTAATGAACATATGGATGACTGGGATGAGCAATGTCATTTCGTGACACATGCTTATAACAGTACGGTACATTCAAGTACAAATTGTTCTCCGAACCTTTTAGTATTCGGAGAGGATTTGATAATGCCTGCTGACCTAGTTTTTGGAGTCGTAGGGATGGACCCTGAACTACCTTGCCATGTAGTTTTTGTGGAATGTTTAAGAGACAGATTTAGAAAAGCATATGAGTCTGTCCGAATTGATTTGGAGAAAAGTGCCAAATGGCAGAAAGTAGGATACGATACCGATCTAAAGCATCGGAAATTCCAATCCGGAGACAGAGTTCTCAGATTACATGAACCGCTTAGACACATAAAATTAGCCTCTAATTGGGACGGTCCCTTTACTATAACACAAGTTATCAGTGATTGTACCGTAATTATTAAATCTGACCTTGGTCGACTTTATAAGTCAAATGTGGCTAGATTAAGGAAATGGTCTGGGAGGGAGACCTCCACAGAAATGTATGGTGAAGGTTCCGGAAAGATCCTGAACCAGAATCGCATAATAGACCAGGTAAAGAACACTACAGTGAAGCGCGGTCGTGGTAGACCCAAGAAGTGTTCCGAATCAGTGACACCCACGCCAACACCGATTAAGCGTGGGGGAGTTAAAAAAGTCTCGGCAGGTGAAGACAAAAAGAGGAGGAAAGGTGTTTCTAAGGCTAAGAAGCACCTAGAGAAAGCTCTTCAGACTGTCAGGTCCGATAAAGAACTATCCGAGAAGGGGAGATACGTTCGCCGCAGCCCCCGAATTGCCCAGAGGACTGCAGTGACCTAACCTGTATACACAACGAGTGTAATGTTTACATTTAGAGGAACGGATGACAACTGACCCTAAAGGCTTATTTGTCGCCGCCGCATGATGTACCAATGGGTAGTGGACGGATAATCCGGTGGATTTGCTTAAGCTTTCCATAATCTCCACTTAAATCCCCAGACCAGTCATCGGTGTGAGCGATAATTACCTAAAAACAATCAGTTTGTTGATGTACCGCCTGTAGCACGTGCGTTTCCGCATGACGTCACAGTGTCCAGTCTCGGCTGACCTCTCGTGACCCCGCGAGCAACGGGGAAATGACGTCACGAATGCTGGCCTGTCGCCATATTGTTTTTCGGTAACGTCTAAGACGGTCGAGCTCGCTCCCTTCTTGGATTTTACCGGCTAGCAAACCCCTCGCTGCTCCTCCAGAGTCTGTCTCCTGGTAGACAGACTCCGTTTGTGTCGGCCCCGGCGCCGTAAAAGCCGGAAAAAGGAGTAGTTTACTCCCGTGGGCAATTCCCCAGTCATGGCTGAGGAATCCGTAGCTGCAGCCAAGCTATCCGGTGACCCGGATAAGCTGACTCCGTCCGCAGAAGCTTTTCCGGAAGCTTTGTCGCCTGTTACACAGGAAGAGAGCGAGATGATGGACGTGGAGGAATCCACGGATCGCTCGTTCGAGGAGAAACTGGCTTCATTTTCACTAAATGAGCCAGAGAAGATACTATCTCCACTCCCACCAGAGGAATCCGGAGCGGCTGCGAGTGCTGAACCCGCAGCGACAGAGTCCGAGACCACACAAGTCGACGGCTCGAAGGACCAGTGGAAGCCAGCAGTGGCTGACCCGTTCCCAGTAGAATATGATGGTCGCTACCTGTATGTCCACCCGGAACTACAGGCACAAGTGACCTATGCAGACGGGACACCAGTCAGGTTGGACCCGAAAGTTAGGGTAGCTGTCGAGGGCGTTATGGTTCCCGATCAGCTGACCAGGACGCCTCCCGAGTGGCTTCGAGACTGGCCGTGGTTCCAACGGGGACTTATGGTAGACGCTGACTTCCGCGAGACAGTGTATGAAGCCAACCGAGCCTTCGAGCTCGGAACGTACCCTAAGCCGGACATGTCCCTGTGGAACATCAAGGCAAAGAACATCAACTGGGTAGGCTGCGTCTCGGATTCCGAGGGGCAGACTTACCCACGCCCTTGTGCTACCCGGCCCCAGTACCGGACCACAAAGGAGTACCAGGAGGCCGCTGCTAACTTCGAGCAGTGGGATGAAGGTATTTATATTACCGAGCAGGAATTAGTGGACGTCCAGAACGGTTCACTAATTGGTATGGACCGAGGTGCAGCCATTCGGACGGTTCTCATCCGCCGAATGACTGCCGAACGAGAGGCTCAGGAAGAGGCTAAGAGGGCCGCGGAAGCACCCGCACCTCCTATCCCTGACCTGAAACTCTCCACCAGAAGTTCAGCCAGTGCTACACCAGCCACCGGCAGCACTACCACCCAGGTAGGAGCCTCGACCTCCAGCACATCCGGAACCCAGGAACCGGAGGAAGACTGGAAGGTCAGCAAGAACCGAAGGTCCGCTGCTCGGAAACTTAAGAATCTCCCGGATTCTGCAAAGGCCGAGCCGAAACCCAGCACTTCAACCACCGGCAGTACTGCCATGGAGGTTGAATCGTCTGACGAGGAGTCTGTGCACGAGTCCTCGGTTGAGTATGATGAGAAGGCCACTCCATCAACTCAAACCGAGGCCGAACGCTGGGCTAACGCCAAATCCGGATTCAAAACCCGGATTCCGACGTGTTTCTCCGACTGTGCGTACGGAGTTAAGAAGGACGGCTCTACCCTCTATGCCTGTCCAGACTCAATCAATAAGAACGATGAGTCGGATGATGAAGATTGGATGCGTCTTTCGGACGAGGACCCCAATCCGAGCAAAGCCTATCGAAAGATGTGGCTTATGTTAAACCACACCGAAGGGTATTACACTTATACCCAGAGGAGGAAGCTGCGTTGGGCTTTAGAGAAGTGGTACGGCGACGATCAAAAGTCCTGTCCCTTCTCTATCTGCCAGGATGCGAGTGATGTCTCGATCCGGACCTGGAGTACTCCAGCCCGGTTTCAACGGCATCTGGTAGAGGCCCACTTCCACCATCACCCGGTTTACATTTGTGATCCGAGTTATGGTAAGAAGGGCAAGAAGTGTACTACGAAGGTGCAATACAACCGACGTAGTGATCTGGCTAGACACCAGAAGAAATGCCACGCAGAAGGTTTGGACGGGGCACGGAAGTGCATCATGGAGCTTCATCAGGAACTCATGAAGGAGTTCGACAGTCTGAGCGAGGATGCTTGGTCTAAGATCCGACCAGGGGACCAAGTCCTCTGCGAAGTTCCGAAGACCAAGGATTCGAAACTCAGAGCAAAGATAGTCCTGACTCCTGGAAAGGGTAAACTGGACATGCACGAGTCTCTCTGGCAGAAATGCGAGGAATCCGGAAAGGATGCAAAGAGAGCTCGTGAAAGGAGCAGGAGAGATCAGAACCGTGGCGGCAACGGTAATGGTCAGGGCACGACTAAACCGAAAGTCAGAGCAGAGGACCGTTCCAGGTCCCCTCTGGCCAGGCACCCCGCAGAGCAGGCTCAGGGCACTCCGGTGTTCAAGAAGCCCGAACCTGCCGGATACGCTGGAGCCGTATCTAAACCTGGGAAAGTGAGTTCTCGAAACTTTCCGTCCTTAAACCAAGGACCTGGACCTGAGAGCCAGACCTTGGTGGTAGGAAAGGATGGTCGCCTTATGCCAAAGAAGACCACCGCATCTGCTGCCGCCGGATCTGCATCCGCTCCAGCCGCCCCACCAGTTACCTTTACCCAGGAGCAGTTAAACATGTACCTGCAAATGGGACTGAAGCAGAATGCACCACCTGCCTACTGTGTACCAACGGCAGGTGTGTCCGGAAGCCCTAAACCCGGAAGTGGTCCACAGGCTGCCTCGACTCCTCCCAAGGCTGTCGCTGCACCTGCGAAACCAAAAGACGCTATTACCATTAAAACCGGTAATGCGGAAGTTTGGTTCGAGAAGTCTCGCCAGGGGGAGGCAGATGTCCAAAAGGCCATCTACACCCACTGGGAGAATTGTGTTCGCGAAAAAGCGACCGAGTTTCATCAGGGTCTCTTAAATGACACCCTGATGTGTATGAAGCAGGTGGGCGACGCTGAAAAGCAACGCCTCGAGACCCTCATCCGGGACGATGTGAAAGCCCAGGAGGAGGCCGCCGCAGCTGCCCAAGAAAAGGCAGCTATGGATGTACACGTGTTGGAGAAGCGTGTAAAAGAGGAGATCACTCGGAACACCAATCTGAACACTAAGTTCATGAGGGTGTTCGGAGTCGACTTGGACGAGTGGGACGGCACTCCCGAGTCGGCTTTAGCTCTTCTTAAGAAGAAGCATGCTAAGAAATCCGTTTAAGCATGCTAGGGTTATTTCTTCTATAATTTTTTTAATGACCAGATATAGTCTTTGCGGAACCCTATAGGTCTGCGAATGTTTTATTCACTAGTGTATGAACACCTATAGTATGTGTTCCGGGTTCCTCTTATGACCAGTCTATTGTATAATTCAGGTTGTATAACTTTATTGCACCCTGAATAGTCTATTCGGATTTATAACTTCATCCATGAACAATCCGATAGTAGACTTGCTGCTGTGAGACGTATCCGGATGCCAGTTCCAGACTCCTGCTGTTACCCGTGCTAACCACTTACTAGGATGGACTTTACGATTTACCTCTACAACTCATCTGTACTCCCGAATGGACTTATATCAAATACTA
The DNA here is from genome assembly GCA_949317995.1 of Acholoe squamosa. Lineage (NCBI taxonomy): Eukaryota > Metazoa > Annelida > Polychaeta > Phyllodocida > Polynoidae > Acholoe > Acholoe squamosa. The sequence continues at coordinate 33,658,772 of OX439037.1, read as the reverse complement.
CTATTACTTCCGGATCAACCTATATCGGACTATTATTTACTTATGTCAACTAAGCTTAAAAAGGATTACGTTCTCTACATAGTTGACACATCCGGACTATTATTCTACAAATCTACACCATTCGGATATACTATAAACTTTAGCACGTCCATCCCGTGGTTAGCTGACCACACCTACCTACTAGTACCCGGAGGATACAGCAGAAGACTTCAGCAGCATTTATAATTCCTGTATATTGTATATAATGTCATATTTCTATTTTTCTATAATATTATATGTATGTGCATATCCACTAGAAACATATTATGATACGGGTACATAGACATTTTCTTGAAACGGATCTCTGATTATTATTAGTATTCATATTATAAGATCCGTTAAACCTCACCAGAAAACACATATTATTGTCCTGCGAGACAAATTGTATAATAAGTATATTGATCTGGTGCTATAAAGGTTATTAGGTACACGGTGATAATATATCATTATTATATTCATTACCACACCGTGAATTTTTTCTTTTTTTTCAAGTGTATGGTATAAATAACCCTATTCGTACTACTCACGGAATCTTTAACGGATTCGTATGTTAATAATATACGACATGTCATTATATAGTGATGTTACTATAACAGTCTTCTTTAAGACTACATATTCAAATGTGGTGTTAATAACTACAAACACACATACGGATGTTATTATGTGATATATTTATTATCGACAGTTCCGTTACACATAACTGTCATCATCACATGTATACGATTCATATTACTTGTCTTATTAGTTATACCGTAGATATAATATAATATTATGTGGTATAATAATTTAATAGACAGTTCCGTTTCACATAACTGTCTCTTGTTCAAGTAATTCGTATAATATTTCAACATCCTAATCGTTATTTGTAACTACATTTCACTATCGAATATATATATGACATTCGGTTCATAATTAATTTGGTGTTAATGTTATACCTATGGTTGTACCTCTATTACTAAAGGTTTAGACATGTAGAAATGTTATCCTAGTAATATTATATGTATAACACCCTCCTAAATGTCTGGGGGAGTGGTGTAGAGGTACACGTTATTAAACCATAGGAGTTGGGTACCGTCTGACGTGGCGGGTGAGTCGAGTCGTCGGACGTTCCTCAGGTTCCGGATAGGTGGCAGCACCGATCCGGGTCTGTGGGGACATCTGACGACGAACACCTGGGTCCGTATATAAAGCCCAGGGCTCAGGCGCTACGTCAGAGGCCCTTCTGGCCTCCACACCATGTAAACCATTGTCTTTTAATATTAGCTGCCTCTTTGATATCATCCGGCAGCCGTGAGTGTGCGTTAAGTAATAAACCTAACCGTTGGCATACACTTGGAATACTGTCTTACTCTTTCTTTCCGAACCGTAAGACCCGAACCCCCCAGGTCCGTAAGGCCACAAACCCTTACACTTTTAACAAGTAGTTACACTATATAATATATTGGTAGATTTTAATAACCCACTTTTCTACTGGGAAAGCTTCAGTGATGTGTGACACATTGAAGTAATACCTTTACAATTGTTGATGATACTCTCCTCCTCTCTTTGGTTTCCGCCATAATACCCTAATTATTAATTATTACACAGATCCTACCTGCTCTGGAATATGCCAGCCAAATCTGTACGGCTGTACTAATAAGACGGGGTTAGATAGGATTGAAAATACATTAACTAGGCCGCTAAAGATCTGCTATCCCCAATTTAGATACATAAATGTAGATTCTATCAGAGAATACAGTGGCATACAGACCCTAGAAAAAAAGGTGTCATGTTGTTGCATGTTGTGATGCTTTTAAGTATGCACAAGATGATACACATCTAGATACTCGGGACATTTACACTCATCGACATGATGCAAAATTGGTCAAGGTTAACTAGCCTGCTAGTCAAGGCTGCACAAAGTTACACTTATAGAATATCCCACCTGTGGAATAACCTCCCTGTATTTCTGCAATCTGCTGGTTCCCTGCTGGTGTTCAAGAAACGATTGCGTGATTGCTTATAATAGTGTAGTGCTCAGGTTTTTGTCTGGTTCCTTCCCTCCTCCCCACATATTTTCTCCTGGTTTCCCCCCTATGGATCTCCCTTAGCATAACTAAATTACATTACTAGCCATGATAAATTAAGGAGCTAGCGGTATACTTATTTAGAAATCTTATTCTTACTTACAGAAACAGTGAATTAATTTATTTGCTGTTCCTATAGTATCATAGTATTCTTTATATTACATCAATGTATATGTTGCACTGTAACTGGATAACGCGTCCCCCTGCTGCAGTATAAATGAACAATTTTGAATTGAATGATCACAACATTTCGACAATCAATTTGCCTTCTTCAGGTGATCTATATTAATGAGTAAAACTGCCTCTTTCCTTTTCACAGATGCCAACATTTTCCTGCTGAATGTTCAGGCCCAGCCAGAGCCAGCTATCCTTCCTGCTGACCGAGCAGACCCCCAGCTTCCTGGAACACCTGTCCGCCCAGGTCCTGCCCCTGCAGACTGTGGCATCTTACCGACAGTTTGCGCCTTTAACACTAGTCTCCCAAATTACCAGGATTGTAGAAGATACTACACATGTGGCTTCACAAATAATTGGCAGCCAAGACAATGCAGAGGAAATGAGAACTATGACAGTACTACTCTAACCTGTGTTCCCTCTGGCTCAGGTAGATGTGCCTCCTGTGTAGACAGAAGCGTCCCAAGAGACTGCAGGAGCAGACCTCTTCCATGTACTGATGGAGCCCAACTGCCTGACTTTGACAACTGTAAGAAGTATTTCAGGTGTATCCGGACTGTGTGGCAGCCTGCAGTCTGCACAGGCAACAATAACTTTGATCAGACCAGATTGAGCTGTAGACCTGTCGGGCAGGCACAATGCGCTATCTGCACCACGAGTCCAGGAGCAACCAGACGGCCACCAGTTACTGCCATACAACAAGTACCAAGTAGGTTGCCATTGCCACCCAGAAGTCCCAGACCCCCTGTTTCAACCCCAAGGCCTTATAACCCTGCTGAGTGGGGAAACAGCAATGATGAGGCCTGTAGGATAGTGCCCACTGCCAGCTGTACTCAGCCTAACCGCATGGTAGCAAATGCCAATAACTGCAACACATACTTCCTGTGTGTTGGAAACACGGGGCGGTGGTTGGAACGAATGTGTGCCCCCGGAACAATGTTTGATGTAACTACAAGGACCTGTAACCACACACGTCTTGCCAAATGCCAGCTTCCATGTCCTCGGAGGGAATGCAATTTGTCACCCACTGGTTGTAGACTAGGAGATAGGATCGGAGACCCGAATGATTGCAACAAGATCCGTGTGTGCTGGACTCTAGATGTAAATCAACCCACAAGTTGGTCTAGTGGAAACTGTCCACCAGATACTCCTTACCTCAACAGTAGGACGGCGGTATGTGGAAAAGATGCCACTGCATGTACAGCTCCCTGCATACCCCCAACTGTTCCTTCACCAACTGCAGCCAGTACACAAGGCACCACCACACCATCCCTCACCACTACAACAGTAACTCCCACCCCACTGACAGGAAAGGACATCACATTCATACTGCCTCTGGATGAAATCTGCAATTCACCAAATAGGAGGAGAGGGGATCGAGCAGCTCATGCTTCCTGCACATTGGCCCGTCTAGGTTATGTTCATCGACATCCATATGACTGTAATATTATCTATATATGTGTTGGAAGCGAGTGGTTACGGAGTACCTGTGCGCCAAGTAGAATATGGAGTACCACTGACGGTGCCTGTGTTCCAAGGGATACTGCTCTTTGTATCAATATCACCTGTCTCCCAACAGATCAAGACACCACGATAGCTTCCACAGTGTCATCATCCACAACACCAACAACGCCAACTCCAAGCACACCTGCCCCAACAAGTACTTCTACCAAAGCAACAACAGAGAGCACAACTCCTCAGGCACCAACAACAGCAAGTACAACTACTCGGGCACCTACAACAGCAAGTCCGATAATTGAGTCCACTACAGTCATTATGGACAATACATCTACAGTGTCTGTATCTACCATAGGGCAGCATAGTCCTTCTACTGACTCTATCACCTCAGGGACTACCTCCAATGCTACAACTACATCTGTGTTCATGTCTTCCCCACCAGCTAATACTACTGCGGTGATTGAGACAACAACACAGTCTCCAACCCCTGCTAGTAGTCCCAGTACTACTGGCATAACTAGCCCATCATCGCCTAGTACCACTACCCCCGCAACCACCACAAGCACAACCACCTCAAAAGGTACTACTGGTGCTACCATACCACCAGTGTCTGCTTCTGGTGCTCCTGTCACTAATAGTAGCTCAACTCAGAGTTCAACCATGTTTAGTAGTACCCCATATGTATCAAGCTCCCCCAAATCAACAGCAGCATCAACTATTGCTTCCACAACCATGGCTTCTACTTCTGCTAGCCCCACAACCACACCTACTCCCACCACCACAACTACACCCTTGTTTACAACTACCCAGCCTACAACTGTTACTACCACCCCTACCACCACACCTACAACCACGCCCACAACTACCACACCTGCTCCCACAACCACACCCACCCCGACAACTACAACAACATCATCAACTAATGCATCTGCAACCACCCCAACAACAACACCTGTTACTACAACTACACCCACCACCACTTCTACAACTACAACTGTATCGACTACCACACCTTCTCCCACAACCACACCTACAACTGCCATTCCTTCAACTACACCAACACCAACAACTACACCCACTCCTACAACAACATCCACACCCACTCCCACAACATCCATAACCCTGGAGCCTACTAGCCCCATTACCTCCCCATCAACCCCTTTGACTAACCAGCAATCCACTACTACCCTCACCCCAACCACACCCACTAAAACCAGTCCGACTAGCATACCCAGCACATCTACCACACCTTCTTCTACCACTATTAGCACAACCTCTGAATCCCCTACCCCATCCCAGCCTTCAAGCACGGAATCTACTGTCTCTAGAACATTAGAGCCCTCATCAACAAATGATATGTCTGTTATCTCTGTGCACACTAGTACTAAACCAGCTAACATGACTAACGCCTCTTCTACCCTCACTTCTACCCCTTCTACAGCTCACAGCTCTGGGTCTACGGTTCAGTCTTCTCTCTCTACTAACGCAACTGCCGACCCCACCACCGCCCAGCCTACGAAGAGCACACCAGGTTTATCCACGGCCACTACCGAAGGTAAGACCATCAGAATTCTGGGTTGGGTTCTCTAGAATAAGGCTGCCAATCATCCCATAGTCCAGCTTAGTAGTAAGAATAGTTCAAGTCAGAGGCTACTGTTAATATAAGAGCTCTGAGAGTATAGGTATATATTCTAACAATGACTGATGAGGTGACATTTTGTGACAGACTGGTCTGAATGTGAACTTCCTGTTACATTTAGCGATGAGAAGGCAGCATACACTTTTTGTATAGTAGGGCACCTTAGGGAGTGATCATTTTTTAACAACAGGGGGGGGGGGGCTGGTGGGTTTGCATGCGGACGTGGGGAAAAAATTTCGACCCCCCCCCTCTTGAGGGACAAAAATCGCGTGCGAACATCCCCTTTTAGCCTAAAGTAACGCGCAGGGTTTTCCAATGAAAACAGATGAATTATTTTGACCCCCCATCAGAGGTGTTGAAAAAATTCTGACCCCCGGTCAAGGGGTTGAAAAAAAATCTGACTCCCCCCTCAAACCCACCAGCCCCCCCCCCCCCCCCCGTTGTTAAAAAAATGATCACTCCCTTAAGTCATTAGAAGTTAAGTTGGAGAACTCCTGCACCGACCTCTATCCTACGGATTTTTTATCGGTACTTTCCCACTGGATATTAATTTAATCCAAGTCTATACTTAGCTAGATGTCTTAACTTCAGATGGATACAAGGTTTTTGATAAGACAGATTGACCCCCACGATCTGTTCAGCGTGTAAGGGGGACCTTTCAACACTCCCCCTTCCCCCCAATCTTAACATTAGGGTAGTAAAATCGTATGGCATGGAATCAAGACAGTGTCTAGAGAAAAGGGACTCTAAACTTTTTATATTGGAGGAGAGGAAGGTATCCTCCTTTGTTCGTCAAAAGCCTGATAATAAACTATAATGAATGTAACTGTAAGTCAGATAGTCAGAGAGATGGCCCCTCACAAGATGAAGAAGGTAAAGCTCTTCCTTCATGGCGTGTGATGGTGGTGTGGAATCAACCTGATTTTGCTATATTTGCTCGGCGGTGTTCGACCAGCATTACTACCCTTGACTCATGGAATACCAAGTACTTATTTGATTTACATTATAGTAATTTGGGACCACTCTTACTTCAATAATCCTGCCGCTAACGACCTACGAGCTCCTATTGCAAACAGGGCCTAACTTGGTCATATTGCCTGGTTAGTTCTGATACCTAACTCTTCCTTTTCCATGAGAGGTGATCCTAGAGCTGAAAGATCGTATGTCTCTCTGAAGTTACCTAAAGATGACCAGATGACAAGGAGATAAGCCACTCATCGAATCTTAATTAGGCCTGATCACAAAGCAGCAAATAGAAATCCATGCAATAGCAATTAAGATCCTTTAGAATGTGTACTTGGTTGAATAATAAATTAAGCTCAATAAAGAGTAATTTTGGCATCATGTATGGCTTGTGGAGTGGCGACTCTCCTGACATCTGGTGTTTGTAAGGTGAACAGCTTTGAGTTTTCTGACATGCAACATGACCCCTATGTAGCATGTACAATGTACCTCTGTTATAAACTTGCTTCTAACTCAGTTTTACCAACCTTTCTACATACCTAATGGTAATTTTGAATATTCAATGAATGGTTTACCTTCGGTTGGCATGGCTGCTTATTTACAAGCTGATGAACTAATGCTCTCACAGAATATCTTGATATTCTGTTTTGGGATGACTTATTAGGAAAGGCACAACGGCACGTATAAAGTAGATGATACGCACAATGTACGCCTGAGTCTATTGTAGAGACCTAACCTTTTGCATTCTATGTGGCTCCTTGTGAATCTTAAACATAACCACTGGAGTTGTTAATAAAAATTATTTCTAATAGAATCATGGTTATTTGGTGGCCCTATTAAGAAATAGCTTTTACCTGTTTACATCGATAAGTTAAGATTACTTTGACTTTTCCTATAGCAAGGTATTGATATCCAAGTTTGACATTTCAGCTCTTCCCATTGAATGTGAGAAGGAACGTACTGGTCCTATCGCCTGGCCGCAAACGCCCATTGGAGGTGAAGCAAAGGGAAGTTGCCCTAGAGGGTTTTCAGGTGAGTTTAGTAATCATAAATAAGGAAATGAAACCGACAGTGTGGCTGTTGGATCAAGGTTTCTAGCTTTCTAGCTGAGAAAGGAGGACTCATTAACACCATTACTTATATGAATTCCTACACAATTACCAAAACTAAATGTTCTTACCAAATAGAGGGAAGGAGCTCTATAACCACACTTTTCTTCTTGTTATTGAGATAAGCAAACTGGGGGGAGGGACTCTAATGTTGGGTGCCTATAATTCACAGTATGCTTGTTTGGCCTGCAGGTTTTTCTACACGTCGATGTGAATATAGGTCTGGAAAGGGAGCTACCTGGTTGGTTCCGGACACTAGCCTCTGTGTGGACCCTGCCTACGAGGATGTGCTCATCCAGGTTAGATACCCCCTACCTTTTTTACCATTTTTTTGTCATTCATCATTTACCATAGGAATGTATATCTTATCAGCTTCGATATTATAACAGCATTCAGAGCAGAGGGAATTTGCTACAGGGTATAAGGACATCATTCCCAACATAAAGGTGAATATGGGCCTACGACGAGAATTCGTGAACGCTGCATATAGAGGCTTTTATATGAGGTCTCAGGGAAAAGATTTAAGGCTACTCTGGAAACTCATGCATTCGCAATTTTAAAATTATTTATGATTTTATATTGCTTAGGATATGAGTGCATTGGTTCCTTTAGGGATTCGACGAGGGGCTTTTATAGAGGGTTACATTAAATCAATTCTGATGCCAAGGTCATTATATGCTGTTGGCAATACAATCGATATTGATCATGTCATCTCAATGCACTTCATTTACTGTAATTTGTAGCGGGTAGGCCTATTTGATATATCGATCGTATCATGGTTGGCATTTACAGGCTGAACAGCTTCAAGATCCTTCAACCGGTTCCCCAGAGGTCACAGGCCGACCTCCAGTTACAGACAAGGAGCTGAAGGAGACAATATTCAAGCTGTCAACACTGACTAATAGAGACTTGAGGCGAGATGGAAGCATTCAGGGCGGCAACCTGAATGCCTCTGTGGAGGCTGTGTCCCTCATAACCAGACTGGTGCAGGACAGAAACCTCAATCTCACACAGCTGGAGACACAGGTAAGGAAATTATGATGAATTATTCGAGAACCTGAAAAATCAAACATACAAATGATGAATGAAAACTCAAACATGCAAACGAAGATATAATGATCTAACTGATAATCCTGCATTTGACCATGGTGGCCCCCAGCCCGATACTCCTTAAGAAGAGGGCTCTACTTAAACTGGTGATCGCTACCGAGCACTAAAATTAGCAGATACTGATTGTTATCTAGAAAATACAGTCCTGATGATATATATGTACTTCAGCACTGCCTTGTTCTCACATATAAGCCAAATCCCTTTTTAATCCTAGGCCCTCCTCAACGCAGCTGGGAACTTTCTGTCACCGAAAAATAAAGAATCATGGGAGACAATCAGGAAGGTACGTTAATACTTTAATTGCCTGGGTAACTTTAAATGGCAGGTGTACAATGTATTTCACTGGAGTAAACCAATTTCACCTTGACGATTACATATTGATTACACTGGCAACCATACTAAAAGCAATACAATAAACATTCTGGAACTCACTCGTTTGCAGCAAGACCCCTCAAGGGTAGTAACTGTTATGGCGTCCGTTGATGAGATTGGGAGACAGATGGCACACAATTCAGGTGGCAATCCGATCACCACAAGGGCTGGAAGTTTAGGTAAGCCTGGAAGCCACCGTAAATGTGGCTTCATGGACTGAAATGTTATTTTCCTCTGTCAATTGACTCCACCCATTTTTTGACAATTAAACACACTGCCGGGTACTTAAAATATTGCATACTTGAATACCACAAGTCATGACGTAAATTGAATGTGAAGCCACATAAGAAGCCATGTCAATACTTATCAACATACGCTATTCAGAATCTATTTCCAATTGTTACAAAGAATTAAAAAAACATGGAGCACACTTTAAAGCAGTATTAACAATATTTCAATCAAATGCATTGTATCTAATTGGTGGCATGGATTGTGAAATAATTTAGTGATATTTCATTATTTGGACTATAAGGGATTGTTATGAATTCTGTCTTGCATTCTCGTTCATCCATGCTTTTCTTTGAGCATCGTATCACATATAAAACATTCTGATCATTTCTTTTAGCTATTCGGGCAGAAATCAGAAGAAAAGAGGATATTGAGACGTTCGACTATACGCCTGACCCTGCCCCAGGGTCCACCCCAGACCCCACAGGACTCAGGGATAGGGTGATACTGGAGAAAGAGACCCTGGAGGAACTCAGTGAGGACCTACCTGGCGACATGGTTGCTGTATGGAGTACCTATTTCTACACCATCAATGACTATCTCCCAGAGTGAGTGAAGGACTAACATTATGTACATGTATTGTATGCTGTTTGCTTTACCTACCATAAAATCAATTCCTGCAATAGACAATTTCGAGAATTCTTTTTGGTTCAATGAGCGTGCACTTCACAATACTGCAGTCGTAATCAGAGACATTTGTCCCGGGCTTGCGTTAAGATCCTCAGCAACCGCAGCAATTGTTCAATAAGTTAGATTATGGCATATACGTTACCACTGAGGTGTCACCAAAGGAATATTAATTTCATGATTCTTTATTTTCAGGGGCGATATGCTCAACTCGCGTGTCATGTCCGTCAGCATCCAGAGTCTGCCAAAGGGGGAGGTCTTACGACCTCCAGTTAAGCTCTACTTTGCTCCTTTGAATGTAAGCTGATGATATACGAATTCCATAACTGCCTTGCATACCAACAATAATTATTGTACAGCTTTCTAAAGACTGGCGATAATTAGTGAAGGCACTTCCTTTGTACTGCTCCCACCACCCTTTCGAAAATCCCCGTAGTTCACCCGGATTTCAAATATTTACCAGGGATGAATCAATTTCAGAAGTTTTCCAGGAGGAAAATGGTTATTATATCTATAAAATGAAATAGCATATTCCATTAAGAACTATCGTGCTTCACAATAAAGTAGAAGGACTGCTTCCTCTAACATCTCGATCTGGTTCAATTTGCAGAATACCGTCAGGAATGTCGAAACGCATTGCTCCTTCTGGAAGTTTGGGGCCATGAATAGGTAAAGATAATAAGGCTTTTGATTGATTAATGCTATATGTTTGTGTACTAATGTGAATGTATGAGTATAGAATATAGAAGTGGGGTCAACTCGTTGATAGACATCAATTTATGTCATTCATAGTTTTGAATATCGGCCTGTTATAATTGCTATTGATACTAGCTTGTGTAGTAAATCTATGGTAATTGTTTATTCTTGCAGAGGACAGTGGTCTGATGAGGGGTGTAGGGTGGTGTCCACAGACCCTAGTGGCACCGTGTGTGAGTGTGAGCACCTCACTAACTTTGCCATCCTCCTGAGTCCCTCGCCTGCTGTAAGTACCATTAAAATAAATCTTAGGATATAGGATTTAAGCATGGACATAATACATAAATATAAATTGACAGGACATTTAACTTCTGATTCTATCTGGGAATGGCTTACCTGGTATGAAATTTGTTCTACTGATTGTCTTCATGTATTTTTAAATGGTTGTGAAAAATCAAGTTAGTGAATCTCCAGTAGAACCAAGTACATTCTACAATGTTTATCCCATTGATGCAGACACGCAGAATAACAATGCAGTGTTCACCGTGTTTTACTTGTTTTACAGGAGGGAATGCATGCCACAATCCTGGGTATCATTTCTGTGATTGGATGTCTGCTATCCATACTGGGAATGCTCATCACTATCTGCCTCTACATCCTCTCATGGAAGTAAGTCAGTCTCACTATTGAAAACAAACAGGGCCGTAGTATATAAACTCCAAGAGTGAAAAATGTATATTTTGAATAGCTATATTATATACCGATAATCCTAGTTGCTTTCCATTTTGAATACAATGTTTAACATATGATATGTCATTACCATTATTTCTTAACATTGCAATGCTCTTCATGGCTGACTAGGTTATCTGCCGTAGGGATTACATGCTCAAAAACTAATAAATTTGAGTTGTTCTTCCAGACGGGTCAAGTCCCATCACGCAGCAGTGTTGATCAACCTGTGTATTGCACTCATCATAGCAAATACCACCTTCCTAGCAGGGATTGAGCGTACAGAAGACACGGTATGTCATTTCCAATGAAATTATCCATAGCTAATTAAGGGTCTCCATGCATAATACGTCTTGGATGTGTCATTCCTAGCCTCCTTTTCGAATTGATCTGAATCTGTTGAATTAAACAAGCATGAAATGGTTTGTTTACCATCCTAAGGTTTGCTAAACATTTGTATGAATCTGTGTTCTTCAGGAAGTGAAACCAAATAATTGCTCTGCAGCGTTGCTCTTTTTGGGGGGTGAATTAAGAATAGATCTAAGGTAAAATACAAAATGAGTTGTCTTACCTAGTGTTCCTGAAATATTGCGTCAGTTCCACAATGACATTACAGCTAAGAATAGCTACCCTTGCTATCATATACCATTGTTATTTTAAATTCCTATCTGTGTTCCTTCTATGTACAGCTTATCTGCACGGTGATAGCAGCTATGCTGCACTTCTTCTACCTGGTTGCCTTCTTCATGATGTTTGCCGACGGGGTACAGTTTATACTATACGTCGTACAGGTGTTCCATGTACGCCGGAAGAAGGAGACCTTCCTTCTCATACTAACCTGCTGGGGTAAGATACATTAAGTGTGGCAAAATCGGAAATCTTTATAATTTGAAAGCCTTTATACCAACAAAAATGTTTGCATTCTAATAAAGCACGTGGATAAGAATTATGGTACCGAGACTCCTCGGGAAATTATCCAGAGCTGCCTGTCCTAAAGGATGCTATAATATCATGAAAGGCCAGTGGAAATTAGATTTAAAAATAACAATAGGTTCGGAGAGTATAGCTCGCCATATTTGAGTTTTCGTGGGCATCTCTCAATTTTGGAGAGAAGTCCCTGCATTTTGAAGTGTTTTCATTCCTGGTTGTTTTATTGCTTCAGTGATACCAGGGGTAATAGTGGCCATCACCATGAGCATTACACGAGCCGAGGGATATGGAACAGAAGACTAGTAAGTGATTTGATGATTAAGGAGAAATTTAGGAATTACTTTGACAATGAGAAAATGTTTGGGTTTTATGGATAAGGTAGTAATATTATATACTTACCGGTAGTATTATAGTTATCGCTCTCGCACATTTATATGATACAACAGGTACCCGATTCTGAAGTAGAGTTTTTTTTATTATGATACTAGCGTATCTTTCACAATTATAAATGATCGTTTGCTCTTTTTCAGTTGCTGGCTGCGAAAAGATACTGGGCTGATAGCGGCATTTGCCGTACCTGCCATCCTAGTTATGATTGTGAGTTGACAAATGTTGTAAATGTATTGGATGTACAAGTCCGATTCAAACCAAAATATAAAATAATCTCATTCCTATAAACAATTGATATGTTAAGACGACCTAATGGGTACATCAACATAAGTATTTATCTTCAGTAATTTACTAATGTTCTGTCTTTTTTTTTCATTCGTTAAAGGCAAACTTCGTGGTCTTGTGTAAGATTCTACACACTATTTCCAACTCCAAGGGTTCAGAGAGAAACAACAGAGTCAAGTAAGCTACAATTCATCTATAATAATATACAATATGGTTCTGGTACAGTGTAGATTTAATGACAGGTTTTGCTTTTTCCAATTCACTTAAATGTAGGTACCTATCTATAACCAATACCCATTAATGTTGCCCGATATAAGGGTATGCAAACCACTTTTTGTACAGCAGCTTCAGCTTCATTTTATTAACTGTGACTTTGTTTAAATCACCAGCATATGCATAGTTTAATAACCTTCATGTTTACAACTAATATCTCACAAAACAAAATATTTTCTGACCTCATTTTCCTCTTGTTGCTAGGGCTACGATATGGAACATTGCGGTCATGATGCCCCTTCTTGGTCTGACATGGGTGTTTGCCCTATTCGCCGTCAACGACCAAACCATCACCTTCCAGTATTTGTTCTGTGTGTGCAACTCGCTACAGGTAAATGGAACTACTCAGACCAACTAAACATATTAATTAAGTAACTCAAGTTTGGGTGTTGTTTGTCCAAATACAAATTTAGTTCCTACAACTTTCCATGCATATCATTCAATTCAGCTGTGTTGAAAAATTACTCTATACTGCAAGATTTGCTGTTTGATGGTCGATTTTTAGTTCATCCAATGTAATTATATGACTTAGATGTATTATACATGGACACGTCTGTAATTCATTCTTCATTTTCCACAGGGCTTCTTTATATTCTTCTTCCACTGTGCTCTCAATAAAAAGGTATGTTTTTGAATTACATTACCGTCATAATATAGCAATATAGCATACGATAGACTGTCTTGTACATTGTACATCACAGGTTTATACATAGATTTTTTTAAACCTACTTGTGTATTTGAGTCTCTTATTAAATAAATAGTCTACATACCCGAAAAGAAACTACACTGTTTAAATGATAAACTATCATAAATAGCATGATTAATGTAACCCATCCCAATAGTTGCAATTCTTGCATCATTTACTACTGTGTATTCCAACATTATAAACCCCAATATTAAGTGTATGCTAAAATTTTCTTCACTGCCTTTTCTTTACCAGATGAGGCAGGCCGTTGCAGAGCGGTTTAGCAGTCGCTCTAGCCTGTCCTCCAGCATGCGTAAGTCTGCTGGTTCAAATAAGTCAGACAAGGTACGCTGCTTTTCTGCTTATCCCCGCCATGCTGTTGACCTTAATTTGAATTAACCCTATTTCAAAGATAGTTGTTATCCATGCAGGGCAATCAAAGGCAATGCTGTTCTCAATGTGAGTGACACACTGTGATAAAAAAAAATATCTGTCACTATTGCTTAAGATTCTTTCTTCAGACCACTGCCATAAGGTAGCTAATGGATCCTTTATCTCTTGAAAATTGAAGAATACTCTTTGTCCTGGTTCTTTCTAAAATACCATGCAATAATGTACTGCATAGTACTGATCAAATTGATCTATTAGCTAATATATAGGTATTGCTAATCTAAATGCCTCTCTCTTAGTTGTATCATATGTAGACATTATTACTATGCTCTAAGCTCTCCTAGATATCGCAAGCCCCAGTCTGATTGAACTAAAAAGCTACGGTTGACAAAACTAAATAAACATGATGTACTGCATAAGTGTGCTAAGACAATGCCTTGGTTTAATGCTACACATGTATATAAAGAGAATGTTTATTTATATACATGGACTGGCGGAGAGCTTGGTGTTTTCTGATAGATGCATTGCACAATGGTGTACTCTGATAGTGCATAATAGCTAATGACAGGACGACAAACATTTGATCTAAAACAACATCAAATGTCAAGTGTATGCCTAATTAAAATAACATTCCTAATATAGAATATAGTATCCAGTGTAATATCGACAAGCTATACTCAAATCTAAAGAACACAGGCTATATTTCAACCTGGGACCATCACAGACAAAAGGGCTTTTTTTGATTTTGAGTTTACTACTAGTCTTTCTCTCCTCCATAAATAGGCGGGTTCTGCTAAGCTAAAACAACGCAATGACAAAGTATGAAGCTACATCAAACTAACCACAAGTTTTACATGACACTGCAATATTCATTCTTATTTCTCATCACTTGTTCCTCATTCAGTTTCTCTCAAATTATCCAATACATGGGCCTGGGGTAGCACAGATAAATACATCTATTGTTTGATAACCGCGATAGGGGAACTATGATAAAATGAAAATGTTTCTTTTACAGAAGAAATGCGCCGAAAAAAAATCAAACAAAAAGGCTACCAAGAACAACCGAAAGGGGAAGCCGGAAATCAGCCCGCCCAAGCCGACGGGCCGCCAGAGGGAGTACATAGTTCCCCGAAACGCTCGCGAGGGGGCGACACCAGCACCAAACGACCAACATCACTACCAGGGAGCGCCAACGGACGGCTGTCACCAGACGGCGCCTCAGAACGGGGTTCCTGTACCTCCTCCACTCCCAGAGCCACAATATATGGACCTGGAGGAGGTAAAGGGGGCAGTGAACGCATCTAACTCCAGCCCAATGGTGGGCAGAAGGTTGGAGACACAGTACCCAACTGGGTACCGCCCTGGGGAGCGTGAACATGGGGGGCAGCCCTATGGGGACAGCCCAAGGGATGGGCACAGGAGTGCTGAGAGAAGGGCCTATGGTAATCACAGGGGCCTTCCACGATATAACCAACAGCAACAAGGGGTGCAGCCCATTGTAAATCACCACAGCGACCTCAGTACTGGGCCACGGGGCTATTCGAGCCTGGAACGTAGGCCCTATGGCTATGACATGAGCCCTGATCTCCGCTACCGCCGTGACCGAGACATGCAACAAATTTATTTGAACATTGCTGCAAATGAGAACAGCCTAAATCGTAGTGGAGGCTATGGGGGCAGCTGGGACCGCCGTGGTGAAAGCAGTGACACCGAGCAGCCAAGGCCATGGTGGTATGGAGGTCCGCACACCAACAAGTCCTTCCGGCACAGTATGAGCATGGATGACCTCCGGATGGTGGGAGCACCCCCCACCATGCAGGAGGCACCAGGACATCTCACCCCCAATGGCATCATGCCAAGGGCAACCGAGGAGGACCCTTACCTGTTCCCCCGTTCACACGAGAATGATATGGCTATGCAGACTAACCCGCTAGCCCAAGCACGCACATTTGACCCCAGGAGACCAGTTCGGAGGTCACCCTACCTGGAGAGGGTCCATAGACTGGGCAGTCAGAGCCGAAGTCTGGACCGACTGGACCATAGGGGGAGGTCACCCCACAGACCCCACCAGGCTCCTGCAGCCATCAGTACAGCAAGCATGCAACGCTTTGCAAGCAAGGAGAAAGGTGGTGCTTATATCATACTGGATCCCCAGGTCTATGAGAATATTAGCTTTGATGGCATCAAGGGACATACTAGCGATGAGCCAGTATATATGCAAATTGATGACGTCACAATGGTGGACTCTCAAGTATCATTAGACTTCATGGCTGGGAGGGCATAGTAGGCAGTTGGGAGGGGATGGGGAAGAAATGAGTATACCACAAAGCATTTCAAGACGGTTGTGATAATCAATATTTTCACTAGATTTGTGTAGTTTCGAGGACATTTAGGGAGCAGAACTGTTGTATTTGTAAGTGCAGATACATACTGGTGTGGCTGTTGAACGGTCACCAACCATAAATCATATTCACACTTGAAGGTGTGATCCTCATATAGTATTTCGTATTTAACTTCCATAAAAATGGAAACTCATACATGTGTATATATATTATATATGCCTAGATGAATAAAAAGATGTAGCTTCGACTTTACATTCCAACGACAAAGAACAGGGATCTGTGCAAAACCTCAAAACTTATCATTCCAGCGGCACTTCTTGTTGTCTGTCGGGACCCCCTGGAGAAGGGTACAATAGTGACGAGATTAGTTGTTTTATGACTATGTTGTAGACTTGTTACTTATAACAATATCTATTAGACACTGTACAGCACATATACTGAGTACATTATGCATACACCCCGAGACACATACAAATTATCAGGATTATCAATGATAAACTCCACTTGCCAAGAGGGACTCTATCACTTACTGAAAGGACCAACTAATGATTTGCTGGGAAATGTCAAAAACTTAAAAACAGTGTAAGCCCTTACACTAAGATATGATCAGCTGAATTCCCTCTCCCTTTACAGAGTATTATTCAGTAACATACTGATGTAACGTCTCATTTTGACAATGCCTTTTTATTACTATTTTTATATCACACTTACCTGTATACTATAATATGTCAGTACCTTATGAGTTCTATCCACACGTGTATATACCATATAACTGAATGCTTAATGTACCTATACAACTCCCCATTACTTTCAATGAATTGTACTAGTCCTGCATGGCTTGCAACAAGCACAAGCATCATTCTAAAAATCAGTACGGTGCTACATCACGGTTGTACTAAATAATATAGGCATAACCTATCAATCATGCATGTATTTTAAGAGATTACATAGGGTAGTGTTCTTAAAGGACGGTGTTAGAAAAGAGAAACGACTCGCAAGTAGGAATACATCCTTTTAGCATATCAGTTCATTCTTTTGATTAGAAAATCAAGTTTCTGCATATGAAAATATGATCATGATTGTTTTGGATAGAATTAGGAAAAGACCCACTGTCTCGCTAACAGCAACTTTTGATAGACAATGACGCATGTATGATACACTACAGTTCACATACATAAGCAAAATGTTTCTACGTTTATTTCTTGAGGGGTAACCCCTAAAATAAAATTCCTGATGCAAACTGTCTTTTCTACTCTTTATTCATATCAAAGTTGTCTTAAAAGTTTGTATTCGCACTTGGGTGGCTAGAATACATTTCTATATTGTTGCTTCACCAAATAAACTGCATTATGTAGGAGAATTTCGTTGTGTTAATCTAAGATATCTAAACAAAAGAAACCCACCATGCCAAAGCAGAAAGATGTCTTATGCTTATATTTCTATACATATATATATATATATATATATATATATATATATATATATATATATATATATATATATATAGTCAACTTAAAAACTTTGTAAACTTGTACTCTATTGGCCACTAGGTGGTCTGGAGCTGGTTCCGGTGACACACACTGATAAGAACTGATAAGATAGGACCAACATGTCCCTGGAAGTGGATGTTAACCAGGGACAAGGTACCCATCATGCTATGTCCTACCAGTGGGTTTTACCTCAACCAGCAAAATTCAAAATGGCGGCTCCACTAGGCCTCCATACTGAGTCCTATAGAGCATAGGCTACATTGGAGCATGGAACTCTATGGAGCATCAAGCAACATGGAACATGAAACACCTTTGAGCTGTATTTCTATTGAGTACCATGTAACATGGAGCACTATTGTGCATGGAGCCCTATAGCATGGAGCTCCATGGAACATGTACTATCCAACTATATGGACCATGGAGCTCTAGAAACATAGACCATGGAGCACCATTGAGGTTGGTGCACCATGGAGCTTGAGCAGTATGGAGCATGGAACTCCATGGAGCATGGAGCACCAGGGAGCTCTATGCAACATGGAGCTCTGCAAAATGGAGCACCATGGTGAATGGTACACCATGGAGCTACATTGTATATATGGAACATGGAGCCCCATGGAGCATGGAACTCTTTGTAGCTAGGAGTATTATGAAGCATGGAGCACCAGCCCCATGGAGCACCACCGAGCATGATGCTTCATAGTCCATGGAGCACCATGAGGGGCCTTTCCCTGCATGCATGCCTCCCCCTCCCCTCCCTTCACCTTCCCCTCCCTCTGCCCTTCCTGGCTACCTGTTGCCTGCCTGCCTATCTGTTGTCCCCTACCGATGCCCTTCATCGTTTGATTGCCTCGCTCTCCTCCTTCAACACTCCCTTTATCCATCCTTCACCTGTTCCTTCCAAAAAATCCTCTTCTATTTCACCATTATCCTATCATTCCTCCCTCTTGCCTCTATTCGGTCCTCCCTCTCTTGTCTCTATTGTCTCTGCTTCACCCTCCCCGTCCCCATAGATCTATCTATAGAAGTGGGGAGAGCATTGTGGAGAGGAAGAAATAGAAAGAGAGAGAGAGAGAGAGAGGGCAAGAGAGAGAGAAAGTGAGGGAAAAAGGGGAGATAGGGGAGTGTGAAGAGGAAGAGTTCACACAGTGGAAGTTGGACAGAGTGGGAAAGAGGGTCAGACTTCCTGGCTGGCTGGACTTTCCCACGCTGCAGGAGCTGTTCCACACTGGCTATTTATAGTAACATTTAGTGACTCTTATGTATATACCTCTGGTTATATATACATAAGGCACACATCCAGACAGAACAGAAAGTCTGCTTATGCTTATGCACCTGGGTATTATATATATAAGAAATGTCACCTCCAGGGCTCCATACTTATGTGCCCCAAACTGGTAGGAAGGGGCTATTTTTTTATGGGGGAGCCATGCCATGCTTTATAGATGTCTGGCTATACAGACTCACCCCCCGTTTTTTTACATAGGGGTTTTGCCAAAAAATTAAGACAAAGTTGGTGCTTAATAGCAGACATATGGAGGTAAATGCAGGAAATCTGAGAATAGTGTGAGAAAGTTCCTACAATTTCCAGGAATTGTTGAAATTTGATGTGGAAAGTTTAGAAAAAAAGAGGTTTGTGAAAGCTGTCCAAATTGTCCATAGAGCTCTGTGGTAAATCGACTTTTTTTTTTTATTAATGTAATCAGGAGCTTTATTTTGAGATAGTTGTGAGATCAGTGGACTTGGAATGGATGTGAAAATTTTTAGATGTTTCTAATAGGCAGTTTTTGAGAAATTTCCACTTTCGTATTTGAGTATGTAAGGGTTTGTGGCCTTACGGACCTGGGGGGTTCGGGTCTTACGATTCGGAAAGAAAGAGTAAGACAGTATTCCAAGTGTATGCCAACGGTTAGGTTTATTACTTAATGCACACTCACGGCTGCCGAATGATATCAAAGAGGCAGCTAATATTAAAAGACAGTGGTTTACATAGTGTGGAGGCCAGAAGGGCCTCTGACGTAGCGGCTGAGCCCTGGGCTTTATATACGGACCCAGGTGTTCGTCGTCAGATGTCCCCACAGACCCGGATCGGTGCTGCCACCTATCCGGAACCTGAGGAACGTCCGACGACTCGACTCACCCGCCACGTCAGACGGTACCCAACTCCTATGGTAGTAAAGTGTACCTCTACACCACTCCCCCAGACATTTAGGAGGGTGTTATACGTATAATATTACTAGGATAACATTTCTACATGTCTAAACCTTTAGTAATAGAGGTACAACCATAGGTATAACATTAGCACTAAATAAATTGTGAACCAGATGTCATATATATATATTCGATAGTGAATTTTAGTTACATATAACGATTAGGATGTTGAAATATTATACGAATTACTTGAAGAAGAGACAGTTATGTGAAACGGAACTGTCTATTTAATTATTATACCACATAATATTGTATTATATTTCAGGTATAATTAATAAGACAAGTAATATGAATCGTATACATGTGATGATGACAGCTATATGTAACGGAACTGTCGATAATAAAACATATCACAAAATAACATCCGTATGTGTGTTTGTAGTCATTGACACCACATTTGAATATGTAGTCTTAAAGAAGACTGTTATAGTAACATCACTATCTAATGACATGTTGTATATTAATATTATACGAATCCGTTAAGGATTCCGTGAGTAGTACGAATAGGATTATTTATAACATACACTTGAAAAAAAAAACATCACGGTGTGATAATGAATATAATAATATATTATCACCGTGTACCTAATAACTTTTATAGCACCAGATCATTATACTTATTATATAATTTGTCTCGCAGGACAATAATATGTGTTATCTGGTGAAGTTTAACGGATCTTATAATATAAATACTAATAGTGATTAGAGATCCGTATCAGGAAATGTCTATGTACCCGTATTATAATATGTATCTAGTGGATATGTACATACATATAATATTATAGAAAAATAGAAATATGACATTATATACAATATACACGGATTATAAATGCTGCTGGAGTCTTCTGCTGTATCCTCCGGGTACTAGTAGGTAGGTGTGGTCAGCTAACCACGGGATGGACGTGCTAAAGTTTATAGTTTCCTTATATTGAGTGAACACGGTAGTTGATTTGGGGCAGCTACCCACAATCCTCTAGTAGTGCTAAAGTTTATAGTATATCCGAATGGTGTAGATTTGTAGAATATTAGTCCGGATGTGTCAACTGTGTAGAGAACGTAATCCTTTTTAAGTTTTAGTTGACATAAGTAAAATAATAGTCCGATATAGGTTGATCCGGAAGTAATAGTAGTAGAGATATAAGTCCATTCGGGAGTACAGATGAGTTGTAGAGGTAAATCGTAAAGTCCATCCTAGTAATTGGTTAGCACGGGTAACAGCAGGAGTCTGGAACTGGCATCCGGATACGTCTCACAGCAGCAAGTCTACTATCGGATTGTTCATGGATGAAATTATAAATCCGAATAGGCTATTCAGGGTGTAATAAATGTTATACAACCTGAATAATAGACTGGTCAAAGGAACCCGGAACACATAGCATAGGTGTTCATGCACTAGTAAAAGCATTCGCAGACCTTTAGGGTTCCGCAAAGACTATATCTGGTCATTTGGTGTTGGAAAAAAATTATGGAAGAAATAACCCTAGCATGCTTTAAACGGATTTCTTAGCATGCTTCTTCTTCAGAAGAGCTAAAGCCGACTCGGGAGTGCCGTCCCACTCGTCCAAGTCGACTCCGAACACCCTCATGAACTTAGTGTTCAGGTTGGTGTTCCGAGTGATCTCCATCTTTACACGCTTTTCCAACACGTGTACATCCATAGCTGCTTTTTCTTGAGCAGCTGAGGCAGCCTCCTCCTGGGCCTTTACATCGTCCCGGATGAGAGTCTCGAGACGTTGCTTTTCAGCGTCGCCCACCTGTTTCATACACAACAGGGTTTCGTTTAGGAGACCCTGATGAAACTCGATCGCTTTCTCACGAACGGTCTTCTCCCAATGGGTGTAGATGGCCTTCTGGACATCTGCCTCCCCTTGGCGAGACTTCTCAAACCAAACTTCCGCATTACCAGTTTTAATGGTAATGGCGTCCTTCGGTTTCTCAGGTGCCGCGACAGCCTTGGGAGGAGTCGAGGCGGCCTGTGGACCACTTCCGGGTTTAGGACTCCCGGACACACCTGTCGTTGGTACACAGAAGGCAGGTGGTACATTCTGTTTCAGTCCCATTTGCAGGTACATGTTTAACTGCTCCTGGGTAAAGGTAACTGGTGGGGCGGCTGGAGCGGATGCAGATCCGGCGGCAGCAGATGCGGTGGTCTTCTTTGGCATAAGGCGACCATCCTTTCCTACCACCAAGGTCTGGCTCTCAGGTCCAGGTCCCTGGTTTAAGGACGGAAAGTTTCGAGAACTCACTTTCCCAGGTTTAGATACGGCTCCAGCGTATCCGGCAGGTTCAGGCTTCTTGAACACCGGAGTGCCCTGAGCCTGTTCTGCGGGGTGCCTTGTCAGAGGGGACCTGGAACGGTCCTCTGCTCTGACCTTCGGTTTTGTTGTGCTCTGACCATTACCATTGCCGCCACGGTTCTGGTCTCTCCTGCTCCTTTCACGAGCTCTCTTTGCATCCTTTCCGGATTCCTCGCATTTCTGCCAGAGAGACTCGTGCATGTCCAGTTTACCCTTTCCAGGAGTCAGGACTATCTTTGCTCGGAGTTTCGAATCCTTGGTCTTCGGAACTTCGCAGAGGACTTGGTCCCCTGGTCGGATCTTAGACCAAGCATCCTCGCTCAGGCTATCGAACTCCTTCATGAGTTCCTGATGAAGCTCCATGATGCGCTTCCGGGCCCCGTCCAAACCTTCTGCGTGGCATTTCTTCTGGTGTCTAGCCAGATCACTACGTCGGTTGTATTGCACCTTCGTAGTACACTTCTTGCCCTTCTTACCATAACTCGGATCACAAATGTAAACCGGGTGATGGTGGAAGTGGGCCTCTACCAGATGCCTTTGGAACCGGGCTGGAGTACTCCAGGTCCGGATCGAGACATCACTCGCATCCTGGCAGATAGAGAAGGGACAGGACTTTTGATCGTCACCGTACCACTTCTCTAAAGCCCAACGCAGCTTCCTCCTCTGGGTATAAGTGTAATACCCTTCGGTGTGGTTTAGCATAAGCCACATCTTTCGATAGGCTTTGCTCGGATTGGGGTCCTCGTCCGAAAGGCGCATCCAATCTTCATCATCCGACTCATCGTTCTTATTGATTGAGTCTGGACAGGCATAGAGGGTAGAGCCGTCCTTCTTAACTCCGTACGCACAGTCGGAGAAACACGTCGGGATCCGGGTTTTGAATCCGGATTTGGCGTTAGCCCAACGTTCGGCCTCGGTTTGAGTTGATGGAGTGGCCTTCTCATCATACTCAACCGAGGATTCGTGCACCGACTCCTCGTCAGACGACTCAACCTCCATGGCAGTACTACCAGTGGTTGAGGTGCTGGGTTTCGGCTCGGCTCTCGCAGAATCCGGGAGATTCTTGAGCTTCCGAGCAGCGGATCGTCGGTTCTTACTGACCTTCCAGTCTTCCTCCGGTTCCTGGGTTCCGGATGTGCTGGAGGTCGTGGCTTCTACTGGAGTAGTAGTGCTGCCGGTAGCTGATGTAGCACTGGCGGAGCTTCTGGTGGCAAGCTTCAGGTCGGGGATAGGAGGTGCGGGTGCTTCCGCGGCCCTCTTAGCCTCTTCCTGTGCCTCCTGTTCGGCAGTCATGCGGCGGACAATAACCGTCCGAAGGGCTGCAGCTCGGTCCAATCCGATTAGTGAATTGTTCTGGACATCCACCAATTCCTGTTCGGTTATGTAGTAACCGTCGTCCCACTGCTCGAAGTTAGCAGCGGCCTCCCGGAATTCCTTAGTGGTCCGGCACGGCGTCCGGATAGCACTAGGGCGTGGGTAGGTCTGGCCATCGGTATCCCAGACACAGCCTACCCAGTTAATGTTCGTAGCCTTGACGTTCCACAGGGACTTGTCAGGCTTCGGATACGCTCCGAGCTCGAAGGCTCGGTTAGCTGCGTACACGGTTTCACGGAAACCAGCGTCCACCATAAGTCCCCGTTGGAACCACGGCCAGTCTCGAAGCCACTCGGGAGGCATCCTGGTCAGCTGTTCGGGAGCCATGACGCCCTCGATAGCTATCCTGACTTTCGGGTCCATCCTGACTGGTGTCCCGTCCGCGTAGGTCACTTGTGCCTGCAGTTCCGGGTGGACATACAGGTAGCGACCATCATAGCTAGCTGGAAAAGGCTCCGCCACTGCTGGCTTCCACTCATCCTTCTGTCCGTCAACTTGGGTAGTTTCGGACTCTGTCGCTGCGGGTTCAGCACTCGCAGTCGCTCCGGATCCCTCTGCTGGGAGTGGAGACAGCAGTTTCTCTGGCTCATTGAGTGAGAATGAAGCCAGCTTCTCCTCGAACGAGCGATCCGTGGGTTCCTCCACGTCCATCATCTCGCTCTCTTCCTGTGTAACAGGCGACAAAGCTTCCGGAAAAGCTTCTGCGGACGGAGTCAGCTTATCCGGGTCACCGGATAGCTTGGCTGCAGCTACGGATTCCTCAGCCATGACTGGGGAATCGACCACGGGAGTAAACTACTCCTTTTTCCGGCTTTTACGGCGCCGGGGCCGACACTAGCGGAGTCTGCCTGCTGAGAGACAGACTCTGAGGGCGCACAAGGGGTTTGCTAGATGGTAGAATTCAAGAGAGAAGGGGTGACCCGACTGTCTCAAACACTACCAAAAAACAATATGGCGACGGGCCAGCTTTCGTGACGTCATTTCCCCGCGGTCCGCGAGGTCACGAGAGGTCAGCCGAGACTGGACACGGTGACGTCATGCGGAAACGCACGTGCTACAGGCGGTACATCAACAAACTGATTGTTTTTAGGTAATTATCGCTCACCCCGATGACTCGACTGGGGATTTAAGTGGAGATTATGGAAAGCTTAAGCAAATCCACCGGATTATCCGTCCACTACCCATTGGTACATCATGCGGGGGCGACAAATAAGCCTTTAGGGTCAGTTGTCATCCGTTCCTCTAAATGTAAACATTACACTCGTTGTGTATACAGGTTAGGTCACTGCAGTCCTCTGGGCAATTCGGGGGCTGCGGCGAACGTATCTCCCCTTCTCGGATAGTTCTTTATCGGACCTGACAGTCTGAAGAGCTTTCTCTAGGTGCTTCTTAGCCTTAGAAACACCTTTCCTCTTCTTTCTGTCTTCACCTGCCGAGACTTTTTTAACTCCCCCACGCTTAATCGGTGTTGGCGTGGGTGTCACTGATTCGGAACACTTTTTGGGTCTACCTTGACCACGCTTCACTGTAGTGTTCTTTACCTGGTCTATTATGCGATTCTGATTCAGGATCCTTTCGGAACCTTCACCATACATTTCTGTGGAGGTCTCCCTCCCAGACCATCTCCTTAATCTAGCCACATTTGACTTATAGAGTCGACCAAGGTCAGATTTAATAATTACGGTACAATCACTGATAATTTGTGTTATAGTAAAGGGACCGTCCCAATTAGACGCTAATTTTATGTGTCTAAGTGGTTCATGTAATCTGAGGACTCTGTCTCCGGATTGGAATTTCCGATGCTTTAGATCGGTATCGTATCCTACTTTCTGCCATTTGGCACTTTTCTCCAAATCAATTCGGACAGACTCATATGCTTTTCTAAATCTGTCTCTTAAACATTCCACAAAAACTACATGGCAAGGTAGTTCAGGGTCCATTCCTACGACTCCAAAAACTAGGTCAGCAGGCATTATCAAATCCTCTCCGAATACTAAAAGGTTCGGAGAACAATTTGTACTTGAATGTACCGTACTATTATAAGCATGTGTCACAAAATGACATTGCTCATCCCAGTCATCCATATGTTCATTAACGAGTGACTTTAGGACTTGGATGAGGGTTCTATTGAACCTTTCCACCAATCCGTCGCTTTGTGGTCTATACGGATTGGTTCTAGTCTTGCAAATAGCCAAGTATTCGCACATACCCTGCCAGAGATTTGATTCGAACTCTCTGCCTTGGTCACTGTGTAACATTAATGGTACACCGAAGCTTAGTACCCAACCTTTTACAAAAGCTTCGGCACAAGTAATTGCTTTGTGGTCCGGTAGTGGAAATACTTTAGTGTATTTCGTATAATAATCACACACTACCATCATACAGGTATTATCATTAGCGGTTGTATTAAATCCACTAATAATATCTACCCCGATTCTTGCGAATCTAACTCCGAAAAGTTCTTGGGATAGGGGAAGTTTGCCCATCCCGGGTCCGGGTTTGTTTTTACAACAATCCGGACAGGTGGTTATCCATCTTTGCAAGTCCCGTGTCATGCCAGGCCAATAGTATTTCTTGGAAAGTCGTGCTAGCGAGCGTTTCCTTCCGAAATGACCACTGGTCCGATGTCCATGACAAAAGTACATAATGTCATGTCTCATGGCATGTGGTATCACCACTTGCATGATTCTATCACCATTATTACATGGCTTCCAACGGTATAACACGCCTTTCCGGACTTCAAGCTCGGTCCATTGAGCAAGAAACCTTCTCATTTCTCGATTTTCCAGAGAGACCTCTGGTCTAACTGGACGTATACCCTTTGGTACTAATTGCAGTAGCTGTGCAGTTATCGAGTCAGCTTCCTGGAAATGTCGTATGTGATCCATAGACCAATCCAGTATACTGGCAACTAGGGGTACGAATGGTCTTCGAATCCCTGCTAACACTGCCTTATGAGCTCCACAATCAGTACAATCCGGATTATCACATTTCCGGATTGGTATTCGAGACAAAGCATCAGCATTTAAATGCTTAACTCCGGGTCTATGCTGAATCTGTTGATGTTCAAGCCCATATTCGGATAAATGGGCTAGCCATCGGCCTAACATGCCTTCAGCATCTCGGAAGTTCAGTAGCCACCTTAAAGAGGAATGATCCGTACGCAAAGTAAAGTTCGTTCCCCATAGAAAATGTTTAAACTTCTTGGTATATACGACTACTGCCAACAACTCTCTTTTGGTTGTGCAGTAATTGCGCTGAGTCTTGCTCAGTGTGTTGCTGGCAAAGGCAATTGGTACTTCTCTCCCATTTTGGACTTGCGAGAGAGCTGCACCAATGCTATCATTACTAGCATCAGTATCCAGTATGAAATGATCCGTCTCATTCGGATATTGCAATACGGGAGTACTCGTGAACAGGTCTTTTAGCTTTCGAAAAGCGTTTTCCTGTTCATGTGTCCAAGGAAATTTTTCCTTGGTACTTCCTGGAGTCCAGTTAGCTATTGCTTGTAATGGGTAACTGACTCTAGAATAATTCGGAATAAATTCCCTGTAATAGGAACAGAATCCTAAAAAGGACCTCACTTCCTTGGGTGTTTTAGGTCTATTCCAATTCGTGACTGATTCGATTTTTTCCGGATCAGCCTTTATTCCTTCATCACTGATGATGCGGCCCAAATAATTTATGGACTTTCTAAACATGTGGCATTTCTTAGGTTTCAACTTGAGACCATTTGAAATAATACGTTCTAGTACCATTTTTAGGTTATTAGAACATTCTTCGAATGTTTTTCCGAA
Source organism: Acholoe squamosa (assembly GCA_949317995.1). Classification (NCBI taxonomy): domain Eukaryota; kingdom Metazoa; phylum Annelida; class Polychaeta; order Phyllodocida; family Polynoidae; genus Acholoe; species Acholoe squamosa. The sequence continues at coordinate 33,631,041 of OX439037.1, read as the reverse complement.
GACAATGACATCGTCTAGATATACAAGACATCTTTTCCACAATAAATCACTTAGAATTGTTTCCATCATTGCTTCAAATGTTGCAGGTGCATTGCACAATCCAAACGGCATTACATTATATTGGAATAATCCAATATGACTTGAAAATGCAGTTTTCTCCATATCTGAAGGGTTCATTCCCACTTGCCAATAGCCTGATTGCAAGTCTAGGGTACAAAACCAACTGTTTCCTCCTAAGGAGTCAATGGTTTCATCTATTCTCGGTAATGGATACGAATTCTTTTTCGTTATTCCATTCAACTTCCTGTAGTCTATGCAGAAACGGATAGTACCGTCCTTTTTTGTTACCATACACACAGGACTACTCCATGGACTATTGGAAGGGACTATTACATCCTGTTCCAACATCTTATTTATTTCATCCTCAGCTACTCTCTTTTTTGCTAAGGGTAACCGTCTATACGGTATCTTAAAGGGTTCGGCATCTCCAGTATCTATTTTATGTAATACCTTATTTGTCGTACCTAGTTTTTCACCAGGTTTGGCAAAGGCAGTATGATACTGACAGAGCATATCATAGAACTCTTTCCGGTGTTCCGGATCTTCTAATGAAGTTTCTTCATACAACTTAAGTAAGTCTTCCGAAATTTCATCATCTCCTGTTACCTTCTGTAAGCTTAGCTTACTATCCGTTACAGTTTCCGAAAGGGTCACGTTTCCAAAAACTTGTCCCTTTTTCAAGTAGATAGTAGTGTTTCCAGTATTGGAGACAGGTACTACCGACCAGGATGCATTCGCTACTATAGTGTCTACAGAATTTAATCCAATACCTGACAAAGTAACTACATCCGGTTCTATCACTGCAGGTTTGTTACGCATTGCAGGATCACTTCTTACAAGCACATCACAGGCTACTCCCGGAGGGATTCGCACAGTGTGTGCCACACTAGCCATACTGCTCACTTGTCTCAGTGCACATCTAACCTTCACGGGGTACGGGTATCTCACACTCAACACTCCTGTTTGGGGTTCCAATACAGCACCATACAGGGATGCGAAATCCAACCCGAGTATCCCCTCATCTGCTATATCCGCAACGGTGGCGCTCATGACATAGTCATGTATACCATCTAACTGTAGTCTCACACAAGTTCTACCATACGTTTGCAAGGTACTGCCGTCGGCCGTCTGAGCACTTCCTCCCGATTTGAGAGTATCATGTTCATCCGGTATAAGGTCGTAGAACCCCTTGGAGATACAAGAGTGGCTAGCTCCCGTATCCACAAGGAATTCGGCAGACCTTCCGTTAACAGTAAGGCAAACATACCACCGCCTTCCGTTTAGAACAGAGGGCATGTCCGTGACAATCGGAACGTCATTTTTCACACCAGGAGTCAATCCACATCCTTTTAAGAATTCCAGACAAGGATGACCCGGGGGCAGGTGGGCACCACAGACCTTGGCTAACGAATAGCCGCCTGCCTCGTTACTGATATTGGGTTTCCCCTGTGCTCCCATAGCACCTGTTATATCAGCTTCCCTAACCTTCCGGGTGTCTACAACCACCTCGGTGTTAGGCGATCTTGTTACTTCATGTGAACTATCATCACGGATGGTGATATCATGGCAAGATTTGTCACTGGGATCCCCTTCTTTGCCCCTCGGGAGACCCCTCCTTAGTTTTCCTCTGTACTTACTCCAGAGACACTCTCCTGTCTACGAGGGACAGGTTTTTCAGCCATACATTCTGGAGCATAATGCCCCAGTTTCTGGCATCTGAAACATCTCCTCTGAGATTTGTCAACTCTCGGTCTCTTTAGAGCTTCTGTTAATCCGGCTAATAATGTTTCCATCATGTTAGTCGGAGCAACAGGGGCTGCTACAGTTGGGTTCGCCGTAGAGGCTACACTGCCAGGTTGAGTTGATCCGGAAGCTGTTTTACCAGCAACAGATCCTCCTCTCCCTCTCGAATGTACTTTCCTATACCGCTTTTGTCGGTAATACTTTCCAGCTACATGGACTGAACCAATATAATCTCCGTTTTCATCGGAGACATATTCATCTTTCTCATCAACTTCATTCGATTCAACCGGAGCTAATTGGGAAGTATCGTATACCGGAGCAGGTGTACCTCCATATTGGAATGGAGCTGCTCTTATTGGATTAGGTCCGAGACCTACCAAACGTTTCTTCATGTCATGTCCATCGATTGCTATGAACAGATCACTGAAGGAAGTGTCATCTTTCCAAGAGTCCCAGACCACTTGCTTGTGATCCGGATCACGCAATCCACTGTAGAATTGTATAAACAATTCTTGTAGATAACAATCATCATCATGAGCCCAATTTGGACGTGCTTTCGAAAGCAAGTCCTGTAGCTCCAAACCAAAGACTTTGTGTGATTCTTTAGGTTTTTGTGTCCTCTTCTTGAAGCTTACCCACGGATCTTCTCTAACGATTGATCCAAACAGGTATGCGGCACATTCGACCAGTTGATCATAAGTACCGTATATTCCGTAAGCTGCTCTCCATTGGTTGAGGGCTACTTTTCCGCCTTTATTTAACCAACAGATCAAATATGGCAGAGCTTCTTCTTTTGTCCAGCCACTACAATTGACTTCGTCAACAAAAGCTTGATACCTGTCCTTCCATGGATCATTAGAATCATATGGAGGGGGTATCCGTGCCTGCCTACGTGCCGGATTATTACATCCGCGTAGTCTATCTGCTTCTCGCATGCTCCAGTTCATGACTTCCATGCCGTCTGCTCCCTTTCGATAGCAGTCAATGCCAAGGTTTTGTATACATTGGCTTCTATCAAAGATGGTTTGCATCCCTGCAGGCATAGAAGTTCTCCTGTTAGGTTTCCTGCCATCTCCTCCTGATCCTGATCCTCCGAATCCGGATCCTCCTGGGCCGCCTGGAGGGTTTCCTCTTGGTGGACCATTATTATTATAGCCTCCAGATGAACCACCAGGGTATCCACTATTGTGACCGGTGTTTCCAGAAGAAGCATATCTAGGGTAAGAATCATTTTGATTCCATCCCTGGTTATAGCTATTACCATTCTGATAATTGCCACTTCCCGATGGATTATAATTATTTCTATATCCATAGGAAGATGTTCTCGGTTGGTGCGTACCGCCGTTGATATTGTTTTGTGGCGGATTTGGTCTCGGAAAACGTCCATCAGTAGGACCATTACCAGAACCTGGGGGTGGATTCGGTAATCTTGGTACTGCTGGTGTACTGTGGCCGGGTTGGGGGAAATATGAAGGTGGTGTCAACATATGTCTCATTGGTCCGGGTGCTCTTGGTTGTGCCACGGGTGAATTATTATTATTCCCTGTAGCACCATCGTGAGTCGCTTTGATTTTGTGACTCAAATCTGGTATGGGTGGTGCTGGTCCTATCGTATCCAGCATTGGAACTACTGGTTTAGATGCGGTTCCATTTACTGCAGCGTTATCCGGTTTCTTATAGATTCCGGATACCACATTCTTGTCAGCCCCATCATCAACGAATGGGCTGTATCTAATTGGGGTTGCATCTTTAGATGTCTTTCCCAACATTGTAGATACCACAGCTGGGTCTATATTACCTATAGTTAACTGGGCTGCTTCTACATATTTATCTAGAGTTATTGCAGTAGCCTGCAATTCCTGAAGCTCATTCGTGAGTTTCTGTCTATCCTCCTCCAGTTGTTTGTTGTAAGCTATGATGCCTACCCGGATGGTCTCATTATCTTCAGCTTGTTTACTGCACTGAAGTTTCAATTTATCCAACTCCTCCTGATAATGGCGAATTTCGGATTCGAATTTTGTCTTATCAAGGTTTAGTTGGTCGTTCGTATCTATGTATGTTTGGATACGAATGTGCCTATTGTCATATTCTTTATTGAATGAATCTCTCATAGATTGAAGTTTTAGTTCTTCACTCTCGAGTTCTTTCATGTACTCGTTCCTTCTGGCTTCGAATTCCTTTCGCATGCCAGTTAGGTCCTCTTCCATTTGAAGTTTTTCATGCAGTACTTCATCCTTAGCTTTGACCAAGGTATTTAAATTCTCGTTCAAAGTTACATAAGTGAGTGTGCATTAAGTAGAGGTACACTTTACTACCATAGGAGTTGGGTACCGTCTGACGTGGCGGGTGAGTCGAGTCGTCGGACGTTCCTCAGGTTCCGGATAGGTGGCAGCACCGATCCGGGTCTGTGGGGACATCTGACGACGAACACCTGGGTCCGTATATAAAGCCCAGGGCTCAGCCGCTACGTCAGAGGCCCTTCTGGCCTCCACACTATGTAAACCACTGTCTTTTAATATTAGCTGCCTCTTTGATATCATTCGGCAGCCGTGAGTGTGCATTAAGTAATAAACCTAACCGTTGGCATACACTTGGAATACTGTCTTACTCTTTCTTTCCGAATCGTAAGACCCGAACCCCCCAGGTCCGTAAGGCCACAAACACTTACACTGGTGCCGTGACCAGGATATTCTGGTGTATAGCCCGGACGTTATAACGTCCGAACGGCTAGTACATGGGTTAGACACCCTTAGGGAAGCTAACCCAGCAGGGCAATCACTTGCCCAAGAGAATGGAAATGGATCGCTAATGCTCCAAGCCCATTCGGACCCACAAGATGCAGAATCAGCATCCTGGAGAGATCCCGGACCCCACTATAATGATAGTGAGGAGAATCTGCCAGACTCTGTACGACGCGAACAGTCCATACAGAGACATAGTAACTTAATAGGCCAGCATTCAATTGTTGACGAATTATGTGATTCGATGTTCGAAGTCGGTGGTAGTACTAACCCAGAACATCCGGCACCAATGCGAAAAAGGGTAACATTCGGAGAACTACCTTATAGGTTACCCAGGCCCGAATTACCAATATTAGATTATAGCGCTATAGATGGCGACTTAACCTATGCGGTACCGGAAGGTGAAGAATTAAAACGACCGGATGTCCTGTTGTTGAATGAAACTTATGTAACTTTGAACGAGAATTTAAATACCTTGGTCAAAGCTAAGGATGAAGTACTGCATGAAAAACTTCAAATGGAAGAGGACCTAACTGGCATGCGAAAGGAATTCGAAGCCAGAAGGAACGAGTACATGAAAGAACTCGAGAGTGAAGAACTAAAACTTCAATCTATGAGAGATTCATTCAATAAAGAATATGACAATAGGCACATTCGTATCCAAACATACATAGATACGAACGACCAACTAAACCTTGATAAGACAAAATTCGAATCCGAAATTCGCCATTATCAGGAGGAGTTGGATAAATTGAAACTTCAGTGCAGTAAACAAGCTGAAGATAATGAGACCATCCGGGTAGGCATCATAGCTTACAACAAACAACTGGAGGAGGATAGACAGAAACTCACGAATGAGCTTCAGGAATTGCAGGCTACTGCAATAACTCTAGATAAATATGTAGAAGCAGCCCAGTTAACTATAGGTAATATAGACCCAGCTGTGGTATCTACAATGTTGGGAAAGACATCTAAAGATGCAACCCCAATTAGATACAGCCCATTCGTTGATGATGGGGCTGACAAGAATGTGGTATCCGGAATCTATAAGAAACCGGATAACGCTGCAGTAAATGGAACCGCATCTAAACCAGTAGTTCCAATGCTGGATACGATAGGACCAGCACCACCCATACCAGATTTGAGTCACAAAATCAAAGCGACTCACGATGGTGCTACAGGGAATAATAATAATTCACCCGTGGCACAACCAAGAGCACCCGGACCAATGAGACATATGTTGACACCACCTTCATATTTCCCCCAACCCGGCCACAGTACACCAGCAGTACCAAGATTACCGAATCCACCCCCAGGTTCTGGTAATGGTCCTACTGATGGACGTTTTCCGAGACCAAATCCGCCACAAAACAATATCAACGGCGGTACGCACCAACCGAGAACATCTTCCTATGGATATAGAAATAATTATAATCCATCGGGAAGTGGCAATTATCAGAATGGTAATAGCTATAACCAGGGATGGAATCAAAATGATTCTTACCCTAGATATGCTTCTTCTGGAAACACCGGTCACAATAGTGGATACCCTGGTGGTTCATCTGGAGGCTATAATAATAATGGTCCACCAAGAGGAAACCCTCCAGGCGGCCCAGGAGGATCCGGATTCGGAGGATCAGGATCAGGAGGAGATGGCAGGAAACCTAACAGGAGAACTTCTATGCCTGCAGGGATGCAAACCATCTTTGATAGAAGCCAATGTATACAAAACCTTGGCATTGACTGCTATCGAAAGGGAGCAGACGGCATGGAAGTCATGAACTGGAGCATGCGAGAAGCAGATAGACTACGCGGATGTAATAATCCGGCACGTAGGCAGGCACGGATACCCCCTCCATATGATTCTAATGATCCATGGAAGGACAGGTATCAAGCTTTTGTTGACGAAGTCAATTGTAGTGGCTGGACAAAAGAAGAAGCTCTGCCATATTTGATCTGTTGGTTAAATAAAGGCGGAAAAGTAGCCCTCAACCAATGGAGAGCAGCTTACGGAATATACGGTACTTATGATCAACTGGTCGAATGTGCCGCATACCTGTTTGGATCAATCGTTAGAGAAGATCCGTGGGTAAGCTTCAAGAAGAGGACACAAAAACCTAAAGAATCACACAAAGTCTTTGGTTTGGAGCTACAGGACTTGCTTTCGAAAGCACGTCCAAATTGGGCTCATGATGATGATTGTTATCTACAAGAATTGTTTATACAATTCTACAGTGGATTGCGTGATCCGGATCACAAGCAAGTGGTCTGGGACTCTTGGAAAGATGACACTTCCTTCAGTGATCTGTTCATAGCAATCGATGGACATGACATGAAGAAACGTTTGGTAGGTCTCGGACCTAATCCAATAAGAGCAGCTCCATTCCAATATGGAGGTACACCTGCTCCGGTATACGATACTTCCCAATTAGCTCCGGTTGAATCGAATGAAGTTGATGAGAAAGATGAATATGTCTCCGATGAAAACGGAGATTATATTGGTTCAGTCCATGTAGCTGGAAAGTATTACCGACAAAAGCGGTATAGGAAAGTACATTCGAGAGGGAGAGGAGGATCTGTTGCTGGTAAAACAGCTTCCGGATCAACTCAACCTGGCAGTGTAGCCTCTACGGCGAACCCAACTGTAGCAGCCCCTGTTGCTCCGACTAACATGATGGAAACATTATTAGCCGGATTAACAGAAGCTCTAAAGAGACCGAGAGTTGACAAATCTCAGAGGAGATGTTTCAGATGCCAGAAACTGGGGCATTATGCTCCAGAATGTATGGCTGAAAAACCTGTCCCTCGTAGACAGGAGAGTGTCTCTGGAGTAAGTACAGAGGAAAACTAAGGAGGGGTCTCCCGAGGGGCAAAGAAGGGGATCCCAGTGACAAATCTTGCCATGATATCACCATCCGTGATGATAGTTCACATGAAGTAACAAGATCGCCTAACACCGAGGTGGTTGTAGACACCCGGAAGGTTAGGGAAGCTGATATAACAGGTGCTATGGGAGCACAGGGGAAACCCAATATCAGTAACGAGGCAGGCGGCTATTCGTTAGCCAAGGTCTGTGGTGCCCACCTGCCCCCGGGTCATCCTTGTCTGGAATTCTTAAAAGGATGTGGATTGACTCCTGGTGTGAAAAATGACGTTCCGATTGTCACGGACATGCCCTCTGTTCTAAACGGAAGGCGGTGGTATGTTTGCCTTACTGTTAACGGAAGGTCTGCCGAATTCCTTGTGGATACGGGAGCTAGCCACTCTTGTATCTCCAAGGGGTTCTACGACCTTATACCGGATGAACATGATACTCTCAAATCGGGAGGAAGTGCTCAGACGGCCGACGGCAGTACCTTGCAAACGTATGGTAGAACTTGTGTGAGACTACAGTTAGATGGTATACATGACTATGTCATGAGCGCCACCGTTGCGGATATAGCAGATGAGGGGATACTCGGGTTGGATTTCGCATCCCTGTATGGTGCTGTATTGGAACCCCAAACAGGAGTGTTGAGTGTGAGATACCCGTACCCCGTGAAGGTTAGATGTGCACTGAGACAAGTGAGCAGTATGGCTAGTGTGGCACACACTGTGCGAATCCCTCCGGGAGTAGCCTGTGATGTGCTTGTAAGAAGTGATCCTGCAATGCGTAACAAACCTGCAGTGATAGAACCGGATGTAGTTACTTTGTCAGGTATTGGATTAAATTCTGTAGACACTATAGTAGCGAATGCATCCTGGTCGGTAGTACCTGTCTCCAATACTGGAAACACTACTATCTACTTGAAAAAGGGACAAGTTTTTGGAAACGTGACCCTTTCGGAAACTGTAACGGATAGTAAGCTAAGCTTACAGAAGGTAACAGGAGATGATGAAATTTCGGAAGACTTACTTAAGTTGTATGAAGAAACTTCATTAGAAGATCCGGAACACCGGAAAGAGTTCTATGATATGCTCTGTCAGTATCATACTGCCTTTGCCAAACCTGGTGAAAAACTAGGTACGACAAATAAGGTATTACATAAAATAGATACTGGAGATGCCGAACCCTTTAAGATACCGTATAGACGGTTACCCTTAGCAAAAAAGAGAGTAGCTGAGGATGAAATAAATAAGATGTTGGAACAGGATGTAATAGTCCCTTCCAATAGTCCATGGAGTAGTCCTGTGTGTATGGTAACAAAAAAGGACGGTACTATCCGTTTCTGCATAGACTACAGGAAGTTGAATGGAATAACGAAAAAGAATTCGTATCCATTACCGAGAATAGATGAAACCATTGACTCCTTAGGAGGAAACAGTTGGTTTTGTACCCTAGACTTGCAATCAGGCTATTGGCAAGTGGGAATGAACCCTTCAGATATGGAGAAAACTGCATTTTCAAGTCATATTGGATTATTCCAATATAATGTAATGCCGTTTGGATTGTGCAATGCACCTGCAACATTTGAAGCAATGATGGAAACAATTCTAAGTGATTTATTGTGGAAAAGATGTCTTGTATATCTAGACGATGTCATTGTCTTCGGAAAAACATTCGAAGAATGTTCTAATAACCTAAAAATGGTACTAGAACGTATTATTTCAAATGGTCTCAAGTTGAAACCTAAGAAATGCCACATGTTTAGAAAGTCCATAAATTATTTGGGCCGCATCATCAGTGATGAAGGAATAAAGGCTGATCCGGAAAAAATCGAATCAGTCACGAATTGGAATAGACCTAAAACACCCAAGGAAGTGAGGTCCTTTTTAGGATTCTGTTCCTATTACAGGGAATTTATTCCGAATTATTCTAGAGTCAGTTACCCATTACAAGCAATAGCTAACTGGACTCCAGGAAGTACCAAGGAAAAATTTCCTTGGACACATGAACAGGAAAACGCTTTTCGAAAGCTAAAAGACCTGTTCACGAGTACTCCCGTATTGCAATATCCGAATGAGACGGATCATTTCATACTGGATACTGATGCTAGTAATGATAGCATTGGTGCAGCTCTCTCGCAAGTCCAAAATGGGAGAGAAGTACCAATTGCCTTTGCCAGCAACACACTGAGCAAGACTCAGCGCAATTACTGCACAACCAAAAGAGAGTTGTTGGCAGTAGTCGTATATACCAAGAAGTTTAAACATTTTCTATGGGGAACGAACTTTACTTTGCGTACGGATCATTCCTCTTTAAGGTGGCTACTGAACTTCCGAGATGCTGAAGGCATGTTAGGCCGATGGCTAGCCCATTTATCCGAATATGGGCTTGAACATCAACAGATTCAGCATAGACCCGGAGTTAAGCATTTAAATGCTGATGCTTTGTCTCGAATACCAATCCGGAAATGTGATAATCCGGATTGTACTGATTGTGGAGCTCATAAGGCAGTGTTAGCAGGGATTCGAAGACCATTCGTACCCCTAGTTGCCAGTATACTGGATTGGTCTATGGATCACATACGACATTTCCAGGAAGCTGACTCGATAACTGCACAGCTACTGCAATTAGTACCAAAGGGTATACGTCCAGTTAGACCAGAGGTCTCTCTGGAAAATCGAGAAATGAGAAGGTTTCTTGCTCAATGGACCGAGCTTGAAGTCCGGAAAGGCGTGTTATACCGTTGGAAGCCATGTAATAATGGTGATAGAATCATGCAAGTGGTGATACCACATGCCATGAGACATGACATTATGTACTTTTGTCATGGACATCGGACCAGTGGTCATTTCGGAAGGAAACGCTCGCTAGCACGACTTTCCAAGAAATACTATTGGCCTGGCATGACACGGGACTTGCAAAGATGGATAACCACCTGTCCGGATTGTTGTAAAAACAAACCCGGACCCGGGATGGGCAAACTTCCCCTATCCCAAGAACTTTTCGGAGTTAGATTCGCAAGAATCGGGGTAGATATTATTAGTGGATTTAATACAACCGCTAATGATAATACCTGTATGATGGTAGTGTGTGATTATTATACGAAATACACTAAAGTATTTCCACTACCGGACCACAAAGCAATTACTTGTGCCGAAGCTTTTGTAAAAGGTTGGGTACTAAGCTTCGGTGTACCATTAATGTTACACAGTGACCAAGGCAGAGAGTTCGAATCAAATCTCTGGCAGGGTATGTGCGAATACTTGGCTATTTGCAAGACTAGAACCAATCCGTATAGACCACAAAGCGACGGATTGGTGGAAAGGTTCAATAGAACCCTCATCCAAGTCCTAAAGTCACTCGTTAATGAACATATGGATGACTGGGATGAGCAATGTCATTTTGTGACACATGCTTATAATAGTACGGTACATTCAAGTACAAATTGTTCTCCGAACCTTTTAGTATTCGGAGAGGATTTGATAATGCCTGCTGACCTAGTTTTTGGAGTCGTAGGAATGGACCCTGAACTACCTTGCCATGTAGTTTTTGTGGAATGTTTAAGAGACAGATTTAGAAAAGCATATGAGTCTGTCCGAATTGATTTGGAGAAAAGTGCCAAATGGCAGAAAGTAGGATACGATACCGATCTAAAGCATCGGAAATTCCAATCCGGAGACAGAGTCCTCAGATTACATGAACCACTTAGACACATAAAATTAGCGTCTAATTGGGACGGTCCCTTTACTATAACACAAATTATCAGTGATTGTACCGTAATTATTAAATCTGACCTTGGTCGACTCTATAAGTCAAATGTGGCTAGATTAAGGAGATGGTCTGGGAGGGAGACCTCCACAGAAATGTATGGTGAAGGTTCCGAAAGGATCCTGAATCAGAATCGCATAATAGACCAGGTAAAGAACACTACAGTGAAGCGTGGTCAAGGTAGACCCAAAAAGTGTTCCGAATCAGTGACACCCACGCCAACACCGATTAAGCGTGGGGGAGTTAAAAAAGTCTCGGCAGGTGAAGACAGAAAGAAGAGGAAAGGTGTTTCTAAGGCTAAGAAGCACCTAGAGAAAGCTCTTCAGACTGTCAGGTCCGATAAAGAACTATCCGAGAAGGGGAGATACGTTCGCCGCAGCCCCCGAATTGCCCAGAGGACTGCAGTGACCTAACCTGTATACACAACGAGTGTAATGTTTACATTTAGAGGAACGGATGACAACTGACCCTAAAGGCTTATTTGTCGCCCCCGCATGATGTACCAATGGGTAGTGGACGGATAATCCGGTGGATTTGCTTAAGCTTTCCATAATCTCCACTTAAATCCCCAGTCGAGTCATCGGGGTGAGCGATAATTACCTAAAAACAATCAGTTTGTTGATGTACCGCCTGTAGCACGTGCGTTTCCGCATGACGTCACCGTGTCCAGTCTCGGCTGACCTCTCGTGACCTCGCGGACCGCGGGGAAATGACGTCACGAAAGCTGGCCCGTCGCCATATTGTTTTTTGGTAGTGTTTGAGACAGTCGGGTCACCCCTTCTCTCTTGAATTCTACCATCTAGCAAACCCCTTGTGCGCCCTCAGAGTCTGTCTCTCAGCAGGCAGACTCCGCTAGTGTCGGCCCCGGCGCCGTAAAAGCCGGAAAAAGGAGTAGTTTACTCCCGTGGTCGATTCCCCAGTCATGGCTGAGGAATCCGTAGCTGCAGCCAAGCTATCCGGTGACCCGGATAAGCTGACTCCGTCCGCAGAAGCTTTTCCGGAAGCTTTGTCGCCTGTTACACAGGAAGAGAGCGAGATGATGGACGTGGAGGAACCCACGGATCGCTCGTTCGAGGAGAAGCTGGCTTCATTCTCACTCAATGAGCCAGAGAAACTGCTGTCTCCACTCCCAGCAGAGGGATCCGGAGCGACTGCGAGTGCTGAACCCGCAGCGACAGAGTCCGAAACTACCCAAGTTGACGGACAGAAGGATGAGTGGAAGCCAGCAGTGGCGGAGCCTTTTCCAGCTAGCTATGATGGTCGCTACCTGTATGTCCACCCGGAACTGCAGGCACAAGTGACCTACGCGGACGGGACACCAGTCAGGATGGACCCGAAAGTCAGGATAGCTATCGAGGGCGTCATGGCTCCCGAACAGCTGACCAGGATGCCTCCCGAGTGGCTTCGAGACTGGCCGTGGTTCCAACGGGGACTTATGGTGGACGCTGGTTTCCGTGAAACCGTGTACGCAGCTAACCGAGCCTTCGAGCTCGGAGCGTATCCGAAGCCTGACAAGTCCCTGTGGAACGTCAAGGCTACGAACATTAACTGGGTAGGCTGTGTCTGGGATACCGATGGCCAGACCTACCCACGCCCTAGTGCTATCCGGACGCCGTGCCGGACCACTAAGGAATTCCGGGAGGCCGCTGCTAACTTCGAGCAGTGGGACGACGGTTACTACATAACCGAACAGGAATTGGTGGATGTCCAGAACAATTCACTAATCGGATTGGACCGAGCTGCAGCCCTTCGGACGGTTATTGTCCGCCGCATGACTGCCGAACAGGAGGCACAGGAAGAGGCTAAGAGGGCCGCGGAAGCACCCGCACCTCCTATCCCCGACCTGAAGCTTGCCACCAGAAGCTCCGCCAGTGCTACATCAGCTACCGGCAGCACTACTACTCCAGTAGAAGCCACGACCTCCAGCACATCCGGAACCCAGGAACCGGAGGAAGACTGGAAGGTCAGTAAGAACCGACGATCCGCTGCTCGGAAGCTCAAGAATCTCCCGGATTCTGCGAGAGCCGAGCCGAAACCCAGCACCTCAACCACTGGTAGTACTGCCATGGAGGTTGAGTCGTCTGACGAGGAGTCGGTGCACGAATCCTCGGTTGAGTATGATGAGAAGGCCACTCCATCAACTCAAACCGAGGCCGAACGTTGGGCTAACGCCAAATCCGGATTCAAAACCCGGATCCCGACGTGTTTCTCCGACTGTGCGTACGGAGTTAAGAAGGACGGCTCTACCCTCTATGCCTGTCCAGACTCAATCAATAAGAACGATGAGTCGGATGATGAAGATTGGATGCGCCTTTCGGACGAGGACCCCAATCCGAGCAAAGCCTATCGAAAGATGTGGCTTATGCTAAACCACACCGAAGGGTATTACACTTATACCCAGAGGAGGAAGCTGCGTTGGGCTTTAGAGAAGTGGTACGGTGACGATCAAAAGTCCTGTCCCTTCTCTATCTGCCAGGATGCGAGTGATGTCTCGATCCGGACCTGGAGTACTCCAGCCCGGTTCCAAAGGCATCTGGTAGAGGCCCACTTCCACCATCACCCGGTTTACATTTGTGATCCGAGTTATGGTAAGAAGGGCAAGAAGTGTACTACGAAGGTGCAATACAACCGACGTAGTGATCTGGCTAGACACCAGAAGAAATGCCACGCAGAAGGTTTGGACGGGGCCCGGAAGCGCATCATGGAGCTTCATCAGGAACTCATGAAGGAGTTCGATAGCCTGAGCGAGGATGCTTGGTCTAAGATCCGACCAGGGGACCAAGTCCTCTGCGAAGTTCCGAAGACCAAGGATTCGAAACTCCGAGCAAAGATAGTCCTGACTCCTGGAAAGGGTAAACTGGACATGCACGAGTCTCTCTGGCAGAAATGCGAGGAATCCGGAAAGGATGCAAAGAGAGCTCGTGAAAGGAGCAGGAGAGACCAGAACCGTGGCGGCAATGGTAATGGTCAGAGCACAACAAAACCGAAGGTCAGAGCAGAGGACCGTTCCAGGTCCCCTCTGACAAGGCACCCCGCAGAACAGGCTCAGGGCACTCCGGTGTTCAAGAAGCCTGAACCTGCCGGATACGCTGGAGCCGTATCTAAACCTGGGAAAGTGAGTTCTCGAAACTTTCCGTCCTTAAACCAGGGACCTGGACCTGAGAGCCAGACCTTGGTGGTAGGAAAGGATGGTCGCCTTATGCCAAAGAAGACCACCGCATCTGCTGCCGCCGGATCTGCATCCGCTCCAGCCGCCCCACCAGTTACCTTTACCCAGGAGCAGTTAAACATGTACCTGCAAATGGGACTGAAACAGAATGTACCACCTGCCTTCTGTGTACCAACGACAGGTGTGTCCGGGAGTCCTAAACCCGGAAGTGGTCCACAGGCCGCCTCGACTCCTCCCAAGGCTGTCGCGGCACCTGAGAAACCGAAGGACGCCATTACCATTAAAACTGGTAATGCGGAAGTTTGGTTTGAGAAGTCTCGCCAAGGGGAGGCAGATGTCCAGAAGGCCATCTACACCCATTGGGAGAAGACCGTTCGTGAGAAAGCGATCGAGTTTCATCAGGGTCTCCTAAACGAAACCCTGTTGTGTATGAAACAGGTGGGCGACGCTGAAAAGCAACGTCTCGAGACTCTCATCCGGGACGATGTAAAGGCCCAGGAGGAGGCTGCCTCAGCTGCTCAAGAAAAAGCAGCTATGGATATACACGTGTTGGAAAAGCGTGTAAAGGAGGAGATCACTCGGAACACCAACCTGAACACTAAGTTCATGAGGGTGTTCGGAGTCGACTTGGACGAGTGGGACGGCACTCCCGAGTCGGCTTTAGCTCTTCTGAAGAAGAAGCATGCTAAGAAATCCGTTTAAAGCATGCTAGGGTTATTTCTTCCATAATTTTTTTCCAACACCAAATGACCAGATATAGTCTTTGCGGAACCCTAAAGGTCTGCGAATGCTTTTACTAGTGCATGAACACCTATGCTATGTGTTCCGGGTTCCTTTGACCAGTCTATTATTCAGGTTGTATAACATTTATTACACCCTGAATAGCCTATTCGGATTTATAATTTCATCCATGAACAATCCGATAGTAGACTTGCTGCTGTGAGACGTATCCGGATGCCAGTTCCAGACTCCTGCTGTTACCCGTGCTAACCAATTACTAGGATGGACTTTACGATTTACCTCTACAACTCATCTGTACTCCCGAATGGACTTATATCTCTACTACTATTACTTCCGGATCAACCTATATCGGACTATTATTTTACTTATGTCAACTAAAACTTAAAAAGGATTACGTTCTCTACACAGTTGACACATCCGGACTAATATTCTACAAATCTACACCATTCGGATATACTATAAACTTTAGCACTACTAGAGGATTGTGGGTAGCTGCCCCAAATCAACTACCGTGTTCACTCAATATAAGGAAACTATAAACTTTAGCACGTCCATCCCGTGGTTAGCTGACCACACCTACCTACTAGTACCCGGAGGATACAGCAGAAGACTCCAGCAGCATTTATAATCCGTGTATATTGTATATAATGTCATATTTCTATTTTTCTATAATATTATATGTATGTACATATCCACTAGATACATATTATAATACGGGTACATAGACATTTCCTGATACGGATCTCTAATCACTATTAGTATTTATATTATAAGATCCGTTAAACTTCACCAGATAACACATATTATTGTCCTGCGAGACAAATTATATAATAAGTATAATGATCTGGTGCTATAAAAGTTATTAGGTACACGGTGATAATATATTATTATATTCATTATCACACCGTGATGTTTTTTTTTTCAAGTGTATGTTATAAATAATCCTATTCGTACTACTCACGGAATCCTTAACGGATTCGTATAATATTAATATACAACATGTCATTAGATAGTGATGTTACTATAACAGTCTTCTTTAAGACTACATATTCAAATGTGGTGTCAATGACTACAAACACACATACGGATGTTATTTTGTGATATGTTTTATTATCGACAGTTCCGTTACATATAGCTGTCATCATCACATGTATACGATTCATATTACTTGTCTTATTAATTATACCTGAAATATAATACAATATTATGTGGTATAATAATTAAATAGACAGTTCCGTTTCACATAACTGTCTCTTCTTCAAGTAATTCGTATAATATTTCAACATCCTAATCGTTATATGTAACTAAAATTCACTATCGAATATATATATATGACATCTGGTTATCCATCCTTCACCTGTTCCTTCCAAAAAATCCTCTTCTATTTCACCATTATCCTATCATTCCTCCCTCTTGCCTCTATTCGGTCCTCCCTCTCTTGTCTCTATTGTCTCTGCTTCACCCTCCCCGTCCCCATAGATCTATCTATAGAAGTGGGGAGAGCATTGTGGAGAGGAAGAAATAGAAAGAGAGAGAGAGAGAGAGAGGGCAAGAGAGAGAGAAAGTGAGGGAAAAAGGGGAGATAGGGGAGTGTGAAGAGGAAGAGTTCACACAGTGGAAGTTGGACAGAGTGGGAAAGAGGGTCAGACTTCCTGGCTGGCTGGACTTTCCCACGCTGCAGGAGCTGTTCCACACTGGCTATTTATAGTAACATTTAGTGACTCTTATGTATATACCTCTGGTTATATATACATAAGGCACACATCCAGACAGAACAGAAAGTCTGCTTATGCTTATGCACCTGGGTATTATATATATAAGAAATGTCACCTCCAGGGCTCCATACTTATGTGCCCCAAACTGGTAGGAAGGGGCTATTTTTTTATGGGGGAGCCATGCCATGCTTTATAGATGTCTGGCTATACAGACTCACCCCCCGTTTTTTTACATAGGGGTTTTGCCAAAAAATTAAGACAAAGTTGGTGCTTAATAGCAGACATATGGAGGTAAATGCAGGAAATCTGAGAATAGTGTGAGAAAGTTCCTACAATTTCCAGGAATTGTTGAAATTTGATGTGGAAAGTTTAGAAAAAAAGAGGTTTGTGAAAGCTGTCCAAATTGTCCATAGAGCTCTGTGGTAAATCGACTTTTTTTTTTTATTAATGTAATCAGGAGCTTTATTTTGAGATAGTTGTGAGATCAGTGGACTTGGAATGGATGTGAAAATTTTTAGATGTTTCTAATAGGCAGTTTTTGAGAAATTTCCACTTTCGTATTTGAGTATAAGACCGTAAGAAATAGGGTGTTGTTTCAAGAACAGATACTAGGTTGTGTAGTTAACAGTTGTAGATAGACCAAAAGGTCTTTTTTTTTGTTTTTTCTACTGTTTCTATGTAATGTGAAGTCAGTATGGCTGTTTTTTATTAGTAATGTTAGATTAGGAAACAGGTATCTGTTATTGCAAAATAATAGTATGAGGTGAAACATGGTAGGTATATGTGCCCTTAAAATCTTCTCCTACAAAGGTCAATGCAAATGAGTTGTGTTTATGCACCAAATATGATAAATAGATGTGGGTGTTCATTCTCCTATAATAGAACATAGGTGGAAACTGGTAGTCATGTTGTAGTGATATCCTGCAGGTTGAAGGTCTAAGACTATGCTTGGAGAGGATACTGGAATAGAATCATTACCATATAAAGATCCACACATGGCTTTGGCCTTGTTCACCATATATGGTGATCAGTTTTAGGTAGATTACTACACCTGACTAGCATGACTGATGTTTGATTTGTCTAGACACAGCTATAATTGGCTAGTTGTCACCACACAAATTAAACCAGTTGGGTGTGAAGGCAGGGGGCAGGGTGGGTAGGTGGTGACACCATCAGACTATCACCAGTGGGTATAGTAGGCAGGGAGAGGGTGGGTGGGTGGTTGTAGGTAGGCAGGCAGGCAGGCACACCACTGGGTGTAGGAGGTGGGAGGACACTTAGCTACTGCTCCGCAGTCCTGGGTGGGTGGGGGACTACACAGTCATGCCTCAGTAGTTCTGGTTGGGCGGTAGTAGGGTCAGTGGCTTAGTAGGTGACCACAGGGGCTATCAAAATAGGGTGGTAGGAGGGGGGTCTCATCCAGCACCAATCTCAGATCTCAGTAAGAGTATATAAATACCTGTATTATGCTACAGATGTAGATTGATGTTAAGATATCAGTAAGGCTGTATATAACCAAGGGTAGACACTAACATTTTCAGCCATTGGCCACCCGGGCCCATAGCTTTAGAAATCTATGGGCCCGGAACTAAAACTGTGGGCCCAGAAGAACCACTATACTTTTTGAAAGAGAAATCATAGGTATCTTTCATTAATTCATACCATTATTTAGCAACAATGGCTAGATTCCTGCTAATTTTCTCTTTCCAATGATATATAACACAACTATATTCATATGAATTAACTTTTACAGATATTGCTCTGTAAAATTCTGTGGGTCATCCCGGGCCCACAGGAAGGTTATTCCTGAGAAAGCTATGGGCCCACAGCCCAAACTGTGGGCCATTGGCTCCTGGGCCAGCTTTAGTGTCTACCCTTGATAACTATAAGGTTGGACTGAGGCAATCCTGTATTTTTTTCCCATATTTTCTACTCTCTGTTCCATGGCCCCATAATGGTAACTGGTTACCATTTGAACTGCTCTCACTTAATATTGCTGTCTAGTTCTGTGTGATATCATAATCTTGGAAGATGATATAACAGGTGGATAAGTGGACTGAGGCAATCCTGTATTTTTTCCCCATTTTTTTCTGCTCTCTGTTCCATGGCCCCATAATGGTAACTGGTTACCATTTGAACTGCTCTCACTTAATATTGCTGTCTAGTTCTGTGTGATATCATAATTTTGGAAGATGATATAACAGGTGGATAAGTCAAAATTGGATATGCTTCATATCAGATTTCCTTGAAGCTTTCTAATAAAGTAGGTAGGAACATTCTATTCATGACCTGTTGTGGTTTCCATGGCAATGGAATCAACAAAACAACAGACATTTTCATCATTATTATCTCACTTTATCAGCCCATTTCTAACATTTTTCAACAGGAAATGATTTCTACTGCAGCCTAAGTTGTTAATATGATGGATCCCAGTCCCTATGAGTAATGGATTCTATGGCCTATCATTAGCATCTGTTATCAATGTTCAAACAGCATTCAAGGGGAATCTCAGAAAGGATGTAAACCTGACAAACATTAGTTATATTGATGCATTTATTCATTAACCTTTCCTTGATGGTTTGTCAGGTGACACCACTTTATACGCCAGGTTAATGGTATATTCGGTTTTGATGAAATATCAGTTACCATGGCAATGAAATATAATATGCTTGTGATCAACACCCACAATATTGAGGCATTGTTATTATTGAAATAATGAATATCATATCAATATTGCTCTTATATTGATACATGTTGATATAAAAATCTGTGGGTTTTTTTTTTTTTTGGTTGATTGTAGTGATTTTGTTGATTTCGTTACCATGGCAACTGCAAAAGATCACTAATAGAATGTTTCTACCTACTTTATAAGAAAGCCCACCACACTCTCTGCCATTTTCCGCCACTGGGCACATAAGGGTTAATTCAGACCGAAGACAATTCAGACCTAAGATGTATTTTGCTATATATTATTTTTGATCCAGTAGTTGTAAGTATCAATTTTAGGTTTTATTCCCCATCTCATTTAGATTAACAAGTCATTTCAGCATTAGTTTTACAGACCATCCTGTGTCGAAGTAAGGGGTGTATATAAATATGTAAGTATATGAATATACAAGTGCATATAGGTAGTCTTATATGCACAGTAAGCAGAAAGTAACTGGAGGCAGTGATTCTACCTTTTCACACGAGGTGGCAGTCTGGTTTGCAAGTAGGACCTAGATGTACAGCAAAAAGTTGTCTATAGATGTCAAAATAATGATAAACTTTCTAATTACCTTTTAGGTATAAGGCCAAGACAGATCAACCTTTCATTGGGCTTGACAATCTGATAATCAATTGGTGATTTTTAAGAGAAACAATATAGAAGTACCCAAAATATCTAGGTACCTCTATCATCTACCGAATCCCCTAGGATCACAAAACGGATAGTGCAGGTACCTAGATATTCTAGGTACTTATAACAGACCCCTGGATGCTCTGGGGTTGTCACAGGGCTGCACTCAGAAATCTAGATACACATGTGGGTTTTAGTTTTTTCACCTTTCTGTCAAGACACACCAACCTCAAAAAAAAAAAGGAATAAGAAAAAAGTCACTGCCAACCCTCAGACCCCCTCCCAATCCTCTACCTAGAGTTATCCCATACCCTTCACAATTATGATCAGTTTAAATGATTATAGCAGTTAGTATTTGATCTCTCCATTATCTCAAACCCTATCCTTAACCCACGATGTCCAAAGTATTTTTACATTATTACATCTTTTTTTTCAATTGCCTTTCATTGGGCATACACATTACATATAGAGGAAGTATACGTAAAATACACATGAACATAGGGTGAATGAATAAATGCATGATTGATAAAGGAAGAGCTATCCTGTGTAGAAACATTTTAGACCTTTGCAGATGCCCTCAGCTGAGAACCCTCAATGCCCTTAACTCTTCTTTTACAAATCACATACTTATGCGAATTAACTCTCCTAAAGTTAGCGTTTGCACATTTTCTGCCACCTCCTGATAATTTCCAGATTTATCTACTGTTCTTACACCATTATTTTGATATTTTCGATGCGTTCCTTAACAGATAATGTATTAGTTCTATTCAAAAATAGTTTTAGGCCGTGTATACATTTGAGGGGTCAACATTTTAGGGATGGTTGCAATAAAAATATTTTATGTAGCCAATGGCTACATTGAGTGCCTTGGAACTTTTTTTTGTGGAATACAGGGAGTCAGTAGCATTTAATTAACAATGAATAAGATTATTGTGATAACAATTGATATATGATGCGTCTAACTCCACACCCTCAGGCCCAATTATAAGTCGGCTATAGAGACCACTGTACTTGGTACAGGGCAATCCACATCGTTACATACCATTTGTACCAGAGATGTCAGTTGGGTGTTGGTCAAACCTCTGAAAATTGTAGGGCCCTTGAATATCTTATAAGACTATAATAAGTGGAGGCCTTTCTCAACATGTGAAACTGCACTGAAGTCTAAATTTGATGGGCCTCGGAACCTCTGAAAATAGACGAACCTCTGAAGGTCTGACATCTCTGTTGTACTAACAGCAACTCCTACTGTTTTCCAAAACAGAAGCGATCTACTGCAATGACCCTTGACCCAGTCTAACAGTGCACATATTAAGATGGCACACTGATTTGATGGTGGGTGAATAAACAAGTGAAGAACACAGTATTATCATTTGATCTTTTTTTTCATCCAATACGGTTTATTTCCCACAATGCATCTTACATGTCTGCATTCAAATGTAAATGTCCATTATAATATATTTCTACTGTTGTCCATTCTTTTTGTTACAGAATGCCGTAGTTTACAGACTGGTCTAGCAAAAGATTGTCATGCTTTTGATAACGGTTGATACGCATATACACAGCTATTCTCAGAATATTTCTATCGTTGTTCCTCAGGGGAGGTGGTGAAATCTTGTACAAATGGTCTGTTGGACTGCTTCGTGGGTCATGCCAATCGTTATCAATGGCCCCATGCTGCGACCAGTCCACCAGTACCAGCCTTATTGCCCATGGATTGATCTACATTACATTGTCAGACACACCCTAAATATATCTGTGTGTGAAACATATTCGAATGGAAAGCACAAGGCAAGGTCGTACATGAATCGATACTGTATTTTACATGTCAATCATGATATAATGTTCTGTTCTGGCAGGACATGGGTTTACAATTTACATACTTTTGATCTAGTGATCTCTGGTAAGATATCAATTAGCTAATTAGCTGAGAACAGTTTTCCCCTATAATACGTTACACTGTAGGACATCCAGGCAGTAACTTATTTTTTTTTTGTGACTGAATCTCTCTCCCCCCCCCCTCTCTCTCTCTCTCTCTCTCTCTCTCTCTCTCTCTCTCTCTCTCTCTCTCTCTCTCTCTGTTACACACACACTGAAAAAAGTCTTCCTGACAAAGTGACATGTATACCCATGTCAACTTGATTTGACACAGAGAGCACATGTCACTGGGACATGTGCACATATGTCACCATGACAAGTGTAGCACACAGTAATCCTCATATGAGTTGACATGTCTTAAAATGCCACGTCATCTGTGAGTTGACTAGGGTCACGGCCATGTCAAAGGCACTTGACATGTGATGGTTTGACATGCATAATTCTTCTAGGATATTCCACTAGATGGGGAAAACAACTATTTTGGTACCAGGATTAATCACTACCAAGAAGTACCACCAACACTTGAGACATTTGATGCATGTTTGACATTTTGTTTTCATGAAGAGTAGATCACTAAGGTTTGTCAATACTATCAATAAATGGTAGTGAAATCCATTTCATTGTTAAATTTGCATTTGTTATTGAATATCAAAATAGACACCCACAATCCTGAATTCTTCTACTGGAGATGTTAGACACCCTATGTGTGGGTCAGTGAAAATACCAAAGGACTGTATTCTAACCCACAATCTATAATCTCAGTATTTACAGTACAGAGAGACATATGGCATTGCCATGCACATCCATGCCCTTGTCTTATGGACTGCATAGAGGTCTTCAGTCAAGTAGAAGTTCTGTAGTTAGGAAAAAGTGGCTTAGTGTTGCAGGCCTGTGGGACTGTGATATCCCCTGCCTTCTAGTATAGGCCTGCCTTGATTGAACCATTGGTACATAGTTATTGACTGCTCTTGACCCTTACATAATTGTCTCACAGTATTACCTAGCACTCAGGTGAATGGATCAGAAATATGTGACTTGTCTTCATTACGCATGTCAAGTGGAGTTGACAAACCAAATATAAGAGTGTCAACCTCATTCGACATGCCTTCATACATGTCATGTGGGAGACAAATTGTGACCTGTGCAGTATGCGTCAAAGCGATCAGTGTTCTTCTCTCTGTGCACATATACAAGCAGCTAAGATATAACTCAACATTACATAGAGTGCATACTCAGCAAAGAACATGTTTGCAATAGCAGTAAAATATATGTCAAGTAAGCTTAATGTCAAACACAGTACAATATACCAATATGCATACCATTATAAACTGCTTTTACTTATAATCTTTAAATGGAAAATGTGGAGTGCAATTGGGTCATCTTTCTTGGCGACCACTTTAGAACACAATGAAAGACTTGTCAATCAAGCTAGGATGAGATATTCTTAGACACCAGCCATATCTTAATAAGCAAAAGAATCTTCATGACTAGATTCAAAATTCTTAACTCACAAACTGTCAACTTTAATAACCATTAACTCATAAAACATCATTCCTGTTAGTAATACTCTGTTAGTAATAAGGGCCTCTGAACATCAGGCCACGTTAACACTGTACATCATACCTAGATCTTATCCTAACCAACATCGTAACGGTAACTTGTGACTGTGACTTCTGCCTATCGACCATTCACTGTGGATCATTTCCTAACCCGAGGCTCATTAGATCTGCGTGAAACAAAGGTAATATTTCTCCTGGTAATACCTTACCTGATGACAAACTCATATGCATCACCGAAATGATTCTAATTGCAAAAGATTTAATCGGTGGCACAGTTTCTCTTCAGTACAGTGAAAGATTCAATGAGACAATTAAGTGACAGGAAACTATCCACATCCAACAGCTGACAGCCTTAGCTTAACTAACCCAGGTAGAACCTTCTCTCATTAATATGCGTCTCTCCTCCCCATCTCTTATCCACTTGGTGAACTACTAACAGCTACTAAATATTATTTTGAAGATATTTAATTGAAACCAAACACGAATATATATATATATATCAATGTTCATAAATATCAACATATCTCCTGGCTGATCTTTTTCTCTCTAACATTGAACACAATATTCAGGGTTCCAACTGGAAAGGTATTTAACTAAGCCGATTCTAAATTATCTACTATTATGCTCCTTTTGGCTAAGGAATAATTCTTTTTCTCTTTCAATCCCCTGTTCAGCCCTACATTGGCTGCTCTTGCTGTTAACATTCTCTCGTATCCACCTAGAATATCACTCACATAGTACACGGGAAATTTGAACGATTGCAGTGGGAGTTTCCCTATAGAAGAAAACTCAGTTTACAAATAAGAAGTTGGACTAAGTCCACCCTTGTCAATATACAAAGCACAAACCTGACTAGTTTTACAACTTAGTAACAATTCATAAACATCTTATGCTGAGATATGCTCCCAAAAATAACTTACTCCATTTTAAAGTGAACAAATTGAATGCTTATTATATATTTCCAAAAGTTGATCAATACTATACTGCAAATAAGGGTTAGGTATGTGCCTCTGATCTAGCATGCAATCTATTCTAATATCTATAAGATAGTGTTATTTGACTCCCTTTAGTTACATTTCATATAACTTTTTTTTTTTATTATTTTACATCAGTTCTTATGAATAAAACGATAATCACCAAGCTATTTGGACCATTTGGAATGTCTATCATAGCATGATATATGAATATAGGGTCCTAAACTAACGATCGTAACTGCTCAGCAGTTTGTTTAAAAGTAGATCCCCTCCCAGTGCACGTCAAGTTATTTTAGAATATTGGAAATAAATAGGATGGAAATACCTTCAAGCTGACGATTACTATCACTTGTAAGACAACAGAACACTGTATCTGTATATCATAATGGAATGTTCAAGGTGTTCAAGGTTTACAAATGCAAAAACGTAGCTCTATGGAAATAGCGCGGGAACATTATATAAGCATTGAGCCTGCACCTGGACAACTAAACATTTGCATAAATGACAAATATAAACAACAAGCCCACGATATAGACGGCTACATAGTAGATAAGGTAGCCAAATAGAGCTTGATGTGTGAATGGCGAACCTAAATCCAGGCAATTTCAATACTTAACCCAACCATGCCACCTATATATATATATATATATATATATATATATATATATATATATATATATATATATATATATATATATATATGCCCCTTGTAATTCAGTTTCACGTCTGCATAACTACTGCCCTATTGCCTCTAGTTGGGTGGATGTTTGTCGAAGAGTACATACTTGTTGATTCCATGAATTGACCACCGTCAGCATCTGTTATTCATTGTAGGGGCCATCCATAAAAGCTGGTAGTGTAATAGTAAATGGTGCCTATAATCATTCAGCCATTCTCTCTGAGGCACCTATACCCTCTAAGTAATGAGCACTGCACTGCACAGAGAGAAAACCTAGGCTGCTGTGTGGTATGTCAGCAACCTACTACAATATCTATTATTAGGCCATTCTTGTAGCATTATCCTTTACTTCATAGTCTGTGGATAACACCGTTCTTGCAGGCAGAGTTATGGCCATGGCTTGCGGTTTCAGTAAAGACACTTTTAATGTATGCCTACACCATTATGTCAACCAGGAGCCCATTTCTTAAAGCACTACGATCGCACACAACCCTACGACTGTCAAGTTCAATGATATTCCTATGGGGATTTTGGTGCGACTAGGAGGCTACATGTACAGTCATAGCCTGTTAAGAAATATCTTCCAGACGAAAAGTTGATTATAGGAGAAGGGAGTGTGACATTACACCCCAGGTTCCACTGGTCACAACGCAGCCTGCCCCTATAGTGAAAGAAAAGACAATAATTTATTCTTTATGGCATTGAAATGGTAATTATCAGATCACACATTGTCGACACTTGATAACATAAAATGGCCCTTAACTAGTCAAGTTAAATATGAATTCCCTCCACTAGTTTATTATCAAACGGGGTCAACGTCTGTTGTAGCTATATCTCTAAAAAGTTGACATATATATTTGCAATCCGAAGGATTGCACTGAACCTCATAAAAAAAGATGTTTGTTACTTATATACTTCCGTGTAGGCCACACTTCCAGAGAAATGTTGATAGTATATGTAACATGTATCTATATTTTCTCACCAGATGGCTCTCCTGATGTTCTCTAAGGCTGAACACCCACCTTGTATTTTCCATGTATGAAGAGGAACTTGTCGTCGTCAGCAGTAAGGCTGTGGCAGCTAGGTTCACGGCGTACCTCCATGATACGACATGGGTCGTGGGTGGATAGGTAGTGGTCCAATGTGTCCCAACCACCACCCACCCTCACCATCACATGCTTCCCCTTCAGGAGCTGCTCATGGGCAGAGAGTAGCTCATTAGACAAGGTACACGTGTGTTAAGTTTTAATTTTGGTAGAGGCATCATGGACAGAATGTCTCCAAATCAGCAAGAACGTTTACAAAAATGAATGTTTTTTCTAACGATGTTTTTGTGCGTGTAAAAACTGTAACTATTCAGGCTGCTAGAAATTCTTTCATTTTTGAATAGAAAAGAAATGGTCAAGCAGTGGCCATCGTTTGTCTCAGATGTTTGGAGATTACCATACAGCTGTTATCTGGGTCTACCCAGCATGCTTATATTTTGATATGAGAAAAGATAAATGCCATTAGCATTTGGGAAGGGATGTCACTTGCTCGCACTCTTAGTTTCAAATAAAAACAATCTTTGATGGCAATACTTAAGACTCCACACAACATGGTAGTTCACATCATTCAAAAATAAATGTAACGATACCTACCCTGACGAACACAACTCGGTCTCCAATCTTGTACTTCCCTTCTGATAGTCTGTCTATTTGGTAGCATTGTGGGCACTCACACTTACCGGAGATGCGACGCACCTATTCGTACAGGAGTTCAATTAGACACACTACAGTAACCTACATTGATTCTGACAATAACAGTTCAAACATCTGATGAATGCTCCCTCTCATTACTAACTAAATGAATTTTAATGTTGATTTGCCCTACAGGGGATTGCTTGCAACGATAGCAAGATACAGTGCTGATGCTTAGAACCTAATCCAAATACATGCAACTTGTAAGTGTTACAAAATTTTTAACACCCGATAAACAACAACAGTCTAACAATAAACGAACGCAATGATCAGCTGATGATATACCTAACCTTTTTACATGGGGGTTCCATTTCCTGTGGGTAATTCAATGCATATAATTCGTATTCGGGTTACTTTCAATGTTAGTCCTTCCTAATAGGACATTAATTATTTTAGCTAAATTTTAGCTTAATGGGAGGTGTAAATGGACACTGCAAAATGGGAGCTCGACCACAAAATTTCTATGACAGTACACAAGTTATGTCTGGGTGAATTGCAAACCATATACAGTTATGTTATAATACTTGAATAGCACTTTTAATCATATTGAAACTTATTCCTACCTCCTTGTCCAGCTCATCAGACTTATCTGACCTCGTGGACATGGACCTTCGTCGTGGGGTTTTGGAGCCCGATCCAGATCTTGGAGTATCCCCATAAGTGGAAACCATGCTGGAACGTCGACGTTCCATCTTAGGAGTATCACCATTCGTTGATACCAGACTTGAGCGACGTCGACTAGAATTTGGGGTATCACCATTTGCCATGGAGGCCATACTTGACCTATGTCTGGTGGATCTGGGGCTATCACCATTTGTTGAGGCAAAGCTAGACCGGCGCGGGATAGCATGGGGTGAATCTCCATTGGTTGAGGCAAAGCTAGACCTCTGCCGGATACCATTGAATCTGTCCCCACTGGTTGACGCAATGCTAGACCGGCGTCGGACAGAGTTCGGTGTATCACCATTTGTAGAGGAGATACTAGACCGTCGCCGGACAGCATTGGGTGTATCACCACTGCTTGAGGAAATGCTGGACCTGCGTCGACTAGTTGGGGTATTACTACCCACTGAGTTCAGGCTACCGGACGACACCCCGTGACTTAGCGTGCCATGCGCACTCGTCCCTACCGGAACCGGAATTCGCGTGCTGTGGGGCGATACGGACCTGTGCCAGACGCTGCGTCGCGGGGTGTCGGGACTGGTGGATGTGGAGACAGAACCAGAACGAGGCGAGTCTGTGTTACTACCAGCATTCACTCTGGTATCTACCCCACTGGTCATGGTGCCATTATTCACACAACGTCCTGGACTTGGAGATCTAGAACTCCTTCTTCTACTCCCATCCACCCCAGCCTGAGTCCCATTGGTGTAGGTCCCTCTGCTGGAGTAACCATTGAGATCGCTGTCCATTCCTGTGCCTGTTGAGTGTACTTTGAGGAATGCAGAGGTCCCTACTGATACTGTGTGACTACCCCTGGTACCTACATCCTGACCACCATCAGCCCAGTCTCTGCTAGGTGTTCCAACTGAAGCTGAGTGAAGAGTTCTTGGGCTGTCTCTCATTGTCATAACACTACTGTCTGTGACACTGATCATCCTGTGCCTAGTGCTGGGTGACAAACTGCTTGGTGACCTACCACTCGGTGACCTAGAACTTGGTCTGGGTGAGGTGCTCCTGGATGAGCAGCTCTTTCTGGTGGATGGACTCACCGAGCGGTGCCTCTCATCAGACATGGTGCTAGATGTTGATGACCTCCTCACAGGGATCCTACTTTCACGGGGTGAAGAATCAAAGACCTCAGGTTCTGGAGACCACACATCTCCATAGGATGAGTCTTGCTCCAGGCGGTCTATCTCCTTCTCCATGGCAACCAGACAAGGTGCCTCCATGTTGTACTTATATGCCATCCTGCCCAGTTCAAGCAGGCACAGCACAAAGTTACGTGGTGTTGTATGGCTCACTGAAATTGTGACAGAGAAGACCAAAAATTTGATATTACACATTATACATGAAAAGGGAGAATAGAGACATATTTAAACACCACTTTAGCTTTCATATTTAACAAATTTATAATGAAGAAAACAAATTTGACCTCATGCGTGTTTGACATTGGTATGTATGGTCTTTTGCATCGTTGTTAACAAAATGACCAAGTTTGCCTACCTAAACCCTCGGTCTCAAATAGACATTCCTCCTTGACTCCATAATCCCGGCACCATTTGATGAAGTTAGCTACGTTGTCTCTGGCGAACCATGTTCCAGAGCGTGCATTCTCTTTGAAACGAAGTCTCGTCTTGGGTAACTTCTGTTGAATAAAACGGTTATGTTAGTGAGCATATCGAAATTCACTAATCGTCGAAAGAAAAGAAAGAGAACAAAAAACACACCATACGAAAGGTGTTGTTTAGGAGATTGGTTCCATATTGTAGATGGCACATTAATGATTAAACCAGTAACATGCTACGTTTTGACCATGGCCCCATCATCTCTCTTTTTCTAGAATAATTCATTATCAGTCCTAATGAAGATGGAGAGAGTCAGTCATTAAAACAACAAATGCCTGGGGAAAGTAAGACAAGTAGTGATCTTAATCATTAACCAATTACATTATGTTAGAGAGTAGTGAGAGTATGATTGATGATGATTAAAAGAAGAGGTTGTCCCTACCTCGTTGACCCTGCCTTCCTTGACAGCCTCCTCAGCATTGGCTGTGATGAGCCTGGCCAGCTTACATACATGTACCCCAGAGTCTAGCACGTCCATAAAATCATCCACGCCAATCTCTATGCCTGGTGTAAGTATGATAATGGTGATTATTCTGCTAACTGCACATTAAAGGAAATGACTAACATTGGTGCTTATATATTCTATAATGGGCCTTTTGGGTGGTCTTTTCTCTTTACACCATGCGGCGACAGCTGTATACTTCTCCTTTCGTTTCCCCGTTTTCTTGTCTCTCTCTTTTTTCACCTACTTTAGGAAGAGTCCAATTCATTTTGGTTTCACCTGCTCCTCCCCCACATACCTCTCTTATTTAGTAATAAAATCAGTATTCTTTATGATTCATTCTTTAATTCTACAGAAATCAACTGTCCTACTTTGTATTTTAAGCAAGTCACCTGCTGCCATTGACCCATATGTTTAGGGAGCAGGAGGGGATGGAGGGGGACATTTGTAGAGCAGGAAATATTCCATCACCAGCCCTGCTTACTGCTGCCAATATCATTGCCAACCACCGAATATGATCCGGATATGACCTCCTAATTCCCGATATCTTGCAGGAGAAGGCTGATTTGACCCGGAGTGACTCAGTATGATTCTGGGTCAGTGCTTTGGATCATTGTGAGCAGCTCTGTCAGAACCATGAGCAACTCATCAACCAGCAAGAACCCCTTTGTCCCCAGGCCCGCTGAGGTGCTCACTCATCGCTGTCCTCATATGGTACCAGTGAGGGATAACTGACTTACGTCTCTTTCCAGAGGTGAGGACTAGAATACTAGGAATGGGCTGTACGGTCTGAGCAGCAATTTTCTTGGCACAAAGGATTCGAGAAAATATTGCACTAGACATGCAAAAGGTCCATATAGCGAGAGCCGTTTTAATATAGCAATAAGAAAGGTGGAAAGGGGGTGTTCTTTCCAAACATTTATAATACATCCAACAGAGTAACCTGTCCCCATATACTTCGAGCAGAAGTCATTATAGCAGTGTGCATAGTTATACCACAAACATGTTTATCTTTTACGCGGAGGACTTGCTTATTTCATCATTCCATTATTCTATATTTGTTTTCAATAATGATGAAGTTAGCTTGGTAATCCCACCATTTTCACATAATACATGTACATATATCTTAACAACCTGTCATGCCTACATCATTCATGATCAACAGAACTGATAAAATCCAGTATCTATCACACCTCAGGATGTTGCGATGGTTTATTTACACAAAGTGAAATCAATAGAGAACATGTGCAAATTCTTCCTAATTATTTTTTTTGCCCGTCACTGTTGTCTGTGAACGGCAACCAGGAAAGGGCATGTATACTTTTAGAGCGTTTTCCCACAGAAGAGCGATAGCCGGCAGGCCCAGTCTGGAACTACATGTATACATCTCCTGATATATTAGACAGTTTAGCGTTGGGAAATGCAGCTGCAGGGCTAACGAGTCAAGAAACATTTATTTTGGAGCAATTTAATTTAAAATTGTTGCTACGTGGCACTTCTATGACCAGGCATCGATATAGTTCACAATTGCAGGGCATTATATCATCCCTCTAAAACTTACCAAGCAATTTGTTGAGCCAATCCGCCAGGTCCTCTTTAAGGGGTATTAGGTTGTCCTCTTGTTGCCTCTGGAGGAAATCCATGTCTGCTGGTTCCCCCGTGAAAGATTCTCGTCTGGCGGCCGTCCCCCCTCCCCCCTTACCCCCTCCCCCGTCCCCATCACTGCCGTAGTCCATGATGCTCAGACGTCGTACCTCGCCACCGTTGCTGCTGTTACTTCTGTAAGAAGAGAACGAACCTTGTTTTAATTATTTCAGCAATTTAATAAGAAAATAGGAAACAGATTATAATTCTTTTTTTTTTATGGGAATTGAATAAGGGGCACAATAATGATCTAATATGATATGCAGTTGCCATATCTATAGATGGCTAGAAAACAACAATATATTCCGTCATGATGCGTCAAATGCAGTGCTGTCGATTCTATTCGCAACTGCTACATGGGGACATCATGCCGACCCTCCAGGATCCAGTGGTTCAACCCTGTAAGATCGGCAATGGAGAGGTATTTGTCTCGTCCTGGGTATGATTTACGAATGCAGCCATGACGAGTCTCGAAATAGCCATTGCATCCATACACGTGACATGATGCATTACAGCATTATTAAATGCGGTATCGGCCCTTGGGGCTTAGATATCTCCTTCATCGTTGGGGAGAACGCACTCTAGCTGCTGCCATTGCCTGCAGCCCACTCCCTGCAATTGCCGCCTTGCTGATGTTGAATTGGCCTGACATTGGCTGCAATTAGAGAGGACGTGGCCAGACAGCGGGCACTATAGTGGTCATGCAACGCAGTGCTGAGTGATGAGAGATGGATATCGACAGTTGGACAATACCCTCTTAGATAGGTCCAGACTGGAAGCTTTGTGGATGAAGTAATTAAATGTAGATACTTTTGAAAGTTCTGTTATCATGGTCTTTCTTTTCTTGTATAATACCTAATGATTTGCTACAGGCAATGTTCTATGTTTAGAGAATAGACAACGATCTTCTTTACATCAAGACTGTCTGTTGTCCTATAATGCACGAATGCATCTGAGTGTATTATAGGACAACAGGCAGTCGAGATGTGAAGAAGGAGTTGTCTATTATCTTTATAAAACGTTATACATTTCATTCCAATCACTTAAATACCCAATTAAGGTATGTCTAGACCAATTAATGGCCCTTGACTTGTTTACAGCTATGGTGACCTTGCTCAGGCATGCACTGTACTCCTATAATGCACTCAAGGTCACTTCTATCATTCAGCAGAGCACTGCCAGCCGTTTTATAATTTATGATATGACGGTCCGTAGAAAATGAGTTACCATATATGACATTCAAACTCTAAAAGCACGCAACTGACGCACGTTATACATACTACAGTTACATGGTAGCTTTACCTCAAATTCATCAACGTTGACAGGTTCCACTTAAGAAGGCAGGCCTACTAAAGCATTAATCGGTCGAATCTCCATTACAAGTCCATTTCGGACTGGTATAGTATTATGGAATCAGTATCATTCACTGATTTATTGGCAGAGAAACAGCCATTCTGATCTCGGTAAGATAACGCAGTAATGGATCTAATAAAATCTGATTGACAGGCTTTGTTCGGCACTTAACCATTCTGTTCTCCCCTTATGTATATAACTCGGGCAGTTTATGATAT
Source organism: Acholoe squamosa (assembly GCA_949317995.1). Lineage (NCBI taxonomy): Eukaryota > Metazoa > Annelida > Polychaeta > Phyllodocida > Polynoidae > Acholoe > Acholoe squamosa. Next base: position 33,598,127 of record OX439037.1, on the reverse strand, counting down.
ACATTTTGTAGCAGAAAAAAGGCGGTTGTTTTATGGGTTTTTGATTTTTCTTCCTTTTCCTTTTTGACGGACAGTCAGGCAACTGGAAAAAAAAAACATCTCTGCAGTATGTATCCCAAAGTTCTTACAGTGCAAGACATTGGGAATCAGACAACAATAGAAGTTACATTGAAGGATGGTGTGACTTTGTCAAACCATGCACTCAGTTCTACACACTTTGGGGTGCATAGCCCCCAGGTCTCATGGCCCCCACCCACATATCGCACTGTCCTGTAGCCCTGCGGTGTATCGGCCCCACTCCCCCTTGGCACCCATTCTTATATCTGAAAAAGCAGTTATTACGACCTAAAACCTAAATAATTCACTCCTAAAACACCTTTAAATCTTTTCTTATTCCCAATATCTCTTTGTTACTGAAAAAAAAAGATGCAATTCATCCTATTCCTTCCTTTTACACCCTATAATACCTATCAGCACCTATCCATACCAACCTGTACCTACCCAGTACCAATCCATACCAACCCATACCTACCAGTACCAATCCATACCAACCCATACATACCCAGTACCAATCCATACCAACCCATACCTACCAGTACCAATCCATACCAACCCGTACCTACCCAGTACCAATCCATACCAACCCGTCCCTACCAGTACCAATCCATACCAACCCAGACCTACCCAATACCAATCCATACCAACCTGTACCTACCCAGTACCTACCAGTACCAATCCATACTAACCCGTACATACCCAGTGCCTACCAGTACCCTACCACTGGTCACTGTCAAACTATTCCAAGAAGGTGAAAAACATCAACAAACTTGCCATGATCCAATTGAGACATCTAATCAAAATTCTAAGTGACAGAATGTTTTCAAATATTTTTGTACCCCCTACATGAGATTGAGATTATTTGCCATATTTCTGCCAATTTTTTTAAAACGTTTTTTCGGCTATGTTTTTTTTTTTTTTTGGACAATTTATGATGGGAAACTTTAACCTGATTCTGAGGAGTAGGTTCTAGCCTCAGACACCATCTTCATTCTATTCTGTGCTCACATTGTGAGTTGAGCCAGCAGCTAGGGCTATGAGTATGACGTCACAGGGTTAGGAGTACCAGTAACCGGAAATGAGTTGTATAACAAATGACGAAATTAGGGAGTAGTCATTTTTTAACAATAGGGGGACTATAAATTTTCAGACCCCTCTTAGGGGTGTGACCAAAAAAGTTTTCACCCCTTTTGAGCGATATCTTTTAAAGCCCACATGCCCCTAAAGAATCAAAGGGGAACAATAAATTTCAGACGGAGATGGAAAAATTCTCATCTAAATGATGTCTTTTTTACGTAAATAAGATGAGTTTTCATGCGAAGCCCTATGTGGTTTCCATATAACAGAGCTGCAGAGATAATAAAAAGTTCCTTCATTATAATTGCATGTATATAAACATACCTGATAGCCCTGATATAGGTTGGATACGAGGAGAGAACCTCCATGACCGTGAGATGCGAGTCCCCTCACAGGGATAACGACTACAACCAAGGATACCGTCGAAGCTTGCTACAACTATATAAGGAATTTATGGCTAAAGTTGTAAGCAGCTCCTAGAAACTATTTGCCTCCAGCGCCGCCTATGCCCAAAGAATTGTCTAGGGGCATTGCTCTTTGATCTTTTCCATACCTATGGTCTCGGGTATATCGTTCCTTTAGATGCAGAATAACAACCGAAGACTTTAAGAATAGGGTCCTCGAGGCCATTTCATTAAAACCCCGAGGCAGAAATCGAAGGCCTACTGTAAAACTGTCCTCTGTTTCTGTTCCCTATCATCTATTCTCAGTGCTTTAAGATAGAATTGAATTCATAATATAAAACTATATGAATAAGGCCAGTCCTAAATCATACTCATGAATCCCTCTTTGGCCAGAATCTGACTGTGAGGTTAAATTTTATAGTGATTGATGTTGTTGTTGTTTTTTATTGGCAAAAAACATCTTAGGAAGTTTTAAGTTCTTCCCGTCCGCCATGATTACAGAACTATCAATAATTCAATATCCATTATCTAGAAATATAAGTATCAGAATACATATCAGAATACATAATTAATCACATACAAAACCAGCCAAAAGGTGATGATAAGTTTAGTCAATTGAAACGCTTAAGAGCTTCATCCGAATAATTGACCTGTATTGCATGACCTCTATTGACTTTATGGTATCATTGCAGGTCAAAGGACAATTATTCAGCCATGTGTCAACTTTTGTTTTAATTCTATGGCAGATGTTAGTGGAAGATACATTACCCAAGCTACAACACACTAGGACTTTGGACAATGTGAATGATAATTCTATAGAAGTTACGCAGACCATTCAAAACAATAAAAGAAAAATACGATTGAAAATGCATACCTTACATTTCGAAATGACCACGTGACTGAGTAGTGCTTAATGGTAAAGGCAGATTATCATGCAAACGGTGGAACCAAAAGAATTGAATCTGGGGGACATCAAGATAGTCCAGTGGAAATATCTAAGACCGGTGATATACATCAATTCTATACAGATCACATCGGAGAAACGCCTGTTTAATGTTTACATGTGGATGAGTCCCCCCCCCCCTCCTCACAAGTACACTAGGTAGTTATATAGGGTGCTTGTGTAGAGGTAAGATGGGTAGTTGACACATATACCTGATTTGTATATCTGATAAAGCGTCTAGCTAAAAATGTCACTTCATTACATGTCTGCATATGCATTCCTCTGAGATACTGACAACTTTTAGACCGATATGCAGGTTGACTGTTATCAGTGGTTTGTGCATAGATTCAAGATTGAGACCATCACAATTCATTATATCAACTCGCCTTGGTGGTGAGAGGAATTTATGTGAACGATCATATTCATAGATCCACTCATACTACATACAAGTAAGTCACCTTAGTGCAATAAGGTAGTAACTGTATCGGGGTCAACAAAGTAAAAGGCACCTCCGCGAGGCCCCTCACAGAGGTATATGCTTTATCTTGTTGGCCGAGATGCACTTACTACTGGATTGCGCTAAAAAAATAAATAAAATAAACAAATATCTAAACACAATGTTGACCATGCAGCCGTAGCGTTCATACTGCGCAATGCACAATTATATGAATATTAGCTGGAATATCTAAATGTGCTAGTAGAATACCATTTACACTAAATTGTAGCATGGACCACACCTAGTTCTACTGTCAGAGGACGTGGGAGTGGGGGATGAAACATCAGAACATGGGGTCAGCATCTTTCAACAATAAAATACTGCTTGTCCCCCTTTTGTCCCCTGGGGCCTGTTTTTCCCTATCTTACAGACAGATAAGGACGTCCGTATGTCACATATGGACCCCCATATGTTGGAAAATCAAATACGGCTAGGGGGGGTACCAGGTCGTATCCTAAAAGTGACATATGGATGTCCGTATGTAACATACAGACATCCATATGTGATATACGGACGTCCATATGTGACATATGGAGGTCCGTATGTGTCCGTATGTAGTGTCCATATCTGATATTATTTTGTATCATTTTAATACATTTTAACATAAGGAAAAACAGGGCCCTGAAATATGAACAACCCTTCTATCTAGATACTTCATACAACTCATAGGGGATGTATCCAAATGGTTTGTGCTATCTCAAGTTACATTAGCCTCATAAATAGTGAATCGCTCTACCCCTACATCCTAACATCGCTGCAGCCACCGACCGTGGTTAAAATCACCACTTCATATACTACTAATGGCATCAACTCGAGATGCTGCATGATAGACGTTTAGGTGTTGTAGAACCTTGTAGTTGATAATATTTCCCATTAAAGCCAACACACTGGTTTTGAACAGTGTAAAGGGTTTAAGTTAACAATTCTGTTTATGTAAATTCGCAACCTGAAGACCATATAATATGAGACAAGGGGTCTGCCTCATAGTAGATACAGATTTATTACCACACTTGGGTGGAAAGACAATGGAAAAGCACAGGTAATATATTGCGTATAGCTGTTGTAAGTTGATGCGGTCCACTGAGCACATACACCCTCCTTCATTACCCAGTTTTTGAATGGGTTTGAGTGGGTGACAAGTGTGGCATAAGTGAGATAAACACCTCGTTGGGCAGTGTAGCCAGTATATAGACAACAGGCTGTCATACATAGTGAATACAGTGACCAAACTCAGTGTTTATCTACCACATAAATATGTAGCACCCCGCTACCAAGGACTATATATATATATATATATATATATATATATATATATATATATATATATATATATATATATATATATATATAAGGTTAATATGGTAGTTGCAGTGTATATACAAGAAAAGTACATATATCATATTTACCATTCCCTTAGCCAGCCACCTTGAGGTTCTGATATACATGTATGATAAGTACCCAATACTCCACAGAGGACTTAACACGTAAGGGCTAATCAGGTGCATGTATTGTATAGGTGCACAATGCCTCTACTCGTTACATTAGTTCTACCTGTTCAGGTATCGTATTAAACAGTATATTCCTCAGGCAGTACATGAGTTCCCATCTATATCCAGCGACATGTCTCCTTTTAAAATCCAGGTGTATGCCCCTTTTCTATGTCACAATGTGTTTTCTACTTTATATAGGGCTAGCATATTGAGAATTCATCCTCGGCGATTTTGTGGGTGTGAATGACTAAGGATCCAGTCTCTTATTTGAGCAGTAATAGGAGGACCAGGTATGTAGTTACCTGGGTAGTTAGGCTACAGATCAATATCAGGTAGTGTTCAGGTCAGGGCCTGTCTCAGTGTATATATTTATATCATAGACTATAGGTATGTGGACAGTAGGATATCGTTATCTGCTGTGAATGGAAACATGTGTTTGTATATGGAGATAAGCTATCAGGTGCACAGTGAGATTACAGCAGACTTATCCATAACTGGTAGCAATAAGCTAGGTACCAATGGGTCCTCTTCATGTATCATTATGTCACCATCATGTAGCCAATCTCTTTCCCAAGCGCAGTCCACATTGGAGAGTATCAATTAAATCGTTCTATATGGGACTTAAGGCCAATGTGTACATGTGTGTTCAGAGGTCTCCCCAAGGGTCTGCTCTTTTAGTGGACACACTGCAATTTGCGTGCACATGTATAGACCCTTCACGTACTGGAGAGGGAGGTATGTGGCTAACACGATTAGAGTGGTTGGAGTGGTACGTTAGACCTTCTCCATTATTAACGACTCGCTGGCTGTGGTGATATATATATATATATATATATATATATATATATATATATATATATATATATATATATATATATATATATATATATATATATATAAAGAACTTTTCAGAGGGGGAAGGGGTGGCAACAAAAGATAGAAGGAGCTGACAGTTCTGTGCCATCATGCGTCGCAAATAGCCATACTGGTTATTTATCAGGATCATCTAGCTCGTCTCTAATGCCAGTTCCAGCAACAGGGTTATTATGGGTACGGTGCAAGTTTTATGTACTGCTACATGCATTTGGAAACTTGTATAAGTCTCAAAAGCTTGTGCTGGTCGTTTTCAAAATAACTTCCAGTGTGTTACATTGGATTGGTTCAACACCCCAGTCATGGTCTAATAATGTTAATTTACAACAATCTATGACAGAGCCCCCTCGCATAAAGTACCCTGTGGGACTGTCTCCCATTTGACCGGATCTATGAGACGAATGATCAAATCTATAGAGTGCGGGAGGAAGCTGCTACTGGGGCACATGCTTGAAGGGTATGCATCTGTACCAATTTTGAGACAATAAAAATTTCAATCAGGCCACCCTTAAAAATATTTTCGTTTCCTGTCCAGAGGCCTGTTGGATTTTTTTCGTGAGAATGGGAATTTTTTTTCCTGAGTTATGAAAAACAATTTATTTTTTTCGTCCATCAGCACAATAATCTAGGTTTCCAATCACTAAATCTTAGAACGTGATGGCAAATTCATGCCGTCCCCGCTTACAATGCTCATGACAAATAAAAATATTTTCCTAAAAAAAAATTGTTCCCTCCCTCCCTCATGGGTCTAAAAAATCCCACCCTCTGGACGGGAAACGGACATATTTTTAAGGGTGGCCTCAATCAAAATCATTCTCTACTCTTTTTTCAATGTTCTGTCATCCATGACGATTCCAGAGGCTTTTCTCCTACATTGGCTCCCAATGAAGCTTTAGGCTTCTTGCCCTCAACTTGGAATGTCTCTTCTCCACAGGGGGATTCAACATGATATATGTCACTGGGCCTATGAACCTAATAGTACCATTGTGAGAACCACTTTTCCACACTTGGTCAACGATCATGGCTTTCATTCACTTTGCCATTAAGACAAGTCCAATCCTCCATCCATCATCCAAGTGGGGAGTAAGACTCGCGGTAAACCTGAATATCATGTAATTCTTCCACGTGTAACATTACATTGGCTCTCACCCGTTGGCCTTTGGCCATTGCGTTAAAAGCCACTACTGGCTCAACCTCTCATAGTCTGGATGACGGTAGAATCTTGATGGATGGCAGTACATTGATTATTTATAACTAAACCATGCCACACAATGCCTTTTAATCGCCTACAGACTCACAGGCACGAGTCATATTACCACCCCATGTTGGGAGAGGCTTCACTAAAATATGGAGTTCAAGTACTAAAGACATGAAATATTCATAGCATGCCTATCTAGATTATTCAAGAAAACTAATAACACCCCCACACCATGCAGCACTTATCCCCATCTTGCCGCCCCCTCCAGTTTTCATATAAATTTACCTATTTATCTTCTTTAGACGGGCTCTCTATCTAACTCTATCCATGTTGGGTCCTCCCTATGCAAGAATTGAGTTACTCCACGCTCCGTATTGCATTTTCTTGCACAATCTAAAATTTGTCTAACGAAGAGAAGAATAGCACAAATGTAGTACCGCGTTGTTGACTGCCCAATCAATCCCACAACAGAGCTTCTGTAACGTCTTTATCCCATCACTGGCACTGCAAATGCCCTAACCGAATATCCGCCCGTTCCTCCTGGCGGTTTATAGCAGACTTTACTTCTGGAATACTGGAGGTACCAATGATATGGAGGGTGGACCATCATACATAACACATAAGAAAGCAAATACCAGTCTCTCCCCCGGGGTCTCTCCCAGTCCTAGCCTGACCCACATCTGCAGAAGGTTGCCACAATGATGGTGGGATATCCTGTGATAAGGGCGTGCCGGAAATGATCATGTCAGATCACCTTCAGCCCTCAGACACATGAGTCTCTCCCCCAGACACGTAAAAACCATGAGACACGGAAACACCAGCGGGGACAACGATCCCTTCTCCTTCCCAAACGAGCTGCTCATCCCACCCACCCACATACGCCTGTGGCGTCACAGAGCTGCTATCACTGTCGAGCTATGGGTGCAGGTGGCCTTGGGGACCAGTGTAGAGCTCCGATTCAATTAACTCAATGTATGGTGAGCTGCTCCAACCTACTTTCTGAGAGAATGCACACTTTTAATGATGGTGGGTCATTAAAAGAAATCCTGCCATGGGTGTGATCGATGTCTTATCACAACACACCCACGCAGTAAGGGATCACAACGCCGCCACAGAAAGCCACTTCTAGGGCCACTGCAATTTCCCATTGTATCTAATGCTGAATGTGATCTACAATTAACAAAACAAGAAACTTGAAATTAAAGGTCGTTTTCTAGAGAGAGACAGAGAGAGAGAGATAGAGAGAGAGAGAGAGAGAGAGAGAGAGAGAGAGAGAGAGAGAGAGAGAGAGAGAGAGAGACAGACAGAGAGAGAGAGACAGAGAGACAGAGAGAGAGAGACAGAGAGACAGAGACAGAGACAGAGAGAGAGAGACAGAGAGAGAGAGACAGAGACAGCCAGACAGCTTGTCAGACAGACAGACACAGACAGAGAGACGGTAGAGAAATATATATATATATATATATATATATATATATATATATATATATATATATATATATATATATATATATAGAAAGGCAGAAATGTTGAGTGGAGGAACAGATAGAGGCACAGCGAGGCCGCCAGAGGCATGCAGAGGAAGGGATTTGGAAAAGAGACAGACATCCACACACACAGAAACATAGACAGACTTTAAAGCAGAATGATGCAAGTTCCGCTTCTCAAACAACAAGTCCAAATGCCAACTCAAATTTCGGGTATTAACTGTTCTGCTCACTTCAGTGGAGATAAATTCCAGGCACGCTGTTTGATGTGTGTTCCCAATGCGATTTGGATGAGAAACACAGTTTGGAGAATTTGAGGTGTTTAATTTACGCATGATTAAATTTGAAAATGATGGTCCTGGTAAAATTAATGACTCTGTGGCAAAGTATAACAACAACAGCAAACAGACAAGAGAAAGGTCTCTTTTAGCTGCATAGTAATTTTAAAGGTGTCCAGTCACGATATGAGGTATATTTCTGTTCAAATCTGGTATCATTCATGTAAAGAGTGGAAGAAGGATGGTTTAAAAAAAACACTTAATGAAATGCAATGATGCCAATCAACAGTCACTGTGCCAGAATCAATCTTGAATCCAGTCATGCATAAAGCTCAAACGTCATAAATGAGTCGCATTTCCCAGGTACTTTTAACAGCAATTAATCAACCCAATGGTGTTGTCGTGATGCGAAACGTAATGAGCAAAACATGCTAGTTTATAAGCGCAGAACCAAGCAGCAAAATTAATTGAATTAAAAGGACAATTTATTTTATTCATTTTGAAAATGAAGGGTGACGCGAAAAACTGAACCCTGGTATAAGCTATAAATCACACACACCCATATTACATGTGCATGCTATTTCAGGAACGCGTCCACCAACATAAGTACATGGATTCCAATTAAAATTCACCCCCTTCGGACACATAAATTGTCTCCATCTAATTGAGCTCTTTGATTAGCTTATCATGGTGTGTGGTCAATACGGAAATAGGGATGTGGCCCAGGAGGAAAGTAATGATTGAAGAGGCCGAATAAAATGCATTCCCTGAGTAAAATTGAACCCATCTGATAAGCTCATCATAATCGCAAATTGGTGGACAAGTTTAACTTCCACTACCTCCAATATAATTTCGCTATTTGTATCACTATTGATTTTACTTGCACTAATATCAGTGGAATCAGTAGACCTAAGTTATTATTTTTTTTTAATATTAGGAACAAGGCCTCGTTTTTTGTTGTTGTAGAAGTATCGCCATAATGCACCAATGGAATGCGGGAGAGTTACTGGCTGGTACAGAATCGGTGCATCATGTGCATCCGTCTGAGTGTATCAACATTGAAATGTATGACCAATATATGATGCATGGGTTCAGCACTGGAAAGTACCAGCCAGGGCTACTTTTATTATTAGCACCATAGGGACATGAGGAAATGCATTAAACCACTATACGGCATGTACCCATTCATCTCAGTTATATATACACGGGGTTAGGGCCCAAGTTATCAGCGAGGACAACGATCACTAGCGGTATTAATGGTAGGATTACTGCAGGGATTACAGTAGGAATGAATGCCTGATGCATCTCTGTATTGATTCCGACCTGAGGTCATGGCAAAGCTTCCAGCGGGAATGTAGCCTGTAACACTCACAGTATACAATGTGTTTGTCATTCATTGTGGAGTAAATGGGAGATTTGTAAATTGGGTTGATATCTTAAACTAACTCTATTGGACTGTTTTATGTATGTTCCCTGTAGGACACAGTATGATTCATGAGTCCAAAATAGGCTAAGGATTTTAGATCTTGGTGCTGCAGCATTTACATGTTTACATTATCAAAGAGTCAGCATTCATGAGGTTTGGTCTTGTGAGAATACAAAATCACATACACATGCAGTTAGCTGTAACCTCTGAGTAAATTACTGGGTGTTACCACCCATAGAAATATAGAGAAAAATGCCCCTGACCAGAGGACACAGGACAGGGGTAGTTACATGACTGTGATATACACTTACCCCCATGATGGGTAATCACTCACACAACCTACCCCGTTACAACGCTAGCATGTTAGATGGAGTTTTCCATGACAAGTCGGATCACGTAAATCTCCCATCAGAGCTGAATAAGGCTCGGCTTGCTCTACACTAATGGGGCAGGTTCAGTGGCTCGGGTAAACCACCGTCCGACCATGTATAAAAATAATATTGTGACTGGCAGTCGCTTAGCTAAATCTAGGCCTATAGTATACTGACCCTGAGGGCTGCACTTATTTGTAGTCTGGTGGGGCATGGTGCTGTAAATCTACATTGTATTACGCATCATGTATGACATTTGCTATTTTGTACATGCAGTAGATATATACCTTCATGCTTTTCCATTCAGTTACAGACTAACTGTAATATCAATTGATAAATTCCAAGAGAAGCAATAAAAAAGGCAAATTGATATAACCGAGGATCATTGTTTTGAATTTTTCCTTTTTATCAACGTCCTTTCAGCAAGCTTTGATGAAAGCAGGGCATGGCTGTGACCCTCTTGGGACACGCAACAACCCTGGAAGGCGCCTCCCATGGGAAGGCAAGACGTGTGTAAACCACACTACTGTGTACCAAGACGGCCCCATGTGTCAACCCTGCTTCTGTCCACAGGCATTCTACAGTCAGTGAGCATCACCACTCATCCACAATGATTGACTGAACTCACTGACAGCAGGAGTGGTGATAGTGCATGCACTAGGACCTAGTTCACCATCTACATGTACTAGGCCCACGACAAAAGCAGCCACTGCGCCGGCTCCTGCCAGCGCTGCAATGCTCCAGCTATGCAATTGCATCGTGTTGCTGGCGGCGTGCTGTGACTCCCCTGCCGATGGTGGAGCTGCCTGAGGGGAGTCTAGGACTCACCCCAACCATGGCTCCCTACCATTGGCCTCCCACACACGTGCTCATGACTAAGCTTATCTTACCTGGCTGAGAATCCAGTGTGTTGGTGGTTGTGATGAAGGTGCTGTAGGTTTAGTTGGGGGAATACGGAGGTACAGCCAGAGCTTGACCCTCCTCCTCCTCCTCCCCCACCATGTATACGGGCGGTGGGCGCTCTACACAACCTGGGTTTGAGACTGGTCCTGGCACTACTGTGTCAGCCAGCTAAGCACGTCCTCAGTACCGGCCGTGCGTGCATCCCTCACACCCCCTCCATTCTACGATCCATGAGACCCTGGTGGTATCGATTTTCCCGCGGCCACAGCTTACAGAACGCATGCATGTCGACAGGGAGCGGTCGTCAGTGAGCTGCCTACAGACGATACACCGGGGAATGGGTCTGGCGCTTTCCACCAAGAAAATATTTAACACCATGAGAGCAGGTTTTATTTCTTTACTGTGACCATTAAGGCATGGGTCCAGATCCCCACCCACCTGGTACAGGATCGCAGCTAAATATAGCAACTGGTGGAGATCAGGGAAAGTAAAGAGTAAACTATAGCAATCAATCTACGATCCACTGCTAATGGATCCAGCTTCCTCCAGGGTTTTGATCTGACCATGGAGGAATTGACGATGCGGGTGGGTGATACAGAAGCTACTACATGTACTGTATGAGTGCATTGGTGGCTGTGGAGTGATGTAGGGGGTGGGCGATATGGGTAGATTGGTCTTCTATTGGAAGTGGGGGTTGGACAGGGGGCAGGGTCATGCTGTAGAATAGACCACAGGGTTGGGGAGGGGGGTGTTACATGGCCATTGAGCCGTGAGCAACTTGGCACGAGCAGCTCAACAACCTCCTCGTGAACCCGTCAATAATCCCCGTATAAACAAAGCACTCAGGACTGCATTCATTCTCCCATTAAAATCCATCAGAGCAGATATCCAATGTGACTAATTCCAAATACAATCAAGGAATCCATGAATGGATTTTTGAAAGGAAGGAAGAATTGAAGTGGTAGCATTAGTGCTACATGGTTCCTTTCATTGAGAACAATAGCTTTCGTGATGCAAAGCGAATTAAAAAGAACCAACGGACCATTGCCCAACGTCTATAACTAATCAGAAATTTACTTGTACAGGTTGATTTGAATTCAAAGAAGATAACGTGAGGGGATGAATAATAAATGAATAAAACTTCAGCTTAAGACATCAATTAGCGAACTTTTAGATCTACTACATCCACTTGGGAAAATACGATGACGTTGCAAGTTTTAACAGTACTAAGCTGTAGATTCTTCACATGCCACTTGTTTTTTGTTGAAAGAAGCTGGCCCAGGATTAGCCAGAGTCAATACCAAATGGGAGCTGAGAAAGGGTCGTCTTACTGCACCAGTGTGTGGCCGTGTACACATCCCGAAGCCTGCCCCTATCTGCTTTCCCATTTCTCTGAAGGTGCAACATCAAGAAGCCCATGAACATCACAAGCCTCACTCCACAAGTGGACTTATTAAGGTGGCATCAGGACGACGACTCCTGCGAGAAATGTGACCTTAGGGAACACAATTCGGCTTTTTGGCTTACAATACTGACTGGACATGGCCATCAAAGGAATGGGATCGAAGGCTGGGGGCTGGGGGCTAAAGATCTAGTCTGAGGTCGGGGGTATGAAGTGGGTTGGGTTGGCCTAGGTGCAGGCTTGTGATGGGGGTCTCACGATTGGCGATATTGGGATGAGGGTTTCGGTGAGGCTCTACAGGGTTTCCACAGGGGATATAGGAGTTTTTGATGGCTATGGTGGGTCAAGGGTTGTGTTTGAGGTTGGGGATTTAGAAACATTAAGGGTAACTTTAAACCCTCAAAGATGGATTTCCTTTTTGGGAAGGTTTAAGTAAGATAGCCCTAGGATAAGGGTTGACTGTGCTATCTGATTGGGTTAAGTAGGGCCTAACATCATTCACAGTGGATCTCTGCCAGTCACTTGGCGGTCAGTCCCGTTGACCTCTCCATCTAATAATGGCCACAGGTCAGGCTCGTCTGCAGAAGGGGGAAGACAGTAGTGGTCAGAAATACAGCTTATCGGTCACCTCTGACAATACACAGACCCATTTCTAGTGTTGTGTTTTTGCATTGATGGTTCAATGTAGGATAGCATCTAGGGTGGTCTCTGCACCGTGTCATAGTATCGTAAAAGCAGGACCTATAGGCTATAGTTAGCAAGAACACATTGAAATAATGCTGGCTATAATCAACACCATTTCAATTGTTATCTTGACCACGGGAAAGTAGACCTTTTTGCCCTCTTGGCAAATTCTTGGGAGCACTGGATCGACATTGCACATTCAATACTGGGGCAATTTTGGTTTTGATAATGGCCAAGAGTTACCACAAGTCCACATGCTTGCAGTAGTGTTCATATCAATGTCATGTTGGCTCAACAGTAGGCCAACATTGACATATTTTTTTTACAATATGGTAGGCCTAGGCCTATGACCATACTATCCATAGTCATAGGCCTGATGTTAGTTCAATCTTTATCCACTTGGCAAAAGACGTATAGCCAGGGCCCCTGGGCTATGTACTGTTTGGGAATGTTTGAACGAAAAGAGACCATTGAACAAATGAAAAAGACGTTTTTCTTATAATATCCCAAAACGTTTTTAAAAAATTTTTAAACGTCCAGGAAGATTTCATGCGTAGATTTGACGTTTTTTACTATTCTTGCAAAACCTATAGATTTTCTAGACCCAAAAATAATGTGTTGTTTTTTTCCTCTAGAGATGTAGTGGGCATTTAGATTTCCTGATTTCCACGGCTACTGGTAACTATGTTGGCCCAATCAAGCCTCAAAAAAAGAGTCAAGGCTCAGGCAAACCAGCCACCTATTCGAATGGATCTCACAAAGATACAACTGAAATTTAGTGAGCACACATATGCTCCACCTATGTTTGATAATTATTTACCTTAATTTTAAGTTTTAGGACAGACCTTTCCTCAATTGCAGGCTTTACATATCGATATTGTTGTTTCCAAAGGCAGTGCAGAAGAATCGGACGTAAACTTCTTTTGCACCGGAAATAGATGCGCTGCCACCTGGCGGTTTTTTTTTTTAGGTCACTGAAAGTTTTGGAGATTACCAGCAGGTGGCACTACCTAGAGAAAAATTCCCGCTTGAGATTATCCTTCTTTGATCATCAGGTTATGGCTGTTCAAGGGTCTCAAATGAGTGCAGCTTTCATCTCAGTACAAAGAAATGACCTCCGTATACCAAAACACCGCCTCACATGAGGGGTCTGAAATTTGTACGTCCCACCCCTCCCCGTTGATAATAGTGACCACTCCACTACGCAATGGATAGGGGTCAAGCAGAGAAATGGGAACGGACCTTCTTCCATCAGTAACCCTCCATAGGCTAAATGTCTATGTGAGTGTGGGTTGATTGTTGATGATTCAGCATGCGTGTTCATGGAAAGAACTTGGGGGGTGGGGAATCGCTTCTCAATAGAGCCTAAGGAATGTCATTTAGGCCTACAATCTCTGTATAAATCCTCTAATCAATTCCACCACAGTGACTGCTATGCCTATTATAGACAATTGTCAATAACAATGAAAATCTATTACTCAACTGAGATATGATTTGTCGGTGATCATGTTTGAACTGCAACAAGTTACATTTTGCAAATCCCCGGTCTTTTCAATGTACAATGTAGTCTGTGACCAATATGCAGTAGTTCCCACATAACTCCCTCCTTCCATTCTCCTTTATGGCCCTTAACATAAGTACCATAGACTGCGGGTCCAAAACGTACTCATTTTTTTCACACTTAACAAGGCACCCCGCATGAATAAGAGTAGGGTGCTGGTAGTCCCATCTTTTCATCGTGGTAAGTAGTATAATAGATGGTCTTTTCTGAATATTATCCAGAAAAGACCATCATATTTGGATTATCCAGAGAAGACCTCCTATTTTTAGATTATTTATAAAAGAGGTCGTTTATAGATATATTTAATTTATCTATAAAAGAGGTCGTTTATAGATATATTTAATTTATCTATAAAAGAGGTCGTTTATAGATATATTTAATTTATCTATAAAAGAGGTCGTTTATAGATATATTTAATTTATCTATAAAAGAGGTCGTTTATAGATATATTTAATTTATCTATAAAAGAGGTCGTTTATAGATATTGTAATAACCAGAGTCGACACCGTATATAAAGAATGGAATATAAAGTTACAGCCGTTGTTGTTGTTTTATTTCTTAGGAGCCTTAAGGACTAACAGCCACTGGTCATCAGTTACTCGCTTATACTGATACTTGTACTTGTACTTATTCTTGCTTAGAGACGCCACTCTGTTCGTGAGCTAGGACTAGCCACCGAACTCCCTTAAGATAGCTTACACGTAGGCCACCTGAGTGTCTGATCGCGTCCCCCCTAAAACCACCGAACACCGCGTTTTATAGCCCCCGGCCGCCGACGGTGACGTCACAAGGCTGTGACGTCACCGCCGACGCCCCACCTAGCGGCCACAGCGGGAACCCGCCACCGAGCTTCGGTGGCCGCCGCCGAGCCGCCGGCCTATGTTTATTACATCCCTCCCACCTTACTTTATTCTATGGGTATAACATTTATAATAAACATAACTCGAGTGTCCAACAATGGCACCCGGGCCGTACAGCCTAAGGACTCGTATTACTTTGCTTAACCTAGATTCTTTTACCCCTATGATTACCGTAGTATGTACCAGGTGAGTACCCCCCCCTTATTATCATGATTATTTACAATACCTATGGGCTCCAACAGCGGACCGCCCGTCTTTAACTCCCTAACTATATATTGTAATAACCCGACTAGCGTGTGAACGATTTACAATGACTTAATCTGGACTACCAGCACCAACAGTGGGCTGTTCCTAATTCGCTTATGCACAACATGTGACATCAATTATCATACTGTCTAGGAATAAACTGTTATTAATAAGAAACTGACCATGTTTGGTTTTCATGTGATAACCTTATCTCTACATTTATACACGTAACGAAATATATATACATCCGACCACCGGAGATCTGCGGTCTAGAAGGGCGCGGTAAAACGCTGCAGGAATTGGGGCCGTCCCTTCATTGTCCTGGCCACAGGGATCCTCCCGACTCTCTGGGCCGCCAGCCCTTATCTTATGCTGCTTGTCTTATGCCCTGGGGGCTTCCAGGGGTGTTCAGGGCCTGGGTTTCCTGGCAGGTACTCAATCCCCCACCAGTACTCCCCTTACCCCTACTAACCCCCTTCACACCCCCCTTCCCGGCTGTCCTTCAGCTTCCCGGCTGCGCCCTCCGACGTCCCTGCCATCCCTGCTCACCGGCCACTGCCCGTCCCCTCCTCCCCCACGCGTCTCTCACTCTCCTTCCTGGCAACCGCTCCTCCCTCCTACTGGCTCCCCCTCTGCTGTTCCTCCCTGACCATCCGACGGATCCGCTCCTCTAGGTCGCGGCTCAAGGGCGCCTCGGCTGGTCGCGGTGGTGGCGGCTGCGGGGCGGCCCTGGAGGGCCCTGAGAGCGGTGGGACGAAGGGTGAGAGGGTCTGGTGGCCATATCTCCCTTGTCCCTGGGCTGACGGCGGCGGTAGACCAAAGCCCGAACCCTGGGGCCCGGCCGTCGCAACTGCTCCTGGCGCCTGGGTGGGCGGTCTGCCCGCTGCAGCCGACGGTGGGGGTCGCCCCACTCCCGGAGGGGGAGGTGGAGGTGGTGGTGGGGGTACGCTTCCCTGACCCATCCCTGGGTCGTACCTCTGAACTGTAGTCGCGTAATAGTGTGTACGCCACAGGGATGGGCCCACCAGCTCCACCCACCCGTGCGCCCGCCCTCCTACGGGGGTGTATTCGTCGCCCAAGTCCGGGGATGGAGCCAGCCCCACCGCCCACTTCTGTAGCTTGTCGGGGTTGTCCACCCGCCGCCAGGGGATTCGTTGGTAGGTATCCCCAATCCAAAGCGGCCTCCCCGCCAGCGGGTCCATTTCCTCCGCCCGCGGCAGGCCGGGGACCTCCACCCCAGGGATCCTCTCCCCCCACTCTTCCCGCCACTCCTCTCTCCTGGGCCCCGCCCCCCGGCGGCCCCTCTCCTCCTCATACCTTTCCTCGTACTCCCGGCGCCTCCGGTACTCCCCGTAGCTCTCGTTCCTGTGGGGGCCAGCCTCGTACCGCTGACTCCCCCGGCCCTCTCGCCTCGTCTCCTCATCCACTCTTCTCTCCTCCCGTCTCCTCCTCTCCCTTTCCTCAACCTGTCTCTCCTCCCTCTCTCTCCTATCCCGGTCCTCTCTCTCCTTCTTCTCATGGGCCGCTCTCTCCTCCCTCTCTCTCCGATCTTCCCTCTCCTTCCTCTCCCTCTCATCCTTCTCCTTCCTTTCCTTAGCCACTCGTTCCTCCCTTTCCTTCTTTTCCCTAGTCGCCTTCTCCTCTTTCTCTCTTTTCTCGGCCATCTCCTTCCTTTCCCTCGCAACTCTCTCCTCTCTCTCCTTTCTCTCCTTCTCCTCTCTTTCTTTCTTTTCTTTATCCCTCTTTTCTCTGGCCGCTCTCTCCTCCTCCCTCTCCCTCTTTTCCTTTTCCCTCCTTTCCTTTTCCCTAGCCGCCTTCTCCTCGTCCCTCTCCTTCCTCTCTCTCTCTTTCTTCTCCTTGGCCGCTCTTTCTTCCTCTCTCTCTTTCCTCTCCCTCTCTTTGCTGCCCTTCCTCGCCTTCTCCTCCTCCCTCCCTTTTCTGTCCCGCTCCTTCCTGTCCTTAGTGGCCGTCTCCCCCTCTCTCTCCTTCTTATCTCGGGGTGCCTTTACTCCCTCTCCTCCCTTCTTCTCCCTTTCCTCCGCTCCCTGACTAGCGGCCACGGGTAGCGGCGCGCCCCCCATCGTGACCGTGCGGATCTCGGCCTCGGCCTCAGGCGCTGGGCTGTCCTCGCGGTCCAGCCCAGTAAGGGTGATTACCCGCCTGTCGACCGCCTCCCCCGGAGATGCCTCCTCCTCGTCAGAGTCCGTAGTCAGGGGCACGCTACGGTAGGCCACCGGCCCCGGACTGGGCTCCTCCTCCTCCCAGTCGAGCTCCTCCTCCTCCTGGCTGTCGTCCACCACTCGGGCGGCGATGAGGCCCTCCAGTTGGCTCCCCGGAGCCGGGGTGTTGTTGTCGGAGGTGTGGGGCTGAACGGGGGGCGGCGTGGTTTGTAAGATACGCCGCACCTGCTCCGGCGGTAGGCCCTGGCGGGGGGACCCCCCAGCGACCAATTCGCTCCCCCCCTCTTCTGTGTCCACCGTGGCAGGTGAGGGGCGGTCCAGCGACACCACCTCCCCCTCGGGGGTCCGCCACTGCCGACGTTGCAGGGCTTCCGCCAGCAACTGTCGCTGGTACCGCCTCGCCATCTCCTGGGCCATCCGGCCTGTCTGTCGGAGGAGACCCTCTCCGACCCCGGCTGGGGCTGGGTCGCCCCCCTCGCTCCGGAGCAGCGACCGCAGCAGGAGCGGGTCGCCCTCACCCCCGGCGGAGGGGGCGTCCAGAACCTGGTCTAGGATGGCCTCCGCTTCCGCGCCCAAGGTCGACTGGACGGGTGTGCACCGCCCCATTTCCTCCACCAGGACCCTGGCGGCCTCCCGGTCCTCCGCAGAGTGGTGACGGGACCGGCCTTGCCCTGTCGAGCCCTGAGCCTGGTCGCCCCCGGCTCCCGTCCGGGCCACCTTGCTAGGTGTGGCTGCCTCCTCTTCTCCCTCCCCCAACTCGATCCGGGGTGGATCGGCGTCCCACGCCTCCGCGGCCCCCCTCGACTCCGACTTCCGCTTTCGATCCCTCTGCGGCGAGCGGCTGTGCTCTCTCGGCTGCGGAGCCGGGCAGACCACACTGCGCAGCCGCCGGGGCGATCGACGCGGGCTTGCGGGCACGGGAGTCCTTTCCGTGGTCAGGCGGGCCGCCCTTCGGGTGCTGCTGCGGGAGCGAGGCCTGGGCGAGTCTCGAGCGCTGGCGGGGCTGGCCGCCGGGCTGTCCCCACCACTCTCGGTGGCCCTCTCCCCGGTGGTTGCCTCCTCGGTGGTCTTCCCCCCGTGGTCGGCGGCCTCCTCCACACGGTCGGTGGCCGTCTCCGAGGCGTTGCCCTCCTCCCCTTCGGGGTCCGCGCCAGCGCCCTCCTCGGATGGCGATGGCTCCTCCCCGGTGGCGGTGGCTGCCGCTCCGGTGGCGACCCCCCTATACCGTATGGTATATAGCGGTGGCCGATCAGCCTTGGACAGGCTCAGCCACGGGTGGCCCGGGTGTTGTGTTGACATGTGGGTCATGAGGTCGTCCCACCGACCCTCTTTCGCCTGCGCCTGGCATTTCTTCCCTGGGCAGTTCCACCCCGGCCCCTTCTCCGCATGGACAGCCTTCACATGCCGCGAGAGGCTATCCTTTCGCATAAATTTGCGGCCACAAATGGAGCAGGGGAGAGGCACCGACGACTTCTTCATGATGTCGGATTCGGTGTCGGTGTCTCTCTCGGGCCACGCCGCGCCTCGTTCTCGTCTTTCTAGGTCGGCGGTCCTAACGAGGTCGCGGTGTAGTTCCCGATCGCTACACCAGGCGGCCTCCGCGTCAGCCGTTGGTGTTCGGCGGTCGGTGGGTGTGGCCGTGGCCACCTCCATTTCCCGCCTCTGCCTTTCCTCCCACCGCCGATTCTTGGCCGCAAAAATTGCGACCACCTTGTCACTCATCTCTCCCTCCGGACCGATCGCAGGTAAGTCCCTCTTTTGTTGAGTCAATTTCCCCCGCCCCACCACTCTCTCAGTGCTAATTTCCTTTCTTTCGTTTTCAGGGCGCCACCCCCCACCGTGGCCAGCCGGTGGCCGAAGGATGAAATCCGCTTTCCCGGGCCTGGGGACCCTCACTCCACACCTTCCAGCCTCTCTCCGGATTCCCTCTCTCTCAGGTAAGACACCCCCGCCCTTTTTCTCCCCTTTTACGAGGTTCCAGTGCCAATATGACGCGCACAAGCGCCCTCCTCTTCTAGTCACCGCACCCATGGGAGCCGCCGAGTCGCCGGTGTCCCCGTGGTCGGCGGGAGTCGCCTTGGTTACCGCCGTAACACCCGGATGTGGCCCGCCTTCCGCCGACCACACTAGGTGGCGCCCCGGTGGCTTTACCCCTGCGGCCGCTCCAGAGGGCGCCACCGGTGGCCGCTCCCCACCGGCGGCCGACCCCGCCCACCGTACCACCTCTACAGGTTCCCCCCGCGGGGCCTGGGTCTTTTTCAGTAAGTCATAGTGAACCACTCGGAGCTTCCGGCCCTTTTTGATCTCCCAAACCGGCCCCCCCAAACTCCGGGTGATCGTCCAGGGGCCCGACCATGGCCGCATGAACTTGGGGCACTTGCCTACCTCTTTCTTAGGCAGCAGGTAGTATACCGTGTCCCCGACGGCCAGGTCCTCCCCCCTCACTCGGGTGGAATAGTTCCTCTCCTGCCGGCGGACCGCTTCCCCCATATGCTTTAAAGCATAAGCGTGGCCCTTCGCCATCCGGACCTGCAGTTCCACGGCGAACCCCTCCCCGCCCCCGGCTCCCTCCGGGTGGCCCCCTTCCGGCTGGGGGTAGATGAGGCTCCCAGGTAACAGCGTCTCTCTCCCCATCATCATGAAGTTGGGGGTCTGGTTGGTCGACGCCTGCACCGACGACCGATAAGCGGCCATGACGAACGGTAGCTGTAAATCCCAGTCAGCTTGGTTCTCGTCCACCGTCATGGCGAGCATGGCCTCCACCGTGCGGTTGCACCTCTCCACCAATCCATCCGACTTCGGATTGTAGGGACAGGTACGGGTCTGTGCCACCCCCAAGAGACGGTGCACCTCCCGGAACATCTGAGCTTGAAAATTCCTCCCCTGGTCGGTATGAATCGTTCCCGGTGGCCCCAGTCGGCAGACCACCTCCGTAACGAAGGCCCGGGCGACTGTTTCTGCCTCCTGGTCCGGCAAGGGGATAGCCTCCGCCCACTTCGTGAAATAGTCCATTACCAGAAGGATGTGCCGGTTCTTTCTCCCTGTCCTCGGCAACGGCCCCATCAGGTCCATGGCCATTCTTTCCAGCGTCGCCGCTACCGGCACATGTCTCATCATGGACCGGGGGGGGGTGCACGGCCCCCTTCCTGCTGAGGCATTGCGGGCAGGTCTCCAGCCACTGTATTAGGTCCCTTCTGTAGCTGGGCCAGTAATAGGATTGCTGTAACCGTCGTAGGCTGCGGACCCTCCCGAAGTGGCTGCTCAGAGGAGCCCCATGCACTTCCGCCAACACTTCCGGCACCCTTCCCTCCGGGACGACTATCTGGCCGAAGGATCGGCCCCCCGGCTCCCACCAGACCCGGGTCAACACCCCTCCCTCTAGCCTCAGTCGCGGCACCTGTACCGCCAGCGCCCGCACGGCGTAGGGTTCCCCGGCCAATTCGTCCGATGCGGGGCCCGCGTTCTTCGCTACCCACCGCCGGACCCTCCCCAGAATGGCGTCCTGGTTCTGTACTGCCGCCCAGTGCTCCGCAGAGGACAAGACGGGACCCTCCTCCTCCCCGTCCCCCTCCGCCGTCCGGGGCCTCCCGCTGGCCTCCTCAGCCTCCGCCTCTGCGGCCGCCTCCCTCCTCGTTACTGCCCTGCATTCTCCCGGTTGGTCGAACAGGGGAGAGCCCCCCTCCCCCTCCATACCGCACTGAGTGCATGGCCGCCTGGACAATCCATCCGCGTTACCATGATCCCGGCCGGGGCGGTGTTCGATCACGTGATCGAACGTCTCCAGGAGTTGTAGCCACCGGGCCACCTGCCCTTCTGGTTCCCGGAAGCTCGCCAGCCATTTAAGGGCTGCATGGTCTGTGCGTATCCGGACCGGCCGCCCAACCAGGTAGTGCCGAAACTTTTTCACCGCGAACACCACCGCCAGCAATTCCCGCCTCGTCACACAGTAGTTGCGTTCGCAACGGCTCAGCGTCCTACTGGCATAGGCCAACGGTCGTTCCCGACCCTCCTGCATCTGCGAAAGGACGGCGCCTAGCCCCATATCGCTGGCGTCCGTGTCCAGCAGCAGGCGCCCCTCCGCCCTTGGATATGCCAACACCGGAGCCTCACTCAGTTTCTCCTTCAGACAATGGAAGGCCTCTGCACAGGATCTGTCCCAGCGGAATCTTTTGCTCTTTTCGGTCAATTCCGACAGGGGCCGTGCGATGGCCGCGAACCCGGGCACAAAGCTGCGGTAGTAGCCACACAACCCCAGGAAGGACCGGACATCCGTTACCGAGACCGGGGTGGGCCATTCCCGGACAGCTGCCACCTTCTCGGGATCGGTCCCGATCCCCGTCTTATCGATGCGGTGGCCCAGGAAGTTGACCTGTTCCCTCACGAACTGGCATTTACTGGCCTTGACCTTGAGACCGGCCTCCTGTAGCCGCTTTAGTACCGTCTCCAGCCGGGTGGCGTGTTCGGCGAGGGTGGCCGAGAACACGATAATGTCGTCCAGGTATACGAGACAGGTGGACCACTGCAGCCCTCGCATCACCACTTCCATCAAGCGTTCAAATGTCCCGGGCGCGTTGCAGAGCCCGAATGGCATTACTTTGAATTGGAACAAGCCCCGGTGCGTCACAAACGCCGTCTTCGGCTTATCCGCCCCCTCCATAGCCACCTGCCAGTATCCCGATGCCAAGTCCAACGTGCTGAACCAACACGCCCCCGCCATCGAGTCCAGTGAATCGTCTATCCGTGGCAGTGGGTAGGCGTCCTTAACCGTCACCGCGTTTAGGCGGCGGTAGTCCACGCAAAACCGCACCCTCCCATCCTTTTTCTTCACCAAGACCACGGGGCTTGCCCAGGGACCCGTCGCCGGCTCTATGACGCCCCTTCTCAACATCTCCTCCACTTCCTTGTCCACGACCTCCCGTCGATGCGGCGCCAGTCGTCGGGGAGCCATTTTAATAGGGGCCGCCACCCCCGTCTCTATGGTGTGTGAGACCAAGTCAGTATGTCCCAGGTCCTCATCGCCCTCCTGGAATGCTGCCTTATTCCGGGCAATGAGCTGGATCCACTCCTGATCATCCTCGACCTGGGTTCCCCCCAACAGCTGCTGTACAAGCGTCCGGGACCCCTCGCGTGGCCCCTCCTCGGTCACCATCCGGCACTCCTCCCCCCGGAGCTCCTCCTCCCCCACAGCCTCGGCCACCGCCACGTGCATCCCCTCATACAGGACCACTGGATTCGGGCCCGGATTGCAGACCAGGACCGGCACCTCCCCCCTCTCGGGTGTCACCAGGGCCCTGCCTATCCGAATCCCCCTCGCCATCTCCACCTTCTCCACTCCTTCCACCAGCATGTCCGTCAGTCCGGCCGATTCCGGCACCCGCGCCTGTATGATCCTCTCCGTGCGACCCCTCACCCATTCCGTCCGCGAGCTCACCAGTCGGCAGGGCTGGGTCCCGTGCTCCTCTTCCGGCCACACCAGCCTCTCCCCGGCCATGTCGATCGTCGCCCGCGTCTGCCTCAAGAAGTCTGCACCCAGCAGGCCCGGGGTGGATATATCGGCCACGACGAATGATGTAGTTTCCGCGCGGCCTGCGCACTGCAGCTCCGCCGTCACCCGACCCTCCACCGGCAGCGGCTTCCCATCCGCCGTATGGAATGCTGTTAACACCGGTCTCAGATCCCCAGGGGACCCCTCCGCCTTCCACCACGCTGTGGAGAGCAAGTTGCTGGTGGCCCCCGTGTCCACCACTAAGTGGATGTCCTTGCCCCATAACGTCCCTCCGACCTCCAGGCCGTTCCCCTTCTTCTCCTTCCGACCCAGCCATTCTCTCCTCCTTTTCTCTCCATGGGTCTCCTCCCGGCTGGAAGAGGGGACCCCGTCTAGTTTTCCGAAGCCTTCTTCGTCGCCTCTCTCTTCCGAGCGGCCTCGACCCGCTTCCTCCAGATAGGGCAGTCGCGCTTAAAGTGGTCCGGCGCCCCGCACTCGAAGCAGCCCCGTCCCCTACTTGCCCCCTCCCCCTCCGCGGTTGCAGGGGCCGATCGGGCCAGGGACTCCCTCATCTGGGTGACCGCCACCCGCAGCTCTCCCATCTCTTCCGCCATTGACTTCGTGGTGGACCTGACCTTCACCGCCTTCGCCCGTTCCTCCTTAAGGTAAGTTTCTGCCCGTATACCCCTTTCCACCGCCCGTAGAAGAGTTGGAATCTCGCCCTGATATATCCACTGTCGGAGCTCCGTATCCTCCAGACATTCGACAAACCTATCCTTAGCCATGCCATCTACCATCTGGGCGTCTGCATTGGGGTAGGACAGCCGCACCAGTCGCAGGATCTCTTCCGAGAGGGTTTGTAACTCCTCCCCCGGCTTCCGCACCCGGGTGCGGAGCAGAGCCTTATACGATTCCACCTGACTCTTCGGCTGGAATCTATTTACTAGTGCATCCCGCAACTTCTTATATCCCCCAGGAGCCGCCGGCCGTTCCGACGCCAACAGCCGCCGGGCGACCCCCGACAAGCTTATTCCCAGGAACGTCCCCGACTCCCTTTCCGTCCATCCGTTAGCCATGACGCAGAGGTCGAAGTGCGACAGAAACTCCTCCAGATCGCTCGACCCGTCGTACTTGCCCGGCATCACAATTGGCTTCCGGGTGGCCCCCTCGCCCCCGGGCCCCGGCCTACCCGGGTGTATCCCCTGTGTCTGCTCTATCCCCAGGGGCGTGGAGCTCCTGGCCCCCTCCACACTCTCCGTCCTAGAGCTACTTCTGGGGCTGCCCTGCCTCAGCCATTCCGCCAACGGGTCTGTCCCCTCCCTTCCAATCGTCCCGCGGCCCTCTCTGACCTCCCCGTGGGCCCTGTCGGGGCCCCACTCTCGCGTCCGCTCCTCTCTCCGGTGACCCTCTGTATCACTCCCCGCTCCACCGAACACCGGGCCACCGAACTGGCCAACCACCGAACCGCCGCCCTTCCCACCGAACCGGCCACCGAACTCAGCCGGGCCCATTTCGCTGTCCACTTTAGCGGCCGCACCAAGAGGTGTCCGGTGAATAGCCACGCCACCCTTTACTCCCACTTCCTCCCCAGGTGATGCTTCCTCTGCCCTCCTGTCCGGTCGCTCCTCCATTACCCACTTCCTGTCGTCTGCTCCGGTGGCGTCGGTGGCGCCGGCCGCCGCAGCAACCGGCCTTTTAACTTTAACAGAAACCTCCTCATCCACCACCTGGATCAGTTCTCCTCGCCTACCCGCCCCTAACTGCTCCTCCAGGGCTGCCCTCTCCTCCTCCATCTTTAATTCGCTATCTGCCATGCCTGTGTTTCTACTCTGGTACACCCCGGTTCGTTAATGTAAACAACCACCGCTGTCACCAATGTAATAACCAGAGTCGACACCGTATATAAAGAATGGAATATAAAGTTACAGCCGTTGTTGTTGTTTTATTTCTTAGGAGCCTTAAGGACTAACAGCCACTGGTCATCAGTTACTCGCTTATACTGATACTTGTACTTGTACTTATTCTTGCTTAGAGACGCCACTCTGTTCGTGAGCTAGGACTAGCCACCGAACTCCCTTAAGATAGCTTACACGTAGGCCACCTGAGTGTCTGATCGCGTCCCCCCTAAAACCACCGAACACCGCGTTTTATAGCCCCCGGCCGCCGACGGTGACGTCACAAGGCTGTGACGTCACCGCCGACGCCCCACCTAGCGGCCACAGCGGGAACCCGCCACCGAGCTTCGGTGGCCGCCGCCGAGCCGCCGGCCTATGTTTATTACAATATATTTAATTTATCTATAAAAGAGGTCGTTTATAGATATATTTAATTTATCTATAAAAGAGGTCGTTTATAGATATATTTAATTTATCTATAAAAGAGGTCGTTTATAGATATATTTAGAATCCAGAAAAGACCTGTATTTTTGAGAAAATGTAGATTGCAAGTGAAACGAGAAGTCATAATATTTTTATTTTTTCTTTATTGTTCTTTTTGAGACATATCATATAGTCAGACAATCCAACAGATAATCCAATTTATTCCTTTATCGTTTATGAATAGAGAGGCGGAGAATGAGTTACAATAACAATGAATAACATAATTGGAATCTTCATGAATAATGTGATTCATTGAACCAATACCATAGTAAATTTTCGTCACCTAGTTCTTTGTTAGAATCAACTTTAAGAATTCCTCTAAAGACATTAATTCATTTTCGGAGGGGTCGATTTCATGAGAACCTTTTTCATCGGTTGGTTCTTCTTCCGCCGAATAAAATTCTTGTTCTTCAGATGACGTTTCATCAGCTAAATGAGATTGTTCTATATCTGATTCTTCAGACGAGTCACTTTCTCCAGAATCACTTTCTTCATAGTCGTTTTTTTCTTTCAATGAAGCAGATATCTTTTTGCCTGATCCAAAACCTTGATCATTTCTTTCGGTTTTATCAGGTGTATATACTTCTTCTAGCTCAGGGATGAGAATTTTTTCTAATATTATTTGAGCTATTTGATCTCCATGTTTTATTTCGAAGACCTCATTTCCAAAATTAAACAGCAAAACACCAATTTTTCCCCTGTAGTCTTCATCTATTACCCCTGCTCCTACATCGATGAAATGATTAAGAGCAAGTCCTGATTTTGGTGCTATGCGACCATAGCATCCTGCAGGTATGCAAAGTATTATATCAGTTTGTACCAATTTTTTTTCTTTAGCAGGAATAATATAATCATAAGCACTATATAAATCAAACCCTGCAGATTTTTTTGTGGATCTGGTTGGCTTCAATGCTTTTGTTGATGCTTTAACATAATGCATAATAGGTTGGAGAATAGGTGAGGCAGGCAGTAAAGCAGATTTTTTACATGTTGTTACTAACAGTGTATTTGGTTTGTCTTTTACAAGAGTAATATAGAAAGAATCTTGACAACGCGCCATTTTGCTGAACGTTATTTCAGTTGTTTTGTTGTTTAATATTACGCTATTCACAGAGATGTTTTCTTTGTTTTAGTTCATTTAAGACGATCTTTGCTGTAATATTTAAGATTTTCATTGTAAATTTCTTCATATATTTTGCTGTAAGCTAATTGAGAGATTTTTTCACCTTTTTCAGTGTTTTCAAGCTTAGAACGTTCTTCTAATTTTATAGGATAAATTTTTTGTAAAACAAGTCGTGCAACAGCATCACCACTTTTTATTTTTAGGTCTTCTTCTCCGAAGTTAAATAAAACAATGGTAATATACCCTCTGTAATCTTCGTCTATTATTTTTTGGTTGATTAACACAAAGTTATGTTTTCTTGATTTGCATAGAGGTAAAATTATACCATAATAACCTTTAGGGATAGCAAGTTTAACTTCTGTTGTAATTGTACATGCTGTATTTTTAGGAACAGTATGGTCATATGAACTGTACATTTGAATCCCTATGTTATTTTCCTCTTCAGTAGGAGAGAAGGAATCTGCTATTTTACTGTATTTTAGAACAGACATTTTCGTTCAGTTTTATATGACATGATGTGATGCCTATTGTTATGATTCTCAAGTAAGTAAATAACCAAACAAACAAAATGAAATAATTTTTTATATGATTTTATTTTGATTGTCACATGTGTAAAGACAGTTTTTCATTTTCAGTTTGTTCCTGTTCTTTTATCGAATCCAAGGAATATCATGTTTAGCACATCATTTCTTTTCATGTCGTGTACTGCTTTCATCAGTTGATGAGTAGCACTGTACTTAGATCTTTGCCACATTTTTAAGACATTGAAGGTTAATTGAGCTATGTCTTGTTCGGGCTGGGACGATATTGTTCTTCTTTCGTCAGACGTGATATGTAGATATGTAGCTATGTCCTTCCAGTCTCTTGACATTTTTTCACTCAATAAGCTGAAATACATTTGCACGGAGGTCGATTCCACGTCATACTCTTCTAGTTTTTTTTCTTTGAAGAAATTTTCAGTGAATTCCACCAAGTCTATTCTGTGGTTTTCCTTTAAACTTGTCATCAGTTCTTCTGTTCGTAAGTAGTAAGGAACTTCTCTCCACCATTTATTCAGCATCTCTATGCCCATAGCAGTTGGAGTTTTCGTCTTGTTCATGCTTTCAAGTTTAGCATGAGGGATGTCAAGATATACTCCTAAGGTCATCCATTGACGTGCTAACGATACAGAGATTTTTTGAAGAAAGATATCTGAATATCCTAAATCATCTTGAAAGTAATAAGTAGGTAAAGGCATTTTTTACCTTCAAAGGATTAGAGTGACAATCAAAAGTAGGAAAAGAAATAAATCAAAAATACATATACCAATGATTTAAATAACACATGTACTTCCTCAACATATGTACTTATGAAGAACTTTAGATGCTCGTAACATGAGGATTATATCTTATCTCAAGGAAGTAAAATTAAGTTCCAGACTGTTACAAAACAGGTATATCGGGTAAATTTATATTAAGCATAAATAGACATAGAAGAAAAGAAAACAGGATAAAAAATTATAGCAGTTATTAATCCATGTATGAAATAGTATATAACGCTTATGAATCCATATGTAGCACAAAAGAAAAGAAACAATAACAAAAAATTTTTATATATTTTAAGACTACCTATATTTTTCATTTTAATCATTTTTTTTATTTAGATAAGTTGCAAGACAAAATATCTTTCCACGAAGACAGATATTCTTTCACTTTTTCTTTATCTTCTTCAGTATATCTTTCTAAGTATATTGGATTTATGTCCAAAAAATTGGTGATAGAAAGATCTCCGTCTAAAATACCATGAACATTTATTTCTTCTGGCTTCAGATCTCGTTCTGCATGACAAGCTAACATGTCTATCACACTTTCAATTAAAGCATATTTTCTCATATTTCCTTCTCTGTAATATTGAGGATGATGATCATTGTTTTCATAGTGATGAAATAAAGCATTTTCCCAAGTTGTTTTTTCTTGAGAATTTTTTGGTCCATTTTTAGTATGGAACTTAAAGGTGTAACCTATGGCTTCTTTCATTGAAAACTTAGATAAGTCATGCACCATTATTCGTTCTGTTAAACACATTTTATCTTTTTTGTCAAATACGTTTTCTAAAAGGTAAAAAGTGAAACATATCATTTGTCTATGCCTTAAAACCTGTTCGAAATGTTGCAAGAGAAGTTTCAAGAAAGAATTGTTGCAAGTTATTTTTTCTTTTTTAGATTTTATGTATTTAATGGCTATATCGTCTTCCCAGTTTGTGTGTTTCAACAGTTTTTTTATTTTAAAAGTGTACTTTCCCATATCAGCGTAGTGTTCTGCTCATGAAGCCAGACAAAAGTTTCTCTTGTTTTTCTGTGATTCGTTGCACAAGAATATTATTTTTGTTTCCTAAAGATTTTATTATTTCTTGATTCTTTTTTCTCTCTGCTCTAAGAATGCGAAATTGGTTTTGTTGCCTTTTTCTTGTTTCTTCAAGGGTTTCTATCTTATGTATGCAATCAGGACACACCCCGTCTTCTAGCGAAGGCTTCCAATCAGAATAACTGTTCATGTTACTTTGACGCAGATCAGTGTTCACATAAAGTCTGTTTGTTCACTTATCTCATCTATGTTTTTATTTCTTAATCACTTTCATGTTTTTTTTCTGAATTTAAATGAAAAGCTTCGTTTGGCTTATTCCTATAAGTCTCCATTAAAACATCAGAAGGCATAGAATCTGGCACATCACAAGTTTCACCCTCTGCTACAATTTTACTGCCTTCTTCTGAGTCATCACCGTCGGCCACTGTACGACCATACGGATAAGAACCTCTCCTGATGTTATATATTCTCTCTGCTTTAGCTAAGTTGTATGCCTTCCTGTGAGCCATTAAATTCATATTTTCATTTCGTGCTTCTCTTAATTGTAAAGTAAGATGGAGATTATTTTTTTCTTCCTCTTTTATGATATTAATGTGTTCACGTCTTTCTTCTTCTAACAGAGATATATAAGTGCCTTGATGTAAGCATATTTTTTCAAGTATTTCATTGCGCTTTACTTCAAAAATCATATTGTTCCCTTTTGTATCCATGATTAAGACTTGAGAAATAATCTTAATTTATATATTTTTTTTAGGTCTCACACGAGAAAGATGTTCATTCTTATAATTATTTGAGTATCTCAGGATCTTTTGTTTCTTCAGTGAATACATTTGAGTCGGGCAAATGTTCTTGATTTGCAATAGTAGTTAGTAATTGATTATTTTTTTCGTACATTATGTTATCAATATCTCGGTTTTCATTTATTTGAGTAGATTTTAAGTCATGGTTAGAAACAGAAGATCCTATGACAGGATATGTCCATGTTTTTCTGTGATTTACATTAGTTACAAAACAAGACAGGAAAGTTTGAGTTTTTTTATTGTTATGATAAATATTTCCGCTTTCTGTACAAGACAAAAATATTTCATCTCCTTTCTGTAAAGAAGGGGAGATAGATTGTTTACGCGTTTCTAAGATAATGACTACGATGCTT
Source organism: Acholoe squamosa (assembly GCA_949317995.1). NCBI lineage: Eukaryota > Metazoa > Annelida > Polychaeta > Phyllodocida > Polynoidae > Acholoe > Acholoe squamosa. The sequence goes on along the minus strand of OX439037.1, from coordinate 33,567,710 downwards.
AAAATAAGAGTAAAAACTATTCCTCCTGCTCCTACTTTCCCGTTTGAAATCAAATTATTTATTTTGCTTAAACTTTTCATGCTTCCTTCTTTTGTTTTATGTTCGCTCATTTTTTTTAAAAAAATATCTTTTTATGATGATCAGTTCCAACAAATCGGTAAATAATTTCCAAGACAAGATGAAAAAGAAATAATACATTAATCTTTTTTTCTTTTTTGTGTTGTTCTTAGAAAATTATTTTTTGTAGAACAAATTTGTTTGTTACAAAAAAAGGATTTCTTTTTGCTTCGATTATTTTGTTTTTTCTTTAAAAAGTATTGTTTTACTTTACTGTCATTCCAATCAGGATCTGAAGTGAAGCTAGATATGACTTGTTGCATTGTCTTATTCTCAGCTCGTTTTTCTAAAAAGAACAAGCAATATAAACCACAAGTCGTAGAAAAAAGTCCTTGAATAGAATGAGAGGAATATTTATATTTTTTTGGCAAAGCTTTCAGAAAACTCTTTCGCATAGGACTGAAGCCATATGAATCGAAATATTCAGCTAGTTTACGTGGTTTTTCATAATAAAAAGCTACCCAATGTTCTCCGGGTAAGTTACTGTTGTCGGTGTTGACTACATAACCTGTAGGAAATGATTTCACTGCAGGTATAGTGTCAGCTGAATAAACACCATAATTTCCTCCTTTTTTTCTTTTAATTTTCTGCAAGAAAAAATTTATTTCCGCTCCATTCATTTTTAGGAATTATGCTGTTTCAGATTTTGCTCTTAATATATTGCTAGAATCTAATCTCAGGAGTTCATGATGTTCTAAATATACGATAGCTGCTACTCCATGGGTTAATTCTTCTTCTAGTTTTATGACAAATCCTAAAGAACCATTTTCTGAATATTCGAATGTGCCTGACGTTATTCCGTTTTTAGATATGTCAAAACAGTAAAGACAATGTCCTTTTTTGAATTCGTCGAAAGAAATATCTATCGTATCGTCTCTGAAAATTGAACCTGTAGACCGTATAAGAGCTAGGTAGGCCATATTGTATAAATCATTAGGGTAATCTAATTCATAGTGATAAAAAGGAGTTCCACCGTCGTTCACTTTCAGTTCTATTTCCTTAGCTTTGAAGTGCTCAAATTGAAACGGATTACGATTATGACTTCCTGTAAAGGCATCTAAATGAACTAACCCTATGATGACTCTTTTTGGAAGAGGAGTGTTGTTCACTATATGAGAGGCTTGCAAAATAGATTTCTGAGGACCAAAAGTGACGTATTTCATGTCTATTTTGTTCACAGGATAATCCCAATACGGAGTAACCATTCTAGCATCCATTATTTTTTTATGGAATTTTTCAGACACTCTTATTCTTTTTATGAATAAATGTATGCCCTGTATGTCTATTATGTATTTTTGTGTTCCTAATTTAGACATCAAACAAAAGTCTTCGTCTGCTCTATCAAATTCTATAGTAAGAGGCAGATCTCCAGGTAACACTTTGACCTGAGCAAAAAGGTCATTATGAATTCGTCCTATGACTTCAAATAATTTCCCGTTTTTAGTTTTGTTATAACGTGCTTTCACTCCAGAATTATGATCGTCGCTGTTAACATTTGTTACTTCGTTGAAATCTTTATCGTCTTTGTAATACATAGCCAAAGCTCCCAAGTGTTTAGCAGTGGTTGGATCATAACTTAAAATATATTCCAGAATAGATCTATACCCGTGCAAATCATTGCTGTCTGATATTCGTATTCCTGCTATAGAAAGTTTCACATTTTTAAACATAGTAGAAGCAAAATAATTCACTGGAAAAACTTTAGCTTTATCGTTTATTGTCCCATCGTTAGCTGGAGCATCTGGATTTTGTTTGTCAGCTTTTAATATTTTGCCAGACACTCGAATAAAACTGTCGTGCAAAGAAATGAAATCTGTGTGTTTAGATTTTAAAGTGAATTGAACTGTAGTGCTGTTAGGAGAAGCAGTGGGCTCAACTTTTTCATAATAAGTTTTAACTCTACTTATATCTGTTGGAGGAACATGAGTAAAATCAAATTCCGAGGCTACACAAAAACAAGGATCTTCGTCTAACAATGACATTTTTTTAAGGTGATGAACAAACTTCAAAAATATTTGTTTGTTTTTCTCTTCTTTTCAGTAATCTCAGGTTATTTTATGTTAACCAAAGATATCTTTTTTGAAATTTCTTCTAAATCTATTTCTTTTTTTATTTGTGATCGTTTTATTAACTTTTCTTTTCTTGGTTACATGTGAAATAACTTCTTTGCCTAAATCAGACAAAGTTTCTTGAGCTTCTCTTTTTAAAGCTCGTTTAAAGTTTTCACCTTTCATGACATTTTTTGCTACTTTAATTCCTCCTGTTAAGGCTCTTTTTCCTATTCCTTTTGCGGCTGATGCCACAACAGGTTTCACCAAAGGAATAACTGTCTTAAACAATCCTTTTAAAATACCACCTAGCCCATAACCTTTTTGATTTCTGCTTCCTATGAAGGGGGTTAAAGAATAGTATCCTTTTCCATACTGTACATCATAAGGATAAGATCGCTTAGTTAAAAAATGTTTATAATATATATCTTCAGGTGAATCGTTAGAATACATTTTGATGTATTTTTATTTATTTTTTTTGATTTATCTCAAAACAATTTATCTCTACCAGTCAGATGCCCATTCCTTAGAAGAATATCTTGGGTTTTTTTTGGTTCTTCTTCCAGATCGAGTAGAATAAGGTGACGGCTTTCCTGACAAATTTTTGTTTGTTTTAATTTTCCCGAAGACGTCTTCTTGTGGGCTTGGGTAAGATATTTTTACGTCTCTTTCTTTGCTGGGTTGCTTTTCTTCGAAAGGGAGAGGAGGGATATTTTTTATTGGAGTTTTCACTATGCCTCCCCTGGCTTCTCCTATTTTGTCTTCTTCATTTTCAGAAAGATAGTCGGTGTCGTTATTGTTATCTTCAGTGTCTTCTGTAGTTGTTTTTTTCAGAAGGGGCTTTTCTTTTTCTTGAAGAAGAGTTTCATCCAAATTGCCGTCTTCAGAAAATTCATCGTCTGTAGCATCTGTAGAATAATTGCTTTCATTTCTTTGTTTGTCTTCCATGTTTTGATCTTCTAAAGGATATTTTTTTATGATATAAGGACGATTGTTTCTTTTAGTTATTTTTGGCTTATTTAAAAACCACGATTTAGGAATATGATTAGATATATTAACCCAAAGTTCTTCTGTTCCTATAGGTTCTGTTTTTATGCTTGCATTTGAAAAGAATTTCATGATGCTTATCACATTAGAATTTCTGATTAGTTTACCTCTGATGATAATTTCACCATGTTCATTCCATAGATAGTTCAGTTCTATCATTTTTTTGAGAATTTCTTTTATGTAAGGAATTTGTGCTTGTCTTATGTTGGATAAGATCTCAAGTATTGATATACCTGGTATTATTTCTTGTTTTTTTTCTGTAGGAGCAGAATACATGAAAGCCGAGTCTTTAGCTATATTTTGATTTGTGCTTAATATCTTATACGGTTTCACGTTATACATTCTTTGCGCTAATAATTCTTGTTGCCTTTCGAGAGCAGGATTTTTTTCTTGGTCAGTGTTTTTTTCATTAGCATGATTTTTTGCTGAAGATAATTTTTTGTAAGTTGCTAAAGGTATAACGATACTTTTTTTGAAGCTAGCCATAATATTAATTTTTTGCACCTGCCAATCCTCCTATTAAGGACACTGCTAAAGGGAGGAGAAGAGAGAGAAATCCACCTTTTTGTTTTAAAACTGCTTTCCTTTTTTTGTTATTCACACGTCTATTAATAAGATATCTTAAAGTGTTCTTGTATTTTTTTAACTTTGAATAAGACACTGAATTTAATTTAATGTTTCCTGTAAGAACATTAAAAATGCACTGACATATAGAATCTAAATCTTCTTTATCTGCATATTCTATTAACAAATCTCTTTTTCTTTTGTTTTTTGTGTTTCCTAACATTGTCAAAAAAGCTAATCTTTTGACTGATCTGATGTTTGCTGCTTTCTTCTTGATTTTTCTTTTTGGTTGTTTGCAGCTAGTTCTTTTTTTTCTTTTTGCTACAATTGATTTCTTTTTTATTGTTTTTTTGCCTTTTCTTTTAGAAACAGGCATTTTTTTCTTTAACGGTGGCATTCTTTCACACAAAAACTTTTATTTTTTTCATATATTTTATTCAATCTCATGAACTTTATGTTGGTTCATACATGTATAGTTGTTTCTGTTTTATGTTTTGTTAGGTATATACACCTCTTGTCCTATGTCAAATATGTTGCTCCTAAATCTGTATTCTTGAGGAGTTTTTTGATGACCATCTATTAAAAGATAGGAATGTGGTTTCCTAGTTGCTTCATTAAAAATATTAACGAAAGTTTTATAATTTTTAGGCAACAGTTTTCTCCCTAATGTTAGAGGGACAGTTTGATCTAAAGGTGAATTAAAAATAACTAAATACGTCGCATTTCTATTAACAGTTTGCCTTTCTTTTCCTTCAGAATAATAATTTTGTGAAATATATATAACATTTAACGATTCATGATGACATGTTTGAGTGAAAAGTTTTCCTATTTCAGGATTATTTCCGCATTCTTTCATTAAATCATCTAAAATAACAAGTCCATTAAGGTCAGGTTTTATATATTTATCAAAAGAAGAAGGAATACCGTTCAAAAATGTTATGCTTTTCCCCTCCATAAAGTCTTTTTTAGCAGGAGGGGTTTGACCATAACACCATATGACATAGTCTATTTTTTTTTCTATTATTCGCTCATTATTTTTTAATAGATCATACACAAAAGTAGTTTTTCCACTGTTGCTTGGTCCTGCTATGATCATAGAAAATGGAATTCTAATACATGCATTGAAAACAGGGAATTCTATGTCTTCCATTTTTTATTTTCCTTTTATTTTGTTTAATTCTTCTTTATAAAAACTACCACTCAATATTTCATTATTTTTGTCTGTTAACACATAAGTAGCAGGCCATGTTCTAAGAACATATGCTATTTGAAAAATTTCTTCTTTCCAATGAGAAGAATACCCTCTTCTGAAAGCAATCTTATATTTACTTATTCGTACTTTATCTCCTACTTTAAAAGGCAGTTTAATTCTTTTGCTGTACAAATATTTTCCGTATTGCTTTAACCATATTTTTTTTTCGTTTGATTTGGTTACTTCAGAAGGACTTATTCCTAATGTTCTATGTTTACTATGATTATAACTTTTAACTAAATCCTGTAGAACGTCTATATATCTCAGACTCTTTTTGAAAGAAAGATATTTATATATTTTGTCTTGTATGGTACGATTGAATCTTTCTACTATAGCACATTTAGTGTCTTGAGAAGTACTGAAAAATTTTATTTCATTTTCTTTTAAAAAAATTTGAAAAACACCTTTAAATTCGCTTCCTTCATCTAATTGTATTAAGTTGGGCTTAACATTGCTTTTTAACAAAATTTTTTTGAAGCCGTCTAGAGTGACATATGCAGTTTTGTTCACTAAAGGTTCAACATAAGCATAACGTGAAAAACAATCTATACAGGCTAATAAATATTTTATTCCATTGTTTTGATCTTTAAGGTTAAAAATACTTATTAAATCAATTTGCCATTGATCGTTTATGCCTTTCACTATTGTTTTTCTTCGAAGAAATTTATATATTATTTTCTTATGTGAAGTATAAGTTCTAGTGTTACGGAGAAAATTTAGCACGTCCTTTCTCGTTATATTTTCATCTATTTTTTTAGCTGCTTCATATAATTTTTTCACAGAAGAAAAAGATGAAGGATGAGAAGGAGTGAAATAAATTTTTTTCAAAATATTTTCTTTGTCCATGTTTGAAAAATATTTGCTTATGAACATGAAAATAGAACCATCTCAGAGTAGTAGGTGATATAATTTTTGATGAATGAACGACATCTTTTGCAACAGCATTCAGACAAAACATTTTTCACAACATTTTTAAATAAATGAATGACACAACTTTTTTCGTGCACGCGAAACAAAATGGAAATCCGATACGCGTCCATTCCAAGAAAAAAAGGTAGAGACATATTTTATCCCCTTATGAGTTGAGCAAGAGCACAAATTTCTCTTTCGAGATGTACTTTTTGCTGACACATAGGTTTTAAAATATATGTACCATAAAAAACTTGGCATTAGCGCAAGTTCCTCCATTGAGGTGTACTTTCTGCCAATGCATAAATTCACAGAACGGGGCATATTAGCACAGATTTTAACCCATTTTTACGCGTGAATAAAGTCATTAAATGCAATGCAAGTTTCCGGATTTCCGTGAAAAAATGAAACAAAAAAATCTTTTTGCCTTATAAAAGAAATATTATTCTATAGCATAGATATTAGTGTATATAGGAATAAACCCATCAGGTATTCTAGTTTGGTTTGTGTTAGTTCCTATAGTTTTTTGTGCATGTTTTCTTACGTTTCCGGTTTTCTTCAACACAGTTTTACCTTTAGTGGAACAAATAGTTTTCTGTTTTTTTCCTTTCTTGACTTCTTTTTCTTCTTTCTCACTTTCTTCATCTTCTGTCATGCTAGTCCCTGCTTTTCTTTTATTTCTTTTTTTGCTTCGATTTTCATTTTCGTCTTCAGGCAAAGGAGAGGCTGTCAGGTTGTCTTTTCCTTCTGATTCTTCGGAGCTAGAGTTTTCTGTGTCGCTGATTTTTTCGTCGATAATTAGCTTCAATTTATTTTGAGCAGACTTAGCTTTGTTCCTCATTTTTTCTTTGAGATATTGTGTATGGCATGAATTACATCTCAAATGATTTTCGTCAGCAGAAAAATAATGGAGAGAATGAAAAGGTTTATGACACCTTATACATTCTTGAACCATGCTTTTTTGACATTTTTCACAATATTTTTTATCTTGAACTATTCTCCCTTTTCTTCCACAATATTCACACTTAACAGGCATTTTATGTATATTTTTATCTAATTCAAAACAAAGATACTTTCACCGTAGATATCTTGTAATCTTTTTTGCTGTAGCTCTTATCTCACTAAGGTTTTCAATCGCTGTCACTGTCACTAGAGGCTATGTTATCGTCGCTGCTGCTGTCGCTATGAGACTTTGATTTTTCTTTCTTTTTCTTAGTGTTCTTAGTCTTTCCAGGCTTTTCTTCTTCACTCATTTTTTTAATTTTATCTATTTTTTTATCTATTTTATTCCTTAGTTCAAAGAGTAAATCATATTCTTCTTTAAGGAGAGAAATACTTTTGTCTTTTACCATATCATGAAAATGTAAGTATATTTTTCCTTTGAATTTATTTATGTCTATTCTTTTCCTTTTGCCAAAAGCTAAAGTAGGATATTTAGATGATTTACTCATTTTGTTTGTTTGCAGATAGTTTGCTATTGTATTTTTGTCTTTATCTCACAAACTTTTCTTCTTTTTGAATGAATCTCTTCAAAAGGAATTTCTTTCATTTTTCTTTTTAAAGGGGGAATCTTATAATGACCATATGCGTAAGATTTAATTCCTCCTCTTCTCAAATATCTTTTATCTTCAAAAGGAGAAAGAGATATCTTTCTTTGAGACATAGTGTACACTTTGTGTTTTATGCTTCTTATGTTATCGAATTCTGCTTCTTTTATTCTATTTTGGACTAAAGTAAGCTTAAAGTCATTGTGCCTTATAGTTTCTATGCTACTTTTTTTTACTCCCTTTATTTTTTTCTCTTCTTCCCCCTTCTCAAACAAAATTGAATACATTTTTGGCCTGAGAGCAATAAATTCTTTTATTTTTTTCCCCCCTGCTTCATCTTTAAATTTACCTAAGACCTTTTTGTTCGTTTCATCATACAAAAAATGATCTTTAGGTAAATTAGAAAAATCAAAAAAATTATTTAGATCTTTTATTTTTTTAAGATAATTTGTATCTTTTATGTAATACACTAAAGAATCTGTGTCTGTATATAACAGTTGAATATGTACGTCTTTGAATTTAGGCAACATGATATTATAATGGAAATTAAACATCCATAGTTTAGATAACTCTAAAACAGAAAACCCAATGTAGATCGGTTTGTCTAGTAAAAGTTTTTCTTTGCTGCTTTGTATTCCTACAAAGTCCTTTTGAAATATATGAAGAGATTTAAAAGTAGGTTTTTTTATAAGATTTTCACTTTCTTTAGGGTCTGAAGTTAATTTCATGTTAGTTCTTTTCTTGACATTTTCCATTGTTTTACCAAATGCTGCATTATTTAATAACTTAAAGAATTCTTTTTCGAAAGCAGAGGTAGCCAAAGTTCGTTCTCTGTTATTGAACAAAATGTAAGATTTCATCCAATCTTTCTGATGAAAGCTTAAAACACGATGAATTTTATTTATCTTTAAACCTAATGCAAGGTATAATTTTAAATTACGATAATGCACTACATAATTTTTTTTGTCTTTTAAATTGCATATAAGCTTTTTTCCTCCTTTTTTATAGGACGTTTCAGTTTTTTTCAATATTTCTTTTGCATATGGAGATAATTCTTGTTCTTCTATTTCTATTTTTTGTGGAGCTAGAGGAAAATCGTTGTGCATGTCATGAAGACAGTCAGGGTAAGTTAAACTTACCTCCAGTATGTATCCTGTTTCATTATGATCTGAAATGCTTTCTATGTTTAGTTTTTGAATTTGATTTTGGGTTAGCCATTTGAAATTTGAGTGAGGCAAAAAATCTGCTAAACATTTGCCGTAAAGGTTATTGCAGTCTATGTAAAAGATGATTTCGTCGGAAAAATTAGCTTTCGCATACCTATGAGAAACATTAGTAATGCCACCCCTTATACCGCCTTCTATAAAATTATATATTTCGATGTCAGAAAGCAACTCTAGTTCAACTTCTGTATGTTTCAACATAGCTTGATAACTCAAACTAGGTGCCGTTAGAAAATGAGCAGGGTCTAAACCGTAATAACTTAAGGCCTTTTCTCTAAAAGATTCAAAAACATCACATAAAAGCAAAACGTCTATTTTCAAGTAGGCTTTCAAATAATCTTTTATGTTTCTACATTTTAATGCTTTAAACATATGAATAGCATGACAATAATCGTCCTCAGTTATATTTTTTTTGGTTAAAGTAGAATAAAATTTGTCTATAGGCGGCAATTTTTTTTCTTTCAAAACAGACCAAGAATCAATGTAATCATAGCACATGACACCTTTTCTTATCATATAAGGAATCATTTTTTTGTTTGAAGTATGTTTTTTTGTTTGAACGAAATCTTTTAAACCTTTCTCTTGCAAAAGTTCAGCTAATTTTGAAAGGGACGTAGGTAAAAATTGGAAGGAATCTATAATTCTAAAATTTTCGAAACTTAAAGTAAGAAATTTTTCAGATGATTTAGCAATCACAGATATGGTGCTCTGGTTTATATATTTATATAATTTTTGGATGAGAAAATGAGTGTCATAATTCATGCTGTTGTGAATTATAATTGGTATCTTTAAATTGTCCATCCTAAGACTAGTGTAAGTAAGATTACATCTATTGCAAGCATAATTTAAATCTCTTCCTTTTCCTTCTTGTCCTATGTGAGCATGATCTAAAACTTTTCTTATACCTTTTTCGGTGAAAGATATCCCGCATATGTAACAATTTTTTTGCTTCACTATATGTGAAATATCGTCAGAAGACAAAGACAAAGGTTTTCTCTTATGATCTAAAATATACGAAATTTCAGCTCTTTTTTTATATAAGTAAGAAACAAATTTTTCTATAACATTTTTTCCTACGTATATAACAGGATCTTGACTGTATTTTTCATATTTAGAAATTAATATAGCTCCAAAGGCATTTAATTTGTGTTCTTTGGAGCAACACGATTTCCCTTTGTATATTTTGCTTATAGTGCGATTATAACATTCAAAATCTGCATATATCACAAAAGGACTTTTAACTTTAAATTTATGGTCAACGAATTTCAAGAAAGTCCCTTTCGGTGGAGTAGAATAACCCTGACCACTGTATACGTTAGTTTTGCAATTGTTGTTAACGTGCATTTCATATTTTTTTTTTGAGCAAAATGATATCAAACATTTGTAACAAAAGTACCTAGTTTTTTTCCAAAAGAATGGTCTGATAAATTTATGTAAATTTCTGATAAGATAATAGTGATCATTAAATAACAATAAATCAATATGTCTTCCTTCAGTAAGGGGAGAAGAAAGGACTGAAATATACATAGGGAAAGGCTGAAATTCTTTTTTTTCAGATACTAAAAGGCCAAAGACATTTACAGTAAGATTATTTTTCTTTTCGAACTTTGGAATTTCACTCAATTTCACAGGAAAAGAAAGAAAAGAAAGGTTTAATTTTTCTAAAAAAATATCGTACGACTTAGCCAAGTTTGCATTGTGAGGAATTTTATGTAATCCTGCTAAAACAGAGTACACGAAGCATTTTTTGCCGCTTCCTTTTATGTTAAGAACTGATTTTTTTCTTTGAATAATGCTTTCTTTCCCTTTTTTCTCCCCTCCAAAAGGATTATATTTGAAAACAGAGAGGCGTAACACTTTTATTTCTCTTAAAAACCATCCTGACCCCATGTGCAAAAAAGCATCGAAAAAACCTAATATCACAGAAAAGGAATTTCTTATTAATTCCTCTACGTTATGAGAATCAAAGTTTACTTGAACAGGACTTTGGAACCATGGTTGAATTTCAAAATATTCATTGTTTTCTAGATTATATTTTCCTAACACTGTGCATAACGATAATTGAAATTTAACCCCCCCTTCTTTTTTTTTTTCTTCAAAATTAATTTTTTAATTTTTTTGGTCTGATTAAGTAAAAATAAATCAGGATCATATTTGTGAAGAGCAGGAGTTAAATCATATTCTACGATTAAATTTCTGAAAGCTTTACTTTTTTTCATTTCTTATAGGTCTAAAATGAAGAACTAAAAAAACTGTTCCATATTCAAATTGAACCAACTTTCCCACATCGTCACATATAGTTATTTCGATTTCTTGTATTTCACTTTTTTTTACCTTTTTATAGTACGGAGAGACAAAAACTTCCTTTATATCGTCTCCGAATTTTTCACTGCAACGAATAGTTCTCAATAAAGGAATTTGAAGATCGCCTACAATTTCATTTGCAACTATATCAGTATAAATATAAATATTAGAAGAAACGTGATGCAAATTAGGAACACCTCCCGCATGAAAATATTTATAATGTTTGTATCTTAAAGTAGTGCTCATTAAAATCTGAAAATCTAATAAACTATTCAATGGAAGCCCTGAAAAAGTTATAACGTCACTGTTTTCGATCTCAGCTTCGTTGTCTATTTCTTCAGATATATCCAATCTCAGCACATTACTTAAATATTTAGACATAACAACTTTGTCTCCTCTCCCTACCTTTAAAATGGGTTTTAAATTTTGCAGCTCAGTTTTCACATATGGTTCTCTACTTTTTCGAAAAAATTCATCGTCAGGGTATGCGTCTATTTTTTTCAAGGCTGCATTTATGCTTTTTATTAAACTATCTAAAGAAGTATAATTTCCATATGGAATTTTTTGCACGACATATCTTTTTTTTATTTCTATTTCATCTAATGAAGTTATTTTATTCACGTCTTGCTTCAATCTGAAATCTTTTCTTTCTACTACCAAAGTCCTATTTCTTTCTGGAATTTCTGGGAAATTATACCAGGAAACTGGTATGTTTACTTCTACTAATCCCACTTCCCATTCTCCTTGTAAAATTAAAATAGAAGGTAATTTAACCCAAAATTTGCTTGTTTTGTTTTCTCGAGAGGGATGAATAGTATTAGAAGGTAAATTAATGTAAAAAGGAGAAGAAACATTCATTTTAAAAATATATCTTATTTTTAAACAATAAAATCTTTTCTTTGATAACTTTGAAAGTATTTCTTATCTCAGGGAAAAAAACCACTGGTGGCTCATATGAACAGGATATTTTCTGTTAACTGAAGACCTCTAGTGAGCATTCCTAAAATTATCTTAAACTATACCATATTTAGCACTCTATAGACCTGTAGAGGCTAGGACTGACATTACTTTACTAGATCAGCGAAGACCTCTAGTGAGAGTCACTAAAACTATGTGCATGGTTTTACACTGAAGACTTCTGGTGGCTGATATAAATTATGTGCATGGTTTTACACTGAAGACCTCTGGTGGCTGATATAAATTATGTGCATGGTTTTACACTGAAGACCTCTGATGGCTTATAGAAGGCATTTTCTACTTACTGAAGATCTCTAGTGAGCATTCCTAAAACTATCTTAAACTATACCATATTTAGCACTCTATAGACCTCTAGAGGCTAGGACTGACATTACTTTACTAGATCAGCGGAGACTTCTAGTGTGAGTCACTAAAACTATGTGCATGGTTTTACACTGAAGACCTCTGGTGGCTGATATAAATTATGTGCATGGTTTTACACTGAAGACCTCTGGTGGCTTATAGAAGGCATTTTCTGCTTACTGAAGACCTCTAGTGAGCATTCCTAAAACTATCTTAAACTATACCATATTTAGCACTCTATAGACCTCTAGAGGCTAGGACTGACATTACTTTACTAAATCAGCGGAGACCTCTAGTGTGAGTCACTAAAACTATGTGCATGGTTTTACACTGAAGACCTCTGGTGACTAATATAAACAAGGCATTTTCTGCTTACTGAAGACCTCTAGTGAGCATTTCTAAAACTATCTTAAACTATACGATACTTAGCACACTGAAGACCTCTAGAGGCTATCACTAATATTTCTTTACTAGATTAGCGAAAAGCTACTTTTTTGAGTTTGTTGCGAATCGTTCCCATACAAGCATTGTTACAATTAATTTTACCACAAATTGTATGTATGTAACAGGAATTAATTATGTGAAAATGAAACAAATTTAATTTTTAGCTCTCAGTGAACAGTTGACTCAACAGCAATTTTTAATGAACTCACAAAAGCAAATCTTTAGCTTTACCTTTAAAGCATTAATCGCAATGCTTTTCCTGCAAAGAATTCCCTGTAGTCTGCGTCAGAAAAGTTCATCTGATTTCGCTGCCTCCTTCATTTACTTTGTTACCTTATTCGTTGTCATATAACTTTGCTGCCTTATTGGTTAACTTCGTTGCCTTATTCGTTATACTGTATTACCTTAAGTTATTGTAGTTTTGTTTCTTTATTCTCAGAGACTTTTTGTAAGCTACTGCTGTATATGTTATAAAATATTTCATTTTTAAAATGTAACATAATACAAAAATATTTGTTTCAAACTTTTTATTTCTTATCAAATAAACAAACTTTTGGTTGTTTTTTTTTGATTTAACAAGGAAGTGTCAGATGATTTTCTCATTAACCATAACAAACATTCATGACCAACCCGTGGTTTTTCATGTACCCATTCAATGGAACAGTAAGGACATTTTATTGTTTCAGTCCTATGATACAAATTTGATGTTTGAATAAAATCATCAAAACATTTTTGATGTACTGGCTTATTGCAACAAATCATATAAGCAATGTTTCTAGTTTTGGTAGAAATAATCATTTCAGTGTTGCATAATTTACATAGCATGTATTCTAATGACATTTTATGCAATCTTTGTCTTGTTTTATTTCTCAATTTTTTTGTTATTTCTGATAAAACATATTCACTAGGATCTAAAGTGTCATCATGTTTTCTTTTTTTAGGTTTCATTAACGTTTCTACATGATAAATATATGGGATTTCGAGTAAGTCACAAGCAAAATTCATCATAGTAAAATAAAAATGTTGATAAGGCATTAATATGCAACACATTTTAAGGACTCGCGGTAAAAGCATAATATTTGATAAAACTAAATTGCCTATTTCATCCTGCAAATAAAAAGACAGGAAATAATCAGCGAAATATACAAGCGCCTCTACTTTGATTTTTTTTAACCGTGGCAAAGAATCAAAATAAGACAAAGCCAAAATAATTTGTTCAGCTTCCTTGACTGACATATAAGGCTGGGAAGGAAAACTGACATCTATTATATCCTTTTCGTTGTCTTTGAAATGTATTCTACCTTCGAAATAACTGATTCTATTTTTCAACAATTCATAGTTAATTTTCGTAATCATTTTTTTGATATGGTAATTCTGGAATATCAAGACAACAAAGCAATATCAAAACAACAAACAATAAGTCTTATGGCTTTTCCTTGATAAGACTAACACAAAATATATGAACAATCAAATAAAATCCCTGTTTTTGTACAGGAATAATAAAAAGGATTTTCCTTTTCTTGTAGGGATATTAGTCTATATATCTCAGAATAGTTAGTGGAGAATTCCAGCTCTCTAAGAAAAAAAAGATATTTGGTTTCGATAGTATTTTTTCATCATTAATTTAAATGTTTTCTTTTGCCACCTGATGAAGGTTTGAGCACCTAAAGGTTTGCCATTTACCCATTTCATACTGCAATTTGCACATTTAATTCCCTCTTTTCTTGGCTTAGTGTATGATTTAAGTCTGAAATTAGTGTAGCATTTATGATAACATGGACTGTCACAACATTCCGTACGATTAATATTTTTTTTCTTGTCTTTTCTATTGGCGTCATGAAATTCTCCGCAACCTGCGCAAAGGTAACGTACAGGATAACAGTCTATATACATATCACGATAAGCATGTTTTATCTTTTTTGCTAATTTTTTTGTTTTGTAGCATTTAAACGAGCAATACAAATCTGTGCCATGAGTTTTACAATATACGTCTTTAAGAAGATCAAACAAAGGATATTTTTCACCGATCAAATCAGTACAAAAGTATAACAAAGAAATAGTGGTATCATGACAAACATTTCCTGTATATATACATACCTTTACAATCTTAGCTATTTCATTCAAGTGTTTTAAACTTCTTTCGTGTAAATATTTAAACAGAAAGTCACTTTGAAAGTAACAAGCAAAAAAAGCAATTGATTCTACGTCCTCTACAGCATCAAAACTAGCATATGATTCTTTCTTTGATTTTTCACATAAATTTACTATAAAAGAAAAACATTGAGCTACGGTAAGCAAAGAAAAAACAGGAATTTCTATATTAATTTTAGCTTTTTTATTTTTTTTCTTTTCCTGGAAACTAAAATAGGATTTAAAATAGGAAATTCTTGAACATAAAAGTTTTTTGTTCAAAGAAATATTTCCCTCCATATAAACCAAAGAAATTTTTGAGCAGAAATCTCACTTAAGGTTTTAGAAAAAATCTTAAACAAAACCTTTAAATTTATTCAGTCCCCCCATGTTCATAAATGATATGTCTAGTGAGCTGCTCTTCTGATTTAAAGGAGCGGAAACAGAAACGACAGACGTACTGAGGTCTCTTTCGAGTAGTCAGGAGGAAAGAGCCTGCAAAATGAGCAGGCGTATCGCACCCTCCGCAAGCCCGAGAGAGACTGGATCTATGTTTGGCCAGCTCGCTAGGAGGCTGAACAAGTCTTGCCAACGCAGACTGTTCAAAGAAATATTTCCCCAATTCTTGTGACCCAAACAACCTTACGAATTCTTCCAAAGGAGCTCTGTTGCTCACAAGCGAACCATAGGTGGGTCTTACCACTCCAGTTGGAGCTGTGCTTGCAGGAACGTCTGCGGTATCAGGAGGACCTCTAGGAACGTTTGACGTCTGAAGTCCTGCGTCAATAGGAGGACCTCTAGGAACGCCCAACGTTTGAAGTCCTGCGTTATAAGACGCTCCTCCGACTGTATGAGAAGTCACCTGCTCTTTGGGAAGTGTCTGACTAGGAAGTTGGAAGCCAGCCCTTGTGCCTCTGTGGCTCTGTGAGAAGGTGCCGAAAGCTGATGGTTGGGGGAAGACGGCAAGAGAAGGAACAGAAACTTGTGGGAAACTTTGAGCAGGGTAGATGGAAGGAGCTTGCTGTGGAGACAAGCTCAGGGAGACTGGAGCCGAAACGTTTGGAGGAGGGAAGGCGTGAACAGATGCTTGAACTGGTGCCAAATGGTTTGGAGGAGGGAAGGCGGGAACAGATGCTTGCACTGGTAAGGAAGAGGAGGAGAAATCAAAAGATGATGCTGTTTCTCTCAATTTTCTCAGGGGGGAAGCAGGGTGATTGTTTTTCCTACTTTCATCTCCCTGGCTCTGGGGAAAAGGAGTAGAGGGACGGTCACTAAGAGGAGCAGGAGGGAGAGGATTTTGGAGTATGTCAGCAACCTCTTCGTCACTTTCTGGCTCAGATTTGATGTCAGGACAAGTACAATAAAAAGAAGAAGCTTCAGGGTGAGAAACAGATTTTCCAGGCAACGGTGCTAGGATAGCAGCTGTCAGAGCAGGAAATCTAGCAGAGGCAGTGGCTTGGAAAGGTGCAGGGGAAGGACCTGACAGAGAAGCAACAGGAACAGGAATAGAAGAGGCTTCAGAAAGAGGAAAAATGGAGGCTTTAGATGAAGTGGCTTCAGAGGAGGCTTTAGGAACGGAAGCTTTGGTTTCAGTTGCAGAACGAAGCTGCTTAGGAGAAGCAAAAGTGGAGGTCTTTCTCTTAGCAGAGGAAGGACAAGCAGAAGTAGAGGTCTTAGCCTTAGTAGAGGAGGTCTTACTCTTAGCAGCGGAAGTGGAGCCCTTAGACTCTGTAGAGGAAGGAAGCTGTTTAGAGGAAGGAGAAGAAGAGGGGGGTAGGGACAGTGAAGTTCCCTTGCTCTGAAAGAATTTGACGTGTTCTTCCTCGAAGGAAGATACGCCAGAATTTATTCTGAAAAGAGAAGCTGCAGCTTCAGCATCAGAAATAGATGGAGAGGAAGACGAGAGGTTTTGCGATTTGCTCTTTTGCAAGGCAGGCAATGAAGCTTCACTAGCAGAACGTTTAAGCGTCTGCGAAGAGGAGGTATTTTGCGAGCTGACAGACTGTGGAATAGAAACAGAAAGTGAAGCAGAAGAAGAAACGACAGACGTGGTTTGAATAGAAGCAAGTTGAGGAGGAGATGAGAGAACTGTGTCAGAAGAAGTGGAACCTGCAGAGGTAGAAGGTGCAGGTTCCACTGTAACAGGACGATGAGGTTGAATCTTAAATAATTTTGTTGGCAAGGGATGGGTAGCTTTCGGCATCTAGAGAAAAAATATATATATATATATATATATAAACATATTATAAACAGTGGCATATATAAACAATTAGACTAACATATATCATTAATCATGCGAAATTTTAATTTTCTTTGGTTTAGGTATTTTTGGACCTCTTTTGTCTTTTGTGCTTTTCAGAACTGCATAAGAACAGTGCTGTGGACATCTCGCACACTTCTCTAAATTTTCAGGTAATATATTTGACGATAAGACTACAAGATGTTTTTGAAGACGCTCTATAACTTGAAAACAATATTCCAAGTTTGCCTGGCTTAGTTCCAATTTGTCTTTGAACAATGTTGCTAAAGGAGGAAAATTTTTAAGATGCTGAATTTTATCTTCTATTTGAACTTTCTTTTTCTCTAATTCTTTTTTGATTTTTGGGGAACAAATACTTTTTTGATTTTTTTCACTTTCTTCTTCGCTATCAGACAATGCGAGATCATCTTTCAGAAACATATATTCTGGATCACTAATTATGGCACTGTCTTCTGACTGACTTCTTGATAATTTACTCTTAGAATATTTTTCTGCTTTTTTTTCTTCTTCGCTGTCACTCATTCGAATAGGAGAAGTGCCAGCTTTAGGTTTATAAGATAAATCATCATTTTTTTCTTTGCTTTCATCTTCACTACTATCTGAGAAATTTTCTTCTTTAAAAAGATTGCTAGGCATAGAAAGTAAATTATCAGATTTCCTTTTTTTATTCAAGCTACTTTCTTTTTCATTTTTAACTCTGCTCTGTGAAGGAGAATATTCTGTTATTTTTTTCAAATCTTCATTCAAAAATAAATTTACAACCTTTGATCTAAAATTATATAAAGGATGAAAATCAGTGCTTTGATTTTTTGAAGCAAAATAAATATTTATTTTCAAAATTTCGCAAACACATTCTACCAAAATACTATGAGAAGACAGCAAATCTAATAAAATTTTAGCTTTGTTTTGAGTCATGCAATATCCATAATATGTGCTGTAAGCTTCGTCCTTTTTCATATAAAACATAAGAGAAGACCAAGCTTCATCTTTTAATATAGCAATAACTTTATCCCTTGGAATTTTTTTTCCTTTTTGCTGTTTGCTGATCAGTTGAGTAACGTAAAACAAACAGTGTGTGTCTTCTTGTTTCACTTTACTCCAGTATTCATGATTTTCTTTTTTGTCTTGACACAATATAGTAAACAAAACCAGAAGAAAATGTGAAATTATCTTAATTTCTTTCATTTTGATGAAGCTTGATTTTTCTCTTGATTTATTTCAAGCAATGCCTCCTTAATTTCAAAGCACAATTCGAAAAAAATTGATGTGTCTTTTACTATACAATTTCCTTTAAAATTATGACCTAAAGTAAAAGTAAGATATTTATTAGATACCCTAAAAGAAGAAAAATAATTCAATTTTTTGGTGACAGCTATTTTATGATCATACAAAAGCCAAGAAGATTCAAAAGAATTTGACTCTCTAATTTTGTAGATATATTTTTCAGGCAATCTAGAAAAAAGCTTTAAGAAAAGCTCATATAGCTTTGTTCCCTGATTATTTAAATTTATTTCTATACTTAATTGCACATTCAATAAATTAACTTTTATTTTCTGGTAATCTATCTCAGAATATTTTGAATAAAAATGCAAACAATATTTAACAACGAATTTATCTATTTTGTTTAATAAATAAGAAAAATTATTTTTCAAAAATATATAGCAAAATCCATTTCTTGTAAATTTCAAAGAAAAGTTTTTTCTTACAACATGTATAGATCCCCTGTACTTAGAAATACTTTTCTTTGGAGACCTAAAACTTTCTATATCTATTTTAGCGCTAGGATTTGTAGTAACTATAAGAACAATATTATTTACTATGTATTGAATAGACATATAACTGCATAACAAATTAAAAGGCTACAACCTTGCTTGATAAATCAGCAAACTACGAAAGTCTCGTAAACTTTTGCAGCAGGAACTATCAACTGCCTTTGGAACTTTGACAGCTTCAAACTATAACGAAAAAAAATCATATAAATTATTTCCTAGAAATATTTTCAAGCTCAAATATTTGTATTTTTCGTCACTGAGGTATAACATACAGCTTACACAGTAATATCAATTAAAGTATTCCTTAAAATAAATAAAATAGTCACTTATGATGTCTCAAAAAAATAAAATCATGCAAATAAACATTTCACAGCCGTTCTTGACTTTAATACTCATAATTTCAATTACTGCTGTCAATGTCTTCACAGAAATAATTCTCTAAAGATTTACAAGGATCAATTTTTGCATGGAACATCAAGCTGCTAGAAAAAGTCATAAATTCCCTCACCAGGAGGCAGCACTGCACTGCGTTGTTTGAGTTGTCTGCTGCTATAATCTGCTCTCTGTTGCCAGCAGAATACGGGTATGGTTTCCTGCTCTGGAATAAATAAAGTTTTAAATTACACCCTCACAAAAAAATAAATTATGCAAATAAAAGATTTTTCAGCCATCCTTATCCCTGTAATTTTAATTTCTACTATCAATTACTCTACTGAAAAGATTCTCTAAAAAATTATAGTTATCATTTTTCATGTGGAACATCAAGTCTCCATATCAATTCTAAGAAAAGGTTATATCATTATCTATTTTTAAATATTGTTTGTGTCGCCTTATCTATTTCAAAAAACTTTTTCATGTTTCATGTTATTAAGCCTAAAATAACCTGTGTAGCCATATCGATTTCAGTAGTCTACACTAAACTATTCAACAATAAGCTGTTTATCACTTACCAGGAGGCTATGATGTGCAACAATGTATACTCGAGTAAGGCAGACAGTCAAAGTATCTGCTGACGTATAGTACGCAGCTAGTGCAGCAATGTTTCTTAAAGTGTACCTAAAAAAATAAATTTTTAAGTTATAAAATCATATAAACAAAGGATCTCACTTCTGTTTTATATCCTATACACCGTAATTTTAATCACAGTCTTTAATGTCCACACAGAAATACTTCTCTTCAAAGTTACAGTAACCAACGTCCTATCAGCTCCTTGCTATAATATTATCAAAAAACACTAAACAGCAGTAAAAGGATGTAATGTAGCTACTAACTAAATTTTTCAATCATGCATTAACAAGGCTAAAAAGCATAATCATTTATCACCCTTTAAGAAAATTTATACTATAGAGGGTATGGATAGGAGGTCTTCCATATTACATGTCACATGTCATTTAAATTCTCATGTCCATGTCACCTCTAAAAACCTTACATGTCCCATGTCGAATTTAAAAAGGATCTATGTCATGTTACTAATTCTTTACCTCATGTAACTAAAGCTCATGTCACATGTTGATTTTAAGGAATAATCATGTCATCATGTCGAATTTAGTAGTCCACACCCATACTATACTATAGCCTACCTTCATAAGATCCGCAGAATTTACTTCTCAGTTTTATCTCCAGAGGGCAGCTCTGTGTTATGCTATCCTAGTCACAAGCACAGTCCCTGCCTTGTACGTTGTTTCAGATTTCTGCTGCTCTGGAAACAGGGATATACGTTTAACCCTGAAACAAAAAAATGAAATCAGTTTCAAAACAATGTTTATTGCAGCAGAGAAAGCTAACAGTGTTGCTTTGCTGTAGCAGATGCAGCGCAGGAAATATCGCCAGTGTTACAGACTCTAAGTCATAAAAGAAAAAACACTTCAACGTCGAACGCCGACAGCAGGATTCATACCCGCAACCTAGAGATATGTGAGCGAACGCGCTACCACTGCGCCATCCTGTCAGGCTAAGGACCGCGACTGTTTAGATATATTTATCTCCCTGGATTCTTTCTATGATGCTAAACAACAGAAATTCTATTTCTACACCTCGGTATCTAAAGTGTATGAGTCATAGGTTTATCTTCAGGCAAGCAAACTTTATCTGCAGGTCAAACATCTTCCTTTCCTCTATTGTTTTGTTTCTTTATCTCAAAGAGGGATATAATGTCTAAAAAGAGGGATTCAGCTGCAGCTATCTAACTAGGACGTTTATACTTTGCTTAATATCAGCATTCAACATGAAAACTCTGTGGCTCCTAGTTGGGTTTCTGCAAGTCTGTTATATGCAGACAGTGCAACACAATTGTCAATGTGCCTTCACAAGATCTACTTTGATATGTCATCAACATATTGAATGCATTCAAGCTATAACAGCTTCTCATCTTTCTTTTGTCACATCTTTCATAAAAATCCAGGACATAGAAGGGAACAATACGGACGTTATTTCATACCATGAAAATGTTTTCCCTTTCCTAGAGAAACTCACGACAAACCATGGAATATATTATTGCGATGCTGGTTTATGCAGGTAAGAAAAAGCTACACCAATTTGTTTCTATTTCAACTTAACCCATTAAGAACTGGCTGAAAGAGCCTTTTGGTAGGCTAGAGACCTAAATTTTGAGCAGAATATTTACCAGGGGCGAGACCTTGCTAACCAGCATACAGTCCTCATAACTTTGATCTTATTTTTGACATGATTCTATCGTCTGTTTCACTCTAGACTCCTCAAATTTGAATTCCTCTTCCCTGAAATAGGTCTAAAAAATCATCAGACCAATAATAGCAGGTCAATTAAATCTATCTCACAATTCCAAACATGGCTACCGTATCAATATAGTAATGCCAATTATACTCAACATCAGGCCCTGCATAGTGTTGAGAATACTCAACATCAGGCCCTGCATGGATGTTAAGGATTCTCAACTTCAGGCCTCATTAGGTTAAGTTAAACAAATAGATTTTATCGCATATCCCTTGTCTTCATATGAAACAATTATATTCCCACTATAGAGAGCCTACTTTGAACTAAATCTTTCTTTTGTCTTTTGATTCCAGATTGAAATACACTAAGCCAACAACTGCACGTCCTTCTTCTCCTGCTATACACTCTACGTCTAAACCAGGCTTAAATACGGCTATATCTACCACTACACGTCCTGCTACTACAGCTACTCATTCTATGCCTAAGCCGAGCTCAAACACTGCAACATCAACCTCTACACATCTTTCTTCTATTGCTACGCCTAAATCAAGCCTTCCTACATCAAATTATCCTTCAATGGCTACAAAACCTTACTCTACTTTCGGCCCTACTTCTTTTCCAAGGTAAGTTTAAAGGCTGATGTAAAAAAACCACACTATTACCATGTTCAGACCTCTGACACCAAAGGACATAAACCTTTCTTAAATTAGCAGGTAACATAGAGCTCAAAAACAAAAACCAAGAAAATACAATATAATATCTGGTTCAAACAATTCCCAAACTTAACGTAAAGTTTCACTTTCAAAAATATCATGTAATAAAATACTATAACTTAAGAATATTTTTCATTTCTTTATTTTCAGATCAACGTTAGCTACTGAGACCAACCTGAAGCCTAAGAACCAAAAAATCCTATCTGTGGAGCACGTAACCCATCCTCCTCTCCTCTATGACATTAGCCCAGAGGCTTTGTCCGCAGCCTTCACAGAGCATGATATGGATTCATCCACTGCTAATTCTACCAGATCTTCTACTTCTAAACCTCTCCTGCCGTCCTTCCTCACTCAAACTAGCTCTACTTCAAGAACAACGTCTATGATTTCTCATCCTGCTCTTACTTTTCCCACTAAGGAAATTCAGCAAGCAAAAGAAAAAATCAGCTTCTCTGAAGATAACAAGTAAGCATAAAATTATTGTTATCTATTTCTAATAAAACAATGAAAATATTCAATCTGTATTTCATTTATAAAATATACATAAATCAGCTTAATTTTATACTAGTGTAATTACCTGAAAATTATATTTCCCTTAACTTCATATCTAACACTGCATGAACCTTCAGATTTAAGCAATGTAAAGTTGATAAAATCTGGGTGTAAAGTTGCTTAAATGTGCTTGATAGCCTTCTTTAAGCATCTTTTATCCACTTAAAGCAAGTTAAAGCATTTCCCGCTTAAAGCTGATAAAAAGTGCATAAAAACGATCATTTAACAGATTTAAGCAACTTTACATCCAGATTTGATCAACTTTAAACAATTATACACTGCTTAAATCTAAAGGTTCATACAATGTGATCAAATAATTGTTAAATTTTCATACAATTTCAGGAAAATACTTACCTCTGAAAAAGGTAGCAGGAAGGAAACCGTGTTTAACTCTCCCACTACCTTGGCATGGGAATCTTCTTTGAGAAGGAAACCAAATTCGCCTCCAACGTCAGGGACCAAAAGGAAAACTGTATCTGTCTCTCCAGACTCCTTACACGGAGGATCACCAAGCACCAAATCTATCGCGCCTTCAAGAACACTAACTTATATCACCCCTCAGACGATATGGGAGGGGCCAAACTCTACCTCTGTGAGCCCCTCTTCTCCCCCTGCGTCACTTAACCCCTCAAGGGGAAAATGGATGACTATTACAGGCATTGTAATAGGTAGTGCATTAACACCTTTGGTGATATGTGTATCAATAATCACAGCACTGTTAATTAAAAAACGTAAAAGGTCCGTAATATACAGACCTAATCAATCTACTCCTAGCACAGCTAGAGATGAAGTGGAAATGCAGCCACTCAGATCTTTTCAGGCTTAAGTATTTTCTTTTAAGCTACAGGCTTGAAAACGATAAAACACCATGAGATTAACATGTAACTATGCTAGTTGTCTACATATCATTATCTAGTTGAGACGCAATAGTCCATATATGGAAGTTTACTAAGACGTAGTTACTTCCATGTATGGACCTTAGTTAAGACGTAGTTACTTCCATATATGGATCTTAGTTAAGACGCAATTTCTTCCATATATAAATCTTCGCATAAAACATAACTACTTCTTTTTATACATCTTAGTTAAGACGCAGTTTCTTCCATATATAAATCTTCGCATAAAACATAGTTACTTCCATTTATACATCTTAGTTAAGACGCAGTAACTTCCATATATAAATCTTCGCATAAAAGGTAGTTGCTTCCATGTATAAATCTTCTGTTATAGATCTTTAAAGGTGACTACATTAATGCATAATGCTCTTGAGTTATAAAAATGCAGGAAATATATCCATAACGATTAATTTATCACCGTAACAGCTCTGCATTATAGTAACATTATTGTCTGTGAAACAAGCATAACAGTCAAATAAAACAAAAATGTTAACGGCTCTTTACAACAGCAGCATGATAGTCAAAGGGATAAAGCATAAAAACAAAAAAACTGAGGCTCTTAAAGAGTTAACTCTGCGCTATTTCCCTTTTTACAGATGTACCCCATATATATACATATATCTTTATTCAAGACGTAGTTCCCTGCTCTGCTTTTACTTGATACACAAGCAAGGTTTAAAAAAGCTAATGGGGTAAACCTTAGAAAGGATAGACAATAGGCACTGACCAAAAAAACCACGCAGCTTTTAATGAAGACAGATTAACGTAGACTAAAACAATAATACATACATAAAAACTAAAGCTTTAAATTTTCACCTATCTTAACAATTAAGATTTACTGTAGTTTCAGTAAAGTGATGAAATTGCTCTTAAAAAGTATACATAGTACTTACAATGCTTCAAGAGCATATCCAAAAAATGTGATCTGGAATAAGAAAGGCGTGGTTCTGTTTCAAAGGTTAAGGAGCCTCATGTGCTCAAGCCTCTCCAGCACTTAATCAAAACATGTTATTTTAAAGTACAACGTAGTATTATATTAACTCAACAGCACTGCACTTGCTATGCTATAACTCGTAAAAAACCTACCACTCATGCTGTGCTTAACCCATTGAGGGCTAGCATCGACAACAGCAGATACCATGGTAGGTCTAGCGTCAACTATAGTGGATACCTTGGCAGGTCTATGGATGTCAATCCTAAAAAATTAATACGTATACTCATGAAATATTCTGCTAAACAGCGAAAAATCTCACCAGCGCAGTAAAGTGAGATTTATCTGTCTATGAAATAAAAAATCTTGGTAAAAAACAACACTCTATTGTCATGACTTTATCATTATATATCTATTCCTACTGTCTACCCTATTCCTGTGCGATAGACTGAAATAAAACTGGGCATTAACTTCTAAACACAAATGCGTAAAAAATATAAATTTCCACCTTTATTTACGACAAATAAAAAAGCAAATCAAAAAATAACTATGCAATACCTGATTCAAACATAGCTGCGCAGAAAGAAAAGGATTTCCCCCTTTTTACTGCAGATAAAAAGTTAGGTTAAAAACTAACTACGCAGTGCCTTATTCAACTTACTACGCAAAATACTACTTTTTACCACTAATAAAAAGCCAGATCAAAAACTAACTACGCAGTGCCTTATTCAACTAACTGCGCAAATCCTACTTTTTACCACTGATAAAAAGCCAGATCAAAAACTAACTACGCAGTGCCTTATTCAACTAACTGCGCAAAATCCTACTTTTTACCACTGATAAAAAGCTAGATCAAAAACTAACTACGCAGTGCCTTATTCAACTGACTGCGCAAAATCCTACTTTTTACCACTGATAAAAAGCTAGATCAAAAACTAACTACGCAGTGCCTTATTCAACTAACTGCGCAAATCCTACTTTTTACCACTAATAAAAAGCCAGATCAAAAACTAACTACGCAGTGCCTTATTCAACTAACTGCGCAAAATCCTACTTTTTACCACTGATAAAAAGCTAGATCAAAAACTAACTACGCAGTGCCTTATTCAACTAACTGCGCAAAATCCTACTTTTTACCACTAATAAAAAAGCCAGATCAAAAACTAACTACGCAGTGCCTTATTCAACTAACTGCGCAAAATCCTACTTTTTACCACTGATAAAAAGCTAGATCAAAAACTAACTACGCAGTGCCTTATTCAACTAACTGCGCAAAATCCTACTTTTTACCACTGATAAAAAGCCAGGTTAAAAACTAACTACGCAGTGCCTTATTCAACCTAACTGCACAATGGCAATTACTTTTCCTGTCTGTTTAACTATAGCTACAGGGATTGGATGAAACAGACCCCTCCCTATTTACATAGCTCCTCCCTATTTCATAAAAAATGCTTTTACCCTTTATATGCTCAAACTAAACAGGAAAATGGCAAAGAACCAGAAAAATGGGGAAGGCTTACTCAATGCAGGATATTTTATTTCTATTTGCTCGGATTTTGAGCATTAAACTACCAGCCTTTAATAAGGTAAGTGTTCCAACAGGATTTAAAAGAAGGAAACAAGATTCATATTCTTTGTGTGATTGCTTAGATGGGAAACAAAATAAATGTGGAAAGCTATCTATAAAAAGCTACTGGACAGGGCAAAACTATATCAAAATGTGCCCATACCACAATTCTGTCTGTCATTATTCACATGAAATGTACAAAGAAGCCAGCCATAAAAGTTACATTTTCAAACACCAGCCCTCAAAAAAGTCATTATACGTAGCAATAGAAAGTGCTTTGCGTATTTTTCAGGCTATCTTTTTATTCAATTGCAAAATAGACAAAGGGCACAGCTTCTATTTGGCTCAATTACTGAGTCAAATAATAAATGAAAATGAAATGTTGGCCTGCTTTAGATCAAAAGATATCGCAAAATTGGCAAAAAAAGGATTTACCAAGAAAGACTTCATATTTTTCTTGGCTCAAATGTTCATGAAGGGAACATATTTTTCTCACAAAAAAAAATATGTAGGGAAATCATACTACATAAGAGATTTAGATGTTACCATGCTGATTATAAAAAACATAGAACAAAAAGGGCTGACTCAAGCAATCAAGAATTTTTCCTTCTTTCAGATCATCAGAAACACGATAGAAAATGAAAGCCTTCTCCAACTTCATTTGAAATAACTACAAAAGCAATGTATTCACCTGTCTCTGCATATTAAGCATGTAGGTATATGTATAAATAAGGAAGCTGTATTTTTATGCTTGATCCAGATCTGGTTAAAAATCTGCTTCTCAAATAATTAGGCTTTATGTTATCACTTGATCCAGATCGGGTGAAAATAAAAGCTAAAAATAAGGCATTCAATATCTTCATTTTATTCAACGTAGGTTAGGTAAAATGAAATATACAATATATGCCATTCATATGTATCTATATATCTACTTAGCTCATAAAGAGATAGGAAACATTGTTTTTGTTCCAAAATTTTTAACTTTAGGCCTTTATTTTTTCAAAATTATGTCAGTCATGTAGATCTACCTTCACGTGGTGACTGATGGATGTATATTTATACATATTAAACATGTGTAAATATATAACGAAAGATCTACTTTTTTTAAAAATTGAGCAATATACTATACCTAACCTATAACAAAGAGCAGCTCAAATACTGTGTAAGCTTCTCACCATAACCATATCAACAGCTTGCCTTTTACAGCGAGCAGCTAAGACTCTATATAAGCTGCTCGCTGTAGTACAAACTCACTAACTGACTCACTAAGTGCTGTATAAGCTACAGCTTTTAAACCATTTTAAGTCTCTGCTGCAGCTTATAACACCTCAAGAAAGTCAAAGTGCGGCTTACATGCAGGGATTTACTTATATAAGATTTAGGAAGGAATAAGAAACTTTTTTTCAAACCCTGGGAAGGCTTCTAGCAAAGCTGTTAACTCAGGGTGCGGCTTATACGCGGGTGCGGCTTATACAGAGGATTTTATGGTAACTCACTAAAAGACTCGCTGATTTGTTTAAGGTAATTAAATACAAAGTTTTATAATAAAAACTAGTCTGTAATTACTCTGCCATAGGGAAGAAAACAAAGACTTCATAATGCTACACATATAGTCTAAAACCCTAAATAAAAAAGTGTGCCGAGCTGCTCCTACTAATACATATATGTATACACGTTTACACACACATCCAGCAGCAGGTCTAAGGCTCAGTGACTCACTGACCCAGTCACCAGTCACCACGAAGCAACACATAAATGGGAACCGTTATGCCTAAGGCAACACAGCACTTCATTTTAAAAACAGAGCATTGTGATAACACAAGTGAAAGGCTGGAAGACTGCCTGCCTGTCCCCCATCTGGAGGGATCTATAATAACTATAGCTGCATAGATAGTTTCTAAGCCACTGACTGTTTGCTTTCCCATCTGGCGGCATTTATAAGAACTATCAAAAGCACTAGGAGGAGTTAGTCTAAATATATCTCTATAAATAATGTACCAAAATTACTCCTATTCAAGTGTTAGCATTTATAAAAACAGCTCAAATTATCATTGCTTATAGGTTTTATTATAATCTACTCACTATGGCTTATAGTGAGCAGCTTAATCCCTTTTGCCTATAGCTTTATTATATAAGGCCATGGGAAGTTAGATCACAATTTACCGCTCAAGCCATTTTGAAAATTAATGAGGCTTTTTTCATTATTCATTATATGGGTACCAGTGGCTGGAAATGTCTAGGTTGTATGTAACATCATGTTATTAATACTCCTTGCACTGTAAGCTTTAATTTGATACCAAATATGGCTCCCTTTGCTCATTCCTTACCATGTCCAAATAGATTTTTGAAAAATTCTGCAGTTTTTTTAGATAATAAATAATGAAAATTTCCCATGCGGCCCCTTCAAAAGCATACAAGCGGTGGACAGTAAACTGCAATGTGAGTTCCATTGGTCTAAGCTACTAGCTGTGGTTACTCTGAACACTTCACTTTAAAGCAAAGCATCGTGATGACGCTGGTACTGCACGTACTCCCATCTGGAGGGATCTAAAAGAACTATGTAGTTCGCACTCCCATCTGGAGAGGTCTAAAAGAACTATAACTACATAGATCTATAGGTCATGTGGAACTAATTCCATTTCCTCTATGTTTCTATAGCAAAACATATACATTAACTGATCTCTTTTATAAATAATATAAATATATCTATAAACGACCTCTTTTATAGATAAATTAAATATATCTATAAACGACCTCTTTTATAGATAAATTAAATATATCTATAAACGACCTCTTTTATAGATAAATTAAATATATCTATAAACGACCTCTTTTATAGATAAATTAAATATATCTATAAACGACCTCTTTTATAGATAAATTAAATATATCTATAAACGACCTCTTTTATAAATAATCTAAAAATAGGAGGTCTTCTCTGGATAATCCAAATATGATGGTCTTTTCTGGATAATATTCAGAAAAGACCATCTATTATACTACTGTGGTACCCAACCCTTTCTTTGCTTTCATGAACGAATTCTTTGGTAGAAAGGAAGAATAGCATAAAATATTCAACCAACACTAATTACCTACACTGGGTGCCTCTTGTTATATAAAATTATCACACCGAGTAGTACTTCCAATGTCCTATTCGATTCAGTAGAGCTATAATTCCCTCTCCTTCAGATACACTGTAATATTAAAGGCAATCCTCACGTATCAATGAATACATGCGGAGGCCATATATTACCAGTTCCAGTTGAGAAAAGGCTGATTCAAATAATTCAAAGGTACTACACGTGTGTAGTATCTAGGTTCACCAACCAGTCTACAAATCCATGTATCACAGACAGTTACATTTATACCATTCTGTTTCGTCATTTATGAACACGTGTGTATAAAAAAGGCTTATGTAAATCTAAAATAAGTGTTAATGTGATGCTGACATTCACATGTTTGCAGCCTGTATATATGTATACATACACGATGGTAGCCTCGCCGTATAATATGCTATAGGCCAGTGTGACAGAACAGTAGACAACGCGATTATATGTATTGCAGCAGAACTATCTACTTAAACCACTAAGTAGGAGGATCTGGCATCTCCCTTTCCAATAAATAGCACATGGCACCCTCATTGTTGCATTTGTATATTATGTATATTGTAAAGGCCTATGTTGCTTGTTGTAGAGTATCCATATACCCCGACATGAACATAAACACACCAGCATGCCATAATAATAGTCAGATTCATAACCGACTGGAAGATATCGATGTATTTTTTTTGTCAGAAATTGGAAAACCATTACATTGCTCAATGTAATTGGAGTTGGTGATTATGAATACATGGCAGGACTGGAAATGGGTAAGTATTAGTACGTCGCTGAAATTTGGTGGGCTGGAATGGAGGCGATACCAAACCTGATATACTTGCCTTTTTCTTCCTTCAAAACCCGGGATTTCAATAGAAGAATGTAACGTAATGCTACTACCTGCTGAACTCAGTTTCGTAGAAGGCAGCTAGTGGTGTCGACAGCCATCTGTCGATGTTTCGAGCACCACAGTCTAACCCAACAAATGGATACCCAAGGGCTATCTTGTGTAATAATTAAAGGTTAGGAAACCAAGAGATCACATGGTGGTCCTTCAAAACGCTAATTAATTAGCTTAACATCAAAGGTTACTTGGGTTCCACTAAGGATCTTTTCGTGGATTAGCCTAATCACACAGAAAAGGCTCTTGCGTTGTTATCAGTAGTGCAGCCATCCAGTTTGTGCGGTAAAGCACTTATTTCAAATCAGAGGAGGACTCTCCTAAAGAACACTCGATCAGGCTGCCCAACTTCAAACCTCATCGTGTTTGACAATAATCTCTTCCTCTTTCTCCTTTTTTTTTGGGGTGGGGGGGGGGGGGTTCTTTCATGAACTTGGCAATAAGGGCCATCTGCCACATAAATCTGCTTGGTATTAGGAAAAGTGCTAAGAATGAAGAGGGTATAAATTTCATGGATTCCCAATTGAAATAAATCTATCAGAGGTAAAAGTGGTACTCAACACCAAAATGCACGTTTGCCTAGTTAACAACACAGTTCCCAAACTAGGTCCATTCCTAGTTTGACTCGGATGATAAAAGCAGATTTTATGGGTGCTCCAAATGATCAGATACCACTGGTGTGTGCTGATATTAATCCATTTATTTTGGCTGGTCACGCCATATCAATTCTTTATCCCCTTGTAGCTTCATGGTATCCAGGAAAGTGACCTGCATGTCCCTGTATAACAAACCCAGACAAAGGGCCTGTGACTGACAATGGAACTGGTCGTCTTTTCACGGTCAATAGCCATGAAAAATACCAGACATTTTCCCCACTCGAATGACTGTGAATTGAACTGATCTAGACATTGCACAAATTTAGTTTGAAAATAAAATAGAAAAAATCGTTTATATAATCATCGTGTCTCAGACTATAGTAGGCCCTAAACACGAGCGTGTCAATGAATACGGTTCGTTAACACCATGAGACAGAGGGTGGTGATTCCCCTGTCCCCCAAATTGCGCCATTTTTTTAAAATTGATAGCTAGGAACAATGTCCAAACCTTCCATTCCCCACCTGGTACACTGGCTCATATGTTGATGCTAGTGCATGTGCAATAAGGTTAATAGGCCAACCTTATGCCTCACATCTTTTTCTCACATTTTTGGCAGACACTGACCCAAAAATGCCACAGACATCATTATGCTTTCTGTGGTAATCAATCATAAAAGTGGTCAGTGGCGGGGTCAGTGTGACCACAGCTTTTCCCGATTGGACAAGACACAAGTAGCCCTTAAATCATGTTCTGACTGAGATTTACATCTCCTCTCCGTACACATGTTATGTACCATAATGCACTATAAACTGCAGAGCTGGACGACATAGTACATGAAAGTAAATGTACTGGGAGAGTGTAGACACCTGCGACCACCTTTTCAGTTTTGCTTCACATAGCTGGCGCCGCAGGATGCCCATGACGACAGACGCTGACGCCAGATGGGATCCCATTTTTGACGTAGTTTGTGAGGACTGGTGGCTGTTTCCTCCGTCATGTCACATAAAAAAAGGGCGGGGCTAACCAGTACCTCTTATGGTCTTTTCAATACTTCCACTGCAATATGCACGACAGTGCAGCTAATAACATGTAGCCTTTGCTATCTATGTCCGTGGCGGATCCATTTTTTTTGTGTTTTTTTAAGAAGGGGGTGTAGCTCGAATAGGAGGGGGTAAATGGACTAATATGTACAAACAATCCTCAGGGAGTGGTCATTTTTCAACAACAGGGGGGAGGGTTGGTGGGTTTGGGGGGGGGACAAAAAACTTTCAGCTCCCTCTAAGGGGGGGGGGACAAAAAAAAATGTCACCCCTTTTGAGCGAAAAAGCCCGCGTGCGACTATAGAATAAAAGGGGGGGACGGAAAAATTTTAGAGCCCTCGGAGGGGGAAATAGAAAAAATTTTTGCTTAGATATTTGATTTGCTTCTCTATGCATACAATGATATTGTATTTGGGGATTCGCTTATGAATGAATTTAGGTTGAGGACCCTATGCACATCATTCATGCCCACTTTCTGAAGGGTATCAATGCACCTTCATCTACAGGGACAGCTATATTGTCCAAGTATTTCATCTATACTGTATTGAACCCATAATTATCACATCAGTGCCAGGGCCCCATTGTCAAATACAACAGACACACAGAAAGGATTTTGCCTTACATATTTTCTTAATTCACAAAATGGGTGTCCAAGCACTAGTTCCTTCCCCCTTTTGCACTAGTAGCAATGCCATAGGGTGTAATTGCATATCCTCTTATTAGTCTGGTCGGCATGCCAGGAATTTCGTTGCCCCTACTCGCCTGGGAAGACACATAGCCTTTATCATACTACAGTGTATGTTAAAAAATCACGTTTAATACTACCTGGGGTCCAAGCGGACCCCAGCATAAACAGAAATTACTGCACAACATTGGTTTAAGATACAAACTTCATCTTTTGCATATTTATTCATTAGGATGTTAAGCATCTTTACAAGTGGTAACATATTATTACATCAATTTTGATATGTCTATTTAACACTTAATTCGTCGGAGAAAAAAATGAAAAGATGTGAAAAAATGTCGTCAATCAAAAACAATAGTGACCGAATGTGGTTTCTCTCTTTTATATGATAAAAACCTCAAATATGTACATGCCTACCAAGTTTTTGGAAAAAGCCTGGGGTGTTTTTGCATAAATCAACAAAACATGTCATTTTCGAGTGGGGTCCGTGTGGACCCCAGACCTCTATTAGACCTTATTCCTACAATAGAGAAACAACTTAGATGGCTCTGATAGTGTATTATCCTCCAGATGATCCAACTTGGCAACTTTTACTTGAGTGAAAGTCTTTACTATGTGAGGGACACATATTTTGCTTAATTTTTATACGTTTTTGGTAGATTTCAGGCCAGCACTAAAAGACAGACGTTTAGGATGTCACTTAGTCTTTCGTTCTATATAGAATTTTATCTGAACCTAAACCCAAGTATCTCCCCTACATGTTGACTACTGTTGACATCTCCAGGGTCCCAGTCAAAACAAAAATAGATTGGTCTGAGTCTGAAAATCTGTCTAAGGATATCAAACATAATATATGAAGATCTGACATCTACACATATCAAAAACACCATATATTGTGACACAAATAACATTAAAATATGTCTACAATTAGCCTGGTACTGGTCAAGATCATGAGGAGGTGTAACAGATCTAAAATGCAAATCCAGGGACCACTTGTTCATGTTGTACTGCAGCCAACATATATATGCTCTTACATTGAATTTGACTGGGGTCTGTGTGGACACCAGAGGATTATTGGTTCCAGCATAAAAGATACTTGGAAGCCATGTATGATATTCAGGAATTTTGAATAAAACAATATGTGTGACAATTAGATAAAATATGGTGAAGTTCGGAATACTACTTCAATGTTTTTTACAAGAAATTAGATGCCTGGGGTCTGGTTGGACCCCAGGTAGTAAGATAAGGGTTAAAAAGGAAAATAACAGCTACTTGCTGTTGGATAGGCTGTCGCCGAAGTAAACCTTTTGGTACCTAATATTGTGCAGGTGGGTTTGCATAAATATTTGGTATAGGCCCCTACTGATAGACAATCCATCTGATATCCACCCACCTTCTCCCATCATATATATATATATATATATATATATATATATATATATATATATATATATATATATATATACATATACACACTACCTAAGTGCCAACATACATGTAGTGATGGAAATCGTTTTTTCTGGCAGTTCTCTCCTATACTCATGCCTGGTTGCTATGATAACTCAAACTCAAAGAGGACTATACTTTTCACTCTATTGCCATGATAGTACAGAGGGATGTATTCCGCGCTTGAGTGGCCGTCTCTGAATAGATGCATTATTCACGTCACAGTTTGACATACAATTACTGAATTAGTCTTTCACCCCTTCCTGGTAGCGCTCTGGGCCATGGTTGTTCTGCTTAAAGATACAAAGACTTTGTCCTCTCCTCCTCCAAGGGATGTATAATACCCGTCCGGAGGATGGTAGGGACACCTTAATTAAACATTCATTGATTTAACTCATGGTATTGGCTCATAAATATAGGTTTGTTACAGATTTTTTTCATGGAGAAGCTTTTGTGGGTGCATTGAGTTCTGGGTGCTGTAGTACAGTCCCTTTTGTACAAGAATGATAAACAAATGGACAATGAATGAATCGGATTATACAGATAATTAGACAAAGGGCATGACTTGAAAGAATTAGAGATTGGAGAATGAAGTACAGCCGGAAATTGGAAATATTCTGCATACATGGGCATCCGTACACGGTTAGTTTCTCATTAACTTAAATGGTCTGAGTGCAATACACGTCCTGGTCAGGCTCAGGTAGCGCCCTGGCTATATGTCATAGATAGTCCTTTACTGTTCATGAAGTAGAGATGTGGTACATGTATAGAGGGATGAGTCTCTCACACCTGTAGTTGAAGACCACCTGCTGACACCCTTTCCTGCTAACCAATAGCTTAGAGAGGTCAGTTTACTGATGCTCCTGCCGAAGCCGATGGATATCGTAGGTCAGCTTACTCATGCTACTGCCAAAGCCAATAGATATCGCCTGTTTACCTGTAACATCGCTTCTAGTAGACTCTAGTGTTATTTCTAAGGAAATCCTGGGATCTGTCCATTAACCTCCTCTAGTGCAATGAATGTTATTAACCGGACAATGCCAGTTTATTATCTGAGTATATAGATACCATTAACTTTATAACATAATGGCTAACAGGAAGATATGTATAGATCTATGCCTATGGTAACGTATGACATGATCGGACGTGGCAATCATGGCACTGTGGTTTCAAATGACTATGACATGTAATGGGACCTCCTCATGCTAGAAGTGACATCTGTAACCCAAAGGCGACATGCACGAAACAGTGCATAATGTTATGTCATAGCAGCGGCACTATATCCACGTCATGACATAATGACATAACATCTGTCATAATGGCATTCAGCTCCAAGCACTACTGTTTCCTTTTATTAGATATGGCACCGTTATGAAACATGACCTCTCTATATTATTGGATGAATAGTTTGTTCTAAATTTCAGGTAACACAAGAGTCTACTGACATTCACCTTTTTTTCATCCCAGATTTCTTCCACTAGTAGAGCTATGTTGCAAATCGATTGAGTGGGTTATTGGTGATCACATAGACTATACTTATGTTACAATGGTATTTTATAGATGTAAAAGTAAATAGGCCTTTCACAGCTGAATGCTTCGTCATAGTAGAGAATACGACAGAAGCACATACATGTCTATGTCTAAAATGACTTCTAGTTTCTTGTCAACTGCATCGGCTGTACTCTTTTGCATTACATTCATAGAACATTAAATCTATAAAGGATGGCAAAGTCACTTCATCCATATATTTTGTCATACAACTGAGCCCAGTGTGCTTTGTGCTAACTATACAATGTGCATATATATTACATATATCGGTGAGCTACTCGGAAGTGGGTTGAGGAAGTGGGCGTGGAGCTTCTCTTTATCTGACCTATTGGCGCCTGACGCTACCCTGGCGTCTCCCAGTGCCGCCTTCTTCTAGCAAGGGGCTGCGTCTGCCACCCAGACGCCGATAAGACGCCAGCGAACTGCTCGTAAAGAATGACCAACCAGCTCAGTGCCGTACGGTCCATTTATTTTAGCGGCACTGTGTGTCCGTGTAGTATAGTTAAAATTGGGGACCTATCCTGAACATCTAAGATCCCACCATGACACTTGAAATCTAAAGAACTCAACTTATAAAACTTGGATGGGCTTTAAAAAGTGACAGTAAATCGATATGTAAAATCTAAGTTTACCGACGATTAAAACTATGTTGGTAGCTACATCCGAAAGTTGTGGTTACTGTTTTTGTCTTAGGATGTTTATCACTGTTGTTGTTTTTGTTGTCGTTCCTTATAAAGGAGGCAATATCAGAGGAAGTTCTCTTGAAGTGATAGAGAAGTAAGTATGTGTATTTTGTCAATTCTTGGCCTAACCGTAAGGTTTCATACAGGACTCTGATACTCAGAAAATACGGAGATGTGCAGATATGGTATATAGAGCCTTCCCTATAGACACATTTATCGTGTACTTTATATTGTGTATATATGCTTAATACTAAAGCTAAATGTACTTGTGGACCCTGCTATGTTTCTTACTGACAATCAATAGTATGCGTACTCTTTTTACCAGTGGACAAAGTCCAATGGTGCCTACTTTTAGTCTCGTATCAGTGACCAGAATGATTGCCTGCACACTCTGTGTTATCTACCCGCCCGGAGGAGAGGCTGTGACTGTGTCTCCCCTTTCTCCTTTTTGTGCACCTTGAATTATGAGAAGGCTTATATTAGTTTAGCATAGAACGCCGCCCCTGCTCTGGACTGTCAATGGGATCTGTGGGTAATCTGCTGGCTGTAACACTGTATTATCCCTGTTATTTATACCATACCAATAAGCAAACTCACATTATTGTCTTATCACCCATTATTAACCGGAAAGGAAAGATAGAACAACCCAAGAGTTATATTCATAATATCCATACACACAGTGACCTTGGTCAAGTAAGTAGGGACAATGACATGATATATCACTTCGACCAGACAGAGCTGCTCATCGCCAGATATAGGTCAGGCTGTTGAGGGCCTTATGGGTCGAGCCGATACAGAAGCCGCCTGCTGGCTCTTTGACAATCGGACTTCCCATCCGCCTCCACCGCCCTTTCCATCTCAATCCTCATGCCAAACACCATCATCTCTGAAACCAGGCTACCATATGGTGAGAATTGCTGGGTTTGGTATACATGAGAGTCCTCTGTGAAGTCTGATCTTTAGTAAGGTCAGAGGGAAGAGGAGGGAGGGAACAACTCTCAATTCCCATGACTATGCCTCCTTTTGACTTAGTCT
This sequence comes from Acholoe squamosa, assembly GCA_949317995.1. Classification (NCBI taxonomy): domain Eukaryota; kingdom Metazoa; phylum Annelida; class Polychaeta; order Phyllodocida; family Polynoidae; genus Acholoe; species Acholoe squamosa. The sequence continues at coordinate 33,530,393 of OX439037.1, read as the reverse complement.
TCCTTTGAAGCGAAGCATGGAGGCGTTTCCTCTTTTGTAGTCCTGTGTGAGGTGGATAGCCAATAATATAAAGGAACATGATTTTTCAGTAGAGGGGTTTCTTCACATCAATAATGCACCTTCTACCCCCTGAAGAAGGGTGCCTCTTGGTGCAGGCCAAGGTCGCAGTGGTGGTGACCTCAGACTTAGGGGTCACTAGGTCAGCCTACAGCCAACAGAATGGGAATGTCCCACTCTGGAGGAAAGATCAATTTTGTGGTTTGATCCCTGCCAGAGGGATCCATTCTAGGGCAGCAAGATAATCCAAACAGACATGATGCATAACAACACATAAAAACGACCTTTTAAAGTGCTTATTTATATTGAAGACACTATAGGAAATGCAGGTGGGATTTAAATGGTGTTTTGTCGATGTTAATGCTGTATTAAATACGTGTATTTGAAATACATGGCTACTGAAAAGCAAGCAATGACAACGGTTGAAAGGACCATACTACAAAACGGTGCTGGCGTATTGATATAGCGATGGAACCGAAGCTAGAGTAAATAGTGACTCCCTTTTTAAAGTTGTTGCTGTAGTAGCAAAATATTGAAATTGACTCAAAAAGACATCCTTTCATCTGAGAATGAGGCAGAACGAGCAAACATTGAATGCCAAAGCTGAATCTTTTTAGGGAGCTTGTAAATGCATACGACAGGCGTTAAGCGAACAAACGTGACTGCCAACAATATGTAAGTTTTGTGGATCCTAGGGGTAAACAATCCAATTCACAATGAGACTCCAATTTGCCTACCTAGATTTCGCTATAGTAAGACCTGAAAGGAAAAAGACATGGGGATTATACACACCATGAGATTACATGTGTACATCTCTGTGTTATATGTATGCCAAATACTTAGCCTCTGTCCACATAGATTCAGCAGAATTTAAGTCATAGACCTATTGTTAAAATTATTCCTTTTAGATATGATTCCAAATGTATTAGTTTATAATATTATGTGATGATATTTCAAAAAGAGGACTTTTATGTATCACCTTTTATGTATCACCAAAGCACATGAAAATGACAATTTTCATGTATGAACTACAGGCTTCATTTAGGGGAACAATATAGGCCTATGTATACTTAAAGTTGCTTTTGGCCTAGTATAATATAATGGAACAACTTTTTTATAGCCATCTACTGGAAAAGGGCGCTTTATTGCACCCTGCACTAAGACCCCTTTTCGTAGAATGTGTCACTATAATGATATGTATATACATGTACTGCAGCTAGCAGGTATGACGTCGGGAAGTCGGTGCCTCGGGGACCAAAGGCAGTCAATAAAATGTGTTTAGATAGGCCTAAATCCATATTGGATCCAATGGCTGACATCCGTGATTCTCGGGGTGAGCATAAAAAATAGGTTAAACAAACCGTTATGAAGTATTGTAAAAATCAAATCGGGAGCATTATGTGCATGAATAGGGATGATGACTCATCTGTTCACAGATTCCCGGGGTAGAATCTTTATCGGACATTTCCCCCGATATCGTGTTGCATCCCGGATACATCTATAGGAGGCTGTCCATACAGGGGTTGCAGACCATGCCCCCCACCAGCCTCAGTTGTCCATCAGAAGGACATCATCAAAAGTGCACTGAGTGTGCTACTATTGAACGGATGTCATTAGCGACACCAGTTTAAAATGACTCTGATTTCCATTAAAACACCATAACTGGAAGCTGTGACAAATAATGCGGCCATTATCAATAGAGATCAATGTTTTTATATCCCAAATGCAACTACAAAATATGTGAAATGAGCAACCCGTTATAAAACTACTGGATAACATAGACGCAGGGGGAAAAATGCCATTAAATTAAGCTGAGCTCACCAGCACCATCTTGCATCATGACTACCAGGGGGCATAATGCATGAAGTGACTGTGCAGCCCTTAATGGGGTGAGGTGTGTATCCGTAGGACGATTCTAGTCCTTTACTACCCTGCTAGCTTTAATATTAATGATGTCCTTATCGAGTGTGTCGTTGCCCTTGTGCACTTATTCACCTCTTTTCGCGATCTGCGCAAAGTATTCTATGTCCTAAAGGATGGGCGCATCAGAGTCACTTCGAGCAGCTCAGGGGTCAACAAGTTCTCTTTTTATTATCACAAACGTTATGATGGCCTGTGATCCAATTGGGCGAGTAAAGTTCACCACTTGGACCAATAAACCGTATACACGAGGGGGCAATGTGTTTGTGTGCTGGAACATCCTGCGTGTACTATGAAAGCTCTGTAAACGACCGACGAAAAGTTAGATGTGCATACATGTACATAGATCTGGACAACCGGAAATCCAAGACAAATGAGAGTATACGCTAGCTGAGAGAGGGGTTTATCTTTTATTTTACGTGTAGGGGCGGAAAATACATTGGATTTCACCATGTCTTAAAACAATGGATTTACTTCTATCATGTAACAAAGTGTCCTGAGGTACTTATCGTTTGATTAGGACTAGAGCAAGGCCTTTACAAGTGATTCTAGTAATGGTTCAGAGAAATTCAATTTACCGTTTCCAACACACAACATGACCCACCACTGTAAGCAGTCAATGACCAACTTCCTTTCTTCGTGGGAAACTGGCTCTAGACATGAATGGGGTGTAGTGTATTTGTAGAAGTCGGCCATAGGTCTCAGTAACACGCCCCTTACATGGTGATACCTGTATACACAGGTGTGACATATGGAGGTGTGATGCCATCAGGGCTCGGGCATCCATTCAGCGATATATGGAAAGACAGGGACCCCCGTTGTGTCTTCTCATCTCCCTCTAATAACAGAAGGAGTGGGCCTTGAGTGGGGCCCTGGGCTATGAAACTTTCATTACATGTTGGATAGCATGCACTGTTAAAAATCTTCCATAGAAAAAACGAAGAATCATTGGCAACAACTGGTGCCAATCTTTTACCATTTTTTTGACGGTCACCGTTTTCCAAAAGTCACCGTAATTATAACGGACTTTCACCAGTATTTCTAAACAATGACTAAGGGTAATTCATTACACATTGTTTTGGCATAAATGCTATCCAAAATTGGCTTTTCATATAAATATTCAGCATTTGATATGTCATTCTAAGGATTTCACTATAAATCCACAATGGACTATGTTATCTTCATATATGTGTTTTGGCACCACATGCAAATCATCATGAAATCCTACAGAATCATTATGATCATGAATGAGTTTTTGGAAGACCCATCATGTCCTTATAGAGTCACAATTTAATAACATAGATTACCTCTGAGTTGTGATAGTTCAAGAACTACAGTGGTATGCCTATGTATTTTCTCTATTCCCATATAATTGGTGTCTAAGATACCTCTGCTACTCTCGTTTGCACCATTTAGATAGATTGTAGTTTCACAGATTTTTCATAATGAAAGTAATGAAATATACTTGCATTTTGATAACATGGTACATAAACCAAAGTGAAAACTCTTAGAATATTGTGACAGTTTGATCTGTTTAGGGTCTATGACATTGTAGAAAGTCTCAAAGTGAGCCTGAGGCCACCTAGTGGGAAGATATGAAACTTCTGAAAAGACAAAGATTCACCGTAAAAGAAATAACGGTACTTTCCCGTCGTGTTTTAAACAGATTTACTGTACCATCACTCAATCTAAGGGTGTTTAATTGTAATAGAAATAATGGTGAAAGACCGTAAAATTTAACAATGACTCTCTGTAAAATCTACGGAATTTTTTAACTGTGTGGTGAAGGGTAGAATCTCACCATCAGTGTTGTATTGTAAATTGTGATCGTATCTTTTTCTGCAGATGTGCCTGTGTAAAATAATCAAATCTAGTGTTCTAAAAAATGTACTAAGATGGCTTTTATCTCCTTCTACAGTGGTATTCATCAATATGCGCATCGAATGGTGAATGGGGTTAAAGGATGCACCCATGGTCTAGATATCGCGACAGCAGGTGTTATGAAATGAGCAATGCCTTTTGGCAGAACAGCACATCTGTGCTGTTCATAGCAATTAGGGTCTTAGTCATAATTGTCATAATAACGGCAATTAGGGTCATGATATTTACGCTGAGTCTGACAGGAATGACCTGAGCAATTATGCTCCTGGATAGTCTGAGGAAAACCATGTGGCACAGTATAACAGATGCTATTGACTGCCCATTGACTGGCATACCTAAGCCTGTTCATTTCAAGAATATTTAGCTACCATTGTTAAAAGTAATAGCTACATTCATAAAGCATTAGTGAATTAAAAACAATGGTGTAAGGATTCTTTCTTTTTTTTTAATCATATTTCACAGATGACAGTAGGTCTTATCTCCCCCCCGCCCCCAGTATTTTATCAGTCATGGCTGAGGGGAAGCAATGTAGCCTGGAGGGACTGAGGTTGTATTGAGGGATGGCACTAGCTGACAACATGGAAAGACGAGACAAGAGAGCCGCTTGTCAGGAATCACCTGCTATAGAGGGATATGACTCACCCTGCTGAAGCTGCTGCGGCTGCTGCCAGGTGCAAACCCACCACCCCCACCATACAACACTCACCAGCGCTCACCTCCATGCTATAGTTCATACCTGGGTCACACATCCACCTGCTTTGTCCCCTCTAGTGTGTGCTACCACATCTACGGTTAGTGCTAATTGAAGCCAAACCACACATAACCTTATGAGTTATGTCACAATGGGTGCGATATGTGTTAGAGCCGATGGGCTGAATTTATATGATGATGGCATAATGGCAATATCTAGAGCACACATGTTGACCATACTACTCACACTAGCTGCGTTTTGGTGTGTGCCAACAGAATATGTAATTCTAGCATGAAGTGCCTGGGAACCAGCGTCCACTTCAATGTTGAGTGGAAACACTTAAGGTGTCAATTACAGCCCCATAATGATGAGTGGACAGTGCCCAGTATGGACAGCCCTGTTGTCACTGTGGGTCTATTAGCAGGTCTGTTGCCTTTGTTGGGTATGGAGTGAACACCCCAAACATTCTGTTATTTAGATACCCACATAGGTAGAAGAAATCAGAGGATGGTTTGACTATAACATCATCCCTGACATAAAATATACTATGACATTATATTTAATACTGCTAATACTGTCTTGGGCTCGTGTCCAATGCTGGCGTGCCTATCGACCACACCATTTTATGGTTTTGTTAACATTGTATGTAGCATATTGTTGTTTTGATGCTTGTTCCTGTGAATATCCCTCTCAGGAGAACTATGCCTCTCCTGTGGCTACAGTATGACACATTAAATATTATCACCATCAGTAGCTGAGAGCGTGAGACAAACACACAACCTATAGTCACCACATGGAACATAGATCCACTCTTGTTTTTTTATATGTTCTATCCTTACCTTGTTCTGTTCATGGTAGACGTGAATCTCTGGTCCCAATCCCCGGTCGGAGGCCGACGTCCAGACGGCGAGGCCACCATGTGGGGTGCCGAGTAGTGGCGGCGGTGGATGGCCGAGGACGACGTTTGCTGACGATGGTCATTTCCTGGAGGAAACATTGCTGTGGCCTTAAGCCTCAAGGCGTGCCTCTCCTCCTCCTGTACCTGCCCCCCCCCTAGCTGTGGTGTGACTGTGAGTAGTACATGGAGGCTGTGGTGCTGAAGCCTTCTGCCTCTATAGTGCCAATTGCTGCAGTGTGCCTTTGGCTCCAGTTGATGTCCTGCTGCTGCTACTGCTGCCTTCACTGTTATCTCTACTGCTGCTAAGGCTGCTGCTTCTCTACTACTTATTGCTTGCTGCTACTGCTGCTGCAACAGCTGTTGTTGTTGTTTTGAAGGCTAGGGGAGCGTGACGGCCAGAATTGTCGACGCTGGCGGCTGGGTAATTAATATAAGCTGTTCGGCATTAGTTTACATGTTACAGGCTCAATAATGCACCGTGCAATTCACTACCTCCCTTGGCCATATGTGATTACTTCCTCCAGGTGGGTGTGGCTGTGACAGGTGGGCGTATCTGTCTTTGTACACTGGAGGTGGTCAGTAAGGTATGTGCACTGCCTGTGGTTCTATCCCCATGTGCGGCTCTAACCATCCTAGTTCCCCATGGTGGTAAATGAATGTGTAGTGCGTGGTGGACTCCCTGTGACAAACTGGGGCTGCAGAAGGGGGCTCGAGGTGACTCCCTTTGGTCGCGCGTCCCAACAAACCAGCTGTCGTGTGCCCCCCCCCCCCACCCACCCACTTACCAACCATCGCGCTCACACACTCAAGAACTCATTTTGCCTTTTTTGTCACTAAACACCATCATGTCAGTTTGGAAGCTGTGATATGCAGCATGTTGCACTGCTGTCAAAAATAGGGGTAGGCCTTTATTGTTGAATTTAACAAATGAGAGTGGACTGTGGAAAATCTGTATGGTTTTAGGCAGGGGTGAATAATACTTATTATGCCTACATGTAACGTTCGAATAAGAAGAGCATCATATACAATGTAGTATGTAAAAAGAGCATTGCAATCGATTCTTATAGTGCCAACATCTGCATTTAAGAATAATTATCACATGTGCTAATATCATCCGCTGGGTCTAAATCACTTTTTTTCCCATTGAATTACGTCCAAAATGTATAGGTCTGCACACTCATTAGACTGATTAGTAAAGTCCCCATCACATGTCCCGTCGGACTGTGGTCTCAGCTGGTGGGCACCAGGGTGCGATATGACACCTTACCCGTTATGTACTGCCCCTACAAATTCTCCACCCACTCAATCCCACGCATAGAGTGGCCTCACGGGGGGGGGGGGGGGGTCAGCCAAAGTAGGGTACACATGTGTAGTGGTTTATGGATGGGGTAGGGTAGGGGTCCGTTATTGTCGGGGACAGTACACAGCTGTAATAATATAACATGCATTATACATCACAACTACTAGGATGCCCCGTTTCCCACAAGGGTTTCCCACTATAGGTAACGATCAAGTGTGCCCTTAAGGCTTAAGGTTTCCTGTCTGAAACTTGTTTAAATTAAGGGGTGTGACAGTTATGCGCACTTCCATCACTCCCCCAAAATAAGTAGACGGCAACTCTTGCCCATACCCACATCTAAGACACCAGACCGGCATCTATTCCGACCTAGCGTGATGCATTATTAACCAATGAAAATATTCCTCTCATTCACTGCAGACTTTTCAGGGTGCATTACGTAACACCTGGTACCCATCAGCTCGCTGTTATCAGTCCTTATCTCGCAAGGTATCAGCTTCAGCAGGGGTCGGCCCACCAAAGAATCCGTTAACGCGGAATAGGCATACTTGGTATAAATTATAAGCACGCGCTTTTTTTTTTATCGAAACACCACCAGACATGAACCAATGATACACAGAAAAAAGAGCAGGTTAGTCAGTCTAACTTAACTTAGTCAAAACGGCTAAGCTACCTTAGTTAGTGCATCTGACTAACAGGTGACTAACAATGACTAACTTATGTTAGACTCATTGACTACCCCAAGTTTAGCCACTTTGACTATGGGGTGATGCCAGCTTTTCACACCAGGTGGCAGCCTGGTTTGCCACAGGACTTTTGTGTTGGGTGTGTACCACAAATAGTTTCATTAATGTCAAAACTATGGTGATTTTTTATTGCCCTATATGCTCAGGGCTTTTACAATTCAACCTCACCTCACATCACCTCAATGTGTGTGGTAAACCCAGGGCTATGGCTCAGGGTTTGCAAAAGAATGAAATTGAAAGCATTTATCATGATTCCTAAATGATGATAGTCTGTTTTACAGGTGTGTAAATCCTATATATGCTTTAGACCAGCCTTTTACATAGAAATATGTGTGTCAAAATATAAGCGTACATGGTCAAAACCTATTCCTACTGATAAACCTAGGATGAGATATGCCTGTGGATATGCCCTGCCTGTAAGCCTCCTCCTAGGTTTAGGACAATGCTATAAGCTAAAGTAGGACACTTAGATCATCTATAAGCCATCGGTCAGAATAATGCAAACCAAGAGAAGTTGGTCACTTTGACTAACAGTTACTCGTATTTGACTAAGAAAAACTTGGACACTTAGGCATGTGCTTTTGACTAACTATTGTTAGAAAGTTATCCTTTTTGACTAACATCTGACTAAGATTTTGAAGATTATTTTTTTCAGTGTAAGAGAATTAGACCCATACCTTTCAAGGCTAGAAGACGGCCTGTGTACACTGCAAAAATGGTGTTTAGGCTTTAAACATGTTTAGGTCTAAACATGTTTAAAATCTAAACATTTTGGTTCAATAGATGTTAAGTTAACCATGTGTTTAGGATTTAAACATTTAAATTCTAAACACCTAAACAGTTACATTAAAATGCGTACACATTTAGACTGTAAACGGAGGGAAAACTAGGCGTTTAGCTTTTAATCACTAATATTTCTAGGTGTTTAGACATAAAATATACACCAGGTGGCAGCTGTATTCTATAATTGACCTTTTGCATGCAGTCGCCTGTTACTGCTTGGTTACAATATGTTGCAGTATTATCCTAAATCACAGTTTCACATAATATAGCATACAGAGTATGTCAACAATAAAAGGTTATGTAATTAAACCCTATGGCATTGCCATTAGTGCATCAGGGGTAAGCAAGTAGTGCTTGGACACCCATTTTGTGAATTAAGAAAATATATAAGGCAAAATCCTTTCTGTGTCTATGTTGCACTGGACAATGGGGCCCTGACACTGATGTGATATGGGTTCAGTACAGTATAGATGAAATACTTGGACAATATAGCTGTCCCTGTAGACGGAGGTGCATTGATCCCCTTCAGAAAGTGGGCATGAATGATATAGGGTCCTCAACCTAAATACATTCATAAGCCAATTCCCAAATACAATATCATATTATCCATACATAGGCAAATCGAATACCTAAGCAAAATTCTTCAAATCAGGGGGGGGGGGAGGCAGTATAAACCTAAACATGTTATAGCATAAACACTTTAAGTAGCTAAACATTTTTCATGTGTTTAGGATAATATTGTGTTCAGAAAAACGGGACAAGATTATGTTTAGAATTATGTTTAGGATCTAAACACCTTTTTTGCAGTTCTTGTTATGGTATAATGATAAGCTCTACATATAACTGCTAAGGTTGGATATAATTCTCCTTCAGACAAAATTCTACAATTCCGATATTAATACCCATCTCAGGTTCTTGTCCTAAATTCATAAATCACCGTATATCCATGGCGCATATAGCTAGACGTGGCAAGGCCTTGTGTCCCTAGTTTTCCCTCTGACAAAGTCCTACGACTTCGTAAACCCCCTATTGGTGTTATTTTCTATCCTACCCTTTTCCATTGAATCCACCCTCTCATAAACACTGACAAGTCCATAGTTTGATGGGATTCCCTTTGAGGGATGAAACACGGGCAATGTGCACGAGAACAAAGATCCCCTATTCAAGATATGTTTTCGTCTCTAGACCTAGACCTATTACACTGACACGTACCAGTATGCTATTTGCAATATTTTACGACTATTTAAATACCCCCTTTAAGCTACTTTTAGGGTACTCATTTGCCCACCTTTCACACATGTGACCTTCACAATGGAGATGGTGGAATGACAACAAGTAGTTAAATGTTTTCAAACAGTACATAAAGTCCCTGGGATCTACTCCCATAGCTTCTGTTTTTATCAAAAGAAAAAGTCGACAATCGGCCGTTAATCTAAGCTGTTGCTCTCTATCTACCTGTCCCTCTCATTGAAGTATGTCTCTGTCTATCTACCTGTGTCACCTTATATTTCGTCGCATCACTGCACCAAGGTTGTAACTGAAATTTTGGCAAAATTGAGTTTTCTTGTTTTAACATGTATTGACATGTCTACCTTCTATGAAAGTATTGAAGCTCTGTGTCTACATGCCCAAATGCAATAAGGTTATGTCAGCTGTATGCTATAGAAATAGCAACCCTTCTTTTGCCTTTCCTGCAAAACTTGAAATATGCAGATACAACCTTGTTGCACTGAGGCGACGATTTGATCTCCACGTGGAGTTGCCATGTCACCTGGTGTTATCTTGTGGTTGTGGTGGCGTAGTCGGTGTTGGCATTTCTCTAACAAATTCATTCATACTAATGTACTAGGCAGAGAAACCCTCGCACATCCACCTATCTCATTGTAGGAATGGCTAAAGGAACTTTAATGGTAACATTTTCTGAACCCATTTTCCACGAATCAGTTACATTTCTCTTCGTGTACATATAACCAGCTTGTGTGTATTCCAATAGTACAGGCTACTTGGAACAGTGCCTAGCGATCAAAACATTTCCAGAATCAATGCAGATAATAAATGTGTTTTTTGTTAAATGTACATGTATATCTCTAGCTCTAAGATCTGAGTAGTGTACTATAGATGGCTCATTATCAGGCTTTGAAACAACAACTGAAGTAGTATATGGAAACGTCAACTGTAATCAGGTATTCAACTTAGGTCTCCCTCCAGGGTGGATGTGTTTTAGAGATGTAGGGAAAGGGTTTCAATATGCAATCCAAAATAATTATGAAAGTCTAAGACGACCATTTTGGCAGGTGTTCATACAATTATCACTGGACATTACTAATTAAACCCGGTAATTAAAGCATATACCACAGAGCTTTCCCTGGTGAGAACATTCTTGTTTATTGAAAGGCAGTACCTGAAGTAGCCTTTCACTGTTTCCTGTTAGTTTTTTTTTTGGATAAAATCCGACTCCTTCTGTATTTCCTGTCATGCTTCTCCTCCAACGACCCAAAGCACCTCATTCATCCCGCCCCTTCTTGTTAGTCCTAGGGTCCCCAATATCCGAGTTTCCTCATTCCTGCTCCATAACCCCCCTTTACTTTCAGGTCTGTAATACTCCCCAACTTTGTCACCCCTCTCCTCCAGGATTTCTTTATCATTTCGATACCATACACAGGTTTTCACCTCTTTCCAGGCACCATCTCCTCGTAGATATCAAACCCATGGGTATCAACACTTCTCCAGAATTGTTTATCATTCCGATACCACTCAGGGGTTTTCACCTATTCCTGACACTATCTCCTCGTAGATATCAAACCTGGGATGTCAAATCCGGGCTATCAAGTAAGGACGTAGTGATATCTACTTGATTGACCAATTAAAAATTCAGGTAAAACACATTTAATTCCAAGATGTTACTTTTATTACTTATCCTGCATTAGCTTCCAAAATATATCACTAACTTGCAATTATTATACGCCTCCAGGTATATTGATCAGAATCCCTTTCCTTCTTTCAGGAAGTCTTAGCCAACAGTGAAGTAATTACAATTACAGCTCCTTAATGTAAATGTTCGCGAACCAGGTTTCCCTTAGCAGTATATGTACTATCCCTGTACCTATATTTCATTTTAGGGGATTAACAACATAAATAAATGTGGGTAACACACTGTAGTGTGCGGGTAACTTGAGCCTGAAAGGATATCAGGTGTTACCGTGTAATAATCGGGCATAAGCTACAATGCCTTGTTTTCAGTATATTATGTACATGTAGTGATATAATTGGGCAAAATTAAACTGCAACATTAAATCCGCCCGGCCCCCTTTTAGCGATACCTTATATACATGATTATTCATAAGATAGTGCTTCTTCACGTTAATATATGATACCAGTGCCTTACACGGTCCAGAGGTAATATGACAGCATATATGTTTAGATATTGTGACAGAATGCACACGGGGCAAACTAGAATAGTGCCGCGGTACATACATGCAGAAATTACATTGGTTTATTAGTGCATATTAGAGACTGACTATAATTAAATAATAATCAGGTCAGGTCGGGTCCACAAGGTGGTTACCAACTATACATTTAATACCAAATCACGAGAGGCTTTAGGAGGGTATTAATATCTACCATCTGTTTCTCCATTTTTCCCAACAAATGTCCTATATAGTATACGTTACTATCGCACATCATATGGTTCGTATATCATCTTATATTGAATGCATTGCTGTTTAAAACGCAGCAGCAAATTAGGGCATATTAGAAAGCCATTGTGCAGAATTCTAGACCTACGGTAGGTCCAGCCTTTATTAACGTGGGAGCCATTAGAACACTTATTGACTCAAATTGCTACGATCAACGTCCACTGCTATTACTACCGGGTATTCCATTATCTTCCAGGTTTTGGTATTCCATTACATTCCATGTATTGGTATTCCATTACATTCCAGGTTTTGACTTCTTCTGTGACATGTTGATTTTATCTCCAAGACTGAGCGCCATTCCCTGAAAAAATACAATGGTCAAGATGCATCATTGAATACTTGTGCTTAATCTAATTTTTCATATTCCAATTTCTCGATTTTGGTTATCATATTATAGCTTGGAATTACAATGTATAATAGATGTCGTCAGAGTAAATATTACAAGAAGTATGACAAACATTTATCTCAGTTATGAAAATCAGAAATACATACCTGGCTCTTCGCCCTGATACGAATATGTCCAATAACAGTGCTGTCTGGTCCCCCGAGGGCGGGCTTCTCGATACTCAAGTTGGCGAGAGCGTCCTCACCAAAGATAGACCTAGCATACATGTTAGCGGCCATGAACCCACAGTCGCCATGGAGTGCCTGCAAATACAATGTATGCATGTATCATTGTTAAGGAAACTTAATGCTTCCAATCTGGTTCCATATACACAGGACAGAAATACGTGTACACAGACAGAATTTGTAGTTTCAATATTCATCTACGCTTGACATTGGTACAGTATATTGCATATTGATACAGCATTTTGCACTCCCGGCGAGGCAACATATCTTAAGTTAAAACTGTCATGATTCACCAAGTGATGTACCATTAGAATATTTACCTTGAGAGGAGTGAGACACTTCATGTTGGTTGATCCGAGCAGGTGCTGGAGGTACTCGGGCAGGTTCTTTATGTTAGTGTTCACCGCTACCTTGTTTTCCCATTCAAATTCAGCCCACATCTGTCTGAACTCGGTGTCAGTGCATGAAGCGGGCACAATGTAGTCCATGATGTCGATGTGAATGTCGTTAAGTACCACACAGTTACGGTCACTCGCAGCCCCGCTGACATCGTACACTGTAAGTGTCACACAACAGTACAATAGGTTATTGTCATAATACATTTTTTTTCTCAACAACAGTATTTAACATATCGGGGATGGTAGCTAACACAAAAAAATCCCTCAAACGCCCAATTAGTACCCTCTAAAAACAGGACTGGATAGGAATGCAAAGGTCTTCGGAACTTAAAAATTCTTGATATCAGGGAAAGCCTGGAAGGCTTTCAGCCCCCAACATTCTGTAGGAAGTTATTACTCTTACCTATGTTTCCAAAGATGATTCCATTCTCTGTGGAGGCAACCTTGACGTTGGCCTTAATGTTGCAGAAGTCATTGGGTCCCATTGTCACCGGCTGTGGCTTCTCAACCAGCTTCAGGTCTCCTACAACAGGAGGAGCCACGAGAGGTTAGGTTTTGAGTATTTTTACATATAACACAGTCCTCTATCATATTAGTTCAATATTCTTGGAAATCATAGTGAACCTTCATTGAATTTCTGGATGACTTGAAATGATGACACAATCGACAAAGGGTACATTTTAAGATTTCCAATGACCAATTAAAACAGTAGAAAGTAAGAGTTGAAAGGAGACTATCGGTCTAAAAAGGATATCCCCAGTCACCAGTGGATACGAAGAGAACTCACCTAGTGTGGCCAGCTCCAATGTCAAGTTCTGTAGAGTGTCAGTGGTCTGGTTCACAATCAGGACGTCCAACACGATATCGTACTGGTTAACGTTGACATAGGCCTCTGCGTAGACTGGGTCTGAGAAGCCGGTTAACTGAGTCACCTTGTTCAACTTGGATGAGGCGAGCGGGTCGGCCTCCTTCTTACCGGTCATACCCAACGCTTGGGACAGTGTCAGCTCAAATTGGTTCTGAAAGTGAATACAAAATTCGACTTTTCTTTTCATCAAATTCATATATCATGGATAAGGGTACAAATTTCCAACAACTCACAATGATTTGTTTACTTGTGAGATAAAGTTTTGTTTGTTGATAAAGGCATCAAATTTACAGAAAATTTAATCTATACTGGTTGCTTACTTCACCAATACCAAGGTCTGCTTTGTTTACGAGCTGAATAAAGTTGATAGGGTCGTCAGCCTGAACTTTGACTGCCTTGTTCTCCTTTGCCTGAAATAAAGTAAGTTAACTTAAGGTGTATTCAAGACATTTTTGATTCATTGAGGTACAAGTTATACATTCAGTGGTTAAAACTACATGCCCCATATAAATCAGCAAGAAGTTAAAAAGAAGAAATGGATGCCGCTGCTTACCTTAAATAAAACATTGGCGGGATTAATGGGGTTTGCCATTACGCTATTTGAACTGATAAGGTATAAAAATCTATGATCCACAAATCAACCAATAACCTGCAATACCGTACTTCTTTTTCTTTTACATACACTCTCCTACACTTAATCTTCTTTACCTGTTGCGTCTCTCGCTCCTCGTCAGCTTTGGCTGCCAGCATCTCAGAGAGTGACTCACGACACTTGTTGTTGAAGATGTCGAACATGAATGGGGCCCGGTCAGCCAGCACACGGATACAGAGTGAGATGCGGTCTACATCATCGTCTGTGATCGGCTGAATACACAAACATAGTGAAACTGTAGATTGGGACAAACAGCTACGGTATATTGTAAAGATTTCAGAAATTCTACAACTGGTGCAGAGCTTCTGTTGATAAGCGCCATTTTTGGCATATGTATTACTTTAGTGAACCCTTAAGGGAAAAGTACGTGGGTAACGCAAGTATATGCTGTAGCTGACTTACCTTGACAGGAAGTCCTGATTTCCCGAAGTGAAGAACTGTGGCCATGATCAACATAGACTCGGCCATGAAAGCCTGCAACAGAAAAAAAGAGAGAAATATATTTGTCTTATCAAATCCTTTACAAGAGACACTTTTGTTACGTTAGTTTAGGAGTCATTCAACTGCCTTTTTTGTTCCTCAGATGACAGACCATAAAACATTCCCTTCACGGGTTAATTTTTTAAAGTACAAGTACATATATCTACTTCATGATTATGGCTGAGTTTCTTACATTCTGTCTCTTGACGCTGTTCTCTGTGGACATATAACGCAGAGCCAGTTTGGTGAGTGTGGTAGACAAGGCAGCTCCCACAAAGAAGTTTCCCTCAATGAGGTACTGACGGAGTGGTGGGCGATCCTCGTCTTTCTTGGCCGGTGTTGCTGAACTAAAAGCGCTCTGCGTGGCATAGGTTCCGTCAGCAGTGACGAGACGCTGGGCGTTACCGCTTGCCATAGCTGTGTCCTCTTCTTTGACTTCTCCTGATGCCTTTCGCATCTCATCATCCACGATAGGGATCTGTGGTTATAAGGCAATGTATAGAGGGGAATCTACATGTACAGAGAATTGTGGAAATTCATGATTCAAACTATGTTTTTTTTTTGTCTTTTAAATCAGAAGAGAGGGTATTTTCTAATAGTTTAGTATGATGCTGTCAATGATCGATGGCATGAAAAAAACACGCAAGAGATTAACAAATCTATGAAATGAAGTGAATCTCCTATCTACATGCATTAACAAATTTGTCAAAGTAAAACTTAAACTGCATCGACAGCATGGGACAGCATGGGACATTATGTACATGATAACCATGTGCTACTGATTGGGGTCTACTGCACATGCGCTTCCTCAAATGTGGTTACTTGACTGCCGGCAACCAGCTATAAACTAAGGACCTAAGGTGTATGAATAATGTTCTTACCTCACCAAGTGATTGTCTTATAAGCGTCATAACACTCTGGATGTCATCAGATGTTATACAGTACTCCCCAAGGATCCACAGAGCAGCGCGGTAGATCCTACAACAAGGATAGGATATTTATGAACCACCACCAAATTTCATGAAGTTAGTGATGGGGGGATGGCTAATTAAAAAGAACAAAGTAAATTGTCAAAGTTTATGAACATTCTTACATGTAATTATTGTAACTCTCAAATGTGAATAATGTGAAAGGAACCTCAAGGCTATCAACAGACACCTTCTAACTTAATGATCATGTACACACCACACTGTTGCACCAGGGGAAATTTCACGGGGTCTTTTGTAACTGCGACTGCGAGGAAAGTTTTTGATAAGGATGTGTAATCGTACAGATATCAAAATATGGAAATTAAGATTTTTTTACAAGTTGTTCTGAATGTGCCCGGGTAGTAACTACCATGAGATGAGTCTTTTTGTCACTGCTCAGTATCATCAGTAGTAATTGCATCTACTGGGACACAATGTTAACACATTTCCTACTTAACACATTTCCTACCTTTCATAAAAAAAAAAGAAAGTATAGGAGAGTTTACCTGAGAGCCTTGATGGAGGGGAATGTCTCAAGCAGTTTGCTGATGATGAGGGGTCTGAGCTGTTCAAACCGCTGGATGGCCTCGCGGACAAAAACGAGCACATCCTGAGCAGCCAACTCATTCTGGTCACTGAGGAACTCAATCAGCTGTAACCAAATGGAATTATACCTGGGTTAAAATTGTCTCCACTGGACACTATATTCAATACATGCATTTGTCTTTTTCGCATAATTAAGAGGTGGTGTGCAATTAGGTAAAACGACAACTCACAATCAATGAATATTAGATCCAAGATTACAAAGATATTTCTATATGGACTGAGATCAAAATGCCCCAGTAAATATGTTTTCTATGAGAAAGTAAAGGTCTGTAAAACCGAAACCTTTAGCATTTTATCTTGATTTTACTAGTCCAGAGAGGCTCGGACTGTAGGTATGGCCTACAGTCCGAGTTAGGTCTATACAAACTTAGGTAGGCACATTAAAAGGCAGTGCAAATGGTCAAGATATCACTTTCTGGCTATGAAAATTCATTTGTAGCAAGAAATCTCAATAAGACATTAGCCTCTGCCATTGAACTCGAAATCAATATATCACATTATTCTAAAATGGTATTTATAGATATAGATGTAGCCCCACTACTTGAAATCAACAAGGGTCATTGTCAAACACTTAATGTGTATTGGCTGTGAATTGAATAAATTGGTTTAGGCATTGTAGAGCAATCATTAGGGACAGTCAAGTTTGCTCTGAGTTAAGTTAGCCTAACTAGACCTGACAACCAACAACCAATTATACTCTGAGGTCAAGGAGGTGTGAAGAGCTCAGCAGGGAAACAAGTAGTTTTAGGGTGCTAGCAATCTAGTACACATTGCAGTATTCTACTCAGAGATGCCACTCACTGACCGACAAAAACCAGGAAAACTGGACTTTTAGACACATTTTCCCAGGAATTTAACAATTTAATACAGAAATCTTAAAAATCAAAACCAGGAATTCCTGGTAAACCAGGAAAAGTGGCATCTCTGCTACTGAAAGCAAAGTCTGATTTACTACAAAATAAAGGGATTTGACCAATTTGAAAGACAAAGGGGGCAAGGTAATATCACATATATACAATGGGACAAGTTTGAGGAGCAGATATTTATTAGTTAAGGAGTTAAGTCTACTCAATCATTTTGCATGAGTAAAATGGTAGGCAATGTATAGAAGATAACTCTGGCCGGGGTAGGGGCCCCAGCCAGAGTCTCTCAGGGCTAGATTTTACTTCCGCTATCTAACAAATGATTATTTTGATGTGTATTAATGGGGAAAAATACTATTTTTAACACATTGACTTACCACTGGTATGATGGAACTGGCGACATCAGGGAATTTAACAGAGCACTGATGGAGAGTGCGCACCAGCAGCTGGCGGTACTTGCCGGTGTCCTCGTGTTCAGTTGAGTTGTTCGTTTTCACCACTTCTTTCTTCAACACTAGCACCATCTGCCAACACAAACCCCAATCAGTTATCACTTTGCTTATATGATCAAATTAAGCAAGATGGTTCGGACAAACCAGAGTCCATCTACATATTTGTTCAAGTTATTGGATACATGTAATGTTTTTGAACCAACAAAGCACACATATTTGTTCTTTTGGCAATTTCATCAAAATTCGCCATAGCTCAACAAGAACGATCACAAATCCCGAGGGCAAATTCTGTCGTCCACATACAAATATCACATCTTAACGGAAGCATTAATGCCCAGTACATAGTACTATTGAGTGTTGAATATTATTTAACGCCATTTGTTACAACTAGCTGCTAAGGTCATATTCATGGCAACAAAACTTCATTAGACATCCACTGGTGGATGAATGCGTCTGTGCCTGCGCCGATGTATACCAGACACAGAGGGGAGAAAGAGTGGCGAGGGGAAACCCTCCAGTATAATTACCATAGTCCACGACATACCATGTAACACTTTATTCTAATGTAGCCTTTGTCTGGTGCAATATGCTGGCTTACTGCCAGAATACTGCACATCTTGATATGGTTGTGTACCCAAATCTACCTTTTCTCAGCCTAGGTGTAATCCTAGACTATAAGATACGTTTATTTGAAATCAGACAATGAAAAGATTAAACAAGGAGGAAAGAAACAAACCTCTTCAATATTTCTGGAAGAGACGAGATCGAGTGCCAAGTTGAGTGTCTTCTTGCGCACTTCCAGATCTGGCGCTGCCAACACGCGGAGAATGTCCATCACCAGGTCCTACAGACGTTACAAAGTCATTACAAATCTTAGCCCTTCTTTGTTCATTTTTTATTTCTGAATTTATTATTGCACACTTATGCTAAGGTTTATAATATGTAAGTAACTGACAAGACGCTTGCTGACAGAGCTGCAATTATAGGTTTACATCATCAATATTTTATGCAGGTATCTCGGCCGGTATCTTTCCTTAAGCATCCTACCCTATATAAGATATAAACATGTATATTTATCAGTGAATAAAAAAACCAAGTTAAGACAGTCCTTCTGTAATCTGTGACAATAATGTCCTAGCAGGTGTACCTGGAGAACTCGCTCATGAGCTGGCACCTCGCGAAGAGCAATGAGTCTGTCAAGGACGATGAGCTTCACATTGTTGTCACTCTCCTTTACGATCAGCTCAATGTAGCAACTTGCCGCAGCCTGCAAACAATGAAGGAGGATAAACGAGTCTGACCTATGCTTATATATATTGAGTTACATAGGCAACTAACAGAGGAAATGCAATATTTTCTTCCATATCAACTTTGAGTTTGTTTTAGAGAATAGAGAATTTGCATCTGGTCAGATCAAATTAAGGTAAGGCAATTTAAGAAATGACTCTTACCTTCACGGCTGTGGGTGCACTGGACAGCGTGACAAGCGTGCCGGCAGCCTCATATCTCACGGCAGGGCTGGAGGAGTTGAGCAGGTTATAGATGCAGCGGATGAAGCGTGCTCGTTCCGATGGGTTAGTGTGGCACACCTTGTAGATCAGCTCGACAATCACGAGCTGCAGGATGTCACCAAACGTGTGTACCTGGTCTATGCAGCTACTCAGGTAGGTCAGCGCACGGTCCTAGGATACAAAACGATTACATTTATTAACTTTTGACTCTGAGATTTGTAAGCAAATATAGGAAGGAAGTGTTTTCCCTCTGGTAGTATCCTTAACCCCCCCCCATTGCTTTATTAACACATTATTTAAAATATATTTTAAATGGTTACATGATCTAGTGATGGACTAGTTTACAAAGTGTTTTGATTGCGAATATCTATGGGTATTCAACCTCAGACAGCCTTTGTCTTATTTTCATGTTTTCAGGTAAGCAAACCTGATAATTTGTGTCCCTTTGCCTAAAGATACTGTCTGGTAGATTTCCACCATCATCAAACCCTTTTTTCTCTGACTCATCATTTGGCCAACCAACCACAACCTGTGCACATGGGTTAATTAACAAAGCGGTTATATTACCTGGTCAGCATGGATAAGCATCATGAAGGCGTTACGCTTACAGGACGCATCCTGCTCTTGCTCCAGGAAGTTGTAGATGAGC
This sequence comes from Acholoe squamosa, assembly GCA_949317995.1. Classification (NCBI taxonomy): domain Eukaryota; kingdom Metazoa; phylum Annelida; class Polychaeta; order Phyllodocida; family Polynoidae; genus Acholoe; species Acholoe squamosa. Next base: position 33,510,408 of record OX439037.1, on the reverse strand, counting down.
TCTGGTGCGTCTGGGATCAGTACATCATGGTTTCTGTAAATACATGATGTAGCGCATATTAGGACTTTTTTTCTTTTAATATATAACTGTAGTTTACACTGACTAGTCACCATCTTTTTAAAGCTTGATCACGTTTTTTAGGGCCAACCTACAATACCATATACCATAGTACCTCGCATAATAGCCACGGCTTATATGTGAATTTAAGGCCTAGGGTGTGTTAACCTAAAGACGACCACATAACTTGAGTTGACCACCTGCCACCTTATTTTTTTTCACTTTTACATCTGCTGTATGGGGCTGTACCTCTAATATTCCTGAAATAGAGGTGTTTTGGTATCCCATGGACTGGCCACCTATGATATGTTGAGTAGTTATCATTGTATAACAATACACCAAAGTACCTATGTTTGACTGGTTTTTATCATGGCCAACTGGCCATTTCTCCAGAAATCTTTAACTTTGGTTGCAGATTCTGAACATTGAGATTGTTCACATGTACCAAATATTGATTCTAGACATAATATATATATATATATGTTAATCGTAAAACAAAGCCCTTATAATGCAGGGCTAGGATTATTACCTCTAATTGGATGGGAATGGCAACTACAATGAACATAATCTTTACTGAAATATCCGTACCAATTTAGCTGCTGGAAAAAATACATTTTCATTACAATACAGCACCATTAACAGTAACATTATATTGTATATTTATGTAAGACACTTATTCTTTTTTGAAATTATGGCTTAATGAAAATGGCCCCATTCAAAGGCTGTGTATCAAGTGGTCGTCTCAAGGTGTAAAGTGGTCATCCCAAGGTGAAAATGAACTACCGTAATCTCCCGCGTAGAAGACGTTTGTAAGAGTAGTACTGTTCTATAGTAAAATTACCCCTCGTATAAGACGCACCCTGAACTTCAGAAAATCCTATAAGACGCCCCAGCATTTTGTTTGGCGTAGAGGACGCGTCTTATACGCGGGAGTTTACGGTAAGTGGAATGTTCTTAGTAAGGGTGATAAACTAGATATATATTATACACATGGATTTTCAAGATATAGCAGGTAAAAAAGCCTAAACAATTATCTTTCATTCAGTGCCTTTTAGAAGTCTGAGGACCTTAAACTCTCAGAGATATTACCCACTAATACACCCTCATTGAAGGCCTGCACAGGAACGGTCGTCTTTAGGTTAATCTACCTTACTGCACCTTACAGAACTTCAAAACAGAGGTGGTGCGCTTTATAGGCTGGGTAAAGTTTATATTAGATTATCAGAAGTACTAAATTGTCTAAAGACAAGGCACAGGTGCGCCTTATACATTTTCTCTGAACTCAGAATGTGTTATACACAGAATGCACCTCTTACGAGAGGTAATACGGTAGTTAACGAATTTTGGCGACTTTGCCAGTTAAGAACCATTCAAGGTCTATTATGGTCAAATCTACAACGTGATACAAAAGGAGAAATTCCATCCATACACTATGCAACTGATCTAAGGGCTTTCATGGATACAAGCCATAAGATTCTAGACTGGAATAACTTTTTGCTATACTTGACCCCGCAACTTTGGATGGCGGCTAAGCAAACATGGGCATATACTCATTACTTCCTGGTACCGTGCATAGTCATAGTAGAGGCCAGTAGCTAGGGACCAGGATTTTTATTTCTCCATATAGATCATTCTGTTTTAACATGTCTGAGGACTGATACAGTGAACACACGTCAGGTACAACCTGTATTAGTCATTATTAGTAAAAGCAGCTCACTAAACAATGCTTTATCCTTTATTCTCATTTGTCGATTGAGTATTTACAATTAAATCATGAACCCCCGACTGTCTGCTATCTAACTTTTCGTCTAAAGGGAAGGCAGGGTGTGTAAAGCAATATCTGACAATACTATCCGGTTTAAGATGTGCAGGAACAGTTTTGGAAAAGGTTGTGCTTTATAAACCTCAGAATCGGGAAGTGCACAAAACATATCCACGGTTAAAAAGCCAACAATATTCTTATCTCGGTGACCTAGACACAATTGGCAACCTAGTATAATCAATGGTGTGTGTTTTATGTAGATAACGCACAGCTGGATATCAATTCCCCAATATGTTATTTCAAAACACATTCCTTACAATAGGATACACAAAAAAAATATTTTAGTCATATTTCCTTTTAGGGCCGTCCATAAATGACATCATGAGGTAGGGTTTGAGTCCAAACCTCCTATACATTTCTAAAGCAAAATGTAAGGGGGGGGGGGGAATCAAAAATAGTCCAAAAAAAGAAGACGTCATTTATTAAGGGCCCCTTATCTCTCTCTATCATGACATTAGAGCTAAGCCTGATACTTTACACACGGGGTGTGAGATTTCTTGAAATACCCCCAACCCTACCCATGCCATGACACGTCAAACAATAGAGTATAGCGATATATGTTTTTTTTTTGTGTTTGTTTCCAAAATGCTGACCTAATACCGGGCTATGTTTTGTTTCTACACCTTTCTCGTAGTTCTCACTTTTTTTTAACCTTCTCCTTTAAAGTCAGCATGGAATTAGCTCTGAGCCAATTACATGATATGGGCACTCTACACTGGCTCCTACGCCGAGATCGTTCACTCTACCTATCTACAAGTGCAGAAACCATAAGGCTCGTTTACCTTGCGTTAATATTCGTCACAAGATGGAGACGACCCCACCCCTTCCCCCTTCCCCACCCCATGAAGAAGGGAGTTTTGGTGAGTTTCGGTTCCGCTACAAATAGAAACTAAACACACTACGTTCTAGAACTTAGTCAGCGAAGTTTGCACAGATCCAGACCAACAACAGACCCTGCAGGTTGGGCCTGGAAGCTTTAACCACACGGGTAGGTCATGGTCTACTCTATTTTGTACTATTTAATGTGTTGTTCTAGTAACTACAGGCCAGGTGCGTTTTTATGCCGAGATCGGGTTCAGGGGTGAACATGGGTGGGTGGTGCTATGCATTTCTTTGCCACGAGCCAAGAAGCACAATGACTATGTGCTACAAAATGTACTACCGGTACATCCATTTGGGACAGAAAGATGGGTGGGATGAGCTCTTGGTGCCCAATCCCAAACTCTGCACCTTTGCAAATTCTGACAAAGAATACTGGAGAGTTAACCTTTGGGCTTTACTTTTTTCCTTCAATCGTTCACTAGAGTAAACAAGTCTGTTCTATGTTAAAAGCAAGTGGGTCAGAATATTAGTGTAGAGCAATATGATCCACCAGGTAACACTTCCTTAATCTAAGTCTCATGACTACCTGCGGCTATATTGGTAGGTATAAATGGGCATCACGCTATAAGAAAACCTTTGTTCTACAGAGCTAGAGATGTTATTAAGGAATGCTTGAATACCGGTATTACCTGGTGATTAACCATTGGATATCACAATCTAAATCATTGCACCAGAGAGAAGAGTAAAAGTCTCTTTCTAGATTCTATGATCGCTTTTTCAGCATTAAACCAGGAGTTCCTCCTTCCTGCCCTATTCACCTAAAGTAACTACCATAAATTCTCTCGTATAAGCCGCACCCCCAACTTTAGAAGGAGCTATAAGCTGCATCTCTTGCTTGAAGATTGTAGTTTTATAATGTTCAATAGTACCAAATACCTCCTATAAGGCCACACCAAATTAAAACATTGGTCTATGGATTTCCCACTCCTGATTTTCCTAAATGGAAATTTTATTTTTAATTGAAAAATATTTTGTCAATGGATTCCGCCCTCATTATTTTCTGGAAAATTTAAATTTTTTTTTTTTTAGCGCCTCCCCACGCCGCGTAGCGGTGGTCCTGCAAAGCGGGACGGGAGGCGCTAAAATGATTGCATTTCCCCCATGTGATGAGGTGTCACAATACAGAATCCCCAAACTAAAATCCCTCGTATGCTAGAAATGAGGTTGTGACCGCTTAAAAAAACGCTGGGAGGCATTTTTTAAGCGGTCACAACCGCATTTCTTGTTTTATGCAAAGTCCTTACAGTCTCAACCAATAAAGGTACAGCAACAGCAGACCAATCATTGGATGGGTAAAGGTCTCCAGATTTGCACATTTCAGTGTCTATCCTGCATTTAGAAGCCAAAATACATAAATTTGAGAAAAGGAGCCCAAAAAAAATCGCCCTCTCCACATTTTTGATATTGAAAATCCATAGACAAATACATTTTTTTAGAAAAATAAAATAAAAATTTCGCCCTCCCGCTCCAGTTATCAAAAATGAAAATCCATAGACCAATTATTTTATTTGGTGTGGCCTAAGCTGCACCCCTTCTTTTTGCTGATCCTATAAGCCACATTTTGATTTGGGGTTTGCTGTGGCTTTTACAAGAGAATTTACAGTAGATTTAGCTTTTAAGCTATCGTATCAAACATAATTAGAGAGCACAGTCTGCTTAAGATAACTGAACCTGAACCATCTCTGGTAGTTATTAGTTCAAATGATATTCAAAGGGGGGGGGGGGGGGTGGCCTTCTGTATACCAGGAAGAACATAGCCAAAAAGAGTAGGTCTGCTTATTTGGTTTGGTTTGGTTGATTTTACCTCCACTAATAGTAATTAAAAGTTAGCAGAGAGACTATGTTTTGATTCTTTCCTATTGGTCTGCTTATTAAGACATGTTTACTCATTATGGTATTCATCCATTTCAGATTCCTTCCCATGCACAACAATGAATATAGAAGTAGAGCGACCATCGTGTAAGGAGGCGACCATTACATGGGACCGTGTGTCCTTAGCTAGCAGATATACAATTACGGTAAAGGTATGCCATCAAAGACATTAATCAGCTGATTCAAGTCGCAAGTATCGAAATGATGTCATAAATTTTCTGGGCATTGATAATTTAGTGGTGACCTGTTTTAATGGTTTCTGATTATCTTAGGTTTTGAATGTGGCGATTTACAATCAAACAGTGTCTTCTTTCAAATGTTATTACATTCCATGCAAGGTTCCTGGTAGACCCGTCAATATGCAATCAGGGATGTTAGTCAATGTGAATGATAAATTCTGAAGATACACAAAGAAGTTCTAAATTCATAGGAAAATAATGAAAAAAAAAAACTATGATCAAAGGATGGAAATTTAGGAAAATGTATACAGTGTAGTCATGTTGAATTTAGAAATATCTGAAATCAGACAGAATTCTGAAAACTTACATCCCTGTCAAATACAGTAATCGTAAAGAAACTATTAGGACATTGACATCCCAAGGAAACCCTAGCTTTAGTTAACATTATATTCCTTCAACCCTTGGGTCCAATTATCTATGAAATCGAATGCACTATTTCAGGACCTAGGCAGAGCTTCTTTCCTGCAGACAATCTGTACACACAATACACACCGCTGCCGCTATAAGGTACCAGACCCCTTGACACCCGGTCACAAATACCAAGTGAGCGTCAAAGCAAAGATTGGTAGTTCAGACTTCGAGACTACATTGAGAGAAAGTAGCATAGAATTTCGAGCAGGTGAGATCTTAGGGATGTTTGTTTAGTTTTCTTTTTACATTTCAGTCTTAAATGTTAGCTTAAATGTTAGAAAGTATTCCATGCACATGGCAAATAATACTCCAACAACCTAAAGTTTTATTGACTTATTATTGACCTATCCTCGGTTTGTGCTGTGATGTCAGGCTCAAGGCGTCTTTCCGAACTAATGGCATAATATTATCAGTTTGGTGTGTTCATTTTCCAGTCTTCACAAGAAACGAAATCGAACAACTCTATCAGAAAGCTATCAGCTTCGTCAAGTATGGTGGCAAAGATTCTATCACATGGTTCTACAGAAATAAACCACAGGCCTACTTTGATGACATCTTTAACAATCATGCTGGCATCATGGAAGTCTACATCAAAGATAACAATGGCGACCCAGCTTCAATCATCAATGGTGAGATAAATGGCTTGTTTTTTGCCAGCTTTCTTGATGCTCGCACTCATCAAATACCTGAGCGCTCCATCTTCGGAGAAGTACGCCTTTTGATACCCGCCTTTGCCCTTCTTGCTAATTACGGAGCAAAGCTTTATTTTGCTGACTTTTACTGCACTCACCAGTGGCACTATGTCACTCTGGTGCTGACCACTGAGGGATCGGAAGCTGATAATTTCTGTCGAGAGAACCTCATCCACCTTGATATGAACAAGAATGCCTTTCTAGTCCAGAGTGAGAAAGAGGTGATGGTGACCAAAACGGCTCATATTGAGATCCTATACACAGAGGACATTGACATCGTAGCCTGGGAAGAGAACTGTGGAGCCTACCGCACACGCGTACCGTCAACTGGTACATCCACCCCTGGTGGACTGCGCAAAAGAGCCAACTGCCAAGTCTGTAATCTTGACCCTCCTTTGACAGAGCAAGATTTTGTTGGCATATCAACACGCCTCATGCGATTCCTAAACTTGATGTGATTTATCATTCTTTCCACACAGTTTATCATAAACTTCTGATATAAGCTAACAAGCTTAAGTGCCATTTGTAGCACATATTGAGCCATAAATTTTTAACACCTTTAAAGCATTTGAACTGAGAAAAAGAAACACTTCTAGTCCATTTAAATAAAATGCCATGGTGTATATGATACTGCTCCGGGAAGAATCAAGAGATACGACTACCACCCGAGATAATTATTTTCTACTTTCTTTTCGCGTGTGTACTGTATAGCATATAGGTATATGAGACTGGTGCTTTAATTACAACTACCAGTATCATGTGATAACATAAGGTTTGACTATGTAGGCTGAATGCTAATTTATAATCGATGAATACTCTAGAGATGTTTTTAGTTTTAGCACTTTTACCAACATATCCTTGGCTTGTAAGAATCTTAGATATTCTATGTAGATCCTCTGCAATATGATTGTGTTAAGATGTTCGTAAAACGAAGAATAGGGCACTTTTAGCCGTGTGTAAGACATTGTGACGCTTATCATATAAATGGTGTGCATTATGATTAACATGGAGAATAATAATAAGGATTGTGCTATATATTATATTGCATGTTTCAGAATTGCCTTGGTCCTTCACTGGGTGATGGTATTTATTACCAATATTTAAAGTTTCATGCATATAAACGTAGGTTTGTAGGTGACCGTGATGGCGATGGCAATGATTTTATCCTCGCAACCGCATGAGAGATACATAAAATGTATGCATCCATTAATTTAAGTTGCATGTACCAGTTAATTTAAATATATCTTTTCACTTTTCGCATGCCCATTGAGTTCTCATCTGATGCCTTGTCCACTTTATAGAGGACCAACAGAAGAAATAGTAGCAATAGAAATTGGTGTTAAACATGGTGAAATAAAGTTATTGATTGTGATACTTGCCAATGTAAATATCATATTGTAAATAATTATCAACCAAACTGAATATTTGTAAACGAAGATCATTTTATGACGTTGCAAATAAACAAATAAAAAAAAAATTGTAAAAATAAGTACTAACTCTCTTTATCATGTGTTCTTGTTTTTTATAACAAGTTGAGTGTTTATATCATAATTAGATGATAGATGATAGCATAGAATTTAAAGAAGAAAAAAAGAAGCGGAATAGGGTGTCTGGCAGGTAGATGGTATGTATAGGGTTGACCCGGGATCCATTATCAACCAATCAGATAATTCCCTCTATTCACTGCAGAATTATTTGGGTACATTATGTAACACATGGTACCCATCATGCTGGTTGTTATCAGTGCTTATCTTACCAGGCGCCAGATTAGGCAATGGCGCACCCACACAGCGTCCATACTAAATAAACCCTAAAGTACAAAAGGGCGGGTCCCATGTGGGTAACAATGCCCCAACATGAATGTCATCTGGACGAAAAGCAATGATTTGTTTATAGAGGGCGCCACCACGCACCTCCGGCAGGCATACTTTGGAGGCAGACGACGCAGCAAGCAGTACGCCCTCTGGAGGGTGAGTGGGGAGGGATGGCCGTAAACACGGCGCCCATGCGGTAACGGTCACTGCAGAGTTTGCATTTCTCAAGCCTAATACAGACAAGTAAAGGGTATTCCAAAGAACAGATGATTGTAGTCATGTTGGCCACTATTGTCTGTGTATGTCTGATATGTGTTTTATACCTGTCAGTATGAAAATAGTTCAATATAGATGAGGATGCCAGTTGACAGTAGGCTGCCCAAAATTTGATAATTTGCCAAATCAAAATTGATTTTACAAATTAATGTGAGAGTCTCTTTTGAAATTATTTCTACATATCAATAGTGCAAGACATTATGCATTCAAATCACTAAGAGTCCTCAAAAGTGCTCCAGGTTTAATAGGAGAAATATAACTGGGAAAAGGGGGTGACCTTCATAGACTCATCATTAGACAACACTGGCCATCTTGACCTATTTGGGTGATGTGAACCCTGTGCTGGCTGCTCTGTGACTGACACACAGCCTGGTGCGGCTGCATATATGGCGTGATATATAGAGGGCACGCAAGTGCTTGTTACGCCGTCTGCTTTGGAGGTGAATAACAAACCACTGCTCACCATTGGCAGGCTATTCCGAGTTAGCTGGTTGTCCCATGGGCACCGCCATTACTGGAGCTTGTTATCAGCGAGTTCTACTGAGATGACCTATCAGATGGGTACCAGTTGGCCCCCGAGAGGACCGCAGTGAATAGTTGGTGTCATTTCATTGGCTAATAATCAAACAAGCTAAGGCCGTATAGGGCCGGTTGTGGGGGTGCAGAAAATATTTGTTTTCTCAAAGACCATTCAACCTAAACACTTTAAACTTCTAGCGAGTCACCTTAAGATGTTGATGGATTTTGTGTGTGAATATTAGTTAATTTCATTGAGATTCTTTCGAGAGAATGAATTTCGAAATTATTACTCCAGTGCACCTCTCCTCTGTCTCCTCCTCTCCGCAAGACCAAAAGCCCAAGTTTAATTATTTCAAAATGATACTTCTCTTCATAGTAACTTCAATAAACTGTCAGTGAGTCATTGTTATAGTCCAGAGATGTCAGTTGGGTATGGGCTCAACCTCTGAAAATTTTTGGGTGTTAGCAATGCACCCATTCCCCCAAAGTACTATGCTAAAATCACCAATCTTTTCTTCATTTCAACCTGTTCCCTTTAGTAAACAGCATTAAAACCATCTAAAAATACTAATCCTTGGAATATTGAAATAATTCTAGCACCAAATGAAAGGCCCGGACTCGTAGATGCTCATTCTTAGGATTAGATAAAAATTTCTCGAAATCTTCTTGTCTTAGGAACCTTGGATTGTCCGTGAAACTTGTCCATTTAGTGTATTTTCTACCGAAACATGCAAAAACAACCCATGTTCACCTTGTCAAAATTATCATTTTCCTCACTCTCCCAGCTTCTATCTTCTAGTATATGACAAAGAGTGGAAAGTGAAGTGAGAAATGTGGCCCTGTGCACACCATGCGAGTGTAGTATGGGGCTCAAATTCCCACAACTCACAGCTCTATCTGGTCTTCTGGTGGCCATACACTATCGATTTCATGAAAATAACCTACATGATGAAAAAGTTGATGTCTTAACTTATCCATCATAGTAAGATCATTTCATAATTCTGAGGCTTATTAGGTTTAATTTGTCATTAAAGACGACACGTTTAACACTGAGCTCTTTGGGAGCCCTAACGAGTACACCCTGGTGCAAGCTGGCCTGTCTCCTATGAGTAACGCGCTACAGGCATCCAATCTCTCGTCACCCAATATCATTGAGTGGGATCTCTTATACTGGATTCTACCTCTTTGGTTTTCGTCCAGACCAATAGTTTTTTCTCCTGGTTCCTTTCTGTAAATCCCTCTTCGTGGACTTAATGGATGAAGCTTAGTATTGGGATTATCGGTCCATCTATCTGAATTCCGACACAGTTAACAGGGTCTCGTCCCGGGTATGGACATTCTCTGAAGTGTTTCGCTATGGTAGTGTCCAGAGTAGGAACGTAATTCAGAGTGGTAAACTTCAAGGTGCAAAAATACCTTTCTCATTATGATACGCTGGTTTAGTGAAAAGACCAGGTGTTACACTGCATCTTTATCTCCACAGACTAGTTTAATTTTCTCAGTTCTGAAGACTGAACAATGAATCGATTGCTGTATAGTGAATTTATATTCTAATACTAACGATAAGTTGGAAGATATTCTTACCTGTAAATGGTGTAGATTGCGAGGACAGCATTACGTCGCACATAGGAGTGGCGGTGCTCTAGACAAGCACGAATTGATGGCATCAGTGGCTCAAGTAATTCAGCTTCCTTCAGTTTGCACAGGAATCGCAGAGTGGAGCCCCGAATAAACTCATTAGGGTGTTGAAGATCCTGAGGATATAGCACAACTAATTTACTATGAAGATAATATGAACTAAAATTAATAATGTATTTAGGAAACTATGATGAGTTCGATAATAGCAATCAACTAGTTTTTCACATTCTGTAGCTAAGGCCACACCAAAAAAATAAGTTGTCTACGGATTTCCCTCTCCATATTTTCGGAAATACAAATTTTTTTTCTTTGAAAAAAATCTCGTCTATGGATTTCGCTCGCTTTACTTTCTACAAGTTTTCTCTTTGTGATGTTTGGCAATTTTTTTTTTTAAATAATTTTTTTCACTCGCCTCAGATTTCCAGCAAGGAATCCATTGGACGCGAAAAAAAATCTTCAAAAAAAAAAAACAACTTATGTTTTTTGGTGTGGCCTAAGTCTTCAGCATTTTCCATATGCTACTGGCTGGAATATGGAACTAATTTCGCATTTGGTCAGTTTGATTTATCAGAACTGCACTTTTCTCTAGACTTCAATCCTTGCCACACTACCTCTCTAACCGTTCTTTTCATTCCTTTAAAGTAAAGCATAAACCAACTCTCAACTATTTTTATATCTTACTTTGCGGTAGGCATCGCAGACCAGGATCATCTCTTGCATCATTTTACCGTCTGGTGTATATTTAGGGACAACTTCCCAGAAGATGAGGAGAAGCTTCTTGATGGTGTGGTCTTGGAGTGGCATTACAAAGCGGATAACTGTCATCAACATCATTGGTGACTGCTTCTCGCCATTAAGGATTGCCTGGATCACCTTTTTCAGTGCTTCAATCTTCATACGTGAATCTCCCTTTTCTATAAACAATAGCATTTTTGAAAGTGAGATCAAACTTTTTCTTCCAAACTGAAAAGCGGTAGTGACCATTTATTGAATTCTTTCTGCTACCTAATTTTGGATACAATGTATGTATTACTGTATTGATATGAAAACCCATTCCCATATTTCCGGGCCTATTTCCGTGCTAAAGGAGACGTTAATATCTTGATAAACATACAAGTAAGCAAGGTAATTACGGTAATAAGAAAAGAAAAAGGCTTACCTAGATCCTGCCGAAGTTGCATTTCATTTGGAGGTTCTGACTCCGTGGGAATGTTAATTAGCGTGTAACACGCCTGTTCTGCTGCTGTCGTCATGGCTGTAACTGAAATATTGAAAAAGGAAGCAAGATTCTAAATTTTGATTTTATATTACATTTCCTGTTTAATTTAACCCTTCTGGATGATTCTTATCGACGAGGAGATAAACGTGAATATGTAGGCGGTACCACACACAGATGCATGGATGTGAGCAGTCACCAGAAAAGGCTAAAACCTGATGGTTTGTAGTTGGCTCATATATTAGGAGGGTAAGACACAAGGTGTACCTAACCTAGGTGAGCCAGTATCAAGTCAAGTTTGTAACAGTCTTTATTACCAGGAAAGAGTACAGGATTCGCCATCTCGGCGATCTCCCTGCATGTCCATCAAAAAGTATGTCCCCTTTCAAAATATCTAATTCATTACTTGATTCATTTAATTTAAAGTGTCAAAAAATCAGATTTTTGGCAATTATCGAGACATAGGAGTTTTTTTATGATCCCGCACATAAAGTTCTCAAAAAGAAATTACCTAAGGCTGGCTGTACTACCATAAATTCTCTCGTATAAGCCGTGGCTTATACCAGAACCCAAATGGCGAATGACAGTGCAGATTCAAAGTTATATGTGAGGCCCAAAGTCAAGGTGCGGCTTATAGGCGGTATATAATCTTTTAGAACAGTATAAAATCTTCATTAAAAACTTCTCCCAAAGTGGGGGATGCGGCTTAGACGATATATACAGTTTACAGCTCCTTGCCTTTTAGATGATCTACAATATGTCAATATGGGGCCACCAATAGTATTTGGGGAAGTTTCCTAGCGTCATCATGCTTTTATGATAATCAACAAACTTCTGGTACTTTGTTTCAAAGACTGATGAGGCCTTCCTGATCTCTGGCATGTTACAATGTAAAAAGACATGATTCACATCTTGCACAGTAGTAGACACACACACTACAAAGTGACATTGAACTGCCAATCCGTCCCTATACCTGAGACTTAGGCTTAAGGCCCGGTCAAACCTGTCTTGGAATCAAAAACAATTGTTGTGGGATTGTTGTAAAACAATTGTTTCCAAATCCAAGACAGGTCTGACCAGGGCCAAAACAAAAATGTGTTCCAAGACAAAAATGTTTTGCAGCAAAACATTTTGTTTTAAGATCCCAAAACAATCCTACAACAATTTGTTCCTGTTTTCAAGACAAGTGTGACCAGGCCTTTAGCCTAAGCCAAGGCTATATGATGTTATAGTGGTATTCCACACCGTCGCCACCGTATGCTGCACCAAGATCACTCTATTACTGTCTGTACCTAACATGATGTTAGGTGATTCATTATAATTTCATATGCATAGGGGCCGGTTGGCATGTTAGGACAGAGCAATATTGCATTTATTCTTCCTATAACAACAAAGCAAATGTAAAACCTATATCTACAGCACTGTATCCTGTACGCCCAGGGGCGTGGCATACAATATGTTGTATGCCATGGCCCAATATCTGCGATAAAATCAAACTCCTGTCTGCATACAGGAAGAAACCTGTGACTCTTAATATTGAGGACTTAAATTCTGAAAGCGATAAAAAGGCCTGTTCTAGGAAGATTTCTTATTAAATCTAAAGTCATCATTTTGAACATCCTATACTGGCTGAGGCTTAAGTATGGGTCGTCAAACCCTATTTTAAACGAGGCATTCTCTACTATGAAAATGAAAATCACCAATGGCTTAAAGATATCCAATACCTCTTATATGAAATCGGTTGTAGGAACATCTGGCTCGATCCTTATACCTGGTCAAAGGCCGCACTCAAAACCAACATAAATAAAATGTTTAAGGTTAGGGCTATTTCACAGCCCTAAGATGTTATTGGTTTCTATGTTCAAAGGGCTAGACTCTATATGAAATTACATGTACATGCAAAAGTGGTATGCTACATGCAAATATAATACAACACTTCACATCCTGCATCATAGCTACAGTTATACATGTAGATGGCCCTGAAGGGGTTAATGGTCACAGGTAAACAGTACAACCCACTCAACCCCTTGTGCAGCAAGCTGGAACCTCTCCTTCTTCCAATAAGCCAATGACATAATTACTACCTAATTAAGAGGATTATATCTGGTCCATCCAGATGTGTGAGCATGTATATGGCCATTTCTCTTAAGGCTAAACTCACCTTGAGACAATCTGTGCATTTTACTTTTTCATCCCAATACATGTATAACTTCCATCTAACAAAGGAGTTTTGTCATTATAATGACTAATGACTTTACCACATCCTGATATTCTAAAATCCTCTTGTAACATGACAAATACCTCTTTCAGATTTGAAATATTAAACTGGGTTTTGTCCTTAAAACTTTTAACGAAGCTACCTCAAGCCCTAGATCCAGGTACCTTAGACTTGTCCAAGCTACTTGTCTCAGTCTAATCCTATGTGAACACTAAGGACTTTTATGTGGGCAAGTCTACCCATTTTGCCACATTCCATTGCATCGACTCCCCTTATGTGACTATGTTATTGGCTAGCCAATAACATAATAAGGTTAGATGATGCTCATATACAGTATTATAACCAGTATATTGATAGCCCAGATAATTTGAGTAAGTGTAAAATTGTTAAGACTTGCAGAGACGATCTAAATGATACTTATAAAGAACGAGAATATTTAAGTCACACGGACTCACCCTACATTAGGACTATTATAACCAAATTTCGAACTGACAATAACTGTACCCTTGACAGCCTGTCAAGGAGGTATAAAGGGGAAAAAAACCTGTTGATGTTATGTGTGTATTCTGTAATACTGTGCAAGATGTGAAGCATGTCTTTTTACATTGTAGCATGCCAGAGATAAGGAAGGCTCACTCAGACTTTGAAACAAAGTACCAGAAATTTGTTGATTATTATAAAAAGCATGATGACAGGGCTTGACAAATCAGTTTGGAGACTGTGTGCCCACTGGGCAAAGGGCAAAAAAAAAAGTTGTGCCCAATAGGCAAGGTCGGTGCCAAACACCTTTGCTTTCTATACTAAAAATTACATATTTAGATAAATAGAACACATATAGTTTTAAGATGGCTTTAGTAGCTTATGGACAGCTGTGCCCATTGGGCACAATCTGAAAATGTTGTTGTGCCCAGTGTTTTTTTATTGAGTCACAGGCATTGGGCACAGGGATTTGTCGAGCCCTGATGATGACACTAGGAAACTTTCCCAAATTTAATTGGTGGCTCCATATTGTAAATCATCTAAAAGACAATGAGCTGTGAACTGTATATATACCTATAAAATCTGTCTACAACATTGTGACTGAAAACCTGGTGTACCCGTTATATTAGACTAGTCAATAAAGCCATCTTGAATCCTTGAATGCCACGCCAAATGAAGCAATTGTGTAGCAGTTCCTGAATCCTTTCTACTTTGCCACACATTTTCAGCTCTAAAATTTTTATTTATGGGCGGATTTTCAATTTAATCATTTTTTCAAAAACCAAAATGATCGTAAATCAATGAGGAATATGAAAGAAATATTCAGAAATACAACCAGTGCATTGATAACCCAGAGAATACTGGCAAGTGTGGAATTATCAAGATGTGTAAAGATCTCAATGACATTTATGAATAGCGTGAATACCTAACGCATACAGAATCACCTAAAATTAGAACCATTATTGCTAAACTCCGGACTGACAATAACTGTACACTTGTCAAGAAGATATAGAGGAAAGAAACCTGTCAATTCTTAGTGCAAATTCTGTAATGCTGTGCAAGATGTCAATCATGTCTTCTTACATTGTAACATGCCCGAGATGAGAAACGCACGGTCAGTGTTTGAAACAAAATACCTCAAGTTCGTTGATTACTATAAAAGACACGATGACACTAGGAAACTTTCTCAAATACTAGCAGTGGCCCCATATTGCAAATCATCTAAAAGGCCAGGGGCTGTGAACTGTATATACTCATATATATAATCTGTCTACAACATTGTAAATGAAAACCTGTCGCTGACATAAGTGTACCTGTAAATAAAGCCATCTTGAATCTTGAATCTATGATACAACAAAGAGAGCAACGCTTTCTTGACTTGATCGTGAGATTAATAGTCTTGATCGGCACACGATGGGGTGAAAATTTACAAATTACATTTCTGTCACTTAAATTAAGTCTTAATCTAGTTTTCTGGGAGTAGGGATTTGAATTTTTGTTGTTGTTGTTCTTTAATAGGTAGACTAAAACAAAAACCTGCTGGTACAGTGGTAGGCCTGGCAAGGGGAAACCCACTCATGCCATGGGCATACAGTCTGAGTCTCTGTATGTATGCCCAACTCGTTGTTTTTGGTTATAATAAGGCCTTTTCACGTGACGTCAGTTAGCTGTGCATGAGGGTGTTGGAGATCTTCCACTGGCCACCCTTCTCACGCTGCCATAGAAAATGCACTGTGGCAATCTACTACTCTGTCTAAAATCCCGATTTTCTCCAAATCCTCTTGCTCCATCGAAAAGTCCCTTTCACCACTAATAGTGGAGATAGAGGGGATCATGCACAACTAAGAATTATGAATATCTGATTTATATAAATGATGAAAAGATTGTATGGAATCGGAAGGATTGTCTGCACGAGATATGAGAGTGAGTGGCTAGCTGAGTGACGATCTACTATATCCTTTACTGAATCTTGATTTTCTCCAAATCCTGTGGCTACATCAAAAAAAATTTTTCAACATTAATAGCAGAGATAGTGGGGAGTATGCGGAACTAAGAATTATGAATGTTTGATTCATATAAATATTGAAAATCGTATGTGGAAGTGGAAGGATGGTCTAGGTGAGACTTGACAGTGAGTGACTCAATTCGCTGTGGCATCTGCTACCCTTTGCAAAATCCCGATTTTCTCCACATCCCTTACCTTTATCAAAAAATCCCTTTCACCAGTTAAGGTAGAAATGTAGGGGATTATGCGAAACTAAGAATCATTAAGGTCTGGTTTATTATAATGTTAAAAATCTAAGGTGGAATTTAAGTTTGTTTCTTTCCCACTAGACTGCAGTGCGTGAGCTGCCTATTGTTTACACTTGAGATCTCCACCAGGGCCACCGAGGGTGTGAATACACATTAACTGAAAAAGCTCTATTGGAGCGACAGACTGTCAGTGTGTGGAAACGGCCAGACATCTACACTACAGACACACTCACACAAACTGACAGTGACACAGTCACATAGGCAGTCACAGTGACTGAGACAGTGAGTAAGTGAGTGACATTGTCACTGACACCGGTGTGTAACTGTAAATCGGTGACATTCTGTCCTGAGTTAGGCTTTTTTTGGCAGTAAAATTTGACTCAATAAGTCCTTGATATAACAATATTCTAATTCACTTCTGAATACACTTACTGTGTAAGTCTTCCTTTCTCAATTTCTATGTTTTCTTGTTGTTAACTTTGCTCCGTTTGTGTTTTTCTGACATGAAGTTCTCGTGGACGTGGCCAGTCTCGTGTCTTCTCGCGTGAATGGAACTGAAGCTGGTTCTTGAAGTACCCTGGTTGGATCGCCAACAGTCCACGACGTGACCAGCAGCTGGAACACGTGCAATTTTCTGGCACAGGGGAAGCGGTCCGTTTGAATTCCGTGAGAGGTAATTATTAAATAACTTATCTTACCAGTATCGACATTTAATAGAAGGAGTATTAACAAAAAAACCTTTAACGGGACCAAAGTCACACTGACTGACGCGAGGTTCAGCGTTCAGACTAGCCTAGGTCGAGAGCCCCCACCCATCGAAAACTACGCCATACTATTTAAAACTTTAGCCTGCATAGGCATTAGGATTGATAGGGATGGGGAGCAAGTCTGTCTGTTTTAACCAAGTTTACACTGCCAAGTTGGCAGAGTAAACTTCCCACCACTGCTGTGAATAAAGTACTCACTGCTTTGGCCCCAAATTTGGCCCAGCATGTCTTGAAGCCTTTATCCTATAGATTATCATGTTATTTTGAACAACATCAGTAGAAATACAAGAAATCCATACCCTTTTTACAAATTAAACAGGGGTATTGCCAGGGCCGCGCCCTGCGCCATAGGTGCATTAATAACGAAAATGGCGCATTAAACTGGCCACATAGTGCGCCCATTGGCGCACAATTCCTATTTAGGCTATTAGAACCAGAGTTTATAATATTGAAAAAAATACCCTACAATAGTTTTAGGTTCTTTTTAATGTATTGCTGACGCACATAGTACAATTAGACACAAAGCTTTAGGATTACCGTAACCTTAATGTTCAAAAATTCCCATGTCCCATTATATCTCTAAATGGCGCATTATTCTCCCCTCATTGCAAAAAAATCCCGGCAAAATCCCTGTTTTTAAAGTGTGCACCACAACTGAAACATTCAACTGCCATTTTTGGCATTGTGTCAGAGCAGTGCTGCACTGGGGATGTCCCACCTCCCACAGCAATAAAAGTCTGGATTTTTTAGTTTTCAATCAATTTGAGAACCCCAAAATCTACCAAAGGGAAAAACAGTATCAGATTCAATAAATTTGAGTTTTTGGCAAAGAAGAAGTAAGGAATTCACTCAGAAGAGGAGATTATTTCTTGACAATGTAGGCTTTCTACAGACTTGCTCTCGAACTGAGGGAAGGGCCCACAGTTCGAGCCTCTACGATCTACGTTCAGACAGGCTGAGGTTCTGTTAATTCTCCCCCCCCCCCCGCCCGAAGGCAAAGGGCTGAAAATTGTGTACGAATGCACGTTTTTAACTTAAGGCCTCTCAAAAAAAAAACTGGTTTTTCATCACCGCATGACCGCGCGCATCATAAAATTGTGTTTTGAATAATTTTTTTTTTTTACATAATTTAAGTCAAAAATCATGGTAAAAATAGACAAACATGGGCATATTTGGTATCAAATTAAAGCTAACAATGTCACCAATGCAGTGGACCAGAGATTGAGTGCATTTTTACAACTTTTTACAGTCAATAAATTCTTGAGTAGATCTTAAGTACTAAGATCGAAATTTTGGTCTCGCCCCATGCAGTTTTCGCTCCGATATGCCCAGGGTGAAAAAAAAAAAAAATCACCCTCGTCTTATTTTTCAGGGGTTGGTGATGAGAAACCAGTTTTGTTTTTTTAATGGCCTAACCAGCGCCTTCGGCACTTAGACCTGCCAACCGGTCCCTAGGCATATGATGTTCCCTGAGCGGCAGCCCGCACACTATTGGCGCTGGGATAGTGTAAACGGACCATGTCATGTTAGGGAGTGCTCATATTTTTAAGAATAGGGGAGGGGTGGTGCATATGGGGGAGGGACAAAAAAATTCAGACCACCAAAAAATGTTGTGCACGTCACAACAAAAAAGCCTGCCCCCCTCCATGGGGTCCGAAATTTTTTCTGAAAGGTTGGGTTTTGAGCTTGGTTTTTAGAAGTTTTCCTAAACAGCTTTCCACACCCTCCCCCCACCCTGCGTATCATGAGCACACCCTCCCTGTGTGGGTGGAAGCTGCCATCCTTTCCCATAACCCTGCATATCGTGCGCACATCCTTCCCCCACCCTGCATATCATGAGCTCTCCCCCGGGGCTCACCCTGTCCCCACCCTGCTTATCTTGAGCACATCCTCCCCCACCCTCAGCCTGTGCATCATGTGCGCATCCTCTCCCCACCCTGTGTATCATATGAGCACACCCTCCCCCCACCCTGCGTATCATGCACACACCCTCTCCCAACCCTGCATCATGTGCACACCTTCTCCCAACCCTGCATCATGTGCACACCTTCTCCCCACCCTGTGCATCATGTGTGCATCCTCTCCCCACCCTGTGTATCATGCGCACACCTTCTCCCCACCCTGCATATTATGCGCACACCTCCCCACCCTGCATATTATGCGCACACCCTCTCCCCACCCTGCGTATCATGAGCACACCCTCTCCTCACCCTGCGTATCATATGCACACACCCTCTCCCCACCCTGCGTATCATGCGCACACCCTCTCCCCACCCTGCGTATCATGTGCACATCCTACCCCCACCCTGCTTATCATGAGCACATCCTTCTCCCATACACCCTCCCCCCCCCACTCAGTATCAAACTAAGCCAAAAAAAATGTAAATTTCTCTCTGGCGCAGGGGGTGGCACAAAAAATTTGACTGCCACCGAGGGGGGGGGGGAAATTTCTGTACCTCCATGCAAAAACTCACCACCCCCCTGTTGATAAATAATAACCACTCCCTAAAGGTAGGTACCCGGTACCCATGCTGAAATTCGCCGTGCTAGCCCCCCCCTCCAATGTATTTTTTGTTGTTCTTTTTTGCGCTGAGATCAAGAATATTCACTCTTTTTCTGGTCCCAGGACTTTTTTAAACATTTTCTGTCAGTCTCATGAGTGGGACTGACACATAATACATATATAGGCTGAACAATGGGCCGAGGAGTTTTCACTCCTAGAGTCCTATACCCTCTAAGTTCTATACGCCCTGTGTCCTCACTCCGACACCCTCCCCCCAGCCCGCATCTCACTTTTACGCCTTCCACAGACCCTGCATCTCACTCCGACACCCTTGCCCCACCCAGCGTCTCACTTTTATGCCCTTTTAACCCATAGTGACGCCTAGGCTTTTTTGCTGAAAGCAGGTAAAATCATTTTCCCATCCCCTCTGATTGAAAAATGTGTGCCCACCCCCAGTCAAGACTCAAGGGGTCAAAAAAAGTTTTGCCCACCCACGCTGTTAATTGGCCCTGCTAAAAAAGGATGACGGGTACTCCCTAGGAAAGTGATAATTTTTGACAACGGTGGGGTGGGGGTTGGTGGGTTTGCACACAGATGCACCCCCACCGAAGGGGCTGAAAATAGGCACCAACATGTCATTTTGATCTATCAGTGATGAAAGTCCTCATGAAGTTTCCTGAAATCAGGATTTTCTTTTGACCAGTATTTTATATTTTTTCTTTCAGTAAAAATCACTAAAATAACATTTCCTTTAGTGCCTATAATTTTTTTTATTACTGTCATTGAAATATTAGATATTTGTAAATATTCAGTCTCTAGAGCTTATATTCTATTTTTTTGTGTTAAGTTACATGTGCCATTGTTAGATCCCTCACTCATAATAGGCCCAACAGGCCCACTGTATGGCTGTAGTCTGCCCAGTCACAGCCATCCACACTCAGTGTGTACAACCAGTCCCCTCAGGAAATCCTGACACCCACCACAAACTCCCCTTACTGAGCCTTACCCCTCTCAGGATTTACTGAAACCCCTAAAGCTGTGGGTAATAAAATCTCCAGACAGCTGTATTCATACTCCATAGTCGGATCTCTGATATCCCATAATGCATTGCACAGTCAGTTTCCGGTCTGCCTAGTGTACAGGCCTCACCCTAGAGGGCACCACTAGCACACATAGAGAAAGAGGGAGGTCAGAGACACCTATTGTTTGAAAATTAAACTATGCCAGACAGGAACCTGACTCCCCCAGGTGGGCGATAATACAGAATCGGCCCACCGGTGAAGACTCTATAGGGCTGGATGAAAATGTATTATGACAAACTAACTTAGCAACTACATCATCTGGACACACCTACCATCATAGGAAAGTATTAATGGTAATGTGCTTCTCATAGTTTTGTTTACATGTATGTACTACAGTCAGACAGAGTGAACCCCAGTGTGGAGAGGGGCTCACATTCCTTGACACAGATACTAAGAATAGAATTAAGGAGGTCAGGTGGGAGGGTGTGGACAACTCTGGACATCCAACCCTTCTTCCCACAAGCCACCCTGTACTCTGTGACACCCTTAGTAGTAGCCACCTCCACCTCCAGCAAGTACATACACTCTTAAGTTAAGATTGTGCAGACAGAGTATACAACACTATGAATGTTACATGGGGATTGATTGAACAAAGAACATTATTTAAAGTCCTACATGAGGTGCTGCATGTGTAAGTGGACAGCAATGCAGGGAAGAGGGGGTGATACACAGAAGGCAGCTGGAGGTCTAACCCTATGCTAGTGTGTGTATACAATGTTCACCATGAAGCCTAACCTTACACTAGGGGATGCACACACTTAGTGACACTATGAAGCCAATACACCAATATTAGTTGTCTTGATGCATAATTGCAGTACCAACATGCATTTTAGACCTATAAGCACTGCATGGGTGTGCATCATGCTGAACTTTTGGGATACATCAACCAGTTTGTTTTTTTTAATAATTTTTTGGCGTCCAATGGATTCCTTGCTGGAAAAGTGAGGTGGGCGCAAAGATTTTATTTAAGGCCACACCAAAAAAATAAGTTGGTCTACGGATTTTCGTTTTGAAAAAATGGTGTGAGCGAGCAAAATTTTTTTTGTTAATTTTTTGTTGTCCAATGGATTTCCTCTTTGAAAAACGAGGCGCAAGCAAAACTTATTTTTAAAAAATTTTGCCAAACACTACAAAGAAAACTCTCAGAAAGTGAGGCGAGCGAAATCCGTATACAAGATTTTTTTCAAAGAAAAAAAAATTTTGCATTCTTGAAACTATAATGAGGGAAATCCATAGACCAACTTATTTTTTTGGGGTGGCCTAAAAAAAAATTGCCAAATATCACAAAGAGAAAACTTATAGAAAGTGAGGCGAGTGAAATCCGTAGACGAGATTTTTTTTTCAAAGAAAAAAAATTGTATTTCCGAATATATGGAGAGGGAAATCCGTAGACCAACTTATTTTTTGGGTGTGGTGTTACTAAGACCACACCAAATTAAATAGTTGGTCTATGGATTTCCTGCATCATATTTTCAGAAATACAAATTTTTAATTTTTTTTTGAAAATTATTCTGTCTATGGATTGTGCCCGCAGCATTTTCTGCAAAAATCTGATTATTTTTTTTGTTGGCCATAATTTTTGAACAAACAATGGCAGATACTATAGGCACTGACCTATAGATCTGCTGTGTGGGGGTCTGCTAGTGCAGGTGTGAAAGTTGTAATCAGCCACAGCTGTAACCTCACTTGTCTTTCCAAATTGATTTTGAAGATAGGAGTATCAGTACAACCAAGGTACCATTTTAAAGGGCTTGAAGAGATCTATTGGATCAGAGATGTCAGTTGGGTATTGGCCAAAACTCTGAAAATAAATTGGGACCCATAATTTAAGTGTTGCTCAGCAAAAATAGGGCTTTCAGGACCCCCTCCCCCCCAATCGATTCCTAGATCTTTTTATATCAGCTGGGTAGGTCTACTTAAACTGGTATTATTAGCTGCTGCTAAGTCTTGGTCTAAGACAGGGAAAAATTAGGCCCTGTTCAGAATGAAGCAGAGTTATATCAAAAAGGAAAGTGATTTGACATCCCCCCCCACCCATGCAGCCCACGTCATACACAGTGGGGAACAGGGGGAGGACAAAAACTCATGCAGCATGGGCGATAATAATAAGAAAATATGAAAAATATTTTGTTATAATGGATGCCTCTTCTAATTCTTACTCGCAACAATTTCCTGAATGTTCGTGGGCCTATTCTTGATGAATGAAGTACATGTATTTGATACATGGTAAAACGATTTTCCATTGCATATCAACCAGAAGAAGTTTCAACCATGTTCAAAACGTTGACATCGGTGGCCATCTTGAATTATCCTTCTCTGCTTTAGCCTAGGTGCGGGATGTGAACTTACTAGGGAAATAAATCTACAGTTCCAATCATGCTCATTTTTACCAATTTGCTCTGAAATTATCAATCATGAAGGAGTGAATCAGGTTGAAATATTCTGCATTGGAATGTAGAAACTATCCCATTATTAGCGCGGCGACTAGTGAGTACTACTCGTGAGATGAGTAGACTAGTGTATGGTTCACAGTCGCCACGGTGTAAGGGATAGGGAGGCCTTGCAATCTATTTTTGTTTGTAGCTCCTCTGTTATGGACTATTCTTGCTCACTATTCTAATGTAATAACAACAGTGTGTGTACTTTACTTATCAGTGAAGGAATTTTCAGAATATATCTCATACTTTTGATTTTATTCGCAGATAAGACATTTCATCATTTGGAGCCCTATGGCAGATTAGCATTAGAGCATTTTAAGATTCAGAAATGCATCCCTGTAGCCTTTGTTTTAGAATTGTTCGTTTTGAAACTACTATATATATGTAGTACAGGTTTTATCTCAGTGGGTTATGGTACAATTGGACCATATTTTCTGTATTTGAACAAAGTATTCACTGTCAAACATCTCTATGGAGAAATCAGTGCTAAAGTGTGTGTTGCCATATGTGCGTTTTTGTAAATCAGAGGAGGTTGAAGTGTAAGGCCACCTTGTGGAACTGCTACATTCTTTTCTGTGTAAAATTTTTAGTTTACATTGAAATAATGCTATCTCAGAATATGTATCTACTATTGGTGATGAAAGATTAATTTGATTACTCCTTTCATTATATAAACGATTTTGTGGAACACTGAAAACATGTATGTACACCGAGGTACTTACACCGTGCTCCCCCTCTACAGAGAGGTGGAGTGATCTGGTCGGTTTGCTGACCACTGGCCCGTGACAAAGTAGACTATTACAAGTGATTGGCAGTTGGGTGTGTGTGTGGGGGGGCGGGGAGGCAGAGCAGGCTCCTGGCAATCTGAGACAGTGTACACTCATAATGACACACCTGTTGACTATGGCATTGAACATTGAATAAGACAGGTCCCTGTGGCAGCTGAGTGAGGTGCATGCAGAATGGACAGTCTACAGACTATTAGTACTTAGCTGCAGTGGGTAGTTCAGGTTGAATTTGTGCTATATACTACCAAAAGCCCAGATGATAGTATGCCCTATCTGTCTCACCAACTGAAACTAGACACAAGATTACAAGTCGCCGCGCCATGTCTCACAGGACTATTCTCTACTATTGTATTAAAATCTACAACACTATGGTTTTATATTAACGAAGATTAATCAGCCAATATAAGTGAACTACATTCTCCTGCATTCAACTTGCTTGATCACAAATTTGGACCCTATTTAAACTCTTAACTATGGCAGAATTATGGGTTCGATTTTGCATCTATAACCAGTCATAATTCCCCTTTAAATTGACATAAAGACTTCATTTAAAAGGCAAATCCACTTCTTTTTATTAGCTCTCCATTGCTCAATAGATAAAATCCAAAAAATAAAGTTTTGTAAAATAGGTAAGTGCCTAGATACTAGCTTTAAAAACTGGCCAACTCCTCTCAACTCCTTTCCTGGGAAATCTTTGGTTATAAAAAAAAAAATCAAAAAAAAATCGCCCTCCAGCGCTGCTCCTAACGACACTGCCACCGTCCCTGACGGGGAGGTCACGGTCTGTTAACCACCACCATGCCCACTCACACCAGGTGGGTGGAGTGGGGCTCTAAACCTGGGCTATGATATTCCCACTCATTAAATAAATTAAGTCCTTGTTTTTCTTTCACTAAGCTGACTATCCGACCAGGCACTGGTTAGCATGGTATAATGATGCATGTTCATTTGCTATGGTTTAACATTAAAATTATATTCATTTAACCTAGAAATAAAAACGTTTTCATAGAAAGTCAATAAAAAGATTTTAGAGTGCACAGTAAAACGTTTTATTAACATTCTTAAAAATGTTAAGACAATCTGGTTCCATCTTATCAACTCTTATCAGTGCATGTCGCCACATGTTATACTTTGCACCTGACATTTTGTATATGATTCGATAACTCATTTACTACTGAGGTGGTTGCTTTGAAGAACCATTCCTATCATTTCTAGGAACCATAAGGGTGCTTAAATGTCATATTTGGATATACAAAAATCGTTTATAATGATTTTTACCCCCTTGAACCAAGCAGTTCATTGTAGTGGAATTTTACTGTCCATGTGCTTGTAAAGGACCACTTAGATGGGTTGGTTTTGTCAGATGTACATGTATATGGAGCAGGCTAGTATGAGGGGCATATTCTACCTACCGGGTGGTTTGAAGGCACATTCCAGCTTAAGTCTATCTTTCCATGTCCTCAGATGCAATTTGTTCAGATCTTGTAATGTAATGTATATAAAAAGATGTGAATGGTCTTTAATCGATCCTGAAGTCTCAGAGATCTTTTTCATGAGCATTAAGATGACTTCATCTTTTATTTTTCCTGAAGCACGGATGTTGAATGATGGACAAACAGTCAAAAGTGCCTGTCCTCAACTCAAATTTTCATTTTTGAAGCATTATTGTAAAATGATCTTTGATAGTTATGTCCCACATGCTTTGATAAATTAAATTGGTATCATCTCTATCTTTTGATCGATTTTAGATATTGATCCTGGGATAAAGAGACAATTTTCTATGAATTTACCTTAATCATGATCATTTATCATCATGTATTCAATAGGAATGTTTCCTAGAAGTGCCACCAGATGGAGCCAATATACCATTTATATACACTTGCTATGTGTTTGACTTAAGAATAGATGTTCAAACTATGTTTAGATAATGTTTTGATTTAAATTCATTCTCTAACATGCTACAGCATTGATAGAATACATGAATGTAGGAAAAGAAATCAAAAGAACTGATGATACAATGTTAGAGACAAGTTCTACTTCTGGTCACACCTCATTTGTGGCATTCAAAAAAAAAATTTGATCAGCATCATACCTTACTTAATCCCAATTGAGACATTGGAAAAACCCGCGTGTAAGGCGCACCCCCAACTCAAGGCAGCTTGCCTCCCGCGTATAAGACCCATCCCTGGTCTGATTTGCGTATAAGACGCGCCTTATACGCGGGAGATTACAGTACCATATTTTGTCCTGTATGGCACAAAATGGGGTGCTGTGTCTTCAAAAATGACCCTCAAAAGATAGACTTAATATGGAATGAGCCCCTCAAAGATGGATGTACATTTGTATAAAAAAATAAAGAAAGCTGAGAAAAACCTTAACTCTTATGTGCCCAGAATAGCAAAAGTGCACTCTTTAAGCATGTATGTGTGTTCAACAGTCCACCATGGCCTTGATAATGCTCAGATTAGAATGATATTAACACTATGAGACTCGGAGTGTAAAGGGCTTTCTAATGATACCAAATTTGTTATGGTGCTTCAAGTATGTAATTATTGATAGGTGTTATTGCAGAAAATAATGGATTGAAAATAGCTTAAAATGCATGAAAAGTGCTCTGGTCATGGGAATGAAGGGAAAATGCAGAAAAAATCACTAAATTCACAAAAATAATGATGGAAATACCAAAAATATTGATGAAATACTTTTCAACTGATTTTCTCCAAGGAGTCCAATTATAATATATGTATTTTTTCATTTTCCACCAGACCGACCTTCTTTGAAATATCAAAATATTGCTTCATGAATTGAAAATAGAATATTTTACAAATGAATGAAATAGAAAATGATTCTGGGCACTTCAATCCAAGTCAGCACATTTCAACTTCTAGTGTCTTCATAATTCCCTGCTGATTCATATAATACTCTAATATATGATATTATATGCTTCAATTTACATTTTCTGAAAGCTATTTTGCTACCCTTTCTGTTAGCATTTGAATTAGTACTTTATTCTGAATAAGATATAGGTTATGGTCTGCACTATGTCAAGTTTGTTGAATTAATCAGCTTTTTTCAAAATAATTCTGGGCACGAAAGGGTTAACCACTAGTAGGGAGCCCCAATGCAGGTGTCACGGGACTGTTATCTTTCCTTATCTCAGCTGCGGGCGGAGGGCCGATTGACGAGCTTTATCAGTGCCTGGCGTTGGACCATATACTGCCTCTCCACATCTGTGATGTGCAGAATCCCTCTCCATTTTTTTCAAAATGAAAATCCATAGACCAACTTTTTTATTTGGTGTGGCCTAAAGAAATAATAAGAAAAAAATTTAGAATGAATATTTTATAATTCTGATATTTTTTAAAGATACACCCAACCCTAAGTGATTAATTTTGAAGGTATTTGTCACTCTAATTAGGTATAACCCCCCTTTTGAAGTGCCCCAAAATAATTTTCAGAGTTTTGCCAAATATCGAACTGACATCTCTGGGGTGAAATTATGACATGTAAAAGGCTGTTCATAAGACTACATAGTCACAACGTATACAAGACGAGAAATAGGAGGAAACACTTAATAGCAATTGGTACCAAGTATGAGACATGTTGTCTATGTTTACACGACAAGTGTGTCACCGGAAGTAGCCTTTAAAAACCTGATGCATGCATGTGTGCAATGTTTTGATTTTACATACCGGTAGTTCACATGTGTCCGACCTTAATACTAAGCTAAATCTGGTGTACAAACATACGTGGAGGGACTGATTTGGAGCACAGAGGCGATATATAGCGAACTAATCTAAGATAACAAACATAGAGAAGCAAAGACAAAGACAAATGATGACAGATGTAAAAAGTCATTGTTCAAAGTAATAAAAGACGTGCCAAGGATACATTGGGCCAATGTCGGCTTATATTGGGCCAAGCATGGACAAGCATGGCCCAATGCTCCATTGCTGATTGGGGTGACTCACTATCTTTTCACGTGACAACTTACATCCTGATCTATTTCTCTTTATCATAATTCAGGGATGAAAGTCTTCAGGGAATTCCCTGATTTCAGGGATTTTGAATTTCCAGGGCCCTATGCCTTCATATAGAAACCCAGGTTTTTGGGGCGAATATTGGACCATTTCAGGGATTTTCGTGCTCTGTGACTTTCATCCCTGTCATATAAAACTTCATGCTACAATATTCGACATAATCTCGGGAGACGGCTGTCTGCACCTCCTCACCACTACACTACCTTGATGCTACTGGCGCGGTTGCCATGCTCGCCTTACCTTATCAACTTCCGTTGCTAAGGTGTGTCTCCAGGGCATCTAGTGATGTCACACACAAGAATGCATTGTCACCAAGGCACCGGTGTTGGTTACCAGTGTCTCCAGGTGCTGGTGAGTGATACTCTCCAGGCCTTGGTACTGAACTCTAAACATATGTTATGAGTATAGCATAGCTTTGTATGCTATGGGTGAAAATCAAGGTTTCAACCTCCTTGGGTCTCATCAGGTGTTAGTGGGGTAAAACAAGGCATGTAAACAGTGTTACAGTTGATGCCACTATGAGAATTATTCATAATGGTATTTATTTAGGTGTGGTTTGCACCGACACAAAAATATTATTAAAAGGAGACTTGACAACTGATTCGATATTTAAGAATAAATATCTCAGTTTGTATTGGGTGGTGATGTTAAACTGTCTGGGGTTGGGGCCACATTATGCAATGAGATGATTGACAATCAAGTCTATTAGCTTGTGATGCCAGGTGTGTATAGGTTATATACAAGCAGGGTCGGTATCCATCCGGTATTCAAATAAATTTTTGAACGGAGCCTAGGGATGGAAGTACCTGTTTTGACAGTTTAAACCTGATCTAAAAGTTGGGTGCATCAATTAGATTCAGACCATTAGGTACTTGGGTACGTAATTTTAGTATCCAGTTCCGTTCTAGTTTATTACATAGTTTTTCAGCGTAATCTGAATGTGGATTCTTATTTATGAATTCCACGATGTGGACTTCCACATCCTTGAGGCCTTGGTGTCCATCAGTGTTGAAGTGAGAGCCCATGTCAGTGCTCAATCTCTTCTCATTGATGTTACCAATGTGGGGATAGAAACGTTTCCTCAGAGTCTGTTTGGTCTGACCCACGTATTGTTTACTGCATCTCTTACAGGATAGGCAGTAAATGACATTGGAGCAAAGGCAAGTAATATTCACCTTGGCGGCGTATGTCTGTCCAGTCACGCCCGAAGTTATTTGGCCACTGGTGTTCAGCAAAGGGCAGAGCTTACACTTAGGGTTTTCGCATTCTTTGGAAGCTTTCCCACTGAGGGCTGCCTTGTGCTTGGACCCTAATTCAGGGTGATAGTTGACCCGGGATCTCACTAGGGTGTTCCTGATTGAGGGTGGTTTCCGGAGTCCTACAACGACTCGTGTCTCATGTAGGTGCCTGGTACGTGCTGAGGTACCCAGCATCTCCCAGTTATTTTTCACGATTTTCTGTAAATCGTTAAAGCATGGGTGAAAGGTGGTGACCAGGATGCATATCTCCTCCTGGTCTGTTTTCCTTTTCCGGTTCACTTGGTATTCCAAGGGGTTTGGCCTGGGATTTACCAGTGCTCGTACAAAAGCCTCTGCTACCATGCGCTTTGGGTAGCCCCGGCATACAAAATGACCAGCTTTTATTAGACCCTGTCTGATGTAGTCATCTGTCAATGTGCAAATTCTTCGTATTCTCAGAAATTGCCCATATGGTATGCCCTTCTTGCAGTGCATGGGATGGGCTGAGGTGTAGTGTAGGTAATTATGGGCGTCAGTAGACTTATTGTGTAAATCTGTGATCAACCTGTTTCCCACCTTTTTCACACACGTGTCTAGAAATGGAATTTCCGTTGCTGAAATCTCATGTGTGAATTTGATACTCTCATGGACCTCGTTGAGGTACTTTATGAAATTGATTAAACTTTCCTCTCCGTGATCCCACAGTAGGAAGATATCATCAATGAAACGAACCCACAATGTGGGTTGGAATGGGAAATCATACACAAATCTCTCCTCGAAGTCTGCCATGAAGAGATTGGCGAAGGTGGGGGCAACCCTAGTGCCCATGGCTGTACCACCCACCTGAAGATAATGGTCTCCATTGAAATCAAAATTGTTGAATTCAAGGACATAATCACAGCACATGTTGGAACAAGTGCATACTGCATCTATTTTATCACTCTTGTTAGAATCTACACTAGATACCACCACTATGCAATAAGGCTACAATTGTTATATAAGTACTACTGGCATCATAGATGAACTTAGACAACTCAAAAAAATATATTCAAATTATGTTTTGATGATTTATGTTCATTTCCTAACATGCCATAACATTGATGGAATGCTCAAATTGGGGGGAAAAGAAATGAGGAAACTTCTGTTCACACCTCATTTGTGGCATTCTAAAAGTTATATGATTAGCATCATACTCGCCCATTAATAATGTTGGTAAATACCGTAATCTCCCGCGTATAAGACGCACCTCACGTATAAGACGCACCCTGAGTTGAAGTAAAACCTGTAAGGCTCATCTAAGGGCAAATTTTTGAAGGTTCAGTCAGAGATGTCAGAGTTTCAGATTTTCTCTGATTTCAGAGTTTCAAAGGTGATATTTTACTACAGAAATAATAAGAAAAAGAATTTAAAATGAATATTTTATAATTCTGATAATCCTTAAAGATACACCAAACCCTAAGTGATTAATTTTGAAGGTATTTGTCACTCTGATTAGGGTATAACCCCACTTTTGAAGTGCCCAAAAATAATTTTCAGAGTTTCGCCAAATATCGAACTGACATCTCTGTTCAGTACTGTCCTATAGTAAAAATACCTCGCCTATAAGACACACCTAGACTTTGGGATGGCTCTACAAGGTGCTAGGAGCTTCTGATTCACGTATAAGACGCATCTTATATGCGGGAGATTACAGTACCAATGAGGGAATCATATGACTCCCGAATTGGTATTTCTCCTTACCCCGTGTATTAGGCGCACCCTGACTTTAGAAAAAACCTATAAGGCGCACCTGAGGTCTGGTTCACGTATAAGACGCACGGTATACGTGGGAGATTACGGTACATGTATTAAGGCATATCACACCAAGTCACAAGACGACCACCTAATATTTCATGTATAAGACGCACATTTTAATGCTCATTTTTGTAAATTCAATACATTTCTATAGTAAAATTACCCCTCGTATAAGACGCACCCCCAATTTCAGTACATCCTATAAGACGCACAAGGCATTTGTTTGGCATAGAGGACGCGTCTTATACGCGGGAGTTAACGGTAGTACACTTTGCCCAGACAGTTCTCCACCTCCCCTTTCAAGAAATTCCTCTTTCCGAGTTTTCAGCGATACATGCGCTTTATCTATATCAATCTATTGACGTCTTCCTGTTGTCACATATCCCCTCACACCCACCCAGAAAATTATGTGTATGTCACAAATAGGCCGACAATCCCCTTCACCCAGTTGTTCGTAAAGCTAAACCTGTGGCTGATCTTGGTCGAGGGCAAAATGCTATTGAACCTCCATTGCTGCTTTTGCATATTCATTTCAGCGCATCACCTCGTAATCCCATCTCACACTTCTCCCCCTTTGGATTTAACAGTTATAAATCCCCCTCTCACGCGTTGCTCCATTCATGTTGGTTACAATCTGCATGTTGTCATGACCTAATCACCCGTGTACACAGACTAATCTGATTGAGCTGACCCTCACAATACAGCTTATCTATTTTCAGATTAATTTCTTAGTTAGGGACTAGTGCGTGTGAGACAGGAACCTCTGCTTTTGTGTCTACCAAGTTGAGCGTTATAACTGTAGGCAGAGATTTGTCTACGATTGTCTCACAAGAATGGTTCTTTTTGCCAAGTCTAAATTTATTTTTGTGTACTAAAACCTGGCCGGTACAACCCCATTAAAGGGATTGGTCATTTATCAACAGTGGGGGGGGGGGGCTGAGTTTTTGTGAAGATGCTTGAAAAAAAAATAATTACGCTCCCCCCTTGACAACGGTCAAAGTTTTTTTGGTGAATCCCCCGTGTGTGGAAAATTTCCAAGCCCCTCTTTCATCTGTAGTAGGTAGTGCACAGGTATTTTTCCCTTAAAAGATGCTAAACCTACTACCCCCCCCCCCACCATTCGTAGATAGATAATGACCAATCCCTAAGCCTAAGGGGTGGGCATGGGAAAGGATTAAGCACACGAGGTAACGTCACTGAAGGCTGTGTTGTAGACACTGGCGAAACCCTTCAAACCCCATTCAGTAAAGAGAACAGCAAGTTGTCTCATCAAAACTTAGCCTGATCTCAATCTCCTTTTTTTCCAGACCAATTTCTAGGACTCCAGGAGACTACTACAGAGCCCTCAGCGAAGGTAGGTTTGTTAAGGCAGTCACACATGTGATACAATGAAATTCAAAATTATATTCGTTGTTTTAGTTCACAACACAGAATCCTTGTTTAAGATTCATTCACTTTAGCACTTTCTATAGACTTTCCATACACTCATCTCAGCGTACTATGATATGTCGTATTAACAATGCATGTTTAAGCTTTAAGAAATTAACATAATCTGTAAGATGAATGTTCAATTATACAACCCTTCAATCTTGAATGCAACCCTATGTTAATCAACCCTATTCCATCAACCCAAAAGAATGACAGTTTTAGATACCTGAAAACTCCTCAGTGTTTTTGTGAAGATCCCTTTGGGTCATTCTTGTGGATCACCCAGACTCAATGAGATCTCATACTATCATTTATAAAGGGATAAACTTAGAAAAATGAAGGAACTCGTTTTTTTTTTCCTTTCTCGCGTCTGGAGTTTGCAGGTATGGTTTTAATGCCGCAAGTTAAATGGAGAGAGGCCAGGCTACATGTACAAATGTACAGTAAAATAAACATTAGATTCAGATTCAAATTTGTAAATATTTTTATTGTCTAGGGTCAGTTACAGATAGTGGGTCAGTTTTCACTGCTCTCCCGACATGTAGACCCTAGAGGGGAAGGTGTATCCATATGACCCCTATGTCCATAACAGAAGTTTCCAACTAAATAACAAGTTAATGTGAATACACCTTGCCATACCTTCTAGGCTATGTAAGCGCAACATGTGATAACATGAATAAGCCTTGTCTACACACTCAGGAAGTGAGTGAGGTATGGGGGTGGGGTGGCATAAAGCCCTATTGATAACCGTGCAACACTATACTAAGCTAGTGCTGTAGTGAGAGGAAGTGAAGGGATAATAATCAGACTATTAGTCACTCTATATCAAGATATAGGTGCCCAGCTAGAGAGAGAGAAATAGGCCGGCCTTCTTCATGTCAATCAGCATGTAAAGATCGTTCATATCACACATGTTAATAACTCTTCAGACTTATGTCCAAATGATCTTAACACTTTATCATGTATTTCAACACATACCCTGGGAGAGCAGGCGCTTGTTTATCACTAGCCACTGCTTTAATGTACACACACAGATTCTGTAGCATACATAGCAATATTATACATATAATTCCTGAAATATACTTTCATCCCTCCACATAAGAGCATGCACCATGATTTATACAGTATAATGAACATTAGAGCATGTACCATGAGTTACACTACCAATCTGGTCTCATCGTGCAAAAATCAAGAACATTTCTCAGTCATTACGAACTATTTAGACTTGGGCAGGTTTCCCCCCCTTTGAAATGTCTCTTGCTAAGTACAGGATAAGCTTGCTTTTTTTTTGCAATTTTACTTGTTGATAAGACAGCAAATACAATATCAAGCTCAGGTTTCAGGATGAGTCCTTAAAGGTCAGTCCCAATGCTTAAGGACAAGCAAGCAAATTGTGTCACTGTCAAGCCACATAGGAGACAAATTTATGGCAAGCAGTAAAAAGAACATGTACAATTTATGGAGCATTACGTGGTACAAGCCAGACGCCAAAAGAAAGGTCTAAAGAAGTTCCTGATAGGGTGAGTACTTGCCAGTTACTGCAAGCTCTAGTATTAAGGTCATTCTCAGCCACCCATTTCCCAATGATAAAGGAGTTACTGTTTTGTTACAATCCTGTTTCATCATCCATGGGCGTGGAAAGCAGGGGGTACATGTCCCCCCCCCCTCCACTTTTGGCCAACTCCTCAAAAGGTCAAAACTAAAAGGTCAAGCAAAGGGAGGTCAAAAATTGCAGAAAACCCCCCTGGTCCCACCCACTCTGAAACTGCTTCCCACGCCCCTGTGTCATCTCTGACTTCTCCCTTATTAGTCACTCTCCCATACCATATTTTCCCTTCCCCAACAAACATTTCCTAAGAACACTATTACCCTGTTGTGTGATTCAGGTCTAAGAAATATGTAGTACCATCTCTGTATTGATTTCCCTCTTCATGAATGGGCTCTGTTGGTCATCCCATGTACGTCACAGCTATGACGTCAGTCATGACGTAACTTAAGGGGACTGTCCAATGAGAGCTGCTCTTAAAAATAGTAACACTGGGAATGCCCCTGCCTATATATGCTCACAGAGCATCTGCAGGGATGGACTCCTACACTCAGACTCTCATACACTCACATAACAGTGCTTGTATTAATTCTACCAGTCTACAATAAACACCATATTCAGAACCAAGACAGAGTCTTCTCATCCATAGAATAGTTCCCTAACACAGGTCACTATCACTGGCAGATAACCTAAAAGATCAGTCGTAGGATCTCACTGCCAAGCAGCCGGGTAAAGGTACCTTTGTGAGGAGGCCTCACGGAGTTTCTTTGTTGACCCAGATGTAGTTACGACCTTCTTGCATTAAGGCGACGATGTAATTAATTTAAGGTGGTAGTAGTGGGATAATTCTGCTCATTTAGGGTTGATTTTTGCAGAAAACTTTCTATTCTACTGTCTACTTTAAAATAAGTCGCGGCTTTGGGTAAACGACTCAGTAGGTACTGCAAGTAGTCTGCCTGCTTCTTACATGCACTCTAGTATGGATATCGAGGTTTGTCATTTACTATCGACCTATATTTAGGATGAAAAATTAAAATAACGAACGATAGATATGGTTTAAAACTGTTACATAGGATGTTGAAAATTTACTTACACATTGTAGTTTGTCATAATCATGGTGGTTGTTGTTTGGCCACATTTCAGCTTTTCATTGTAAATTTAGAATTTTTCTTTGGCTAAGTTAAAGCAGAAAGATACATAAAAAGGAATATAAAAGAAACCAAGTAAATGGATAATCTTCATGAAGTGAAAAATACGATTGTTTTTTGTTGCAGAGGCTTTCATGATATTGCCAAAACCCCAGATGCACTAGATTTTAGTATATTGTTTCAAGATGGCGAGCAGTAGGAACAACTCATGTTTAGAGATGACTGATAATGCCATGACAGTTGGTATACGGTCTATGCGCTCACAGGATCTGTTCCTAGACCTCACAATTGAGGTTGAGGGTAAGACCTTCGATGTTCACAAGCTTGTCATGGCTTCTATGAGTGAATACTTCAGAGCCATGTTATCAGTTAGCATGGCAGAGAGCCAGAAAGATACAGTTAAGATTGAAGGTGTGAGTTCCGAAACGATGACAATACTCATAGACTTTATTTACAAAAATAAACTTGAGTTAACAAAGGAAAATGCAGTTGAGATTCTTGCTGCGGCAATGTATCTTCAAATTGAACCTGCCATACAGATCTCCAGCAAGTACATCACCAACAATCTGGATGTAGATAATTGGGGTGATGCTCTCAAACTGTTCAACAATTATAATCTTATGGAAGGTGTCGACCATGTGAAGAACTACATGAAGAGGGACATACGTGATGTTGCTAAAAGTATCAGTAAAGGTCAACTCTCAATGGAACAACTGAAGTTTTTCATGGACAACTGGCAAAGTTCTGAATACGAACTTTTTGAGTTGATCAGGGACGGTCTCCCAGCTGATGCTTCTCAGAGAAAAGAGCATTGCAGTGAGTTACTAAAAGAGGTCAGGTATTGTCTCATGACTCCAACAGAACTGAAGTTCATCAAGGAATCGCACTGCAACTCTGAACATGCTTGGTGTGATCTTGTTGAGAGAGCACTTTTATACCATCAGCTGCCCATGCACAAAAAGGTACTGGTGAAATCAGATCAGCAGAGAATGAGGAATATCCCAAGTTTTGTCGTGTTTTCAGGTGACCAGTCCCCTGACAAAGGCTACTTTTATGAGCCCCTCAAGGAGCGAAGGTTTGTAGAAAGTGACAAGTTAAAGATGCCAGCGAATTCTGCTCTAGTCTTGGAAGAAATAGAGGTGAACAATTTCCTAATTGTCTGTGTGAATGCAAATCCAGGCGCTTCTCAACTTTGGCACATATTTGATCCAAGAACATTAGAGTGGGGTAAAATGGCGGACCTACCGAGGCAAATTCAAGGGACAGTATTTGCTCACGATGACAAGCTGTATACCCTTGGTGGAGAGGATTTCGTATATCTGCCTATATTTCACATTGAACAATATAACTTTGAAACCAACACATGGAGTAATTTCAGCCGGCTACCTCTCCCGGTGAAACTATTTGGTGCATGTACCTTCGAAGACCATCTCTATGTGCTAGGTGGGGAATTAGAAGAGGACTATGCATTTGCCCATGGCCTTGTAGTGCGAGGTCACGAAATTCCGGCCTTCTCCAACCTAGTGGTTCGCCTTAACCTCTCCACTCTGCAGTGGGAAAGCAGGGCACCAATGTTCAAACGTCGCTACAACTTCTTGGCAAATGTCATGGAGATCTTGTCAATGAAAGTCATATGTGTGTTTGATGAAGCTTTCAATTTGGAGTACTATAACCCTGAGAACGATCAGTGGTCTAAATGCTCGTTCACCTTCAATGTTCCCCTTCCACTTCGGGATCCACCACTAGAGCGAGAATTGAAAATGGAATGGGTCAGGGGAAATTCCATCTATGTTTCAGATGCTACAACGGTGTTCAGTGAGGATAAGAAAGCATGTGCAGTTGTTACATTTCCAAAGGATGGCATGGAAGCGTCAGTTGATATCCTCCATGAGTACAAAGGGAAGTTGGAAGGTGCCCATCTCACAGTACTGTCTGTTGCATACAATAAAGCTCAGTCTGAAGGAGGGCTATAAATCCCTACTAAGTACTCTTGTCTTGATGAATACTAAATGTGTATGGTGATTGATGATGGTATACGTTGGATCTATGTGAGGTCCTACAGCTATATCAACTGCACCACAACATGGAACTCTGGAAATCACACAATTATTGAGTTGTGGGTATCATGAAGACAGTGACCAGTATTAGGGTTATCATTCTCACTGTGACTACCGTAAACTCCCGCGTATAAGACGCGTCCTCTACGCCAAACAAATGCCTTGTGCGTCTTATAGGATGTACTGAAATTGAGGGTGTGTCTTATACGAGGGGTAGTTTTACTATAGAAATGTACTGAATTTACAAATTCCATCCTTAAAATGTGCGTCTTATACGCGAAAATGCTTCTGCTGAGTTTTGGGTGCGTCCTATATGCGCAACGCGTCTTCTACGCGGGAGATTACGGTACATTAGAAACTGATAAGGTAGTCCAAATTCAGAAATATTATTAAGTATTGTAAAACCTCACCTATAAGTCGATTTTCTTTTGCTTTTTGTATAAGTCAAATTTTTAGTTCCAAATTGGGGGGTTGACTTATAGGTGAGGTTTTGAAAAAATTATATCAATTATGGTAAGATTTTTCCAGTGATTTTCTTTAGTATTGGGTGTTTCAAGGGGCAGATGGAAATTTTCACATATTTTATAACATTTACCTAATTTCAAGGGATTATATTTTATTTCGAATAAAAATGAATATTTTTCAAACATATTTAACACAAATAAGAGGCAAATAAGTCATTGAAGGGGATGAAAAATTTTCAAGTTGAGGGGTATCACACTTATAGGTGAGGTTTTCCTATTTGCTATTATGATTCTTTATAAGTCGAATTTCTGGGTCTAAGTTAGGGGGTCGACCTATAGGTGAGGTTGACTTATAGGTGAGGTTTTACGGTAAGGCCACACCAAAAAAATAAGTTGGTGTACAGGTTTTGGTTTTGAAAAAATGGTGCGAGCGAGCGAAATTTTTTAAAAGTATTTTTTGCCGTCCAATGGATTCCTTGCTGGAAAAGTGAGGCGAGCGAAAAAAAAATTTATTTAAAAAAAAAAATTGCCAAACATCACAAAGAGAAAACTTGTAGAAAATGAAGCTAGCGAAATCCGTAGACGAGATTTTTTTCAAAGAAGAAAAAAATTGTATTTCCGAAAATATGGAGAGGGAAATCCGTAGACCAACTTTTTTTTTGGTGTGGCTTAAGTTACTGATCATTGATTTATATGAAGTGTAGATAATCTGTCATGACCATTTTATAAATATCATTATTCTATATGGGGAAATTGCGGTTTCAGAGCTGAAACCCACCCAGGTGTTATATTGTAGTACCCCCGGTAGTACAGATAGCAGGGCTTCCCTAGCCCACTTAAAAGGGTCTATTTCTCCTCTTTCCTATCCCCTCGGGATGTGTGTGGTGCACATATGCGCGGGCACTGACACATTCCCCTGTGAAATAGTGTAATGTAGTTCTTGGCATGAATATGACCTTAGCTGTCGAAATGGCGTTAAACATCTATTACTCACTCACTCAGTACAGATAGCTGTCTTTAAAATCTAGAAATGAATAACACTGCATTTTTGTACTAGGTAGTGCACTTGGTCACAACAAACATCTTTGCTACTTAATGTCGCTGTCGTACAACTACTGCATGCAATACATTACATTAGGTGGTAGAAAGTCTAGAGTTGAAAGGAACGAGCATGGTGTTTAAACTCTATTTTATTCGTTTACACAGCGATGAACTTGAGTTCAGTAAAATACTCGAACCCATAGCAGCTCTCTGAAATGGTCGATAAGCCGCAGGTTTATAAGCAGCATATATTTGAATTCTTTTCGTATTAGATTACCCCAACCAAGGACAGGCGAATCCAATGTTTATATGTCGACTATCAAGGAACAGACTCGATGTTTCACTGTGTAAAGAATAAAAAATGCCAATGTGTCCAACTTTTGGGTCATGTCCATGCTCTAACATCAACGAGCCCTAGTATGGTACTGCTTTGGGCTGCTCATTATGTCAGTGTAAGACTTATTTTATTATGTCCAAAACAATAAATGATATCAGCAAAGTAATTATCTTTATGTTCTGTTTTTTTTTTTACAATCCTTCTTCGACCAAAAAAAAAAGAAATCTTGTTCACATCTGGGGAGACTTCAAGAAAAGTCAAAGAAAATTACACATGAATCTACCACCTCCTCCTTGTTTTCACATACCGTATCGTCATGTTTAAGCGCCTGGATTTGTAAGAGCGCCGGTCTTGTAAAAGTGCCAGTGGTGACGGGGTGCTAAAATTTCTCTTCAGCACTGAACACTGTATCTTGAATAAGCACCTTTTTTGTATATGGGCCAGAGGTAACCATCCCTCCAAATCTATAAGCACTTGGGCGGTTATTCACGACGATACGGTATTCACAGTGGGGACACCTGTGAGCCTAATTTGAATAACGTACATGTATACACCAAACATATGTGTATGTAATGGCAGCTCCTATAATGCCTTCTAAGTATTATAACCCAGACCGAATCAGTATAGATCTAGGTATGTAATTCGAATTATGCACATAGGTGTCCCCACTGTGATCTTGTACGCTGTGCCGTAATCATAAGATGCGTCAATGCTGAATTATGCCTGAGGTCCCTGCTATGAGGGGGGGGGGGGGCTAGGACCCCATAGTCTTTTAAATTTTGAAGATCCATTCATTAGAAAAAAAAAGTTATACTATTTTGAAATTCTTAGAATTTTCCACAAACTCAGGGGGTGGCTTATGAGCTGAGAGGCCTACTGCCCTGCTCAGCTATTTGATTCTGCTCAGATAGTACCCCAGGTTTGGCAATTCTTTTTTTTTTTGACAGGGAGAATAGCAATACTACTAACTACACATTTACATTGTGTAATAACAAATCAAAAGACATCAGGACTTGCCCAAGTCTATGCCCACATACCCACATATAGTCCCAGTTCCGTCTCTACTACCTGGTCACGGCTCAGCAGTCCCAAGGAGCTATCAGATTGAATTATAATACTCTACAGTGTATGCTAGCCCTCCGTGCTAGCCACAGCTTGCTACAGGGCCTCACACACCCCTTAACCCTCTAAGGGCCGCTGATGCATTAATGCGGTTTGCCCATTGCTCGTCATGATGCACCAATGAAGTGCTGGTGACTCAGTCTCGCCAGCTCTTCATTGAAGCATCATGACGGACCTCTTGTAGTTTGTGTATCAAACCATAGGGTCAGCATGATGTCAGGAGCTGAGGGCTGCATTCATGCATCATGACGACCAATAGGCATGATGCATCAATGCATCAGCAACCCCTCGTTATATCTAAAATAAGAATATCTACTCTTAAAAAAATATTCACCACGATTTACCAATCGGCTATTGCACCTTTGGTGTACTTTTAATCACAATACAAATCATCGTTATATATAAAAAAAAATTAGGCAAAATTAGACATCAATCTCTTAAATACAATTCTCGCCATGCGAGATCTTGTATGAGGGTGCAGCATATACGAGGGAATTTTTCTGTAGGAAATCAGACACTTGATTTATTCCTAGGACAGGAATAAATACAGAACCTAGGTTTTCTTTGTTTTGGGGCAGAAATATTTCATATAATCATTATCATTAGATATTTTAACATATGGTTTAGAATGTTGTCTAGATGGTGATTGATGAGGAACCCCAAATTTCATACTGTGATAGACATACTACCAGTCCGAGTGCACCACTACTTCTTTACCTACTTTCAGTAGAGGGCTCTGCACATGCACATGGGCCAATGCATATAAATTCGCCACAATTGGTTAGTTTGGTGTGGTCTCATGAGATAATAGTTTTCCTTTAATTGCAGGATCTTTCATGTTATTGGCCAAAACTAGGATTCAGGCCTTGATGAGCTGATTTATGAAAATGACTACCAGTAAGAGTACCCATCAGTGCCTAGACCAGAGCAGCGCTATAGCTAATAATGCTATGGCTTCTGGTATCCGATCAATTTGGAACCAAGATCAGTTACTTGACTTAACAATTCGGGTCGAGAATCGCAGCTTCAAAGTTCACAAACTTGCAATTGCTGCAATGAGTGACTTCTTCCGAGCCATGCTGACGGGAGATATGATAGAAAGTCAAAAAGATGCTGTTGAGATTCAGGGTGTGACTGCTGTTGCAATGGAGAAGCTCATAGGATTTGTGTACACAAATGAGCTTGATATAACAAAGGAAAGTGCAGTTGAAATTCTGGCGGGAGCAATGTATCTTCAAATCCCAACTGCCATCAAAACCTGTACACAGTACATTGCCAATAATTTAGATGTAGACAATTGGGTTGATGTTCTCAAATTGTTCACAAACTATAACCTCATGGATGCTGTTGAACATGTGAAAAACTACCTGAAAAGGGACATACGAGACATTGTTAAAACGATCGCTAAGGGACAGTTATCTTTGGAAGAAGTCCAATTTTTTATAGACCACTGGCAAAGTTCTGAATATGAACTCTTTGAGTTTATCAGAGAGTGGGTTGCGGGTGATGCTGTATTGCATGAAAGGCATTGTAATGATCTTCTACATTCTGTCAGGTATTGTCTGATGACCATAGCTGAACTGCTGTTGATCAAAGAATCTCACTGTCATACAGATGAGCCTTGGTGTGATCTTATTGATAGGGCTCTTGAATACCACAAGCTGCCCATGCACCAAAGAGTCCTGTATGATTCAAAACAGACAAGTGTAAGAAGTAATCCAAGCTTTGTTATGTTTTCAA
Source organism: Acholoe squamosa (assembly GCA_949317995.1). Taxonomy (NCBI): domain Eukaryota; kingdom Metazoa; phylum Annelida; class Polychaeta; order Phyllodocida; family Polynoidae; genus Acholoe; species Acholoe squamosa. The sequence goes on along the minus strand of OX439037.1, from coordinate 33,468,486 downwards.
ATGAGACATATCCTGACACAGGCTATTTCTTTGAGCCACTCAAAGAGCGACGGTTCATTAAGTGTGACAAATTGAAGACACCAGCACAATTTGGCACTTGTTGCAATGAAATTGAGGTAAACAATTTTGTATTTGTTATTTGTACGCGGCCGGGTCTAGATGCTCCTCAGGATTTCCGTATGTTTGATCCGATAAGCATGCAGTGGACTACATTGGCAAATCTTCCAAGGTGCATGCAGGAAACTGTCCTTGTTCATGATGATAAACATATGTATGCTGTCGGTGGTGAGGGAATGTTTTATGAACCTCTCAGTGATATCAACCAGTATGACTTTCAGTCTGATACATGGAGTAACTTCAGTTCACTGCCCATGCCAGTGAAGTACTTTGGTGCATGCATCATTGGTAATCATCTCTATGTGCTAGGCGGAGAGATAGAAGAAGAATTTGCAATTCAGAATGGGTTAGGAGTTCAAATACCACCTCTTTCTGACAGAGTTGATCGACTTGACCTCTCTGCCCAACACTGGGAATCCAGAGCCAAGATGTATGAAGCTAGAGACAATCACTTGGCAAATGTGATGGAGATCATGGCAGAAAAAGTTATCTGCATTTTTGATGAAACTTTCAATTTGGAATACTACAACCCAACAAATGACCAGTGGTCTAAATGCTCATTTTCCTTTAATGCACCCCTACCACTGAGGCGGCCAGTAGAAGAAGAAGGGAAGAGAAAGGAATGGGTCATAGGCAATTCCTTCTTTGTTTCAGATGTTACAACAATGTTCAGTGAGGGAAGGAATGCTTGTGTGGTTGTGAAATTCCCAGAGAATGGCCTTGAAGCAACAGTTGATATACTGCATGAGTATAAAGGAGAGTTCGGTGAAAATAGTTCACATATCTCAGTACTGGCAATTGCTCAAGATCAAGTAGAGTATGAAGTTTAATTCATCAAATATCCTCTTCGAAAATAGAAAGCTTTTTTAGGATGCAGTGATGCAAAATCATTATGGACATCTCTATGGTTAATGGTGTACAACATTATTTACAGTATGTGTTGAAATAAATTCATTACACATGAATTAGAATATTGTTTGCGTGGTGATAACTTTTTGTGGTAGAAGGGCCTATCTGTGTCTATAGCGTGAGTACATTAAGGATTTCTTAGACATATAGGTCTAAGGTTCTTGGAGGAAAATTTGAAACAAAACCACCATATAAATCAGGATATACAGGCAAACCCCATATTGTTACAGAATCCAAGGGGGAAAGGCTTGTAAAATAGACTCCTCTCAATGAGATAATTGAGCTTCACTTACAAAATGTCAGGGCTAGAATGCAGTGGAAAACAGTACAAAAGCAGTACATAGACAGTGTAGTCTAGCAGTAGTGATTCAGTACAAAATCAGTATGAGGAACTGTGGTGTTTCAGTAAACGTGGCCAGGTGAGGGAAAACATGCCTCCTGGGGGGAAATGGCTTTTTAAGGTTTAAGTCATGGGCTTTAAAATGAGATTTTGAGCTAAAATGTACCCGGTAGTTTTGCTGTAATTGCTTGACAAACATAGGTTGGCATGTACAACTGAAAATGGGAAATAAGCTCTAAATGATCTATATCCTGTCATAAACACTAATAATGCAAAGAATACAGTTTTGTGGTAAAATAACCAAAGGAATGTGATGTTTTTGTCATAAAATTGGTTAAAGAGGGAATTTTTGAGCTTTGTTTTCAGTTCTGAAAACAAAGCTCAAAAATGATTCCCAATTGGAATAGGGGAGTGGTTTCCATGGCAACCAGAAATTGCTTTATCTACCAATTTTCTATGTTTCCATGGCAACCAATGTTCCAATATGGAACATTTTCAGTGGAGATGGAATGATTTTAAGTATACCACTGGATTCATTATAAAAAAAAAACTGGCCTAAAGCTTTTTTTAGCATATTTGTCAGTGTTTTACCCATATACTACCCCCTGGTGGCCAAAACCAGTACTAAAAATCCTTACGAAATTACGAAAACATCAATGTGGTTTCGAGTCCTGCTAAAATAAAATGAAAAAAATGCTTTTATTTGGTTTTGTGTGAGGAATTTGCTCGTACACCTTATACATGTATGATAGATGAAAAGGTGAGGTTTCTAAACGTTACTGAGCTGTTTTTCTTTACTTTGCAGGATTTGTTATTTGTGACACTGTTAAGACCGTATTGTCAACGGAAATCGAGAGGAATATGCAAAATATGGATAAGGTTGTGACTAAAAACCCGATGTTTGCTGGCATCCATTCACTGTGGGAAGAGAATCATTTACTGGATTTAACAATAGTAGTGGCAGACCATCAATTTAGAGTTCATAGGGTCATGTTGGCTTCTGTGAGTGATTATTTTCGTGCTATGTTGACTGGAGGTATGGCTGAGAGTGGAAAAGATGTAGTGTCAATGGAAGGCATAGATGCTCAAGCTATGGACACCCTTATTCAGTACATGTACACCAACCACCTTCACATAAACAGAGAAAATGTGGCGAAACTCCTGAAAGAAGCAGTTTATTTGCAGATACATCCTGCGATTGATAAATGTACCAAATTCATCTTTGAGAACATGGACAAAGAAAACTGTTTTGAAGTTCTTGCATGTTTTAGATCATATGGCTTGATGGATGCAGCAAGGGATATTGAAAGTTATATAAAAAGGAACATACGAGATATTGTGCAAACAAGCTCCCCGATTGAGCTGTCCTATGAAGATTTTGTGTTTGTCATAGGCAATTGGCAAAGCTCTGAAATGGAGCTGTTCCAGCTGATTTTAAAATGGTGCGGTGCTGATGAGGAAGTCAGGAACAAAAATCGTGAGGAGCTGCTGTGTCTAGTGCGGTATTGCCTTATGACACCGGAACAGTTAACAGAAGTGCTAGCCATAAAGAAGGCGGATAATGTAGTCAAACCATGGCACCCCCTGGTTATCAAGGCCAGCAAATACCATAATCTACCCCTTCACACACGTATTCTTGACCATTCAGAGCAAACCAAGCTCAGGGTTGCCCCGAGTTTTGTCTCATTCTCACATGGGGAGGAAGGATACTTTCATGACCCTCTACAGGGGAGAGGTTTTATCGAACACACAGGCCTTCAAATACCAGATAACATTGGGCATGTCTATGGTCAGACTGAAATGAATGGCTTCCTAGTGATAAGTACTGATGGTGGTGATGAGCATGAAGAATGGCACATATTTGACCCCAGAACATTACTGTGGGAAGAAATGGCTAACCTTCATAGATTCTCAGATAATGCTGCCCTTGTTCACAATGGAAGTCAATTGTATGTTGTTGGTGGAGAAACGGGGATGTATGCTGATGGCGATGAATTCACTGACACTATCGAGCAGTACGACTTTGACAGGAGAACTTGGTGTACCTTTAGTAGACTAGTACCTCCGGTAAAGCTTTGTGGAGCATGCATCTTTAACAACTGTCTCTATGTAAGTGGTGGAATCCCAGATCACATCCACAAAGACAATCTAGATGCTCAGTTGTCGAAGATGGACTGCTTGAACCTCAGCAGTGGAAAGTGGGAGAGCAAGTCTCCAATGTTGTCTCCACGATCTCGTCATTCAATGCATGTCTTGAAATTATTTGATGAAGAAGTCATCTGTGTCTTTGATGAAGATATTTTCAAGAACTACTCTCAAAGTGATATGATGTATCATTTGGAAGTTTATAATCCATCAAAAGAGCAATGGTCAAAATGCTCCTTCACTCTCAGTAAAGAATTACCAGTAACTGAAGGTTCAGTAACAAAATGGGTGAGGGGGAATTCAATCTTCCTTAATCTGCATGACAGGAATGATTCTCTTGTGCTGACATTTGCGGAGGAGGGCCCACTGGTAACTTTTGAGCATATTGAAGAGATTGCAGAAGACAGCATCGAGGAAACTGTCCTTCAGATTGCCCCTTATACAAATCAGATTTGACTCCACTAAGCTGTGAAAAGGAAAAAAAATGATACCCTTTTAGATGGGATGTGTCGTGTCTCCTTAAATTATGTCCACCATATAAGAGGCTTAATATACAGTAATATGGTATATAAATATACTTTAAACCTTTGGTAGTCTTTATGGCTGTTCTATCTAGATCCTCATAATTACACTTTAATAAAAACCTGGACAAAAACTCAAAAAAGGTGTACTTGTTGCCTCCTTTCAATATTATCTACGATGACAACAGAATATTTTCAACTTCAGTGGCTCAGGGATAGCTGCTCACAACTACTATTTCAACTTTAATGATATCAGTATACTGACACATATATATTGAGGGACAAAATACTAACGAACCTTCAGCAGGGTTCTCACTGGTCAGTTAAAAGTCAGTTAAACCTATTTTTCTTTAAAGGTCAGTTAAAAGACACTTAAAAAGATATTTTTGGGAAAAGTCAGTTAAAAATGGTATTTTGCCCAATTTGAAGGGGTGATTGTCAAGATGTCACGCGAATTAGCAAAAGTTCTCAAACACCCCCACTCCAGAGTGGATTAATTTTGTCTTGAACTCTGTAAATTATTCAATATTTCGTCAGTTAAAAGCAGGTAAAAGTCAGTTAAAATCATGACCCATAAATAGTGGGAACCCTGTTCAGGTATTCACCATATAAGTGTGAAGACCTTGATTCTCAAAGAAATTACCTATCCATCAGGACTGTTGCTTGTCCCACATCATAGGTGGAGGCAATAGTCTCTCCTCTTTCTAAACAAGGTCTCGCCATGAATATGATCTTAGATGAAGAAATAGCGTTAAATCAATCATTACTCACTGACTACTAGACCAGGTGATTTGACCTTGGTCACTAATCACAGGTCAATTAATTTTTCTTAGTTACAGTAATCTCCCGCATATAAGGTGCATCTTATAAGTGAATCGGATCGGCAGTATGTCTTATAGCATTTTGCAGGGTTGGGGGTGCGCCTTATACACTGGGGACCTTCCATATCCAATCCACAAGTGGCCAAGGGGGCGCCTTCTACGCGGAACAGACCCCCTGTGAGTTGGGGGGGGCGCCTTCTACGCGTTTTTTTCCAGAAATCGATCCAGAAGAGGTAGGTGCGCCTTCTACGTGAAAAGGCATTCTCTGAGTTGGGGGTGCGCCTTCTACGCGAGCTGCGCCTTCTACGCGGGAGATTACGGTAGGTGTGAGGGCCACATGGGAAGGTCTGAAGGCCACAAGGCAGGGTGTTAAAAGCTCTGACCACCATGCAGCAGCTACTGGTAGGGTGGGAGAGAGCTAAAGTCTGGTAGCCTGAGGCTAATGATTCACCTATGCAAACTTGAATAAATGGAGTGCATCTAAATAAACTTAGATAACTAAAAAAGGATATTCAAAACATATAGATAATGTGATGATTTATTAACATTCCCTAACATGCCACAACATAGATGGAATGCTCAAATGGAGAAAAAAATCTACTTTTATTCACACCTCATCTGTGGCCTTCTTAAAAATATATGATCAGCATTTCCACAATGTTAAAAGTGTGCCTTGTACTTGGGCCATGCATAAGGTGCACCTTATACATGGACCAAATTTGCTGAGTTAGGGATGCGCCTTATGGCAAATACCAATTCAGAAATAGTAGGTCTGCCTTATACACGGATCTGCCCTCTCCGAGTTGGGGGTGCGCCTTTTATGTGCACTGCGCCTTCTACATGGGTGATTACGGTACCATAAAACCACGGTCAAAAGATCTCATTTAGCATTTTTTGGTCAAAATAGCTATCTAACTTTTTGCCAGTCTACCCTGGCTTATTATTAGAATGTACTATAGATTATAGAGAAACCTGTTCAAATTACATCCCCAAATCACTTTTTCCAAACTATCCCAGGCTTATGACTAACGTCAGCTTATGACAGGGGTTTTATGGTTTAATGGGTAACTTGGGAGCTCATTCAGGACTACACAAACTTCTAGAAATTATTAATACATGTATATCAAAATTCCAGCACAGCCTCTAAATAAATGGTAGCCACATTCATAAATCCTTTGATAGCATTCTCCACGGAATGCTATCATGAAACCACACATAACCTTTCTCAACTGGCTAGAATTGGCGAGAAGGGCTCGAACCATAATTCTCTCGTATAAGCCGCGACTAGTACCAGAACCCAAATCAAATTCCCAAAGTCAGGGTGCAGCTTATATGAGGCTATTTGAAAAGTATTCAATTTTCAAGCCCTGCCTGTGGCTTATAATATTCTTGCGGATTCAGGGGAAGGCTTATATGAGGGAATTTCCCGTAGGTTAGGTTTTACGGTAATGATGTTTTCCTCTACATTGCAGGGGTGTACGTTCACCAGACCATCATGGCATCATCTGAAAGTGCCTTGAGTGAGAGTAGTGAAAGCAGTAGCCCAGATGCAGTCAATGTTGGGACTGATTCTCCAATAACAAAAGGTGTACGCTCACTTTGGGAACAAAACCAGTTACTGGATTATGCAACTAGTGATTATTTCCGTGCCATGCTAACTGGAGGTATGATCGAGAGTGGGAAAGACATGATATCACTGGAAGTAGTAAACGCTCATGCTAAAGTAACCCTCATTCAATACATCTACACAAACAAAATGAACATAACAGAGGACACGGTTGGTGAAATTCTGAATGGAGCTTTATATTTGCAGATCCATTCAGCAATTGATGAATGTACAAAGTTCATTTTAGAAAACATAGATGTAGACAACTGTTTCAATGTTCTTGCCCTGTTTAGGTCGTGTGGACTAGTGGATGAGTTAAAGGATGTGAAGGGTTACATTAAAAGGAACATGAAAGACATTTCCCATGCCAGCTGTATCATGGAGCTGTCTCTTGATGACATCAGCTTTGTTGTTCATAATTGGCAAAGCACTGAATTTGAACTTTTTCAACTGATCTTCAATTGGTGAAAATCTGATGAAGTGAATCTGACAAATCATGTTGATGGAGTATTGTGTCAAGTGCGGTATTGCCTAATGACCCCAAGACAGCTCTCTGAGGTGGTGGCCATGACAGGTGCTGGTAACATTGCCAAAGCCTGGCGCAGTCTTATAGATAAGGCCAGTGAATACCACAAGCTGCCTCTGCAAGTGTCCTTGACAACTCAGAGCAAACCAAACTGAGGGCTGCTCCAAGTTTTGTGTCCATGGCCATTTATAATTCTGATAAGGGGTACTTTTATGAACCTCTCCAGAAACACTTCATACAGCATGAAGCCCTTTGCATACCAGATGACATTGGGAATATATTAAGTGAAACAGAGGTAAATGAATTTCATATGATATGTACCGGTAAAGAAGAGTGGTTCATATTTGATCCTCGAACCCTTCAATGGGAGAACATTGCTATCCATGACAGATTCTCATATTTTGCTACATGTGCACACAATGGCAAAGAGTTGTTCGTTGTTGGTGGTGAAGTCGGGTCAGATGAAACAGGAAATCACAGACAGTATTGAAAAGTATGATTTTGAATCTAATGAATGGAGCACCTTTAGTAGATTACCTGTTCGCCTTCAAGATTTTGGGGCATGTGTCCTTAACAATAGTCTCTATGTAAGTGGAGGACTGCCTGAAGCTGCTGATGAATACAACCCTGATTTAAGGTCAACAAGAATGGATTGCCTAGACCTGTCAAGTGGAGAGTGGGTTAGCAAGTCTTCCTTGATGTCACCAAAATGTCATCATTCAATGCATGTAATGAGGATACATGGGTATGCTGCCATCTGTATTTTGGATAGACATATTCTTCAAAATTACTCTCACAGGGATAGAACATTTAACTTTGAAGTCTACAATCCATCAAAGGATGAGTGGTGTAGATACACCTTCACCCTCAACAAACCGCTTTATGTACATCCAATTGGAGTCAAAAAGTGGGTTAGAGGGAACTCTCTGTTTATTGAACCCTCTTGTGAAGGTCTTTCTGGGTGCTCCAGAAATGCTGCTTCAGTAGTTACTTTTGCTGAAGACTGTACTGCTGCTCAAGTAGACAGTATTGATGAGCTTGAGGAACGACTTTGTGCAAGATATGAAACAACTGTGCTCCAAATTGCTACATACCCGATTCAAAACTGACATATGAAAAAGATTACTGATAAAGCATTATGTAAGCTGTATGTTGCTGCACGTGGTACATATTTGGGTCATAAGTTCACACAATCATGTAAGTAGTGTCTTGCACCCCTTGACCTCTGAAAAGCCATGTGTCAAAACAAGCCCTAGAGTCCCCATGGAGTATGCCATGAAATCAGGAAGAAAACTGCTGTGCTGTCACATGGTATAAACCATATGAAGCTCAACTCAGCTGCCAAGGATGCCCTGGGCCAGGCAGTAGTACAAATGCCACTTCCATCAACGACCTAAAGCGCAAGATCAACAAGTACATATATAACAAATGGCAAACATCATGGGACGCAGAGGTGGGAAACCAACTCCAAAAGATCCAAACAAAGGTCAACATGACCAAACCCTACAAGTGAAAGTCTAGAAATGAAGAGAAAACTATGAGCCGCCTCAGAATAGGTCACACAAGACTGACCCATGGTTACAGAATAGGGAGAGAAAACCCTCCCAAGTGTGCCCGCTGTCAGAACCCCCTGACAGTGGAGCACATCCTCATCGATTGCCAACAGTGTCCCTACAGGGCACAATACCACGCTTGTACAAGCTTGAAAGAACTATTCGAGAAACACAAACCAGAGGAAATATTGGGATATATGAATGCCATCAAATTAGAACCCGATTGACGCCAGTTTTATGGTGGAAGATGGGGGGGAAAATCAGAACGTCCTTGGCCCTATTAGTACCGTGACACCTTATGGACCAGAATTACATCATCTGTGTCCTCTAGGACCTAGCCCAAGTCTGGGTGCGTCTTATAGGTGAGGATTTCATACTATAGAACAGTACTAAAATGAGCAAAATTTCACACCAAGTGGGTCTTAGCCTAATTCAGGGTGCGTCCTATATGCGAGGGGCGTCCTATACGCGAGGATTTAAGGTAGTAAATTAAGTTTTAGGGCTATGGAAATAGAAAAAACTTATAGATCCATACAGCATTTAGCCATTGTCACCTTATAAATCCAAGATGGCCGCCAATCATAGGACATCTTTAGATGGAATGTATTATTCAAGACCTAAACTAATGAAGTTTGGACAAGGTAGATTGTGTTATCAAAGGTAACTGCTCTATCATTGGTGTAAACCTTAATTTCAGTAAGAAAACCCAAATATTGCAAAATTCATTTTTTTTTTATCAATTTCCACAGCTGTTGAAGGTCATAGTGGGCTATGGCAGGCGGAGGGTAAGCGGGATGGTTGTCTTCTAAATTTGGGGGGGGGGTTGTTGTTGTTTTCTTTCAGGATATCTGGGGGAGGAGACTGGAGGTGGTGGTGCCTTAATAGTTTGAATGGGAATTCTGAAATATAGTGCACCCTTAAAATGGGGTGAACCTTTAGAATGGGGTTTAGCTAGCTTTTAAAAAAAAAAATGGGGATAGCTACGATGCAATGATCGAACTCGGGTTTCCACCAGTTATGTTTTCACCTCCCTCCAATCTCCACTCGCAGTTTATATTTCTCCTTCAATCCCTCTCCACTCGCGATGTTATTATATTCTTGGGGAATGATCTCGTGCTAGTATCAAGGGTAGAGCTTTGTGTTTAAATTCCCTAGCCCATGTGGAAAGAAAACACAATTGGGTACTTCATCTCCAAGGGTTTTTATTGAATCGAAATATGTGTGCCAATCCAAGGTCAAATACAATTCAGACTCCAACGTCGATTTTACATTTCAATTTAGAAGTCCTAAACATATGCCTTTAAAACAGGAAGGGTTTCAATGAATTAAATCCAATCAATGTCAAACTCCAACTCCGCGATGTCAATATCTATGAACATCAGATAATAATTGCACCACATTTCATAAAGGGCCTCATACACCCAATCCTGGGCGGAAACAATTTCCATCGTGGGTACAGATGCGCGCAGGCACACAATTACAAACCTTTACAAATTTCAATCTTCATGTCCAAGTCCAAAGGTGAGGTTATTTTCCAAACACAAATTCAATAATAATTCACAATGCCTAAACGTCCTTATAAATATCAATCTTCGTATGACATGAACTTTTGAATTCCATCATGGCATAACTCCAGGTTAAATCAATAATCACAAATGAATATCACAATCACAAACTGTTGATGCCTTAGAATTCCATTATGGCATAACTTCAAATTAAATCAATAACTCCATGGTGAGATGTTTCAAGTGAGCATTGAGGATACAACAATGGGTAGTGAGACCAAATGAAAGCTAAACAAATCTAAGTCCTGCAGATGTGTGGTTCCTCTATGTATGTAACAAGCAGATCCCTTAGTTGGTCTGTTTAGATCTCTAATTGAATAAAGTCAAGACCCCATTAAATGAAGCCAAGACTCAATTGGATACAGTTATAATCCTCAATTGAATAAAGTTGTGAACCCAATTGAATGAAGTTGTGGTCCCAGTTGAATGAAATTGTTGAAGACCCAGTCGAAAGAAGTTGTAGACCCAGAGAGCACTCCAAAGCAGTGACGAAAGCTCCAGTAAATACTATTCAGAATTTCAATTGATTCCTACCTGTGGACTGCCAAATATAAATTTCTTCCCCTATGATTCCAGGACAGACCGTGAATCCCTTCCTTTGGTACACAGTCTGCACCCCACCTCTGCAGTTCCAGCCTTATATACTCCCAGACTACCAATGGTTTTGGTCTTTTGCCATCCGACACCCTTTGGACTTTGTATACCCTCAGACTGCCGGTGGTTCTGATCTTTTGCCATTGACCCTTTGGACCTTGGTCTGGTAGTGCTCTAACAGATCACCCATAGAGGACACACACACACATCCACCCATAAGGACATCACCTCTACTGCTGCCACCGGGACCCCCAGGAACTACTTGGCTCCAGTCCAAAACAATGACTCAGCCTTCACAGCCACCTCCAGTATCCTATAGGGCTATAACACACCGTGCCCACTCTAGACTTCATGTGACTGAGGACTTATAGTAACATTCTTTGCCTGTTCCCGGGGACATATCGCATTCAAAAGTTTCCTGCCTTTAGATTATGCCTTATAATAACCATTCATATATGTTACAGGGATATATCTAGTGTGAAGGAACCCCGCGTCTTTATATTATTTCCAGGATTACTATTGTAACTCCCTAAACAATAGCGATCGACTTGTTGCTCTTCTCAATTCCCTATAACTCAATAGGTGTTAAAGCATGACTTCAGCAATGTTCTGTATGAACTTTCATCACGGCTAAGACATTAATAAAGTTTTTAAAAGTGTTATTTTGATTATCTGAGGCTGTTTATATGACTATTTCATGTGTTTTTTACCTTAATGTGATGAAAATTAATAAATCCAAGATGGCCACCACTCACGGGACAATTGTAGATGGATTGTATTATTCATGACCTAAACTAATGTGGTTTAGACCAGATAGATTGTTTAATCAAATGTAACAGCTCTATCAATAGTGTATACTTGATTTCAGCAAGATAACCCAAATATTGCAAAACTCACTTTTATTGACTTCTGCAGCTGTTGACGGTCATAGGTGTTAAAACATGACATCAGCAATGTTCTGTATGGACTTTTATCATTGCTAAGACATTGATAAAGTTTTTAAAAGTGTTATTTAGATCATCTGAGACTATTTATATGACCATTTCATGTGATCGACATTGATTTGATGAAGATTTACCCATAAATTGAGATTTTGACTGCCGCCATTTTGTCAAATAATAATGTATTGGTCAAACAAGTCCTGAAATAAGTTGATTGGACCACTGGCCTTAGAATCTATGGGTATAGATAGAATAATGTTGATATCTGCACAGGAAGTACAGATATTGATCAAAAGCCTGTTTTTCAGGTTTTGACCCTGAAATCCAAGATGGCCACCATCCATGTGAGATGCCGGTCCGGGGACAGTTTTTTTCTGAAGGCCCACATATCACTGTGGTGCATGAAACTTGTTTCCTGCTTCTACTCAGAACGTTTAGCAAAATTTGTTTATAGGCTGCTTTCTGGCCCCAGCTACCGGACTGGTACAGCTCCTGAAGAAACAGTAACCACATTAGTAAAACCTGTGATAGCATTAACCAGGGCATCCTATCACAAAGATGAGCTTTTTAGGACCACAGATAAGGTTTCTCAACAGGCTTGTATAGGGGAGTTAGCCTTGTAGGTGAGGTTTCTTATGGTAATGGTGTTTTCCTTTACATTGCAGGGGTGTACATTCATCAGACCATCATGGCATCATCTGAAAGTGACTTGAGTGAGAGTAGTGAAAGCAGTAGCCCAGATGCAGTCAATGTCAGGACAGATTCTCCAATGGCTACAGGTGTACGTTCACTTTGGGAACAGGATCAGTTACTGGACTATGCAATACACATAAACAGGTATTCAAGGTCCACAAAGTTATCATGGCCTCTACAAGTGATTATTTCCGTGCCATGCTGACTGGAGGTATGACTGAAAGTGGGAAAGATATGGTATCGATGGAAGGAGTAGATGCTCATGCAATAGAGACCCTCATTCATTTTATCTACACAAATGAAATGCAGATAACAATGGAATATGCAGCTGAAATCTTGAATGGAGCTTTGTACTTGCAGATGCAATCAGCGATTGATAACTGTACTAAATTCATCTTTGGGAACATAGATGGTGACAATTGTTTTGATGTTCTTGGATTGTTTAGGTCATGCGGACTTGTGGGTGCAGTGAGTGATGTTGAGGGCTACATCAAAAGGAATGTACAAGATATTGCTCATGCCAGCTGTATCACAGAGCTCTCACTTGATGACTTCAGCTTTGTTGTGCATAATTGGCAAGGCGCTGAATTTGATCATTTCCAACTGATCTTAAAATGGTGGAAAGCTAATGACAAGGGTCGGAAGAACCATGTTGATGAGTTTCTGTCTCAAGTGCGGTATTCATTGATGACTCGAATACAGCTCTCACAAGTGATGACAATGAAAGGTCTTGGTAACATTGTCAAACCCTGGCACAGTCTGATGGACCAGGCCTATGAGTACCATAAGCTCCCTATTCACAAGCGTGTCTTTGACATTTCTGAGCAAACCACACTCAGGGCTACTCAAACCTTTGTCTCCATTGCCCACGATAATACTGATAAGGGGTTCTTTTATGAACCTCTCCGGAAAATCTTCAGAGAACATGGGGGTCTTTATTACCCAGAACATATTAGTGATACCTTTGCTGTGGTAGAGATAAATGGCTTTCATGTGCTATCTAGTAGGCGCATTGATGATGAATACGGTGAAGAATGGCACATTTTCGACCCTCGAACCATACAGTGGGAAGAAATGGCCAAACTTGACAGATTTTCAGATGATGCCACATATGTACACAATGGCAAGGAATTGTTCATTGTTGGTGGGCGAATTTTTTAGGACGAAATTGAGGAATTCACAGATGCTATTGAAAAGTATGACTTTGAGTCTAATGAATGGAGCACCATCAGTAGATTGCCTCTTCCAATTAAATATTGCGGGGCATGTGTCATTAACAATGGCCTCTATGTAAGTGGAGGACTGCCTGAAGCTGCTAGTGAAAATGACCTTGAATCAAGGTTAACAAAAATGGATTGTCTAGACCTGTCAAGTGGACAGTGGGTTAGCAAGTCTCCCTTGATGACACCAAGATCTCACCATTCAATGTTATGAAGATACTAGGTGAGGATGTAATCTGTATTCTTGATAATGATATTTGTCAGAATTACTTCCCAAAAGACAAGACATTCAAGTTTGAAGTTTATAAACCGTCGATGGACAAGTGGTCTAAGTGTTCGTTCCAACTTAGGGAGTGATCATTTTTTAACAACAGGGGGGGGGCTGGTGGGTTTGCGCATGGACGCGCGAAAAAAATTCCGGCCCCCCCTCTCGACGGGTCAAAATTTTTTCGACCCCCCCCTCGGGAGGTTAAAAATCGCATGCGAACGCCCCCTTTTGACCTATAGTAACACGCGGGCTTTTTCACTGAAAACAGGTGAAATTATTTTGACCCCCCTAGTCAAGGGGGCAAAAAAATTCTGACCCCCCCCCCTGGTCGAGGGGTTGAAAAAATTCTGACCCCCCCTCAAACCCACCAGCCCCCCCCTGTTGTTAAAAAATGATCACTCCCTTAGCAAACCGTTGCATCTACGTGAACATCGTGTTACAAAGTGGGTAAGGGCAAACTCAGTATTCCTTGAGCATAGCATGGAAGATGTTCGTTGGAATCCAAGGAATACTGCTGCAGTTGTGACATTTGCAGAAGAGAGTACTTCTGCTCAAGTTGACTATATATTGATGAGCTTAAAGAGCGAAGTGACTACATGAAGTAGGACACAATTGTGCTTGCAATTGCACCATATACAGCTAAAAGCTAGTCGCACTGATGGTAGAAAATCATTGCAGCAGAACTTTGTCAGTGTTTTGGGAGGTATTCAAAGTTTGTTAATATCCAAAAGAGAAACCAGAATCAAGACGTTAAAGGAACAGGATTTTGAGTCAAGAATTCAAATTCCTATGGCTCAAAATATGTTGGTATTATAATCAAAGGTGATATAATCATGGACCCATATCCACATATTCTTTGTTAAGGTCATAACTTTAATAAAAGTTGACATGAGCCCCATGTTAGTGATATTTGCATTATTTTGTGTTATATACTTCACCTGTTTTAGCATTTAAAAGAGAAATCGCCCATTTCCATGTAATGTTACGACCACTTCATGAGGCCTAACAAGTTCAAATACTGTGGGGAGTTACACTACCTGGCGTTTGACCATGAGGAAACATGGAGAAAAGTGAAATGTGTAATGTTTTTGTGCACTAAGACGAAGATGCTGTGTTCTGAAATAGTCTATTGATTTCTCCGCTACATATATTTTTTTCAATTTGTATTTTTCTTTTCTTTGAAAAGAATGTCTTGATTGTGCCCGCATCCTTTTCGAAAGAATTGGGGACTTTTTTCCCAATTGGTAAAGAGACAGTGATGGCCGTACCATTATTCACTCAAAATCCATGGTCAGATGCAGATGCAGGCATACAGGCAATGTCTTCTTTGCTCCTTGAAGGTACCTTAGGTTTGAATCATGTATGTTCACTTTGCACATAATATGCTCAGGCACTGACACATTCATTTACAGAACAGTGTGATGCGTTTTCTTGCCATGGATATGACCACAGTTGTTGAAATGGCATTAAACATCTATTACGGTTGGTCGCTACTGTAATCTCCCGTGTAAAAGCGCATCTCGCCTATAAGACGCACCTAGATTTTTAGAAAATGGTCAAAAAAAAAAGAAAAAATGAAAAATATTCCTCTACTGAATGGATTTTAAGAATTAAAAAAAAAAAAGCTATGTGTAGCTAGTACCCCATGGACATGAGTGTAACATATCAAAATGAAGGTCTTGATCTCCCCCTTGCGGATCCAGGGAGAACTAAGACACGCCTTATATACGCATCTCATCGTCTTCTCAAATTTTTTACCTGGCTGGAAGTGGACTGACGTCATACCACCCCATAAACATTTCATTCCCTGAGAGACCCATCTGGCCACATCCCCCGGATAACCCCCCCCCCCCTTTCAGATGCAAAAGGGTCACTTGCAGATTTAACCTGGCCCTCTGTTTCCCACTCCTTCCACTAGGTGTCGCCTTTATTTACTTCTTCATCCTCCAGGGCAGCTCCTCCAGGCAGTTCTTTCCATCCCTTCCCTGTCTCATCAAATAATTATGGTTCCCCTCTCTGTTTCTTTTCTTTACCGGCCACCGCGGTTCCCAGGGTCAGTCAAGGATATATGCTAGATCTCATCTGAATTTGAATTACATTCAGATGAGATCATCTGAAACTTATGGAAACTTACATGGAAGATTATTATTCAGATGAGATCTCATCTGAAACGCGGGAAATGTGTTATATAGGCCGCTGTACTTGGGGGGTTATCCGGGGGATGTGGCCGGATGGGTCTCTCAGGGAATGAAATGTTTATGGGGCGGTATGACGTCAGTCCACTTCCGGCCAGGTAAAAAATTTGAGAAGATGACGAGATGCCTTTCAGATGAGATCTCATCTGAATAATAATCTTCCATGTAAGTTTCCATAAGTTTCAGATGATCTCATCTGAATGTAATTCAAATTCAGATGAGATCTGGCATTTATTTCATGTTGATATGCCCGAGATACTGATGGCTCATAGTTCTAACACGGCATCGCCGTATCTCACACCCCCTGTGAGATAACCCGCGAAAATATCACACGCCGAGGTCACGTGACCATTTGATGACGTCATAGCTCCAAGATGGCGATGTAAACAATACCCATGGCGAGTAATTCTGGTAAATTTGATTCTATTTATCTGATTTAGATGAAAATAACATGAAATAAATGCAAATGAACACTCGTGGGGAGAATTTATGAGGGTTATCTCACTTGCAGTTCAGCTGCCGCATCGCACTCCGCCCTACGGGCGTCGTGCGATACGGCAGCTGAACTGCGCGTGAGATAACCCTCATAAATTCTCCCCCCTCGTGAACATTTGCCTATATATCCTTGATTGGGGGCTCTGCCCCCGAACCCCCATTTGGCCAGAAAGAAACAGAGAGGTGAACCATAATTATTTGATGAGACACGGAAGGGGTGGAAAGAGCCACCTGGAGGATGAAGAAGGAACTAAAGGCGACATCTAGCGGAAGGAGTGGGAAACAGAGGGCCAGGTCAAATCTGCAAGAAGTGACCCTTTTGCCTCAGTGGGCATATGTGCACCACACACATCCTGAGGGGATAGGAAAGAGGAGATATAGACCCTTTTAAGTGGGCTAGGGAAGCCCGATATTGGGTAGGGGGATAGACACATAATACCTAAATAAACAGAGACATTTTTGGGTCATTTTGATGAGAATTAGCTATTTAATGGCACTTAGAAATTGTGGTATATTTACATCTACATTTATTTTAGCCTTTTCCTACTTTCTTTTAGAGCTTCCATATATAGCACCCAAATGTTCT
This sequence comes from Acholoe squamosa, assembly GCA_949317995.1. Taxonomy (NCBI): domain Eukaryota; kingdom Metazoa; phylum Annelida; class Polychaeta; order Phyllodocida; family Polynoidae; genus Acholoe; species Acholoe squamosa. Next base: position 33,451,391 of record OX439037.1, on the reverse strand, counting down.
AAATGTAACTTTTTAAAGTTTTTGTGATGCTGACGATCACCAGAAACAATTTTGCATTAGGATTATTGCCATTTTTTCCATCCTGCAATATTCTAAATATGAAATTCCGTTCAGTTTTGGAGTACTTTTTTTATTTTCAGGCCCCGAAACCCTAGAACTATTCTTGAGACCATGTGTTAAAATTACCATCATGAGAAGGGTATTTATGTATGTTAGTTTCTGAGAAAGTATTTAAAAAAATCTGTTGACTTTCAATGCTGTCTTCAGGAAAAGAAATTTGAATTAGCTTAAGATTAGCCACCATCCTCAAATAGGTGTTAATACTCACTCACTCACACTCACTTTGACTGTGACCAAAAAATGTCCAAAATGTGTAGATACATGGTCTACTTTTCAAGTTCATGTTCAGTCAGTAACCCTAGAGAACAGTTGGCTTTCATAATAAGTTGTACCTTGAATGTGCTTCTATTTAACATTCCCATACCTCCAATAGATAGCAACTTCCAAAGTGTTATGTTTATCTAGATATGTTTGCACAAATGTCATATCTAGTGGGGCATTGCGCTAACGTTCCATACACTTTCATAATCAGCAATTTCCTTTTTTCCAGGATCCAATAGAAAACTGGTCCAGAGTAGCAAGGAGTGTGATAATGGATGCGAAAGAAGATAAAGCTCGTAGCAAAGCAGACCCTGTTCCCAACCCTATTACAACTGGGAAAGACATGGCCCAGGGCATCTGTACATTCTGGGAAAAGGGACTGTTTGTTGACTATACAATCAAAGTCCAGGACCGCAGTTTCCATGTCCACAGGGTTGTTGTTGCTTCAATGAGTGACTACTTTGAGGCCATGTTAACAGGTAATATGGTGGAGAGTCAGAAAGATTCAGTGGAATTGAAAGGCATCAATGTTGATGCTATGGAGATCCTCATCAGGTACATGTACAAGAAGGAGCTTGACATTACCAAGGATAATGTTTTGGAGGTGTTGGGTGCTGCTATATACCTTCAGATGCAGTCTGCTGTGGACATCTGTAGTAAATTCATATGTGCTCATACCGATGTAGATAATTGCCTTGATTATCTGTCAGCTTGCAGAACCTCAAATCTTGTTGATGCAATCGAATCCATGGTAGGTTTTGTATTGAGGAACATGCAAGAAATTGTCCAAAAACATGACATGACACAGCTACCGCATGAAGATCTTTGCATTTTCATTGACAACTGGAAAAATCTTGAATGGGAACTTTTTGTCATAATAAACAAATGGGTAAAGGCAGATCTAGAAAACAGACAAAAGCACCATAATGAACTTTTGAATTGCGTCCATTTTGCTCTTATGCGCCCCACAGAGCTCGAATCCATCAAAAAAATGAAAATGTATGGTCAGCCACCAAATTCGTGGTGTGAGCTAGTTGAAAAAGCCCAGAAGTACCATGCATTGCCCATGCACAAAAAGGCACTGGACACTTCTGAGCAAGTGAAGGTTAGGCAGGATCCAGCCCTGATGGCCCTGTCAACAGACCAGGCCGTACCTGGGGCGTTCTTGTATGACACCCTGGAAACCACCAAGTTGATCAAGCATAATGGTCTCAAGTTGCCGAAGGGAAAGTGGAAAATGTATGGGCAAGTAGAGATGAACAACTTCCTTTTGCTGTGTATGTGGCGACAAGATCCTGATGATTCATTCCAAGACCAACAATGGTTCATGTTTGACCCCCGGAACCTACAGTGGTCGGAAATCAAGGCGCTTGACTACTTCGAAGAAGGCGCTTTGACTCACGATGGCAAATACATCTATGCAACGGGTGGCCACCCTTCTGCAGTCGATTTCGACTGCTTCTCCTACTCTGCAAATCGGTTTGATTTGCAAATGAACAAGTGGGAATCCATGACGGAAATGCCAGTAGCGATAAAGAACCATGCCGCCTGTGCCTATGAAGGAAATCTCTACATCAGTGGTGGCCAGGAGGACAAATATCCTGGCTTGAAATGGTTATACTGCTTAGATCTGACAGCCCAGACATGGGAGAGTAAGGCTCCTTCCTTAAGACCTCATTGTTTCCATGCCATGGTGGTGCTAAATGTACAAAGTGAAGAAGTTCTCTTCATCATAGAAAACGCCTTTGAAGATTTTGAGTACTACAGTCCTTCCAAAGATCAGTGGACAAAGTGTACCTACACTTTCAGCTGTCCCCCTCCTACATGGAAGAATAGCAGTAAGATGATTGTCAGAGGATCCATCGCCTTCTTCGTCGACGTCGACCATACAGATTCTATGCGCAAGCAACAGAATGAGATTGCAATTATGGAAGTCCCCAAAATGGGCACAGAAATCAGTGTCAGGTACTGCTACAAGTACAAGGGACGCTTGGGAAAAACACCTCTCTACTTCACAGCACTGTCCCTTGCACCGGCCAAGGAATGCCCACAATGCAGTAAGCCAATTGTTATCAAAAAGGCTGGCGATGCAAATTAATGTATGAATGGCCACATTGAAGATAAATTGCCAGGTATTGAATTTGTAGGTGACCAAGCAACATTACATATTCAAGTCCTACAGGTGCTTGAACTTATTATATTGATGTTTCCAAAAGGTTTGAAGTAGAGCTTGAGTAGGTATGGCTTACTTCGGGAAAAGTAACTATAACAACTTGAAAACTTTACTCTGTTATGAGACTCATGTCTAAGATGAACCCCTGTGAAATCATCCTAAAGGTTTTGGTAGAACAATCGTAGCAGTGCAAGCCTTCGTGTTAGGTGCGTGTGTCTCACCTAGTGAATTAAGGCTTCTTCGAGACAGTAGGCAAGACAGCAGGGGGCGAGCACTTTTAGTATTACCATCAAAATGATTACATCATCAATTACAGGGATGAAAGTCTTCAGGGAATTCCCTGATTTCAGAGATTTTGAATTTCAAGGGCCCAGTACATTCATACAGAAACCCAGGTCTTTGGGGCGAATATTCGACCATTTCAGGGATTTTCGTGTTCTGTAACTTTCATCCCTGCATTTAGTTAAGTAGTTGTTATGAAGTTACATGAATATTTTCATTAATAAAAAGTTGAAGTTGATCAATATGAGCTGTATTTTACCTTATTCAAGACATAGATATGCGTCATTATACATCATTATAACTGCAAACTCCACATTTTTTTCACATTTTCTCGAGACAATTTTTGGAACGAAAACGTTATTTTTGTTGTTGCAGCATCTATTAGATAATTACGGGGTAGCACCTAGATTTATAATTCTTGTTTGAGGACTGGAAATGAAAGATTTTTAATGAATGATAATTGAGGGATGTTTTTTTTTTCTATTTATGTAATATCCCAAAAATCAATTCTCCAGGCCTTTTTGAAATGGAAAATTTCTGAAAAAATAAATGAAACTTGATATTTGGAATGTTGTATAGGGCCTACCGGGTAGTGATCTCTAAAAGAAGAAAAATACATCATCTCTCAAGAAGAAGATTATTTCCCAGTTATCACTTTAAAACCTGAATACGTACCAAGTATCCCAAAGACCAGTGATTTGGAATAAATCTAATAAATAAATTTAGAAAATTAGTGTTTAGATAAAGTGGAACTTGAACGATGTTGTCAGCATCTTCTGTTCTACTAACTTGATGAATTTTCAAAATTTAAAAAGCTGTGCATACATAGCGCACCTTGGAACCATTATATAACCCCCACGCCCACCTAACTCGGGCTTCCCTAGCCAGGTTAAAAAGGGTCTATATCTCCTCTTTCTTATCTCCTCGGATGTGTGTGGTACACATGCGTGGGCACCAACACATTCCTCTGTGAAATTGTGTAATGAAGTATTCTCGCCATGAATATGACCTTAGCTGTCGAAATGGCGTTAAACATCTATTACTCATTCACTCATGACCTAACTAAATACTCGCCCTGTCCGTGGTTACAACCTTCTTGGGATCTATTAAGTAATTACCAGGTAAGTAGCAGGTAACCCCTGACCCGTTGAACTAGCACAATCTAAGAGTACACGTGAACAGGGAGTGATTAGGAGAGCATACTATTTAGGCATAAGACGAAAACAAATCTACATTGTAGTATCATATCGAATCATTCATTAGTATTTACAACACTTTTATTCCAAACATTAATCTGTCTTAATAAGACACATGTGAGTATTGCTCATATATTAAAATTATTTATTAATAACCATATGTATATGCATTAAGCATATTCCTGATAGACGCGTTTTCTATAATTACCAACAGTTTGTGGGTTTCAAGGCAAACAATTCATGATCACAATGTACTACCGTAACTCATTCGGCAGCAGGGAGTTAAGAGCCATACCTATTCGCAGGAGATCTGAAGCTGCATCGATGAGATGGTAAATTTACCTCTGTACTTGATGAGATAGGTTTTTATCAGTACCACTTTGATCCATCACTAATAAGCTGAACCTCTTGAAGTTGTTTTTACATTTATGTGGAAACCTTGCATGAAATAATGGGATGGGAGCGTCTTGAAAAAGAAAACAATGGTTCCCTTTTGGCGCCAAGTTAGTCCCATTAGAAAAAAAAAACATGCCGAAAAATGAAGTTGATAAAATAGGTGGCCCACGACCCCACGCCTATGACTGAGGATCTAATAGACAATGCAAATATTGAATAGGTAATCAGTGACGCTGATATGTTAAATCATCCGGAGTTCCTATTAGTCTGTATATTACATGTAGTATGAGAATCCTGACAATGACAATGTTTAATGTCCAGTATTACTCGACCTGCTATACTGAATGCAGTATAGTCTAGTAAGGTTATACTTAATGGCACATGACTGACTCCTCCGGAAAAAGGTAAATACTCTTGGCACAGAAATCCATTCTGGTACACACGTATGTTGATTTTTCCAATTCTTGGATTTGTAAAAGATTACAGAAACCTGTTTAATGATGTTTAAAAGATCTCATGCTGAATGTATGAACCATTTACACTGTGCATGTCGTGGAACTATCAGAATCTCGAGAGAGGAGACTTGGATAAGATATGCCCTCATATTACATATTCAGGTGCCCAAATGTTTTCAATATACATTAGTTTTACCAAGTTGATACACTAGATGGCGCTCAAGTAGCCCATTGCTTACATGGGCATGTCAAGCATCTACTCCCAGGGCTCCATAGGTTTACCCTTAGTACACAGACACCCCTCACAAAAATTCCCATTTGTAATGTAAAATGGAGCTCTATGTCTTAGAAATTAAAGCTGGACACAAAGAAAGTGTGTTAATAATCACTATCAATATTTTAAGAAAATGATGAACCCAACATAAGGCAGATCATTAGAAACATGTTGATCTATTATAGGTACTGGAGTCCAAACCAGCCATGCCCCTGTTGGAGTAGCAAAGTGGCATGGTCGCCACTAGCGCCATCTGCTGTATCATAGCTGATGAAAGGGCCGCATACTGGGCACCTTAGTGAAAGTCCACAACCATTCTATGCAACAGATTTATACAGCGTTACTCCATTTACATAAAAAGAAAGTACCCGGGAGTTCAACTATGGTTGGTATTAAATACTAAAAGGGTTTCAGACTAAAATTTTCCTGGTTCAATAAGACGGAAAGACCATTCATGTGTATAAAATCGTATTCCATTATAGCCATTAAAATTCATTTTAAGAAACATTAACTGCAGGCTTGTCTTGTATGTCCATGATTATATATTAGCTGCTGTCAATATGACTGCCCTGATTTAGTTAGCCGCTGCCTTTTCTTGTGCCTCTAGCTCCTTTCGGTACCTGAAACGAGAAAAAAAAAGTATTGACACATTAAAACCTTGATTTATGAGCAGAAAATACAACATGGGAATTCAACAGGTGAACGTTGTACATTGTCACTCATGTATAGAGGGGGTCAATACCCTAGACCTGCCAACCGGTCTATAGGCATATGTTAGGGGACAGAGCGATCTGGGAGTGGCAGACGGAATCCCCACACTACAATACCCGAGCTCTGCAACTTTTTTTTCATTTTAACTTTTTCTTTCCTCTTAAAACCAATAGACTAAATATGAAAAAGTTTAGCCAATGTATAAAGTAGCCGTTCTATGATTTCTTACTCCATGACCACTGACATAGCAACATAACATGAGCAGTTGTGTTTAGGCATGCAAACTACTTCAATCAAATCTAATGTCCACATCGAGCCACACTTTTTGTTCTAGAGAAAATGTCTTGTTTTAGGTTTAACGTGAGAGAATTGCTGGTGGTAAGCAGTCCCCATAGCTTGACTATCCCAACTCAACCACATTACTACTCCAGTTTGAATGTATCGTACATTATCCAAACAGGGACTGTGGGCCTGGCATTTTATGGCGTTAATCACTTGTAGAAATAGAGCTGGAACTAATTATCGGTTTTAGTCTTAATTGAAATGAGAAGTTACTGTAATAAGGTTTGGGAACGAAAGAATACAAATGAAATTCCTAACATTCTCATTTTTCTCAACGCTACATATACCCGAAGCATGGCTACTTTAAATAACGAGACCTGATGACCTCTAATAAATTATGATGTACTGGGATGAGGGAGACAAACTGATATAGGCCTACCCATATTTTAATACATGCATTTCCATTAGGTTATGTTCAGAAACCATAGTATAGCGACATGTGGTATAGTCCTGTAAATAGGGGCTATGGTCTCAAACATTTTCAATCCTTGTAAAAGACTGTTCTGATGGTATTGAAATAAACAAACAACCCTAACTAGTGGGACATCTGGTTGACATAGTATAATCCCTTAGGGATCCAGCAGTGCAAAGTACATGATGATAGGTCAGGTTAAAAAACAAATCTTATCCCTGATCACATGTGCTGACTTATCGAAGCCTAATCAGGCTTACCTAGGCTTATTTAGCACCGAGTACACCCCAATTAGGCTACGCAGATATATCTTAGGCTTAACCACAAGTCCATGCCCACAGGCTCTGTCTGCTGCATGGAAGGGCTTTCTCCCATTCGCTTATTCAGCGAGCTTTCCTACTACAGTTTGAAATACACATTATCTATTTCTACATATCTAAGTATGGTCTATGTATTCAAATTGCAATTTATTATCTTGTATTAGCGCCCTATCACGCTGCTCGTCCTATGTTATGTCAATTATATGGGGAGGGTCAGAAGGTACTGTGGGGCTAATTACCAAGTATTGTGTGTGGGATTCTATGTGGAGGTTCAGGTACAGATGCCTAAAATGATGTCACACCCCCCCCCCCCACCAGGTACACACAAAACGTGTTCATGTGTACAGTGAAAAGGGCCGTACTAAATTATAGTCTACCCTCTCCACTTTTAACTTTCCCCGAAAAAAGATCCTAATTTTTTCTGGTCTTTAAGCCTTCCCTTTCCCATGCAGCTCTGTCGTTCCCTTCCTCCAATCCTACGTGTATGAATGCTTCCCCATCTGTTTAACCATTTAAGGCGTGCATGGTGCTTTAGTACACCAACCTTTAAGTGTACGAATGCTTCCCCATCTGTTTAACCCTGTAAGGCGTGCATGGTGCTTTAGTACACCAACCTCTAAGTGTACGAATGCTTCCCCATCTGTTTAACCCGTTAAGGCGTGCATGGTGCTTTAGTACACCAACCTCTAAGTGTACGAATGCTTCCCCATCTGTTTAACCCTGTAAGGCGTGCATGGTGCTTTAGTACACCAACCTCTATGTGTACGAATGCTTCCCCATCTGTTTAACCCTTTAAGGCGTGCATGGTGCTTTAGTACACCAACCTCTATGTGTACTAATGCTTCCCCATCTGTTTAACCCTGTAAGGCGTGCATGGTGCTTTAGTACACCAACCTCTAAGTGTACTAATGCTTCCCCATCTGTTTAACCCTGTAAGGCGTGCATGGTGCTTTAGTACACCAACCTCTAAGTATACGAATGCTTCCCCATCTGTTTAACCCTGTAAGGCGTGCATGGTGCTTTAGTACACCAACCTCTAAGTGTACTAATGCTTCCCCATCTGTTTAACCCGTTAAGGCGTGCATGGTGCTTTAGTACACCAACCTCTACGTGTATGAATGCTTCCCCATCTGTTTAACCCGTTAAGGTGTGCATGGTGCTTTAGTACACCAACCTCTAAGTGTACGAATGCTTCCCCATCTGTTTAACCCGTTAAGGCGTGCATGGTGCTTTAGTACACCAACCTCTAAGTGTACGAATGCTTCCCCATCTGTTTAACCTGTTAAGGCGTGCATGGTGCTTTAGTACACCAACCTCTATGTGTACGAATGCTTCCCCATCTGTTTAACCCGTTAAGGCGTGCATGGTGCTTTAGTACACCAACCTCTAAGTGTACGAATGCTTCCCCATCTGTTTAACCCGTTAAGGCGTGCATGGTGCTTTAGTACACCAACCTCTACGTGTATGAATGCTTCCCCATCTGTTTAACCTTTTAAGGCGTGCATGGTGCTTTAGTACACCAACCTCTAAGTGTATGAATGCTTCCCCATCTGTTTAACCATGTAAGGCGTGCATGGTGCTTTAGTACACCAACCTCTACGTGTATGAATGCTTCCCCATCTGTTAAACCCTTTAAGGCGTGCATGGTGCTTTAGTACACCAACCTCTAAGTGTACAAATGCTTCCCCATCTGTTTAACCCTTTAAGGCGTGCATGGTGCTTTAGTACACCAACCTCTAAGTGTACGAATGCTTCCCCATCTGTTTAACCCTGTAAGGCGTGCATGGTGCTTTAGTACACCAACCTCTAAGTGTACGAATGCTTCCCCATCTGTTTAACCCGTTAAGGCGTGCATGGTGCTTTAGTACACCAACCTCTAAGTGTACGAATGCTTCCCCATCTGTTTAACCCTGTAAGGCGTGCATGGTGCTTTAGTACACCAACCTCTATGTGTACGAATGCTTCCTCATCTGTTTAACCCTTTAAGGCGTGCATGGTGCTTTAGTACACCAACCTCTATGTGTACGAATGCTTCCCCATCTGTTTAACCCTGTAAGGCGTGCATGGTGCTTTAGTACACCAACCTCTATGTGTACGAATGCTTCCCCATCTGTTTAACCCGTTAAGGCGTGCATGGTGCTTTAGTACACCAACCTCTAAGTGTATGAATGCTTCCCCATCTGTTTAACCCTTTAAGGCGTGCATGGTGCTTTAGTACACCAACCTCTATGTGTATGAAAGCTTCCCCATCTGTTTAACCCTTTAAGGCGTGCATGGTGCTTTAGTACACCAACCTCTAAGTGTACGAATGCTTCCCCATCTGTTTAACCCTTTAAGGCGTGCATGGTGCTTCAGTACGTCAAACTCTGGTATGTAGCCATGATACATGAATGTACTATCTCAACGGTGAGAGAATGATACAAGAATACATTAAAGCACTATGTGGCCCTTGAGGGATAAAACATCTCATCCTTTAAGCCTGGTCAGTACTAGCTCTACTGTGAGTCTATACACCACACAGTCATGTCATTACATTCTTCTCCCACCTATTAACATCTGATAACTAAATATCAACGGCCTCTTTTCCTCAACCCCTTTTCTATATTGCCATGCCTGACTGCAAGTCTTAACTGTGGCACAAGTACAACACACTGAATCCCTACAGAGCAGTGCTACATGCCTCAACATGTAGTGGTAGAAGACCGCCCTTCAACCATGACCACCAACCTTGCCACTCATAGCACACACCCTGTTTCCCTTGTTATCTCTATGTGTATCTTTTCTTGATCTGCTTTTTCTCGGATCATAACATCTACCTCTTATTAGTTTGAGTTGGTAGTGTTGGAATCTTTGAATATCTTACGAATATGAATTGCCAAACATTCCTACGCACGACTCATTTGTGATCATTGTAAGTTTGGCAGAATTTCTCCTGGCAGGGTTCAATTGGATATGCTTCATCAAAACAGGTGTGGTAATCAAGAACTGATTAAGGTGTGGTTGTGTTTAATTTTCGTCCTCCGAGAAAGAACTGATTAAGGGGATTCTTTTATTAGCCAGTTTAATCAATTTGGTAGTAAACTCATGCATTCAATGAGTACATTGAATAAATGTAATTGAGATAAATATTTAATGGATATTTGAAGAGTCATAAGTACAAGCAGACCGGCCTATCCCCCCATGCAGTTCAGTATAAGATCATAAAAGGTACAATCGATCACCAATATACTGCCCATTCCCTGCTTCTCTCGGCACAATTACCATCGATCCCAGTGGCCCTAGTAGTAACACTCCTTTACTTTCCTCATAGACCGCATCCCAACCTCAGCTCTAATCCAATGCGATATGTAAGTACAGAGTAGTCCCAGCCACCTCACCACAATGAACACCACTCCTAAACAGCATACGTTACTTTAATATAGAACCCTGGTTTCCTAATCATACTCAATGGTTTACAAACTTATTGCATACTCTATTCCTTACATGTATCGGAAATCCAAAGCTAATACTAGACCCCCATCCCTCACAATACCAAATGGCCTCGCCCCCCTCCTCACACACACACACACACACACACACACACACACACACACACATACACAGCGTCTCTCCACGTGGTGGCAATGGTCTATGCCTTAGATCAAGGTCTGTGGTGGTTAGTGTTTACCCTGACTCAGGAGGCACCACACACACATTGGTAACATGGGCTGAGGTAAGGCTACAACTTACACACCTTACATAGAGGCCTATACAAAGATACCTGCAGCACACCTCATACTCTATACTTATATGGAGAGAGAGACCCCTCCACACAGGAGATACCTGCCCCTTATATTACTCCACGGTAGGGATCCCTACTTAATGCTCATCTGGATAGTCTGTGATGTTAATGCATGGAGATGTTGATGCACAATTGAAGGTTTTCTTCTTTCAATGTTCTGTGTCTATGTTAAGGTTCTGCTATAAAGGGGAGTGGACCGCTAGGGTAGATGAAAAGTGTAAATCATGTCTGCAAAGCAAGCATGAAACTGGTCAAAGAAACTAGGGAAATCATGTCTTTCTACTGGGTATGTCGATAATAGAACAACAGTACTGAAAAGAATTAACACAATCACTGCTAGAGGCATATATACTGAAAGTTCCTAACAGTTTTGGCATGGTGCCAAAAACAGGCAGGAATTGGGCGGCCTGTTATATTTTATGAAATGTTCATCTAAGCAAAGGCACGTATATATTAAAACTGTCAGGCCACACACCATATGACTTTTGAATTAAAATAACCATCAACGGTTGATGCTTCTCGATAGTATAAAGTCAGTTCTTCTGAAACTCAAGAGCTATAGTTTATGGTAGAGCACTTCGTTAAATTCACAAATTACTGCCTATAAGTATCTCTCAATTGACTGTATTGGTAATGGCCCATTGGCGTCACAATCATTACGTAGGTACGGTAAAAAATGTATATTGTACATATTGCTGATGGTTTATTTGCCAAGTGGCATATAGGGGTTATTCCAGTATTAGCCTGTATCAGTTTATGCTAGAGTAGTATGTCAAGTTCCAGTGTCGCTAGGTTCATGTAAAGTATCATGTTGATAAGATATTCTACTCTTATCTCAATCGTACCATAAGGAAATAGTTAAGATTTGCAAAGTGGGAGACATCTAACCATGGCCCTGCAGCGGGAGACATCTAACTATGGCCCTGTAGCTTCTCACCCACGTTATAATCAACATGGGATTTCTACAATGTTACTTTTTTTTTTCAAATGAAATGACAACACAATCATCTTCCCCCTGAATCTTTTTTTTTTTTTTTTTTTAACTTTTGTACATTCAGTATAATTTTTTTTTCATTTACTTCTTGACTACGAATTTGTTTATTGGAAGGATTAAATAACACCAGCGGGTTATTTGCAAACCACTTCCTCTTAAATTTATAAGCTCAAACATTATGCAACTTTTGAAACCAGTTTAACCAAGAGAAGCGGATACAGGGACATAGGTCTTTATACAAAGACGATCACTTTACACATTATACAACACTGCTACATCATAAAGCCACATATCTGTATTATAAGGAATTCTTCACGTACTTAATGGTGGTACAACATATATGATACAAACTGAATATGTCATTCAGGTAAAGTTACAGTTTCTCTTTATAAAAATCAACACTTTTAAATTGGTCGAATATACTATTGGATCATAGTTCATGGGTATATCGATAAAAGTACATTCCAATAAAAGCCTTGATAGAACAAATTATTCATTTCGTTGGAAACTTAGGTAACTAATTATGGTAGAATTACCTCCCCCAAAATTACACTACTAGGTCGAGCACAGTTTCCCTTTGTTTATATCTAACATATTTGGTATTACCAAAACTCTAATAGCGGTATATCTTCCACTAGATTTGTTCTTACTTAACCTAGGATTGATATCCTAGACCTAACCTTACAATGATATCCCTGACTAGATTTGGCATAGCCAAGGCTATGTCTCTTATCCCCTGGTAATGCCCCCAGCTGGCATGAGTTTCTAATAGTTCCCTTCTTGTCCTCCAGGTAGAGGTTAACAACACATGGGAGGACGAAGCCGCCTGATGATATCTGAGGGTACCCAGAGGTTTCTCGAAGTATGTTAGTCACGGAAGGGGTTATACCCTTTAGCATCACCCACCTGGGTACCTGAGAGTTTAAAGGATGCACCACCTGAGGATACCTGGGCATTGCCTAACCACTACCTGAGCACCACCCAGTCCATAACCTGACCACCACAGCTACCACTACTAAGGTATCACAGTCAGCACTGGCACCACCCTACTCTCATGGCTACTGCACCAGCTACCAAAGCCAATATCTCCTGCACGTGATCAGGTCCCATCCTCATTATACTCCACCCACTCCTACCTGGCTCTATGTGAGAATTATGTACTTATACAGTACACTTATCAATAATATGCTATATATATGGAAACTGCTTGTCTCCAGTGTGTGTTCAAACCTGATACAATTTGTGTATAAGCTGCCAAGAGTAGGTGGTGAGATTTTGAACATACACATAAGATGGAATAGACATCCGGTATTTTGAGTACTTCTATACATTCCTGACCTCTTAAAGAAGTGCATGTCCTATACATATTATAACTTATAGAAACTTCAAAGACTTCTATAGCCTCAAGCTAGGTCATTGACATTACATATCCTTACATGTAGCTCCTGATAGGCTTTAGGGGTAGGGGGTGCTAGGCATAAAGCCCTGTATCGATCCTAGACGTTGTTATCTACCCCCTGGGGACGAGGAGGAGGTGGAAGCTGGATAGTACAAGAGGGAGTAAGTTCAGGCAAGCAACTTATTAATTCACACACCAGAGAGGACTGTTCTGTTTGTCGTGGGCACTATTCTGGTTGTAAACAGGCAGATTAGCATGTGTAGGTCTGCACGTAGGGTCATCTAAATTAATGAGAGAAATGGGAAAGTAGTCTCCATCATTAAGTTTTGACACGCTATGTAGGGTTTCCATGAGTACAAAGAAGGAGTCTATCTCCGTCCAGCTCATTATTTCCTCACCTCTGCTGCCTCGGTTATTGCCAGCCAAAAGTCTGATAAAAAATGAATGAGGTTTCCTATCAAATTTAGAACGGAGATGATTGAGCCACTTTGCAACATATGTCTATTATCAACAAACATAATTAAGTAGTCTATTGGAGCCGTGAAGTCTCTATTTATAACTACCTAATATCACCTTTCAGCTACCCCCCCCCCTATCCCTCCACCCCCTGCATCGAATAGATAGCCTATGGCTGAGTGACTGCCATGTAACATTTCAACACTAAATCTCAAATCCCTCGGCCATGTATTAGTGATATCTAACCATTGCTGCGACCTGTGCGCCCCCAGTCTGAGTCTCCCTATTACATACTATTCCTGGTGGGAGCTCGCAGAGGGTTCCCTGCTGTGGTCAACTTTAATAAGTAATAATTTGGCAGCGGTCGCAGCCAGCCAGCCAGGTGGGCAGGCAAAGCATTTACAGCACACGGCTCTGGGATCCATCGCTAGTCAGGCTAGTTCCAGCCAGTCCCTGGTCATATGAATAATGAAGATCAAGATCACCTGAGCTACTGCCACACCAGGGATTCCTTCCAGTCATATAATATGTAACCCATATGCAGCAGCACACACAGAGTAGTAGTCTATAGTGGAGACACTGTGGATAATGTTTCAATCAGTTATAGCCCACAGTTACTTATTGATCACAGTGTTACTTACTACAGCCCTGGATATATAACTTTTACATCCTCATGGTCAACGACTGACGTGAATCACTGGCATTCTGGTAGAGCCGGTGGTATTGATGGATGGGATGTATTGCACAAGAAGATACACTATTTAACAAACGAGGAGTAAGAGACGGGAGAGCCAATGGAATTGTGTGACTATCATCAATGCACAAAAAAAAGATAGAGGAGACTCAGTGGAGGCCGACTCATTCCCTTAACCGTGGGTGCTGCAAGGTCGGTGCTATACTGGCATTGACTTGGCTGTTAGAAACACAGCCTCGTTACAAGTTAAAGATACCAAACATTCATAACCCTACCATGTGCTATTAGAAAACAAGGAGCATGACTCTCAGGCTATACAAAGAGAAAATGCAATATTTCTCTGTCAAAATTAATACACATATATTGGTGCTCTATGTGTAAGGTCGCTAACTTTGTGATAAGTGTTCTCTAAGAAGAGAAAAGACATCTACTTACAGTGTAGTTTTCACATATCAAACAAATACCAAAATGGAGCCTTTTGACTTAGACTTGGACAGTTCTGATTTCACACAGAGTAGGATCTTTAGAGCCATTAAGCGAGAGAACCACTTCAAGGTGCTACACGCAATACACAGTGGTGAGAATGTACATCTCCGGGACCACGAGTTTAACTCAACATACCTACACGTCATCTGCAGCCTGGCCGAATCGGCCACCGAAGAAAAATACCTGCCCATGATCTACCAGCTCTCAAATGCTGGTATTGATGTGAATGCAAGGGACTACAAAGGGCGTACTGCGCTCGAGCTAGCCATCGGGCGCGAGCTCCAGGATATTATGGCTGCTTTGTTACGGTGTGGGACTGACCCAACGGAGAGGGACTATAAGCAGATGGTTGTTGATAATGGAAGTCCGTTTGAGTATGAGCTAGTTAATACTATTGAGAAGTATGAGCCTGGTTTATGGTCAGCAGTAAAGAACAATGAGACTGGGATGTTACACATGTTGATAAACTCTTGGTGTAGGGTAAATATTAGCCGTGATGGTGTGAGTCTATTAGAGATGGCTCGACTAACTGGTAAATCACAAGAGCTTATCACGGTACTTGATGAATTTGAAGTAACAATTGAGTTTGTGCATGCCACACTAGCTGGCGATGAGAAGCGAATGCTGGAGTTTCTCATGGATTCTAAACCATGTGATCCTAACATAATGGATATATCCTACCAGGAAAGATGGTCAATGCCCTTAGAACCAAGGTCACTGAGGGACACTGCCTTCTGCATGGGACACATGCACATCCTCCATTTACTCCCTGAGGATGAGGCAAATGGAAATGAACCAATGAACCCGGCCGATGAGCTTCAGCGACCCCACCGACATATCAGGGATAAGGGTAGAACAGTGACCGTAATGGCAATCACTTCATTGAATGGATATACACCTGGAAGTGATTCCATGAGTCCAATGGGGAATATTGGTGAGGATGAGGACAGTATTGGGGAGGGAGATGATGAATATGGCCAGTCAGTGATGCAGGAGATGCCCGATGAACAAAACCACCACACAAAAAGCTTCAGTATGAAGCGTATAGGTTCAGCACGACAAGACCAATACAGACTATCACACAAGCCAAACAATCAACCATTAAGTAAGCCTCCTCAACTACATCAAAACAGCCACTATGAACAATCAGCACATGCTAATATGTCCAATTTTGCAGTGCCCATAAAGGGGCGACATGATATTACTGACACAAAAAGTCTGAACTTAAACAGTAATTATTACAGTAGTGACCGGCCTGAGGTTCAGTCACTTGGTGGACAGCAGCAGCCACAGGTTAAAGAGTATTACTTCCACGAAGTGGATGGTTTTGTTGAACAGTACTATGTAGATGGTGCTGCTCCAGCTTTTAAGACTTATGTCTGTCGCCCGAACGGCAGCGAAGGGGGCATTGGTAGTGGATTGCCAAAGACGATGCGAAAGATGGACAAACGTAGCACTCGTTCCAAGATGTGCGTTATTTCTTAGCACTTGTGATATCTAGAATTTTCGTTGCTTCACCAGTGATTCTCCTTTAATGTATTCTAATTGTTGTTTTGTTGAAAAGGCCGGTTTCACTGAAGTCTTACCAAGGAGATTAAAGGGAAGAAGGACAACCGTTTAACTATCCTTTTTATAAATTTACATTTTAATTGTATATGTATCTGGAATATACAGAATATGGAATATACACTCATGGAACTTTTTTAATCGGATGAGTTTCATCTCTATGAAGTGCTCAATTAAAATTATATAACGCAAATAAATGTCTCCTGGTACGTCTTTTCTTATGATATTGATGTTAGGAAAGTCCTCGAACTGCTACATTGTATTTTATCAAAGGAACTCATTCTCCTACTGAAACCTTGGGCTATAACAAACTGAGTCAGATTTTTCCTGATTTTCTTTTGCTAAATGTTTCTGTATCATTAATTTGAACAGAGAGTGCTTGTTATATATAAAGACTTAACTCTGCAATGATAGATACTTTTTTTTGCATCTCGCAATTTAATGCTATACAATTAATAGAAATTTTGAGATGATATGTGCTAGAAGTTCTGATTCTTTTTCTTCTATAAATGTACGGATAGTAGATTTGGAGAAAAATATATACCGTAATCTCCCGCGTAGAAGACGCGCTGCACGTATAAGACGCACCCCAAATTCAGCACATGCATTTTCGCGTATAAGACGCACATTTTAATGCTCAATTTTGTAAATCCAGTACTGTTCTATAGTAAAATTACCCCTCGTATAAGACGCACACCCAACTTGAGAGAAAGCTATAAGACCCCCCAGCATTTTGTTTGGCGTAGAGGACGCGTCTTATACACGGGAGTTTACGGTAGTTTCATATTCAGTATCATCTCACATCAGGAATTACCAAATATCATTATCAGAACACAGTTCGACTTAATGATAACTTATGGTAACTATGGTAATACAATGACTGGTCAAGTAGCAACCTCCCTCTGTTTACATAGCCCTGATAGTGAAAGTGTTGCAAAGCTTCCATGACGGTGGGGGGGGGGGGGCTATCACTAACCACACACTAAAGATGATGCCACGTGGCCTGACCTTACACTTGTTCTCAGATACCATGTGGACCACCTTGACATCATGACTGGGGATCGATTGACACCTATGTTCAGGTGCTATGTATGGATAGTGTCAAGGCTGTCACCCTTACCAGGGTAATAACTAATGATTTTATTATTGATTGATGTAAAAAGGGGGGAAATATACTTGTATAAGCACAGATGATAACCTTGAATACAGCCGTTATATGCTATGTAGGTTCAATGTACCGGTAGCAAGGGCAAACAATAACTGTTAGTGCTATACAAGTCTGACTTAGATAAAGTATAACATATGCCAAGCCACCAAATCACTAAATCGTCGCCTCAGTGCAACAAGGTTGTATCTGCATATTTCAAGTTTTGCAGGAGAGACAGAGGAAGTGTTGCAATCACTATAGCACACAGTTGGCACAGCCTTACTGCATTGAAACCTGTAGACATATTTATCATAAATAGAGCTCCAATACTTTCATAGAAGGTACATAAGGGTCAATAGATATCAAAACAGAAGAAAACTCAATTTTGCCAAAATGTCAGTTTCAACTTTGTTGCACTGAGCCGACGAAATATTAAACAGGTAGTAGAGCTGAGTTAGTTACCCATTTGGGACATAATTATTATAAGAAATAACACATTGATGCTCATTAACACTTAGTAACTCATTTGTAAAGTATTATCCAACATTTTCAAAATCATAGACCCCTAAAAATCTTAGAAATCAACGAATTTTCAAAATTCAAAAACCCAAGGCATAACATAGGTAGCTGAGAGCACAATGTCCCACCATCCCAACCCGTGCTGTTGTGAGGGTTACAGTAGCTCCATGAGAAGATCCAGGTGGATCAATGAGAAGATCCACCTGGATCTGAATGAGTCCATAAGTCTATGCTGTGGATTATATGTGGGGTTCTAAGGTGGAGTTAAACCCCTACAAATTGAAAGCACCGTTCAAGGCATTTAAGCATCTTGTAATTATTGATATCAATTCCTTGCGAGGTAGGTAGGTAAGTAGTTGTTTTACGCCATTTCGACAGCTAGGGTCATATCCATGGCGGTCCCTCCTTGCGAGGTGTCATGCCCCTCCTTCATTGGCCACAATGGTAAATTACCGCTCCTCTTTATTAGTCAAATACCATATTAAAGCCTGTAAAACCCCAGAAAATAAACTCGTTTATCACCTGCACCTTGTATTAACGAATCAGATGATCAGTGAGGGTTTTGGGAGATTTGAGAAGCATGGGCGTGGCATGTATGCCAGGTATCACATTCAGGCCGATATAGGCTATGCTAATGACCCTAAGAACATCTCTCGCTTTTAAGTTGGTGTTTTCTTTCTACTTTACAAAATTCACAGGCACAGTTTGCTGGACTAGAGTAGGCATTACTGACATAAATCTTGTTGATTACATTTGCTACTTCCCTATAACTTGTATAAGGTATAAATGGCAATGATAAAATTACCCAGCAAAATTAACCTCCCACTATACTGCTTAAAGGGGCGTGTTACATAACTCTACGGCCCTGAAGTCCCAACACAGTAAGATTAATTGTATTCAATCAGCTGATTATAATTACATAATACATGTACAAAGCCTTTCATTTAAGTCTAAGGTGGTATAATTTCCCTACAGGACAAAGTGCTGACACGTCGCATTACATATTCAAAGTGATCATCTAGAAAGTTCGTTTTTTTTTCTGGAAAATGCGGCTGGAAATGTGATTGATAGTAATGGTTATAATTTATAAAACGGCAGCCCATGCACTGCTGCACTATAGAAGTGACCTTGTGTGCATTATAGCAGTGTAGTGCACACCTGGATAAGGTCATAGCTTGTCCATCATCCCCGTGGAATCTTGGAGGCTTTTAGTTTGACTTTTCATTAAGTCAGTGTGGTGCAACGTGTGTTCTAGTTTTATAAAGACAATAGACAACTCCTTCTTCACGTTGAGACTGCCTGTTGTCCTATAATGCACTCAGATGCATTCATGCATTATAGGACAACAGACAGTCTCAATGTGAAGAAGGTCGTTGTCTATTCTCTAAATATTGGTAGAGATAACACGACACCAAGCCCAATTGAGATACCCAAAGTATCGTTATTGTAGCTCTGGGTTCATTCGAGTTTTACATTCACAAAAATATATTTTACAGTACTAGCATGTTTACTTCTCACGCAGGACACAGAGTAGATGTACGTGGCCTGGTGCTAGCTGCACAGGTGCCAGTAATTAGTACTCAGAGACCTCAGTTACTAGTGCAGCGGTCAGACCACCTGGTGTGATATTCCTAAACTACTTAATCTAAGTTGGCTGCTTTTGGAGAGGTTACTCAAGAGTCCTCCGCAATGGCTGCCAACTTGACTGGTCTTTGTGAGTCGTTGGGGGGGGGGGGGGTACCAGGGCTCGAAGGAAATAATTCTGTAGTTATCCTGCAGTTTTTTATTTTTTAGATTTCCCTCCTATAATATAGCTGGCACCATCACTGGTACTAAATGCAGCAGGGAATACTACCGTAATCTCTCGCATATGAGGCGCATCCCGCGCATAAGACGCACCCTGAGTTAAAAGAAACCTATAAGGCGCATCTAGGGGCTGAATTTTGAAGTTTCAGTACTGTTTTATAGTAAAAATACGTCGCCTACAAGACGCACCCAGACTTTGCGCTGGTTCTATATGGCACAGGGCCTTGTAGGGGGTGTGGATGGGGGGTCCCCCATGTCACATGTCACTTTTAAGAAATGGTTATGTCACATGTCACTTAAATCCCCATGTCCCATGTCACCTCTAAGAACCTCTCATGTCACATGTCGATTTTAAGAAATGGTTATGTCACATGTCACTTAAATCCCCATGTCAAATGTCACCTCTAAGAACCTCTCATGTCACATGTCAATTTTAAAAAATTGCCATGTCACCATGTCAAATTTAGTGGTCCACACCCATCTTGTATGCAAGAGATTACGGTACCGGTAGTATTTTTTGCAGGTCCCCTGGGCCAGGCCCAGAACCCGATTCATCAGTATAAGATGTACACTACCATGTAATACACCATGCCAATGGACTGATACAAGAAGCACCATCGTGGGTACTGCCTACATTAGTGGTTCACCAGCACACTGTACAAGATGTACACTACATCATGTAATAATACACAGAGCCAATGGACTGATACAAGAAGCACCATCGTGGGTACTGCCTACATTAGTGGTTCACCAGCACACTGTACAAGATGTACACTACATCATGTAATAATACACAGAGCCTATGGACTGATACAAGAAGCACCATCGTGGGTACTGCCTACATTAGTGGTTCACCAGCACACTGTACAAGATGTACACTACATCATGTAATAATACACAGAGCCAATGGACTGATACAAGAAGCACCGTCATGGGTACTGCCTACATTAGTGGTTCACCAGCACACTGTACAAGATGTACACTACCGGTACATCACATACTGCTTGCTTCATTCTAATCACCAGACGGATATTTTGCAGTGCACTGTTGTAGACACTCACAAATACACATTTCTTACCTGGTTGCTAGGGACCTGGCAAAGGGTCAAATTATATAGGTAATATACTAGAAAAAGTAAGATTTTTGCTGCTTTCTTTTCTAATGTTGGGATTAGGAAATAGTGGGTCAAGTATGTGATGCAAATTTTTAATATCTTTCAGATTTTGTAATGCAATTTGCTTTGGGATGTTTAGATCTTTTCTGTTAAGGGTTTTAATACCTTTTCCAGTATATTTCCTATATAAAATAACCGTTCACGCGGATTCTTATCAGTAGAAAGATAAGGCTGATAAGGGCTGTACTGGTTGCTATGACATCAATGCTGCTCCTAAGAATTCCACCCTTTTCGCCTGACCCTGTAAGAGATGGCCTCTCCCTGAATAGTTTATAACTTTTCACATCCATTCCTTACCTGTAGATACGTGCTAGTTGCCAGAAACCTGTCGCTCCTAGGAAGATGTTAACAGCAAAGAGATTCCAGTTCTTGGGTACGATGACCATGGAGTAGCGAGCCCAGATACAACCTGATGAAGATATGGATTCAGTTGAGTTGAATGTGAGGTTATCATTAGTACCAACGTACATTAACTATTATTGACCATACCAGGCATGATTTGTCTGTATACATTTATCCCCCAGTACCCGTAGGTAACCAGTGAAACGGTTCATCCCAGGATCTATAAAATATAAAAAAATGGTGCACCACTGGACCTACTTGGTGTGATTTTTTATCTTGGGGTGAACATAATTATTTCTTATCGTTTTACAGTGTTTTGCAAAAATGAACTACATGTGAGATAGAACGTTGAAAAGTTTTCAGTTTTCATAACATAAAAGTCCTACCTGTAGCAGTAAGAGCTGTAGATTGTGTGAGGCTGAGTTTCTCTGCAGGTCGTGCATAGTCAGCGAGTCCGGCTCCCACCAGGCCCTGTATAGTCAATCAGACAGTTTTGTAATAATTTCCCATGGTCAGAGTAATACCTTTAACAAGTACATTTTTACTCGTTCTTTTGGTACTTTTACACAAATTCTCTCAAGGCAGAAGCACAATATGCATTAAGAATGAACCTGCACCGTTCATACATAAATGCAACGGTTATTCCAGTTTTATCTCTGAAGAGTTTATGCTACTTACCCATTTGAAAGTTGGTGCCCAGAAAAAGATAGTTTGTGGTCCTGGAATAAGAATTAAAAACACCATCAGAATCCTACCACTGCAGAATGAAGGATAAATTCCTCCAGGTCATGGGCACCTCGCTTGACTTGGCTTATATAATAGTTTCAATACATTCATGGCTAAAACATTACAAGTTACCCTTGTTGCGTACATCTCACCGTTTAGTGGTGTAGTACTACTGTAGTACCCTACGTATAAGGCAAATCTTGTGCATAAGGTGCACCCTTACTTTGGGAGAATCCTAAATGGAACACATGGGGTAAAATCAAAATTTACATTTACCATAATACATGTACTGCGAGTATAAGCTACGGCACATACATGATCATAAAGCCTTGGCGTAACTTAGGCCTAAAATAAAATTGGGTCTACGGTGTAGGGAGGCATGTGCCCGAGTCACGTGGCTGGATGTACTACAAGTGTCTAGTGGCAAACTCTTGCACTATCTGTTCGTCCAGGCGTATACTTAAACATTATGATAATGCCAGGATAGATTATCTATGCAATGAAAAGAGTGTAGAGGTCAGCAGAAAATGTCCTGGAGAAACCGGGAGTCAAACCCGGGGCCCTCCAACCTGCAGGCGGAAGCTCTACCGCTGAGCTACTTTCCCCGTCTGACATTCTCCACCTTCTATCTACACCTGGATCAGTATGACACACATAGGGGCAGCTACCACCAGGTGCCAGGTGGCTAGGCTGGTACACCCAGAACGGGGCAGCTGGCTTTGTATGGCAGAGCTGGCCCCTACAGATCTCGGACCACCATAGAGATCCGCAGTGACGACGATCATACAGTAAATGTAGGCAGTTAAGAGATGGTGGCCTCTGATTGGTCTATATTAGTGTGTGGAAATTATTGTCAGCTTTGCTATAAGGCATCAAATAAATCATTAAACTGTACTGATTCATAGAATATAAATTGTGACACACTGGCCCTTTGGTTAGGCACTGGTGGGTGGCATTAAAAAAATAGTGAGCACTGTTGAATTATTAGGTGCAGAATAGGTCAAAATGTAGGTGGGTACGCATGCAGGCCAATAGAAAAAAACTGGATTGGTCAAACCTATATTTTTTTCATCTCAGATTAAGGATAAAAGATGTATCTAAAGATCTGTGGTCATTTTGGGCGATTTGAATCATTGTAGGCGGGTTTTATCGGTGGTTGAGCTATAATAGATTATAGTGAGAAATGTTTTGGTGGTCCGAGACCTTAAGTGGTGATATGACAGTTAGCCAGAATAGCTTGGAAATGCTCAAAAAGCTTTTTTCTTAGTTGGATTTGGTTAGTTTGGATAGATTAATGCTGAAAAAGGTGGAAATTTGCATGAAAAGTACGGAAAATGGAGAAAATCCAGGCTGTAGGGCTATTGGTATTATTGCGGACTTCATTGATTCTGACTTAGAGGCCTTTCTATGCACATTACCACATTTTTAGAGTTACAGGGATGGATCAATTCAAGGATTTGTGGGCAAAAATGCTGAATAATTCCCTCTTTGGGCTTTTATAACCTAATGACATGCATATTTGACAGAATGTAGGATTGAAGGACACTCAGGCCCTACTTGCCGATAGACGGTGTACAGCTCCATTGTCTAATATCAAGCCCTTGCTCAAGTCATAGAACAGTAAATATTAAAGCTTTTATCACAATATTTTACAGAGTCACTCCTAACATATCTGGGAATATGGACATAACATAAAAACAGCCATGGATAAGGAATAAATCCAGGAAAAATAGAGAAAATGTCAAAATATCTCTATTTTCAGTGCACATTTTGTCAATTTTGCATAATATTTCAATACTCCATGTACAATCTAGGGGTCAAAGCTTAGAAAAAGCAGTTGTTTCATGTAGGAGACCACCTGGACGAAATCTGTGCTGAATTTCAGGGTCCTGGGTTGAATATTTCTTCAGAAAACAAGTTAAACATGTATAGGGTGTCGGAGAGTGAAAACAGCCTGAAAAAGAGACCATTTTCCAGGGTTACGAGGGCATCGATTACCCCCTTGGTCTATAGTTTAGGGGCTCACAGGGCACCTCACAAGTTATAATTTGATGAATTACACCTAAAAGTTTGTATAAGGGGTGTTTGGGGTAAGTTTTAGTCCTGACACCCTCCTTTAAGATCTCGGACCACCATAGAGGTCCGCAGTGACGACGATCATACAGTAAATGTAGGCAGTTAAGAGATGGTGGCCTCTGATTGGTCTATATTAGTGTGTGGAAATTATTGTCAGCTTTGCTATAAGGCATCAAATAAATCACTAAACTGTACTGATTCATAGAATATAAATTGTGACACACTGGCCCTTTGGTTAGGCACTGGTGGGTGGCATTAAAAAAATAGTGAGCACTGTTGAATTATTAGGTGCAGAATAGGTCAAAATGTAGGTGGGTACGCATGCAGGCCAATAGAAAAAAACTGGATTGGTCAAACCTATATTTTTTTCATCTCAGATTAAGGATAAAAGATGTATCTAAAGATTTGTGGTCATTTTGGGCGATTTGAATCATTGTAGGCGGGTTTTATCGGTGGTAGAGCTATAATAGATTATAGTGAGAAATGTTTTGGTGGTCCGAGACCTACAAGAGTATTTCTGTGAAAGAAAGAGAAGTGGGTGTGCTGCCCCCTGGTGGGTATCTATGGAAGCCTCCTACAGTCTTGCCGTCAATGGCCCTAGGGAGATTTTTCTTTTGCCCCTTAAAATTGTCATAGATCCATACCGGTAATTCAAAAGGAATTTGATAGCCATGGTCTTCCTCTTAGTGACACAAGTGATTTTCTAGGGGGATGTAGACTTGCTTAAGTCTCTCAATTTTAAAGTAGGAGAAATGAAATAAAAATTGAAATGAAGTAAAGTTTTAGACAAAAGAATTAAGAAGACCTATAGTGAATTGACCTATGTTCAGCCAGCGACCTCACTCACTGGAGGAGTAGGGGGAGTGGTGAATGGGGTAGGCTACTGAGTAGAGCCTGTAGTAGAACATAGGGACTAGCTCTAGTCTAAGGGGGATGCAACTTTTGGCCATTTAAAAAAAAAGAAGTTCAAAATGGGAGCCTTTTTCAGAAACATCCACTTTAGAGATCATGATGAAACAGGGTCAGTCAGGAACAACAAATCAAGGGCTTTTTTATGCTTTTTGAATTAATGAGCTCTGACAATTCTAAGTAAGGCAAAAAATTATCTCCTGTAGGTCATGTTAAGGCCAACCATCAGTGCCCGGTAGTTCTCATTTCTCCCACCAGGGACCCATGGCACAGTTGATAGACTGCGATGCTATATTGATTCGATTTCAGTGTTTCGTGATTATGGTATTCCTTATAAAAATATGAGAGAAACCATCATGGTCAGTTCAGGAATTTGAAAAGGGAGGGGTCCACCTAAAGGTACTATGGATGATGCCCGTAAGGCATGGAACACACATTAACAACACGAAATGTGCAATAAGTGCATTAGAGAGATCTTATTATTCACACTGATTGATAATCACATTGGGGGGGGGGGTGTTAGGGGGCATGCCCCCAAAGATAATTTTGAAAATACAGACGTTCATTATGCCTACCGTAATCTCCCGCGTAGAAGACGCGCTGCGCGTATAAGACGCACCCCAAACTCAGCACATGCATTTTCGCGTATAAGACGCACATTTTAATGCTGAAATTTGTAAGATTAGTACATTTCTATAGTAAAATTACCCCTCGTATAAGACGCACACCCAACCTGAGAGAAAGCTATAAGACCCCCCAGCATTTTGTTTGGCGTAGAGGACGCGTCTTATACGCGGGAGTTTACGGTAGTGCATTTTAAGTCTTTTTTTTTTTTTTTGCCAAATTGTTATATGGAACTTCATATTTATATTTCAATTTGGAGCCTGGTACTCTTTCAGCCACCAGGTACCAGATACCTTTAGCCTTCCGGTTTTTGAATTTTGAATAATTTAACTCTCATGCCCTCACCTTACAACTCCTTGACACCCTTATTGGCTCTCCGGGTACTCATAACTGTAGGGAAAACCTTCCTTAAGTCTGGTTGTCGATTAGGGAGTAGTCATTATTTAAAGGGAAACAGCACCCTACTTTCATGACATAGTATTTTGATAGCTTTTCTATCAAATTAAAATACTCTGTCAAAATATATATCACTATAGAGGAGAGATGCATCTGATGACGTCACGATTGGACAAAATGCACCAGATGTTGCAATGTTTATGCATGGGGGTAACACAAAATAATTTGAAAAATAGATTATACACCATCACGATCTTATACCAAAACCGAAAGCGGTAGGGTTATTGGCCCATGGTCCCCCTGGGATGGGTCATTGGCGGCGCCTTTTCAGTCAAAAATCGATCGGATGAAACAGTGTGTTTCAAGATGGAATTGCTAGTTTCAATGTTTTGTTTAATAATGAGTGAGAGCTTTGATTTGTGAGACACTCCCCACCTTGACAGTTGACTGATTTGTAACACTACCTTATCATATGTGACCAGGCAAGCAAAAACACCCCTCTGCAGGGAAATTCATTATCAAAGTTCATCTCAAAATCTTTAAAATGAGATATCATTGGGTTGAATATCACTGGTAGTTATGTCGGAAGCCCTCCTTGAACAGAGGTTGTTATTCATATCTGAAATCGATGATTAAGCTCTAAATACATTATAAACCATAATTATGTCTGAAAACACAATAAATCAGCCTTTTTAATAAAACCATAGTGTTGTAGATTTTAATACAATAGTAGAGAATAGTCCTGTGAGACATGGCGCAGCGACTTGTAATCTTGTGTCTAGTTTCAGTTGGTGAGACAGATAGGGCATACTATCATCTGGGCTTTTGGTAGTATATAGCACAAATTCAACCTGAACTACCCACTGCAGCTAAGTACTAATAGTCTGTAGACTGTCCATTCTGCATGCACCTCACTCAGCTGCCACAGGGACCTGTCTTATTCAATGTTCAATGCCATAGTCAACAGGTGTGTCATTATGAGTGTACACTGTCTCAGATTGCCAGGAGCCTGCTCTGCCTCCCTGTCCCCCCTCCCCCCCCCCCACACACCCAACTGCCAATCACTTGTAATAGTCTGTACCTCGTCATGGGCCAGTGGTCAGCAAACCGGCCAGATCACTCCACCTTTCTGTAGAGGGGGAGCACAGTGTAAGTACCTCGGTGTACATACATGTTTTCAGTGTTCCACAAAATCGTTTATATAATGAAAGTAGTAATCAAATTAATCTTTCATCACCAACAGTAGATACATATTCTGAGATAGCATTATTTCAATGTAAACTAAAAATTTTACACAGAAAAGAATGTAGCAGTTCCACAAGGTGGCCTTACACTTCAACCTCCTCTGATTTACAAAAATGCACATATGGCAACACACACACTTTAGCACTGATTTCTCCATAGAGATCTTTGACAGTGAATACTTTGTTCAAATACAGAAAATATGATCCAATTGTAATATAACCCACTGAGATAAAACCTGTACTACATATATATAGTAGTTTCAAAACGAACAATTCTAAAACAAAGGCTACAGGGATGCATTTCTGAATCTTAAAATGCTCTAATGCTAATCTGCCATAGGGCTCCAAATGATGAAATGTCTTATCTGCGAATAAAAGTATGAGATATATTCTGAAAATTCCTTCACTGATAAGTAAAGTACACACACTATTGTTATTACATTAGAATAGTGAGCAGGAATAGTCCATAGCAGAGGAGCCACAAACAAAAATAGATTGCAAGGCCTCCCTATCCCTTACACCGTGGCGACTGTGAACCATACACTAGTCTACTCATCTCACGAGTAGTACTCACTAGTCGCCGCGCTAATAAAAATGCATAATAATATGGTGATTTTTATCATAGATTTTGATCTTGAAGGAATTTACCATTTCTGTTTTCAGTTTTCGGTGAGTATCCCCAAATATTGGCATAAAATTCTGCAAATTTTGATTATTGGAATGGTTGCAATGGCAACCAGGAATAGGCATATAGGTTGATTTCTCATGAAAAATTTTCATTTTACCATCTAAACATGGGCCATTTCTATTGAAAATGGTGCATTTTAAATGAAACCATTGAATTCTGCATCAAAAATTAGCTTAATGCATTTTTATAATGATAATGCCCAGATGGGCATTTAGCCCTCCAATGCCCCCTGGTGGCCAAATGGGGAATTAAAAATCCCCCGCGGAGGGGTGTTCTCCCTTGATGGGTCACATATGTTGACTAAAGCTATGGATCCACTACTGCGAACTGTGCTGTGAAATATCAAAACTTTTTGATTTCTGCGAATGTCATCGCAGGTTGCTCGGACGTTGCATGAACGTTATCACAGCAGCTGATCCACTGCTGGAATGTTTTCTGTGAGAACACATGCACGAGTACAACTCGTGAGAAAAACGCAGCAATGGATCTACTAAGTAAGTGACTAACTAGGGATGGGCGCCAGCAGCTACTGCTGAACGCTGCCTCTCTGTCACTATAAGACCCTTTCATCAGCTTTGGTACAACAGATGGCGCTAGTGGCAACCATGTTACTTTGCCACTCCTACATGGGCATGGCTGGGTTGGACTCCAGTACCTCTAATGGGCCCACTTGTTTGTAATGGCCTGCCTTATGTTTGGCTAATCATTTTCTTTAAATATTGATAGTGATTATAGCCAAACTATTTCTCTGTGTGTAGCTTTGATTTCTAAGATATGGAGCTGTATTTTACATTACAAATGGGCATTTTGGTGAGGGGTGTCTGTGCACTAAGGGTAAACCTATGGAGCCCTGGGAGTGGATGCTGGACATGCCCATGTAAACAGAGGGGCTACTGTCAAGGGGTAGACACGTGAATTGATAAGGCAGGTACGTCTTAGCCATGCTAGTCCCCCTTTAAACTGTTACAAAATTATGATCATTTACAAGAGATAATGTCAAAAATGCACCACTCAGTGAGTGTGGTCAGTGAGGCATGATTTGACCTAATTTTCCCTCACTGAGCTGATATTGACCAGGAAAAGGTAACAGAAAATACTCCTAACTTTTTTATATTCAAAAATGCATTGCTTCTCTTCTAGTTACTGTATTACATTTATTCAAAAAGCATAATGTTGGCAAAGATTTCTTTCTAGGGTATAATTTTTCGATTGGATGGCTAAAAATTTGATTTTGGGTGCCCATCCCTAGACTATTATAAACAACAGTGACAGTGGCACTGTCAGTGACTGTCCCCGTTCAATGCACGTACCTGCGGGATGGCTCCAGAATGGCTGCATCTTCTCCGGCACGAAGCGGCCCACGGCGCGGGTCACGGTCCTGTAGACTGCAGACATTTTGGAGATAGATTTCTAAGCTATCAGAGTGGAAATAACGAGAAAGAATCCTCAAGGACTGATAGTTTTGTCCTCTGTTACTATCTGACCGGAAGCGGGTTAAAAAGAGAGAAACACAGGCGTTGCATCGGCTTGTAAGTGATTCAGTCTTCCCCGTCAGATGGCAGCACATATACTTTTTAAGCTTTTCGCGCCGCCTGCCCCCATGATCATTAGAATTTACCCTCATTCACTCAATTAAGAGTTTCGTACACACTCCCACAGAGCCTGATATAAGCGGGGGATATCACCCTGACCACAACCAGGTGGCGCTGAGTATGAGTGTGATCTCTATAGAGATACCCCACACCCAAACACCCACAATTTGGCACCAGTTATCAAAATGAAAATCTATCTGTTAATAAACCCCGTTCTGAATTTCTGAAAAAAAAAAGTTAAAAATAATGTAGACCTTTAATAGTCTTATATATATGACATTAGGGAGAAGTCATTACAGGAGGGGGGCGTAAACAATTCAGACCCCTCTCAAGCCTCGAGGGGGAGGGGCGTAAACCCACTTAGGGAGTGGTCATATTTTAACAACAGGGGAGGGGGACTTTGGTGGGTTTGGGGGGGGGGGGGAACAAACAAATTTCAGACCACTCCAAGGGGAGGGACAAAAAAAATTTCGCCCCTCTTGAGCAAAAAAGACAGCGCTTGACTATAGAATAAAAGGGGGGGGACAGAAAAATATCAGACCCCTCGGAGTGGGGGGCGGAAAAATGTTCGCCGTGCGTGCACAGAATTTTACCAACCCCCCCCCCCCTTAGGGAGGGGCTGGTGGGTTTGAGGGGTCAGAATTTTTTCAACCCCTTGACCAGGGAGGGTCAGAATTTTTTCGGCCCCTTGACTAGGGGGGTCAAAATAATTTCACCTGTTTTCAGCAAAAGGGCCTGTGCGTTACTATAGGCTAAAAGGGTGCGTTCGCACGCGATTTTTGCCTCCGAGGGGGGGGGGGGTCGAAAAAATTTTGACCCATCGAGAGGGGGGGGGGCGAAATTTTTTTCACACATCTGCATGCAGTACCTGTATACCCCGGGTATGTACAATTTTGCTGGATGTTCTCGATTGACCTGCCATCATCAATCATGGTTCCCATTTTGAAATTATTTTAGCTGAAAATTTTAGACCCATCTACTGATTTTAGCCTAATTTAAAATTTATGCCTCTCAGCACCCCTTCAAAATTCAAATGAATTACTTATAATGCACAGATTTACCATACTAATATAGAAAGTGCTAATATATTTGAAGACGGTAGAGAAGGATCTGCTCATTCTACTGCTTGAACTTTATTTACAAAACACCATATGGTACAACCGTATGTGAGGGTTATAAAGCATACAAGATAAAATATTGCCAGTAGTTATATCTTTTGTCTGCAGAAGAAAATAAATTATCCCACTAAATGGGAATTGGAGGCTTAAAGGGCATAGGTGCCATTTAGTCAGAATAGAAACTATGAACTTCATCATGGGTCTAATGTAGAAAATATGTTTAGGGAGAACAGTTTTTAGGAGAATTAGTTCTTCAAATTTCCCTCCATATAGCGTCCCTAAATACCTCTATGTCCCTTATTTATGTACCATAATGTTTTCTTACATCTGAACACATGAAAATAGACACAACACTGACAGTTACTCTTTCATATACCACTGGATACAGAGATGTAAGTCAGGTACTGGGAAAATCCCTGAAAAGCTGTTATCGCGACACTGGGAGAGTTGACAGGCCCCCTGGTATAAGCAGTGTTCAGGGCAGACTCTGGCCAGCATAGTATCATGGCACCCCTGGTGCTAAACAACTGTAACATGTTGCTGACTGATGATTTTAGACCAATCAGAGAGCAGCATTCCCTTCATTTCTCCCTGGGAGGGTCTGCCCCTGAGATTCCCTGCCCAGAGTCTCCCCTGGACCAGTGAGTCCCTCTGCTTACACCAGGGGTCTTAGTGAAGTCCCTAGTTGAATAAGACAACTGAGGACTGGGTCTATGTGAAGAAAATGACTAGGGAAAGAAGGCTGTGAATAAATTCTGTCCCTGAAGACCCTGGATATCCCTATTCAGACTACATTTCAACATTTTTGAATTCCCTATTTTCAGGGAAATCCCTGACAACTTACATCTCTGTGGATAATGGAATTCACATTTTAAATAGGCACTTCCCAGGGTTCATCATATCAAAATATAGAGAGTTCAAACTGTTTTCTTAACAAATGTCCTGCTTTAGTCAGGGGTGGGCAAAACATCGACACTTGCAGGTTAATCTAGCCTCAACTTGAAACGTGGATTGCTTGTATTAAGCGCTCACAAAATCCTGGAGAGGGTTTTAAAGGGGGGGTTGCACAGCTAAGACGTACCCGCGTTAGCAAGTCTTGTGATTACCCCTTGACCAATCAAAGCATTGTAAATTTTTCACTGGGCCCCGCGGATTTGTGAACGATCTTTTGGCAGGTACCCATGTTGAAGTCCGCCGTGCTAGCCTCCCTTTAAGAATAATGAACGATAGGCCATCTCTTACACATTACCGTAATCTCCCGCGTATAAGACGCACTGCGCATATAAGACGCACCCCAAACTCAGCACATGCATTTTCGCGTATAAGACGCACATTTTAATGCTGATATTTGTAAGATTAGTTCTGTTCTATAGTAAAATTACCCCTCGTATAAGACGCACCCTGAACTTCAGAAAATCCTATAAGACTCCACAGCATTTTGTTTGGCGTAGAGGACGCGTCTTATACGCGGGAGTTTACGGTAGTTTTGATCCATAGTCCAGTTTGATTCATAGACCATATACTGTACAGGACCGTTTCCTCTATTTCACCTACTGTTAGTATGATTAAATACACTATACAGTACATTGTATATTCAATATTCACAGGTAATATTCAGGAAACACATATGTAAGCCACTTAATCTATATGTTTTCAAATCTAACGATTTAAAAAATGAAGAACCTCACTTTAAAACCTGCGTATAAGCCACACCTCAAATATAAACCGCAACTTAACTTCATGACTTTGCCCTGGGGCTTGAAAATTGTAGCTTTAGTACTTTTCTATAGTGCTAAATACCCGCCTATAACATATAAAACCCACACCTTATTTGGGGTGATCCTCTAAGCCGCAGGGAGCTTATGGTTCGCGGCTTATAGGCGGGAATTTACGGTAAACATATTGTTACGATATTTCTAGAAATTGCAATGTAGTTAACATCAATATATGGAATGCAATGTTCTACAGTCTTGCATCATACATCCATTTACATTATACACAAAACAAAAAGTGGGAATGGTTATTGATTTCCTTTCACTCAATTACATACATGTGGACCTTATATTTACAAAAATAGTTATGTCCTATCGTTAGAAGTGCCATCTTGTTAACATTATGTTGTTAAAATGACTAATGTTTCAACAATCATGTCTGTATTTTGATGATGAACATTCAGCTGTTCGTACAGTTGTATCTCTGCACCGTTGCCAACAATCTATAAAGCACGCTTGAATTTTTATATACATAAACATACAATATGTACATACATTCTATTGGAAATAGGCCATTTGGACTTGCCTTTTTATACTATTTTGAGATTTAAGAAAGTGTAACAAGTAACATTTTGACAGTGTTCAAAGGATTTTGACAGTGTTCAAAGGAGATATCAACTCAATAAGTAAGACTCGGTCCAATCTCAGTATCTGTATGCATTTCCTTAAACTGACTTTTGAGTTTATCGGGAGAGATGAAAGATCAATTCATACAGGTGCCAAACTTTGTTTCAGGTTTCATAAGTTCATGGATTACTGGATATATGGTATTGGTTTCTTAGTACTTAGTACAAGGCAAGTTTGGTCCAAAAGTACACATTCCAAAATGACCTTTCTCACTACTTACTACAGAACTCTGATATATATTCTATAAGAGTGGCCATGTTTATATGTCATTGTTAACCACATTCTGGTTATGACTATGCCCATTAGCTGTGTCCTGTAGGTTCCACAATGTATGATCCATCTCCTGAAGTTTCTTTATCAATGTCTCTGGGATCTCAAGCCTTGGTAGGTCTGACTGTAGAACAAGCTTCCGCACCTCCCGCAGACACCGTTCCTTCAAACTGTACACTGTAGAGCAAAAAGAATGAAAAGAAATAAATTTTATTTTCCGTATTGTATTAAAGTTTGAATCTGTACCGAGCTTTTTGAAAAACTACTGGGATCAACTTTACAACAGAAAGCTCTTAAATATTATCTGGGCATACTAAATGTGCAGAAAAATCATTACCGTTATAGCGTTCTACCCCTCGATGTTATATCGAATCTTTCGATAAACAACGAAGAACAACTATTCAGGTTCCAGTTAAAACTTTATTGTCTAATAACACATAGGCATCAGCCGTTCTCGATCACAGTTACAGGTGGCAGAGTTTGAACTCTATAACAGGTTCGACACTAGGCCTTCTAGTGTCTACAGTTGATATTCCACATACACCTCCTCTGTGCAGCAGCACAGAGGAGTACTAGGATATGGTAGCCGGGCAGCCGCCAACCATCGCTCACGATGGTCAGTCGGGGCTGGACTGACCCTGAGGAAGGCCGTACAATGGCCTTATATACACCGAAGTCAAGGGCCACGTGACCAAGTGGTGACGTGGCGCTGGACTCCAGCGCCCCCAGGCGTCGGGCAATA
Organism: Acholoe squamosa; assembly: GCA_949317995.1. NCBI lineage: Eukaryota > Metazoa > Annelida > Polychaeta > Phyllodocida > Polynoidae > Acholoe > Acholoe squamosa. Next base: position 33,417,301 of record OX439037.1, on the reverse strand, counting down.
GAGGTGCTCTCGATGTCGCCCACGAGGACCACGAAGGTACCTCGAAGACGACGCGGGACCACCACACCGTCAACACCTGCATATAAGCCGCACCCTGACTTTATGGAAATAGCATAAGCCATTGCATGCCTAGCACATGTCTATAAGCGACAGGATTTTTACAGCACATGCAAATTTTCCAAAAAGAAACATGTATACATGTACCTGGGATTGTAATATTAACTGGCTTCCTCTTGGGTCGCGTGGTCCCGGAATTCCCTTGTAATTGCAACTCCTCTGGTTCATATACTTCCTTCAGTTGGGCAACCATTTTCTCCCCAGTGTGACTGTCTCTGAATATCCATGGGTGTCCAACAAAAGTATTAACGTCTACAAATTGTCTGGGTTTTAAGGTGACATATCTCACCCCTGCACCCTCATAGTTCAACCACACTACATCAACAAACCTTGAGGTGTGGTTAAAGAATGTGACGAAGGAATGCATTGTTGATTTTCCTGATTTTAATTTTTTCTTTTGTGGCTCGGGTGATATGCTGTCTTTTACTTCAGCCATTCTCCAAATGCAATTGTCGGTGTAGACTTATTTGAAGTCCTGTAGAGATGCTAAATGTGGGCTGGTATTGTATCCATCATCCTCGCAACTCTTCAGTGTACCTATGAACAAAAGTAAGGTTTATTGGTCAGCTACCGGTGAAGGCTTAGTCATTGTTCATGTGTATTTGAAGAAGCGTAAAGTGGGGCCACTTTGCTTGTACAAGGCTACTTTGTAGGGATTGATAATTATAAGGACCTACCAGTGGTCCTGGGCTCCAAAACAAAATATAATTTCTACCTAGTCTAAAGCATGAATATAATATACTGTAATGTATACTCTCTGCCGGAAGTAGGCACTTACCTAGTTTCAGAGATGCCACTCACTGATCCCTGAAAGTTTGGAAATTGTCCTAATTTTGAGAACCTTTAATAGGAAACACCTAAAGAAATTGCTGTCAAAAATTCGGAATTCCGAAAAAGTTAGGAAAAGTGGCATCTCTGCTAGTTTTCAAGATTTTGTCCAATGCATTTTATCTCTTAAGCAGTGGATAGATCCAGTGTTGCTGAAAACTTTTTCTCGACGCAGGCCAATGTGGCCTGCATCCTAGCATCCTACGCAGGCCATTTTCCTATCGCGCAGGCCATATGAAAATTGACATGGTAAGGCACTGGTATAAATTGTATTATAAATGATTATACATAAAGAACTGTATCTTTGCTTCTAATTAACCGATTTACATTCTACGCTGGCAAAAGCCGGCGTGCCAGCGTCTTTTCGGCAACACTGTAGATCTTATCAAAAGAAGTGGATTTGCTCTTTAAATGAAGTCTTTATGCCAAGTATAAGGCAAGCAAAGACCCCAAATTGAACTAAAAATTCTGCCAGTGTTAAGAGTTTAAATAGGGTCCAGATTTGTGATCAAGCATATCGGATACAGGAGTGGCTACATCTCTTCAATCATTATTTTGGACTATTTTCTTTTCATGTATGGAAAAGTTTCCCATAAACGGTTAAAAATCAATGTATCATATCAAAATTTAACAATTTAAAGGGATTTTATCTTGACCTAATATCATCTGCGATTTAGCGATCTGACAGAATTGGTGCAAAATTATGAAGTTGATATGAGGTCAGAATTTCTCTTTAAATTGACATAATTAACAAGGAAATCCACTTCCTTTTATCAACTCTATCCATTGCTATATAAATAATATACATAGGATTTAATTCTGGCAAACAGACAAGGACCTAACATGGAGAAGCTGGTGGAAGGGTGATAGCGAATGGCACGCTAAAAGTTTTGTGGGGTCTGGCAAACATCCTGTTGCCCTATGAAAAGAAAAACCCTAGACATTTTCTAAACTATTTTTTTCTGTAGAAAATGTGGGAACTATTCTTTTTTATGTGAGATTCGGCCTTTCTACCATAAAATGCTTTCAAAGTTATGGGGTGACTGTACTTGGGGAGAATGGGATGTTTGCCTGCATCAATTATTTCTCAAATAGATTTATATTAAACTCCTAACCAATCCCTTTAAGATAAGCCCATGTTTGTTAAGATCCTCCCATAAATAGCTACACAATGAGCTTCCAAAGAAAGGAGTGTTTAGCACTCCCCAGTTTCAGCTTTATCACAGTTTCACACCTCCACTACCGTAGAATCATGCACTGGGGGTAGGTAAGTGCCTACCTGAAGGGAATAGTAGATTCAACCACTAGATCTACCCTATGATGAAAATTGCACGTGTGCATTGAAACACAGAAGGCTCAGAGTAGGTACCATAAAACCCTGTATCAACCCTGTAGGGTCGGCAGCAAGCAGCCCCTGGCGAAATATTGACCAAAAATTGCTTACAAATAGAGACTATTACCTATACATGTACTGACACCAGTCTGGCCTCATCTTCCCTTACTGGAAAAGGCGACCCCGCAGGTGTGCACTGAAGTGACAACCGTCTTAATTTCAGACGGCTGTCCTTAGCTGCACAAAACTTCACATTTTCTATTTTTAATTGACAATTAAAAAATGTTGACAAAAATTTTTTAACTTGCCACCACCTACCTGGCGGTATAGACTCGGGGAGGGGCCCTGAGCCAATAAGGGCGTGGTCATTTTTTAACACAGGGGAGGAGGAGATGGGTTGCGGGGGGGGGCAAAAATTTCAGACCCCTCTTGAGGGAACCAAGTCCAAGAGGGGTCTGAAAAAGTTCACCCCTTTTGAGTGAAGAAGTCAGTGCGCTACTAGTCTAAAGAATAAAAGGCAGGTGGGGGGAAATGTCAGACCCCTCGGAGGGGGGGGGGGGGATTTTCACCATGCACACACGGAATTTCACAAAACTTTTGTCAAAAGGAGAAACGCCCCTGCAGCTAAATAATCCCCCCCCCCCCAATAGGGCCTAAAAAAATAAATGTTGTGTTCAGGTATCCCGACCTACCGTAATCTCCCGCGTAGAAGGCGCGTCTTATACGCGAATCAGATCGTGACTGGGTCTTATACGCGGGAGGGTAATTGCCTTGAGTTGGGGGTGCGCCTTATACGCGGGTTTTTCCAACATCTCATTTGGGAAAATGCGCTGATGACAGCTTGAACTCATATAGCCAGCACCGCGGCAGAGCGGTCGCTGTAGATTTGCTCGCCGTTTTTTTAAACCGACCGTGTGCCGATGACAGCATAGACTCAACAGGTTGACAATGCGGTGTGGCTTGCCGGGGTGTAGGGAACACGTGGGCCGATGACAGCATCGACTCATAGAGCTAGCGCCGCGGCAGACCGGGAGGTGTCGACGCGCTCGCCGGGGATAAGGCCCACCATACGCCGATGACAGCTTGAACTCATATAGCCAGCACCGCGGCAGACCGGGAGGTGTTGACGGGCGCTCGGCGGGTTTGACGCCGACCGTGTGCCGGTGACAGCTTGAACTCATAGAGCCTGCACCGCAGCAGACCGGGAGGTGTCGACGGGCGCTTGGCGGGTTCAAGCCGACCGTGTGCCGATGACAGCTTGAACTCATAGACCCAGCACCGCGGCAGACCGGGAGGTGTACAATAGTGAGGGTGGGGGGGGGGGGAGGGGGGCGCCTTCTACGCGAAACAGCCCCCCTGTGAGTTGGGGGGGCGCCTTATACGCGGGTTTTTCCAGGAATCGATCCAGAAGAGGTACGTGCGCCTTCTACGTGAAAAGCCATTCTCTGAGTTGGGGGGGCGCCTTCTACGCGAGCTGCGCCTTCTACGCGGGAGATTACGGTACCCTATTTTTTGGGCCCGATCCTAATTTTTTTTTTTTTTTTTTTGTGGAAAACTCAGTGAACTGAAATATCCCATAACTTTGGTTCTAGTTGAACAATTTTCAAAATCTAAAAACTTATGGGTAGCTTACCAGGGTTTAGGGACTAGTCATTTATTGCCAGCTGGATTGATGGATTTTGGCGGATCGGCAGATTTTTTTCCGAACCCCCACCATCATGACTGAAATGATCACGACCCCCCACCACTAAGAACTGATTTTGCAAAATGACCCCCCCCCAAAAAAAAAAGTGGATACATGAATGATGCGTCGCGATGGGCATTTGAATAGCCCATGTTTAGTTTGACCCCCCCCCCCCCCAGTGTGAAGGTTGATTGGGTTTTGCCCCCTCCCACCCACCAAATTTTGAGCTCCTCCTGGTGAGCCGTCGAGGTAAATTGTTTTTTGACCCCCCCACCCTGTAGAGAACAAAAATCTTGTATGAATATGACCTATTGACCTAAGTAATGCACAGGATTTTTCACTGAAAATGGGTGAAATCATCAATTTGACCCGCTTCCCTCGTCAGAGGGGTTGAAAAATTCTGACCTACCCTGGTCAAGGGGTCGAAAATTCTGACCCCCCTCCCCTCAAAGCAACCAGCCCCCTCTCCCCTGTTGTTAAAAAATAATTACTCCCTAAAGTGGCCAAAAACAGCCCTCAGATATATGCCTTATAGCTCTCAGGGATGAAAGTCATAGAGCATGAAAATCCCTGAAATGGTCCAATATCGGCCAAAAGACCTGTGTTTTTGTATGAATGTATAGGGCCTTGGAATTTCAAAATCCCTGAAATCAGGGAAATCCCTAGACTTTCATACCTGTAGCGCTGGATTGAACTCAGGGTGCGCCTTCTACGCAAGGTACTACCCTAATAATAAAAAATAATTGTTAAAAAAAAAAAAATCGACCTACCTACCCTAATTTTTTGGGCTATGTTACCTGACCACAACAATTTTTTTTTAAGCCTAGTTATATCATAATTTATTTTTTTATTCTTCTACTCAGTACCGGGTACTAATACAGCAAAATCAGCCCAATTTGGCTGGCCGCTCCCCATATCTTTCACAGTGGTAAACATGTGTTGGAAAAATATTGATTCTGGGGCTTCTACTTGGCAAATTTACTTCTATATAGTATCAAATTAAAGAGAAAACATAGCTCTTTCTCACAGGTACAATATTTTAGTTCATTTTCTATTATTTCTACTGCTTCAGATAGGTGAACATTTGGCTGAAGTAGGTGATTCTGTCAGACCACCCTGTTTGAGTCACATGAGTGACCATGCACATACTGCAGAAATACATGGATATTGCCCCTTATACTAAAAGCTACATGAAGTACAATGTCAAATAATTGTAACCAACATATTTCCCTACATTGTGATGGGATTTTGATATTTTTTTGATGATTATTAATCAGAGGGCGATCTCACAAACTTGTACAACTTTGGTTCAATTTTCCTTAAAAGATATTTCTTAAGGAAGCTAACTGAACCAACAGAGGTATTCTACAACATATCTATTTAATCATAATAAAGTCAGTTTATACACATACAGTGCTGCGATTTTCAATCTGTTGAATGCATACTAACAAATAATTGATGAAAAACAATTTCAATCTCAGATTTTAGCTTGATATTTAGAACACTTCTGCCTCTAGTATTTAATTGTCACTTAGACATGTTAATCTCCTATTTCTCAGCTTTAAGTTGGTGTCTCTGAACTATAAATTGGTATAAAAACGCTTCTTGTAGGAGTATCAACTTGATTCAAAAAGCAATGAATTCCAAAATTTCTACCGAGGTCCAAATTCTTAGATCGTAGAGGCTCGAACTGTGGGGCCCTTCCCTCAGTTCGAGAGCAAGCCTGTAGAAAGCCTACAGTGTCAAGAAACAACCTCCTCTTGTGACTGAATTACTTACTTCTTGTGTGCCAAAAAGTCCCAATTATTGATTTTGAAACTGTTTTCCCATTTGGTAGATTTTGGGGTTCTCTAATTAATTGAAAGTTAAATAATCCAGATTTATTTTGCTGTAGGAGATGGTAAATCTCCAGTGCAGCTCTGCTCTGGCACAGTGCCAAAAATGGCAGTTGGAGGTTTTAGTTGTGGTGCACACTTTAAAAAGGGTCTGGATTTCTTGTATTTCCACTGATTTTGTTCAAAATAACACGATAATCTATAAGATAAAGGCTTCAAGATATGCTGGGCCAAATTTGAGGCCAAAACAGCTAGTACTTTATTCAAAGCAGTGGTGGGAAGTTTACTCTGCCAACTTGGCAGAGTAAACTTGGTTAAAACAGACAGACTTGCTTCCCACCCCTATAGACCTGCCACCGGTCCCTATGCATATGTTAGGGACCGGCTCCTCTCGGTAAGATAGTCCTGAGAATACAGGTGCTGACCCCTACTGTTATGAATGGGCAAACGGAAATTAAAAGGGCTTTGTTTACATGTGTCTGACCAATATATTTAGAGATAGAATTGACCTTTGTGAAAGATACAGGTGATAGGGTTTGTCTATTTCTACAACATTTGAAAATATGGAAACTAGATTCACCATATTCATTTAGTTATGGCACATAGAACTTGGCCGATTGAAGCCCTGTGCATACGACGGCCACCATCTTTGTTTTGAAAAAAATCCAGTGGCAAGAAGGTGAGGCCAAATTTTCCATCTTAAAATTATCGTAGCATCCCAAAATTCTCAGGAACTCTAAAGGAGGGTCATATGTATGTACATGACTATTTTCAATAAGATTGATTAAGAATTGAAAGCAGGAGAGTTGCACGGGATTTTCGGGTGCAGGATCTCAAAACTTAGACCTATCTTTACCCCCCACAGCACAGAACAAAGACAAAGTGCCGAGTGGTGGCCCCCACTACACCCCTACGTAGCGATGACAGCCAAAAATCAGGACCTCTACGGAACTCCACAATCTATATATCAAATGAAAGGACTGAATATGTGCATACAAAGGCTTTTTGAATCAAGTTGATATTCCTAATAGAAACATTTTTATGGAAAGTTAAAAAGATAGAAAATGAATTTCTTTCTGTTGAATGATGCTTTTAGATGTTTAAAAATCGCCAAAAATCGCTAAAATCCATTTTTATAACACCAAATCATTCTTAATAAAAAATTCTAGGAGAATTGCTCTGTATATTCGTCCTGCTTGGCGAAAAATAATAAGACTTCTTCATGTGACTCAAATAGGGTGGTCTGACAGAAGCACCAAAATGACTCAAATGTTCACTCTCTGAAGTGGTAAAAAAAAAATGAAATGCAGTAAAATAGTGTACCAGTGAGTTAGAGCTATATTTTCCCTTTAATTTGGTGTAAATTTTGTGCAATTCTGTCCAACAGAACCCTCAGAATCGAATTTGCAGTACCAGGTGTTTAGCACTGTGACAGTTATAGGGAGTTTTGAGCTGTGGTTGGCTGTCATCGCTACCCTACGGCTATGGGCGGAGTTTTCCGTGGGTGGGGGCTCTCGACCTACAAATTTTAGGCTGACTTCGCTAACTAATAGTATACCGAGAACTCGAAGAACTCACCAGCTCACTAAACAGTGTTACAGCGCTTCTGTGTCTCTCAGATGCTCTCAAGATCACACACAGGGTCCGAGGCTGCCACTGGGAGGACTGGAGACTGGAGTGGGAGTGTCACAGTGTGACTCACACAGAGTGACAGACACTGAGACAGTCACAGTGTCACTGCTTTGCTGCCCAGAAAGTTGTCAAATATGGAGATCGTCTTTCCAATACACAGTCGGACTATTCCACAGTAGTGTTAAAACGTGAATGTCACAAGTAAGTTTACATCTTGCTCTCCTGAGAGCCCCAAAACTGGCAAAAGCAAATTGTCACTTGAGTTTCAGTCTGCACGTCCACCATAAATATTCGCTGGTACCAAACACAGTCGCTCCGAGAACCAGCTACTAACCTCTACCGCAGAGCAGAGCGCACTCACTCAAGAGCCAGCACTAGCTTGACTGGCAAAAGCCAAGATGGCAGCCAAAACACAAGTTGACACAACAAGTTCTGCGCCTGATATTCTTCAACCAGAAGTTATGTCGAGGGAGGAATTGATCGCAACATTACAGCAGGTTTGTAGTTAAGTCGCTCGAGCAGCCAATGATATGTTAGCCGGAAGCAAGTGAGGTCATTATAACCCGTGATCATGATGGCAAATCAAACAAGTTAAGCCGACCATGCTTGGCCCGGCCCAGCCCTGCCCACTGAGCCAGTGCCACAGTGGCAGTAGGCTACTACTCGGTTGGTGTACTCCGTAGACCTCCGAGGGTCCTGACCCTCAGAGGCAAAGGTGTCTGTAGTGTTGGTAGTTTATCTACTCAGCCAATCTGGCAGAGTGACCAATTCTCATAGAAGTACTTACTGTCAGGTCCAATGCTTCCATCAACACTTCCCTCAATGACAATGTATATCCAAAGTAGATTCACAATACACAAAGCACTTGAAATGCATGTAATAATTGATAATCCATGTGATTTTCAAATGACAAATCCCCCTCCCTTACTCCAGCAGGCTGGAATGGAAGCCATTGATGATTGAAGGTGTGATAGTGTAGGCTAACCATAAACATGTCAGATTTATTGGATATATCTTGTGCTTTGCTCATTACATGTTGCTGTACATGAAAACTTACATGTTTGTGAGTATGAGGGACAATTTCTAGAAACTGACAGTGAGTACTTTGTTCAGAACAGCCAGGTGTTTGAGCCACTATAGCCAGTAATACATGTTGCTCTCTGCCTGTAAGCAGGCAGATCTCTCGGCCTAGGTTGGTGTCGTAGTGAGGGGCGCCTCCAGCCTCGGTCAGCGGCTATTGACATTGTCAAATAGCCTGGGATCAACTGCAATGGATGTGTATTCCAGTTAATTGTTTTATTGCCCCTTTGAATAGCTCAGTTCCTGAACTCTCAACTCTGTTCCTCCATGAGAGTTCAGGAAAGCAGTACAGGTACACAGATAATAATCCAAGTTAGTAAATACTAATCTAACTTAGATAAAATCACTCATTAGGCACAATACCCAACATGTTAGTAACATCTTACTAATGTGTTAGTAGTATTAACTGACCTATTAAGGCAAGCTGACTTGACTTAGCCATGGCTAAGGGGTAGTAGTTTTGTCTAAGGGGTAGCAGTTATGTCTAAGGGGTAGTAAATTTTATCACCAGGTGGCAGTGTGGTTTGCATGAGGATTTTTATGGTACATGCATATCATGGAAAAGCCTATGAATGTCAGAATAATGGTGCTTTCAATGACTATCGACATAATAACGTCTAATACAATTCAACCTGGCATGTGATTTAACAGAATACACTTAATAAATATATATTTGTTATTGAAGGAGCAATGAAGAATAATGGAAACACCTTTTCTGTGGAAATTTAATTTACTCATATATCCACATCTTTGACATTATGATAAACCCTGAGCAACTAAGGGAGTGATCATTTTTTAACAACGGGGGGGGGGGGGCTGGTGGGTTTGAGGGGGGGTCAGAATTTTTTCAACCCCTTGACTGGGGGGGGGTCAGAATTTTTTCAACACCTCTAATGGGGGGGTCAAAATAATTTCACCTGTCTTCAGTGGAAAACCCTGCACGTTACTATAGGCTAAAAGGGGACGTTCCCACACGATTTTTGTCCCTTATGGGGGGGTCGAAAAATTTTTACCCTCCCGAGAGGGGGGTTGAAATTTTTTCGCGCGTCCGCGTGCAAACCCACCAGCCCCCCTGTTGTTAAAAAATGATCACTCCCTAAGTTCACGGGTTGCAAAGAAATGGACAGGCTCTGTTCTGGATGTCTTAACCTATGTGGAGTTTACAATTACCATTTCAGAATTAAGAGAATTGCTATGTTGCTTGAAAGTCTATGTAGTTAGTAGAAAAGTCTAAAGCAAGTCAGGAGAAATCAGGCAAGTCGGGCATTTTTCCTAAGGGTTAGATGTAAACTCCAAAGAAAACTTCGGTGGTTTGGGGACGTGCAAACTCCCAACCTGGGTTAGCAAGTCCAATAAATGTTAGGCGAAAGGCCTAAGATATTCAGAATACTTTTTTGTGTGTAGTTTAAAAGTGGAGGAACCCTTATGATTATATCATGGTCAGCTCTTTGATAGGCTGACTTTCGTTACCAGTGACAGAAGGTCAGCCCATCAAAGGCTGACCATGGTCACTAGGCCAGTATGGAATTAGCACATACAGAATCAGGAAGGGTTAGGAAAAAGTGCTTTAAAATATTCAATTTCAGCCATGAGCCATTTCAAAATTGGGTCGATTTAGAAGTAGACAAATTGAGCTATCTGAAACAGTTGAAAAAATCACAAAATTCCAAGTATTAGTGCTTCAAAAAGTTTTCACAAGGCCATGTTAGCGCTACTTTCACCCAGTTATAAACTAGAGCTATCTCTGCCTCTCTACTGGACTACGAGAGGCAGAGTTCCCCAGCCTACCTTTGAAAGGACTATTGCTGAGTATTGGACAGATTTTTTGGGACAATACGACGGGTTTTGATTGATATGTATAACATCTTAAAATAATCATTTTAAAATTTCAAAACAATTTTTTTTATTCTATGAGTATGGAGTAGGGACAGTATATTCGGGTTGTTGTCCTTTCAAATTCTATAAGAAGAGAGTGATATAATCATGGACCATGGTTTAATTGTACCTGCATCTGTTGAATTGTCCTGTCCCACAGATCACAAAATCTGTTGAATTGTGTTACAGTAGGCCAAAAAAAATAAATTGTTTGTTTCAGGTAACCCGACCCTACCTAGCAAAACAGGGCCGACCCTAATTTTGTTCTCCATTTTTGAAGAAATTATAGCCTATTAGGTACTTTTTCAGTCAATTTAGTTGTCTGTGAGTTGCTGTGACTCGTCTGTGAGTCACCATGACTTGTTGCGAGTCTTTGTGGCAGTTAAAAACATTTTACAAAATAAAAAAAAATCCGACCTACCAGTACCCTACCTAATTTTTTTTCAGCATTTTACCTCAAACAAATGATTTCTTTTTTTTCACCTTTTGGCAGCCCAGGCGAACTGCCGATCTGTCCCGCATCCTTTTGATCTAGATAAGAATCTGATTGAAGAGGGTTCTGTATTCACTCTCCAACTGATATTAGGTGGTAATACAGCAGTACTGCCTGTGCTGGGAGAACTAGCTCACTACCCAGGTACGTACTGTTTACAGCGCCACCCTCTACTGGAGTGCGTCACTGTCTTAGTGCCGGCCATAGCGTACATCTGTACTTATAATATTATTGCGCAAGTGATGTGGCTGAGTTATTAGGCTTGTGACCTGCTGTAAAATATAATCCCCTAAATGTTCAGCCAAAAACCTATCAAAACCCTTGTAAATGTATACATTTCATCAAAAGATTGGATATATGACCAAATCTAAAAAGTTCTTTAATTGGATTAGTAGTATTTGTGGAGAAATATGATTTTTATACCTCCACTGTCAGTGAATTCTCAGGATACATCCTCGCCGATAGAAATGGGTTTGTTTTAATCTGTGTTTGGGCATCTAGAGGGAATTTGGGGATTTAATCACTGTTACTGCGCCCCCCCCTTTGCCCAGTACTTAAGAGTTTAACTACATATTTTGGACCCCAAAATGTGTCAAAAAATAGGGGGTGCGCCCCCTCCTTTTGGGCCACGCCCCCTCTTTTTACAAATCCCGGATCCGCCACTGAGAATAGTCACAAATATCCAAACGATGTCACACTTTTTTGGCCCATTTTTCACCCCCCCCCCATGTCAAGCTTCATTAAGTATTCCCTGACCCCCATGTGTGATGTCACCCCATCCCCCCACTATTTTAACATTATATAAAACCTACTTGAATTATGTTTTAAAAGGAAGAATGTCACCTAGCACTACAAGCGCACTATACACTATAGCACAAACGAAAACCCCTAGCATCCCTTGAGCCTCTTCAAGTTGAAGTGGGAAGGGGGGTACTCCCAAAACCTTGGATTTTGTCTGTATGTTCGGGCCCTCAAGTGCCCTTAATTAGGTGATTATGTGTCTTGGCATTTCCCCTGAAAAGAACCCAAAGTTTGAAATATTTACTCCCATGATAACGGTGCTACACAGTGAAACTATAGAAAACATACAGTTTTGGCCTCTATAAGCAAAGGGGCCATCCATAAATGACGTCATGCCAAGTTTGACCATTTTTGACCTCCTACCTCGTCTGTTGCCTGACCCCTCCCCCCATGCAGCATGTCATTTGTGGATGGCCCCTAGAAGTGTGATTGATATCCAATTTATTTCGATTTCGATTATCACCATTTTTGTCTCGATATTTTAATTATATCGAGTATTTAGATACAGACCAAAATGGCCTTGCTATGGGCCCTTTACCAGTGAAAGAATTTTTCAAATACTCCAATTAGACGAAAAGTTAGAGCTAATTGTATAATCTTAATCTTAGACGAAAGATTTATCCAATTGAAATAACTTTTGCTGTCATTGAACATTTTAATACTTGATAGTTTTCATATTGCAATACATTTTAGTCCATAACTCTGGTTCTAATAGGAGTATTTACAAAATTCTTTCAGCCTTTGCTCTTTATGAGGAAAGAGAGATTGTATCGATATATCTGTTTTAACGATGCGATTTACGATATTTTGTAAATGATGATATATCGATTTAGGAGGTATCGATGACACTACTAATGGCCCCTAAGGGTATTGATTCAGAATAAGGGCCAATAAGGGCCTAAAAGAAGAATGCCCCCAAAACTTTGGATATCAGGGATGTAAGTTGTCAGAATTTTCTCTGATTTCAGAATTTTCAGAATTCAACATACCCATATGTATATATTTACCCAAATTTACTTTCTTGGATCAATGTTTTGTAGTATTCTACAATTGTGAATACATTAAAAAAAATTATATGTATTTTCCAGAGATGTAAGTTGTCAGGGAATTCCCTGAAAATAGGGATTTCAAAAACTCATAGATCCATATACATGTATTTTGGGGAAGGACATTGATTGTAATACAGTCATGCACATTGCATATATACACCCTGTGATAATAGTTTTTCAGGGATTTTCTCAATACCCGACTTACATCTGTTTTTCAGAATTTGTCATACACACTGTCTTACATCCATGGGATATTATCTGTGGGTTGTATGCTTGATTACCATATTAAGACGTAATAAGCGCCCAGTGTGCTAATAAAATGGTCCTCCAGTAGTTAAGAGTTCAACTGACTCTAAAGTTGCGAAAAATTGCCATACCATACCAGGTATTTCTAGTCTGAAAAATAGCCTCAAATGGGGGTGGGCACTATAATAGGGGAAGGGCGCTTTAGTGGTAGGTGTAATGACCCAACCGATGACCCGCACGCAAACCCACCGCCCCCCGTTGTTAAAAAAATGATCACTCCCTTACCGGTGTAGGGGCCGGCATCATTGTATATATATTAGTGCCGTTCATCCGAGAGACGTGTTCGTGTGGTGCTTGTTCCTTCTATGCTAGCTAGGTGTCGCTTTGCGATACCTCGTTGGTACAAGAGGGGGCAGCACCATGCCTCGCGTCCAGCTCCTACTAAGGAGCCGGACGAGCGGCAGAAGGGGACTGGACATGGTCCAGTCCAGACGCTAGTACTTTGTTATCAAAGAGATCTAATAAAGTCCTACCCGAGAGGTAGGGGTTTCTGGGGCTTTGCCCAACCCGAACTATTCGTGTTGTGTTGGTACATCTAGTGGTAAGCGAGCCAAAGAGCCACCCAACATATAAGTCGATACGAACCATTACACTGGTGCCGTGACCAGTTGGTTCGGGGGTGGTGCGCGGCCACATTGGCCGAAAGCCTCGGGAAACCCGAAGCGGATCCCCCCAGCCCTGGGCTAGAGGGATTCGAAGAGGATGATTACACATCCCAGCATCTGTTGTTAGACTGGAAACCCGGTCAACAACAAATGTTTAATCAGGAGGGTGTACGAAATATTTTTTCTACACCCGACCTGATGGACAATGCCACCAGAGATGGCATCGTAAAATTGTATCCGGCTACACCCCAAACAGGAGTACCGGATACCGGATTGTTTAGGGGTGTGTTAAGACCCCCAACTTTAGACTTGAGCGATTGGTCCCAAGTTATAACTAGCAGACGCCAGCTAGGTCCTATGGTACCAACGGGCTCGGCTAGCGGCTTGGGTACACCAATTGCACAAAGCCCTATGCAGCGTACTGCAACCCCCCAGGGTTCAGCACCAGGTGGTGGAAACGAAGTAGCCCCACTAATGACATCGTCGGATCATGACAGCGACGATGGCAAAACCATAAGGGACGCAATAGTCCCAGGCGCGAAAGCAAAAAATAAGCCTAGTGGTACCGGACCGAAAAGCTCGGAAAGGCATCACCTAGGCCGATCTCTAGACGAAGGCTTGTCTGACTCCATGTTTAACCCTGGAGGCAGTCGCAAGTCTATCTACGGACGTCGGATGGGTCCCGGGTATAAAAATACCCAGGCCTATTTGAAAGCCAAGGAACAGGTAGAGTTGCAGGCTAAGAGGCAACATGAACAATTCATGTTAGCCCAATCCAAAATAGAAGAGGAAGCTAAGTCTCGGATCGGAAAATTACGATCCGTTGAGCAGGAGGCGATTCTAAAAGAATCCGACCTCAAATATCGTCTATCCTCCGTATCCCATCAGTTGGAGCGGAAGTAGAGAGACGCACAGGAAAAAGAAAAAAGGCTGGCTGAGTTGGAAATCGAGGAAGCCAGTAAACTTAGAGCAATCGACAAGGCTAGGGCCGAGGAGGTTGCTAAGGCTCGGGATGTAAATAAATTACAAACGGAGTTGCACGCAATGGAGGAGAAGCTTAAGAAACTTCAACTCCGGAAGGCTGAGACAGAAGCCAAGATGGTCTCGGAACAAGCCGAGATCAGGAAGGAGACCAGTGAATATAACAAGTCTCAGAAAGAGAAGGGTGAAAAGTACCGCCTACTTAAGGATACTTTTAAGCGAGAGGCAATTATCGCCCAAGAAGAAAGAAACCGAGCTGTGGCGGAAAATGAAAAGATTCGATCCGAAATCTTGGCAGAAAACGCACAGCTAAGGGAGGAACAGCGAAACCTGACTACAGACGTAGCTACCCTCACAATAAATAAGTCTGCTATGGAGAGTTATTTACAGGAGCAAGAGCAAACGCATGCCCCTCCGGCGAGTAGGGATACAAACCCGAACTCGACGTTCGTGAAACAGGGCGACCCAGTCTCCTGTTCTACACCGAAGAATCCGCAGTATAATCCTTTTGTAAATGATAATGCTTCGCGGAATGTAGATCAAGGGGGCGTTTACATCAGAACCCAGGATAAGCATGGCCGAACTAGTAGAGTCCGGATAAGTGAAGTGCCCATAGTCCACAACCTGGACCCGGACTATACCCCTAGAGAGGCTTCCGATAGTAGTGCGGAGACCAGTGGATTCCACATTCATGTGGATCCGAGTAACGACCCGGGGCTGGGTGCTGGTAATGACAACACCCAACCCAATCCATCGAACGATGGCAGCCAGTCAACGGGAAACCAGCCATCCGACGGCGGTTACCAAGGTGCGCAAGGGGGGGGCGGTGCTTCGGGTGCCACAGGCTATAGCGGTACCTCGGGTACCGGCCCCAACCAGGGTGGTGCGAGCTATACGAACCACAGTGGTACACAGTGGACGTATACACAACCTCCACCACCGCCTCCACCGGGCAATTCGAGCTTCGGTGGTATAGGGGGCAATCGAACCTTGAATGAAACCAAGGCGATTGAATGGAGCAAACAGCAATGCACTAGATTGATGTATGCTCACAATTCTGCCCGAAGGGTAGCCGTTATTCCTAGAGAATATGACGGTACTCGGCCATGGAAAGAGTGGTTTGAAGATTTCATCGATGTGATGAATTGTAATGGATGGACCCCATACGAGGCCAAGCCACATCTGGTGAGATGTCTGAAAGGCAGGCCGGGTCGCATGGCTGTAGAGCAATGGCGAACCTGGTACGGCCTCGTTGGGAGTTTTGAGCAGTTAGTAGAAACTGCTAGTGGACTGTTATGCAACATGGTCAAGGAGGACCCGATGGTCCGTTTTAAGAAACGCACACAGAAGCCGAATGAAGCTTTCAGAGCATACGGTATGGAACTCCATGCCCTGCTAAGTAAGGCCAGACCCGGTACTGAAAACCAGGACTGGTATATGGACGATTTGATCACACAATTCGTCAAGGGTCTAAGAGACCGAGATGAACAATTAGCAGCGAGGGATGCCTGGAAAGAAGGCATAACACTACACGGCATATTTAATGGTATAGATATGGCCGTGAAGAAGCGAGCTATGTTAGCTGGGGACATACCTAATGCCAGCGGCTTGGTACCCCTGGCATTGGTGACCCAGCAGTCTGAGGTAAATACTCCCTCAGACGACTTCGAGTTGATTGATATCGAACAGGAAGACGGCACCTTCTGTTCGATGCAATTAAGGAAGAATACTTCAGGTAGGAAGTATATTCCCAGGAAATCTTTCAATAAACCAAGGGACTCTAGACCTTCATCCGAGGTCAAGAGTGACCCGAAGGCTGTCGAGAAGGCGGTCAAGCCCACTGTAAGCGCTGACAAAGCGAAGAGTCAGTCCCCGGACATGACCAAACTTCTGGAAGACATGTGTAAGAAAATTACAGATGCCATCCAAGCCAATCGGCAAAGACCCCGGGTGGATCGCCGAACGGTTAAGTGTTTCAGGTGCCAGCGCATGGGACACTACTCATCTGAATGTACCGCTACTAAGCCGGTAATGGCTGCCTTCTATGAAGCCGAAGACGACGGCGTAGGAAGGGAGAATGCTACGGATTCCACAGATGTGGAAAACTAGTGGGGGTTGTGTCAACGGCATCTGACATAGCCCCGAGTGGGAACGAATGCCAAAATGCTACCGGGGGTGTCCCGGTGGAAGATTTCGAGTCAATTACACCTGGAGGCCGGGTGGCTGTGGGTGCGCACCCCTGCACCTCGGCCGGGGCCAGGGACCCTAGTGTTGATATGTGCAGGAGCGATCATATGGAGGCGAGTGGCCGCACTAGGGGAGAGGAAGGATGGATCAAAGAGTTGATTCGAGTGTGTGGGACACGCCTTCCCCCAAGTCATCCGTGTCTGGAATTCCTGAGAGGACTCGGATTGAATCTTGGTGATTCGGGAGACTTTCACCAGTTTACCAGTAACCCCTCGCCTTTAGGGGGGAGACGGTGGTATGTACCCATATCTGTGGAAGGCCGGGTGGGGGAATTCTTAGTGGATACCGGAGCTAGTCATTCATGTGTGTCCAAAAGATTCTTCGATTCGGTGGCCGGCAGCCATGAGAACCTCAAAACGGGGGTAAATGCTTGCACGGCCGACGGAAGCAGTATGCGTACATTTGGTAGGACGTTTATGCCTATCCGTATAGGAGGCAAAGAATTTGTTCTTTCGCCAACTATAGCAGAGGTTAGTGATGACGGAATCCTCGGATTGGATTTTGCAAGCTTATACGGGGCCGTCTTGGACCCGAGGGACGGCACGATGGGTATACAGAGCCCGTATGGCTTGCATGTCCAATGCGTATTGAGACAGGTGTCTTCGGTCGCATCAGTGATACATACGGTGAAGATCCCACCGGGTACCACTTGCGATGTCCTTTGTGGCGGGTCCATGGCTCAAAGGAATGAAACTGGAGTCTACGAACCCGACACGGTGTATTTGTCAAGCATCGGGTTAGACTCAGTGGATACATTAGTGGCTAATGCAGCTTGGTCTGTATTACCCATAACTAACCGAAGTGGTTCGGTGGTTTATTTGAGGCGAGGCGACAGTGTTGGAAGGATGAGTTCGGTAGAACATGTCGCCGAGGCTAAATTTAACAAACCACTAAACCCAGTTAGTCAGCATCCCATGGATGAAGAATTCCAAAAGCTGATTGATCAGTCAGATTTAAAGAATACGGACGATAAGGATTGCCTAGCGAGACTTCTACAAAAGTACGAAGGTGCTTTTGGTAGGGAAGGAGGCCCGGTGGGTAGATCCGATAAGGTGTTGCACACCATAGATGTGGGCAACGAGAAACCTTTTAAAATCCCGTATCGTAGACTTCCTCTCAAGAAGAAGTTGATTTGTGAAGAGCAAATACAAAAACAGTTGGACCTAGGGGTAATCGTGCCCAGCTCGAGTCCCTGGTCCAGCCCTGTTTGTATGACTACTAAGAAAGACGGTACAATCCGCTTTTGTGTCGACTACCGGAAATTGAACGGTATAACAAAGAAGAACTCGTATCCTTTACCAAGGATAGACGAGACTTTAGATAGCTTGGGCGGAAACCAATGGTTCTGTACCTTGGATTTACAGTCCGGATATTGGCAAATACCAATGCACCCCAATGACAAGGAGAAGACAGCGTTCTCCAGTCATATGGGGCTATTCGAGTATAATGTCTTACCCTTCGGATTGTGTAACGCCCCCGCTACATTCGAGGCTATGATGGAATCCTTACTGAGTGACCTTTTGTGGAAGAAATGCCTGGTTTACTTGGATGATGTGGTCGTGTTCGGCAAGTCATTCAAGGAATGCCTGGCGAATCTGCAATTAGTCCTCGACCGGATACTATCAAACGGTCTTAAACTTAAACCCAAGAAATGTAATTTGTTTAAGAAAACCATTACATACTTGGGAAGGATCATTACTCCTAACGGGGTGAGTGCGGATCCGGAAAAATTAGAAGCTGTAGAAAATTGGGAAAGACCCACGAGTGCTAAGGAGGTGAGATCATTTTTAGGATTTTGTTCCTATTATCGTGATTTCATACCGAATTACTCTCGTGTCAGCTTCCCCATGCAGTGCTTAGCTCACTGGACCCCGGGTAGGGCACGGGACCCATTCCCATGGACCAGCGAGCAAGAAGAGTCTTTTAATAAAATAAAAGATTTATTTAGGAATACACCCGTGTTGAAATATCCCACTCCCGAGGGACATTTCATCTTAGACACCGATGCGAGCAATGATGCGATTGGGGCAGCTCTCTCTCAGGTCCAAGAGGGAGTCGAAGTGCCAATAGCATTTGCTAGCAACACGTTAAGCAAGACACAGCGAAATTATTGTACCACCAAGCGAGAACTCCTCGCTGTGGTGGTGTATACGAAGAAGTTCAAGCATTTCCTTTGGGGAAGTGACTTTACTTTAAGAACAGACCATTCATCTCTTAGGTGGCTCCTTAACTTTAAGGACGCCGAGGGGATGATTGGACGTTGGTTAGCTCACCTATCCGAATTCGGATTAGAGCATAAACAAATAGAGCACCGACCCGGTGCTAAACACATCAATGCGGATGCCTTGTCAAGACGGCCTATCCGAAGGTGCCAAAATGCCACATGTGAAGACTGCGGGGCCCACAATGCTGTGGTAGCCGGGCTGGTATTTAATTATACCACCCCCCGTATCCCCTGGGAGGAGGCTGTATGCAGCTATCTCGATTGGTCCTCGGAGACCATCAAGAAGTTTCAACAGTCAGACCCCACCACTGCGCGCATAATGGAATACCTACGGTCAGGTATTAAACCGGCAAGGCCTCTAGTTTCCCTGGAGGATAGGGAAGCGAGGCGATTGCTAGCTCAATGGACCGAGCTAGAGATCCGAGACGGCATACTATGTAGGTGGAAGACAACTCCCACCAACGGTAGGCTGTTGCAAATAGTGATACCCGCCCCGATGAGGAGGGATATCATGTATTATTGCCATGGCCACCAAACGAGTGGCCATTTCGGTAAGAAGAGGTCAATAGAGCGTCTACAAAGGCGTTACTACTGGCCCGGTATGAGAGGCGACCTGCTCCGGTGGATCGCCACTTGCCCGGATTGTTGTAAAAACAAACCGGGACCCGGCCTGGGTAAGCAACCCTTATCACAGGAATTGTTTGGTGTCAGATTCGCTCGAGTAGCGATAGACATCATCAGTGGGATTAAGACGACGCCGCGAGACAATACTTGTATGATGGTCGTAACCGACTATTATACTAAGTACACTCGGGTGTTCCCCCTTCCTAACCACAAAGCCGCCACATGCGTGGAGGCATTTGTGAAAGGCTGGGTGCTGCATTTGGGTGTTCCCCTTATGATGCACAGTGACCAAGGAAGGGAGTTCGAGTCAGAACTTTGGCAGGAAATGTGCCATTACCTAGCCATTTGTAAGACCCGAACAAACCCGTACCGACCACAGTCGGATGGGCAGGTAGAGCGCTTCAATAGAACCCTCATACAAGTACTAAAGCCCCTGGTTAATACCCACCAGGATGACTGGGATGAACAGTGCGAGTTTGTAGTACATGCCTACAACAACACTGTCCATTCATCAACTAACTGCACCCCAAACATGCTAGTGTTCGGCGAGGACATCATAATGCCCGCCGACTTAGTGTATGGAGTGGTTGGAATAGACCCGGAGGCGCCCTGCACGGTGCTGTTTGTAGAGTCATTAAGGGACCGGTTCAAACAGGCATACGAGGCCGTTCGGAAAGAACTGCTGAAGAGTGCGAAGTGGCAGAAGGTGGGCTATGACACCAATGCTAAACGAATTCGTTTTAATGTTGGGGACAAAGTACTAAGGTACTACGAGCCGCTGGATAAGCTGAAGCTCGTAACGCCTTGGGAAGGTCCGTTTAAAATCGTTCGTGTCATCTCCGAGTCCACGGTGATGATAGAGGACTGCCTGACGGGTAGAAATGGAAGACAAATGTCGGAAAACTTCGGCCCTGGAAGGGGCGCGAAGAGGCGGAGAGGGAGTTCGGCTACAAACCACCTGTATCTGTCCCTAGTGGACCGAGCGTGGTAGTACCGACGAAGCGCCCTAGAGGCCGGCCGAGAAAGACGCCGGGAGACGAGGTTATGGAAAAAAAGAAGACGAAGGCCAGGAAACGACCTAATCGTAAGAAATGGAAGAAAGTCTCGCTGAGTGAAGGCATTACGTATGGGAAGGGTCCCGCTTTGACTAAGCGAGATCCAGAAAAGGCCGTACGTAAAGCCGGGAAAAATAAAATGCTAACCGAAGGCGTTAGACGCAGTCCCCGGTTGAGGTCTGCTGTAACCTAACTCAGTACACAACGAGCTGCTGCGTGTTGTCCGCCATAGGCAGGCAACATACGTTCCACGGCTAGAGATGTCGAACGCGCCCTCCCCGGGTGGCTGTATCCCGTGAGTGGCAGTCGGATTAACCGGTACATTCGCTTTGAAGCGTTGTATACACCGCCAAGCTCCAGACGATAGCACTCGGGTAGTAGGCCGCGTCTCACATGTCGAGTCGAATGTTGGTTCGGATCTAGTTCCCTAGGTGGCGCTGCTGGTGTGGCGGGAAAGCGCGGAACTAGGTCACCGGATAGCCATGGCGGGATCTCGCGAGACGAGAGGTCTGACGTCATACTGGTCATAACTAGAGCGGACTCGTGGTGGTTAGACGCCACCCGTTTTTGCTCTAGTTATTTGTCGGCGGTTGTACAGCCTGTAGCTGTCGTGTTAGCCTAGCTAAACCAAACCTTCTCTGTTGGACGAATCCTTCGGGAGGAGTCCAACAAAACTTGCCAATTTATTTTGGAAGTCGGACCCGGTGCCATGGCACAGGGAACGATTGACGCTGCGCGTCAAACTGCCAACATTCCGTTGGAACAAGACGAGGACCCGAAGGTCTCGTCTCGGGTCGAGGAATCTATGGATTCTTCGACAGAGGAGGCCGCCCGGACGCTCTCGGCTATGGCCGAGGCAACCGACCGGGAGAGAATGCCACCTCCACCACCGCCACGCCCGGAGCGCCCGTCTACAACAGCCGCTTCGGGTAGCAAAGTGGATGTCCTGGACATTCCAATGTATCCTCCGGGATTCAGGACTCAGATCAGACGTCTAGCACACGTTGATCGCCAGGAAGGTATCGTGTACACCTCCTGGGGTACGTACATCCCTATGCACGCCTCCATGTTCGGATGCAGGCCCATGGCGGTGGAAGAGGGCGTGCCCGAGCCCATACCAGATGATCTCAAGACTCTGGTAATGGACTCGTGCAGTGACGAGCTGGCTGACAACATGCCAGTTTCTTGGCTCCGCAACTATCTGAGGTTGGCGGAGAATATGGCGACTAACGAGAATTTAGCTCGAGCCGTCTTGATCTCTGCGGGCATCATCCAGAAGGCCGCGGAGTTAAGGGAGTCCGAATCCGACATGGATACAGACTCCACAGTTACCTTGTCGTCGGTGGAATCCGACCGGGTCAAGCGATTGACCCGTAAACCTGCGCCTCAGGGTCCTCTCACCGAGAGCGATCTGCAGGTTGAGGATGTCCGCATCGCCGTCGAGAGGTCCATAACCGAGACCGACCCAGCTGCCGACATCCCGGAGGCACCTGGCGAGATCTCGGAAGAGGACATCTCGCGCCAGCAGGCTGCTGTAGAGGCAAAGCGAGCCGAGCTTGCCAAGCAGCAGAAGGAGCTCACCGCGGCTCGCCGGGCCCATCGCAAGCAGCAGGCCCAACAAAAAGCTGAGATCTCTTCCGACTCTGACTCCCCGGTCAGCGGAAGGAGGAGCCCTCGGACAGTGGACAGGAGCCGACGCGAGTCGGATTCCAGTCCTGAAGTTCCGGCCCAACCGACTAAGGTTGTGCGCCGGAAGAAAAAGAATGGAGCGAAAGCGTCTCCGGCAGAGCCCACGCCCCCCACCAAGCCGAGGGGTAAGGGCAAACCGAAGACGCCCGCTCCCACTCCTACAACCACCACGGTAGCCACCTCGGTTACTGCATCTTCTGCAGCCAGCACGTCGGGTGCAAAGGCCAAGTCCTCTACCAAGGCTTCGACTGGTACCACCACCTCCAGCCGAGCCAGCCGTAGGGGAGCTAACATATACACGGACAGTGAGGAAAGCGAAAGCGATCCAGAGCTGCCCGAGTCTGCCAAATCTGATTTGGAGTCCGTGACAACGTGGGAAGAAATGACCACGGATGTTCCCAAGGACGACAATCAGAAGTGGATGTGGAAGAATGCAGCCGAGGGGTTCAAGGAACGGACTCCCCGCTGCTTCGCGGACTGTGCTTACGACACAGTCCACTACATGTGTCCGAGCGCCGTCAATAAGGACGGTGACAGCGATGACGAGGAGTGGATGAAGTCCGGCCCCTCGGATACGCCAGTAGGCAAGTTCTACCTGATTTGGATTGACCAGCTCAAGTCCAAATTAGGCTCAGTCTATAGCTACGAGGCCCGGACGAAAGTCCAGTGGGCAATGACTCAATGGGGACCAACCGGCAACCGCCGAAGGTGCCCGTTCGAGTCTTGCCAGCTGGCTCTCACGGGTGAGAAGGTGTTCGAGACGAAGCCCCGCTTCGCTCGGCACATCGTCGAATACCATATGCATCACAAGCCTGTGATGATGTGTGTGCTCGGGGACCGCCCGAGTAAACATTGTGATGGCTCGTTCAGCACTCACCGGCGCCGAGACATGGCTCTGCACTTGCAGAAGGCCCATGGCATCGGCCTGGAGAAAACCAGGAAACGAGCCATCAAGTGCTTCAGCGAGCTCCTTGCTAATTGGTCCGCGCTGAGCATTAAAGAAGTGAAAGAGCAGGCATTCGAGACCGGATTCTGCTCGTGGAAGAGCGGCAACTTGCTGACGTACTTCCAGACGAACTCCTCGTCCACGAAATTCGGGATGCCCAGTGAGGTGCACCTGAAGGTGAAAAAGTGGCGAGGAGACGACAAGCGAGAGAAGGCTAAAGCCCGCTCTAAAGGTCCAAACGGAGGCACAGTCACGACTACTGCTTCCAAGAGGACCCGAGCAGACCGGTCCGTGAGCCCTTCGGGTGGCAAGGACCAGCCCAGACCAGCCAACCCAGCTGATCGTCGCGAGTCGGGACAACAAGTCTCGGCTCTGGATATGCCTGGCAACCAGGCCCGCAGGTCGGGTAGCCAGGCGACCACACCGGCGACTCCAGCCACCTCCACACCTGCACCCGCGGAACAACGCCCGGGCGAAGCCTCTGGCGGCCTGGATGATGGGGGCGAACTCTTCGCTCCCCCATCCGGGTATTCCACTTGGTGGGCTGGAGAGGGATCCTCCGGCAAGCGCCCCACGTACAGCGAGTACGCGGCAAAGTTCCCTTCAATGGGACCGGCTGGACCCGAGTCGCAGGTCCTTACCTCCTTGGGCCGGGCCAAAACCCGTGGTAGAGGCCGCGGTGGGCTGGAGTCCACCCGAGGCTCCCCGGGTGGTGGCCGAGGCCGAGGAGGCATCACGGTGGAGGGCCCGTCTGCTCCTCCAACAGGCACCCCGCCTGTCTCAGTGGAGGCCCCCGCGCCACCACCAGTGATAGTTCCACCGACGGGCCCTCGGGTACCCCTAATGGAACTGATCTCCGGTACCCTGTCAGGTCTTCAGGATCCGAATACGTTCGTCGACCACCGCGATGTCCGAACGGTTCAGATCCAGAATGACCTGATGGCAGAATGGCAGGCATTGCACCGCCAGCAGTCTGTTGACTACTGGCGTGTGATGACTGAAGCCACCGTCAATCTGGTCTACGAGATCCAGAGGCGGGAGGAAGAGAAAATAAGGGAGCTGGAAAGGAAGAAGGTCGAGGAAGCCCTCGAGTCCTGCCGGCGGAAGCAGAAGGAAGCCGAAAAGCTTAAAGAGTTTCACGAAGCTGAAAACTCCAGATACATCCATCGGTTTAAGGAGGCTGACCTCAAGTTTTTCCTGGCATTCGGGAAACATCTGGAGGAGTGGGACGGCTTACCGTCGTCTCTTATCTTTGCACCAGATGTACCACCGAATGCCCCAACGGTCCCGGCTACTCCACCGGTTCCGGCCACTCCACCGGTCCCGGCTGCTCCGCCGATTCCGGCAGCTCTCCTGCTCCCGCCCCCCACTTGGAACACCCGGGCTGTCCCAACTGCCACGGTTGCTGCACCAGCATCCGAGGCAATGGACAGTCCATCCGCAGTGATGAGGGCCTTGAGCTTGGGGAGCGAGACTCCCAGCGAGGCTTCAGCGGCGCTCTCTACGAGCAGCTGTAGCAGCTCGGCTCCATCTGCCTCAGTGGAGCCGGCTGAGAAGATGGACACAGATCCGGAAGATCTTTGAGTGTCCATCTGTTGGTGTCTTCTTGTACCCGAGGGTAAATGCATTTAGTATGCCAGAGGCACTGTTCCTTACGCTGGACTCCTGATACCTGGAACGTAACCTGCAGCGAGGATGGACGCTAACCCGAATACCCAAAGGACTACCACATCTAACCGGGTCTCCATCTTCCCATCTTCATCAGGGCACATCATAACAGCAACGTGGTTTGCCACCACACACATGTCGCCGGGTGGAGCTGCAGAAACCAGTCGTTCCAGGTTCGCCGGAAGTCCGGTATATTGTAAGGGTGATCCTGCTACCCTGGTAGGACACCTATATTTCATATTTTGTATAAATCTATTTTTATATCGTATATTATATTCTTGTAAGTAAAAGTACTCAAAATTTTTTCTCGGGTTATTTACCCCACCTCGGGTCGGTAAAAACATTGTAAAAATTTATTAATATCACCTTACTACACATCCAATATTCTTCGTCGCGTCTCATGTTTAATAATAACACACTTGTAACATTACCACCATAGGTCGATGGTCCATAAGGGGCCACTTCCTATTTTTGTTATTATTTATAAACACTTCGGGTTATATACGATGATGCCTTATTATGTACATATAACTTATAATGCCCCTTAAATGTTCTATATTTAATACGAACTGTGTATATATAGACTTACCTATTTATTTATAACACCACTGTATAAAGTCAACAATAGTTACTTATTAATTACACCCAACCCTAGGTAAAGTCTAGTGGGGGTGGTGTAGGGGCCGGCATCATTGTATATATATTAGTGCCGTTCATCCGAGAGACGTGTTCGTGTGGTGCTTGTTCCTTCTATGCTAGCTAGGTGTCGCTTTGCGATACCTCGTTGGTACAAGAGGGGGCAGCACCATGCCTCGCGTCCAGCTCCTACTAAGGAGCCGGACGAGCGGCAGAAGGGGACTGGACATGGTCCAGTCCAGACGCTAGTACTTTGTTATCAAAGAGATCTAATAAAGTCCTACCCGAGAGGTAGGGGTTTCTGGGGCTTTGCCCAACCCGAACTATTCGTGTTGTGTTGGTACATCTAGTGGTAAGCGAGCCAAAGAGCCACCCAACATATAAGTCGATACGAACCATTACACCACTAATCAAAAGGTAATACAGTCAGGTCTGGTTAGTGAATCAATTAAATTTCGAAGACCGATATATTGAGACAGTACTGTAAATTCTCTTGGCTAGTACCAGAACCCAATTGAAAGTGCAGCTTATGGGAGGTTCCCAAAGTCCGTGTGCGGCTTATATGAGGGTGGGGCTAATACGAGAGAATTTACGGTATTACCCCGCCTATAGGCTATTAGACACATCTACTGTTATAGGCAATTCTTTAAGGTGCAGTAAGCTTGACTGTTATATGCAAGGTTCTATGACAACATTGAATAAGAAAGGAATCAAATTAAGTCATTATCTTTGGTTTTTTTTTTCAGAAAAAAGTTGACCAATGCGACATCGGAAGCCTAGAAAAGGAAAGACTTGTTGAACTGTACTACAAAAGTGTCCTTCCTATGCCACAACGAAAGTACCGTTTGAACAGACGAGGTCAGTTCGCAACAAAACACCAAGTCGTCATGGGGAAAAGCCGTAAGAGAACATTTGAAAAGATTTCTGTCGCTGATTCGACCACAAACAGGTGAGTACAAAAAAGGACCATGTAACTTGATTCCCAACTTCCAAAGAGATCGAATTTCTGCCCTTCTTGTTAGTAATGCCCTTCCCTTGATTTAGTGGACCGTAATCTCTCGCGTAGAAGACGCAGTGCACGTAGAAGACGCACCCCCCAACTCAGGAAAGACTGGTTCGCGTATAAGACGCACCTCTTAGGGGTGAATTTTGTAAATTCAGTACTGTTCTATAGTAAAAATACCCCGCGTATAAGACGCACCCCCTTCTTGGCGAAAACCTATAAGACGCACCTGGCCTTTGTTTGGCGTATAATACGCGTCTTATACGCAGGAGATTACGGTACTGAGAACACCATCTCTTTTGGAGCTTTCTACAGACCACAAAAAGGCCCAGTTTTAACGATTTTGGTTTTTTTAACGCTTATGTCGAAATCGATTATAGTATTCAAATCTTCAAGTCACAGGCAAGACCTAAGTTACCTGGTTCAGTTCATTCCAGGGGTGTGAATGTGGGGAGGTGGGAGTGTTGGTGATTATGTGAAAACTGAAACTACTTCAAAGCATGCCCATACAGTATTCGAAAAAAATACTAGCAGAACTTTTGGAGTTTCAAGCAAGTACTGCTGCTGTCCTTTTTTCAGATTTGAAGATGCAAAAGCTTACCATACCAAACGTCTTGAAAGATCTTCAACAATAAATGGTGTAATGTTATGCATTTGATTTTTTTTCTAAATTTTCAGCTCATTACAGTCAAAAGGCTTGATAACCTCCTTTAGCCTTCCCCCTTCTACGCCACCTGCTGACCGTCTGAAACCTCCACCAGTCAATACAGAACGCAAGATCATCCGCCTCAACTCTAAGTCCTCTGACTCAAGTCTGTCTGGAGTTGTGATCAAAGACAGGACGACCGTGAATAAATCAGGAAATGAATCATCAGCAGCTAAAAGTAGCTCATACACTGGCTGTGTTAGCCAAAGTTCTCCTGAATCCACAACAGACAAACCCAAATCGTTCAAGGTCAATCGTATCACCTTTTCATCTGATTCGCCAACTACTACCTCTACGAAAGAAACGCCTCCAACTAAAATGGACACATCACCAGAAGTCAAAACGAAACAACCAAAACTTGATTCAAGCCCAACCTCCCCAGATACGGTAAGACTTTGTTGATGGTTCATATATGTTAGAGATGGTTTAGGAGCTAACCCAGGGTCGGTTTTCTATTGATTCATATTAGTAATGTACCTATAAATGTTCTGATGATTATAGATATTAGAAAAGAGTGAATGCTATGCCCATATTCATTGTGGGGACCCTCCCTAATTCCTTCTGAGGGCTCCTCCAATTCAATTGGTGTTACACAATGTCATAGTCTATGGCAAAACCACTGTTTTAGTCATTTTTGGGTCTTAAAAAGGTAGCTCCTAACCCATCTTTAAAGTACTTTAAATGGACATTTTTAAAGAAGTTATGTTGTGTCCTGATCCAAATTATGCTATGTATTCCTATATCAGGAAAGAGTATTGTCTTGTGGCGTATCGATTAATGTAGTTGTAAAATGAGAAATGGAAAAAAGAAGAAGAGAGAATTGGTTCAAAGTGAATGATGTGTCGTAGAGTTGTTCTGTGTACAGCTGGGTCATATAACAGTGGTTTCTTAAACTTTCAGTCTGCTGAAGTTGTACGGAAAAAGTTTAAGACAACGTCAATCACATGGCCATAGGTTTTATGGGACTGTTTGTCAAGCTTCTGTGATAGACAACATTCGCAGGGTAGAACCAAAAACCAACAGAGGAGTCCGATATCAACATCGCTTAACTCTCCAGCAAAATGGCAGCACAAACTCCAACAGAATCTCGATGCTTCTGAAATATACGACCGATCAATTAGACTGACGTAGATATGAAGGGCAGATAACTCAATTTCAATCACTTATCACAAACCCATCAATTGTATTCAGTGGCGAGCATTAATACAGGTGCATATATACATGTATATTATTCATGACATGTAGATCTAGGGTTTCTGCTTATATTAATCCCATACAAAAAAGTTTATTGACATCGTTGTCTATTTCTTATATTTGTATGTGTTGGATGAGCGTATTTTCTTCAAATCAGAATCAAATGTTTTGTAAACCAAAGATTATAAATCAGTGTAGCAGTTTTCTCATAGCGTTTGAGTACACAATGTATAACCATTAGCCTTGGCCAGATGTAAATGCCAATATCGTATATCAAGATGCCGAAAAATATCCGGATTTTATTTCTATATAGCCTACTTAATGGCACATGGGATTGGTATATGTATGTAGCGTGAGAATTTCAGAATGTGTTTTTTTGAAGGTTTTTGGTCGACGACTGGTGATGTGGTGAAAAGTAGTACATGTACAAATCAATACTTCCTGTTCATGAGGCGATCTTGTGGGATGAGTTGATGGGACTGTTTGTACCATCTTGACCTATTTAGCTTTCATTGAGATGGAAAGATTTACTGTTAAAAAGTTGTGAGATTTAAAAAAATCATTCTGTAACTAACCATGTACTTCAACTAGACTTGGTGTGCTGCGTGAAATTTGCACCATGTGTAATTGGTGAATAGAGAATTGAACATCTGCACTTATTGATTGGTAAACTTAAGAAAAACGTCTGTAATGCTGCTCCTATTACGAGAAGTCGGTCATGTTGATAAAGCAAATGAAGAGATGTTTCCTATGGCAAGGCAAAGTCATCTTGATCCACGAGTTGTGAATCGCTGACTGTGGGTTGATATGCCCGTTGCATTGGTCAAATATATAAACTTGGTCAGAACTAGCATATGCTGTAAGAACATGGGTATTGATAGTGCGTGTTCCCAATCATTAACACTTCTGTCAAGTAATGCCGAACAATACTTACAAAATGTACTAAATGAAAGAGGAAGTGTGAATTTATGTACAAGGTGTGTTGACATGCAAGAATTCCAAACCCCTTCATCCAAAACACCGTAAAGGATGGTAGCAAGTGGAGCCTTCAATTTGTAAGGTGAGTTAGTCATCATTATCATTAGCCCATGCAGTCTGTTTGGAATCCATCAACATATATTAGGCCACACCAAAAATAATAAGTTGGGTCTATGGATCGCCCTCTCCATATTTTGGGAAATACAAGTTTTCCCTTTGTGATGTTTGGCAATTTTTGTTTTTAATGAAAAAATTCTTCGTGCCTCACCTTTCCAGCAAGGAATCCATTGGACGACAAAAAATTGTTAAAAAGAAAAAAGAAATTGCTCGCACGCACCATTTTTCAAAACCAAAATCTGTAGACCAACTCATTTTTTGTTGTTGTGGCCTCCTGGTAAGTACCCGCTTTTCAAATAACTGTACATAAACTGCTGTTAATAAAAGTACATGTAATATAAGTCGCAGGGATGTAATTTTGTGAATTTCTAATTTGGCATATTTTGATCAAAGTTCTATTGTATTTTATAATGAAGTCAGAATCTACAGAACTTTTCATACATCCTGACATGCATCCCTGTGTGATAAAATGTGTAAAGGTGAAATGATAAAATTTAATTTACAAAATTTAGAGTTCTTCTAGTCACAGTTTCTTTGCTTTCATATTCTAAAGGACCTGGTTGAGTGTGTCACAATTCATGGTACTTTTTGGATGATTAGTTTTACATGTTTTAGATGATACGTACCGTAATCTCCCACGTATAAGACGCGTCCTCTACGCCAAACAAAATGCTGGTGCGTCTTATAGATTAATCTCAACTTGGGGGTGCGTCTTATACAAGGGGTAATTTTACTATAGAACAGTACTGGATTTACAAAATTGAGCCCTAAGAGGTGCGTCTTATACGCGAAAATGCCTCTGCTGAGTTTGGGGTGCGTCCTATACGCGCGGCGCGTCTTCTACGCGGGAGAATACGGTAGTAAAGATAACACAGTAGGCAGGGGACTGCCAGTGTAAAATAATTGTAGCACAAGTACTCATGCTATTTTGAACTATTTCCAAGGAATCAGGATCAAACTTGGCGTACCTCTTAATTATCTGCTGTCTCACTCTAGTTGTAGTCAGAGAAATTTACATATGTGAGTTCATTTCTAATCCCAAGTCTGTGTTAGATGCCAAATGTGTAAGTTAAAAGCTGGCATAGTTGTACCTCATTTATTTGATGGTATAGCAACTGTACCGTCTGTAAGAGCTCCAACTATATGATTTTCTCGGTATGGATGTGCTTATTAGCGTCGTACCCCATTTATAAGGCATGGTTTATACATGAATCAAAATTCTTGTTGCACTGAAAAGGATGTTTCCAAGGTTTTGGTGTGCTGTATGAGCAGGGTTATTTTAAATTGGGAAGTTGACAAGTGTGTGATGCTACCACGACATATTAGCAAGTCAGACTTAGTGAAGCAGGTTAAAACCAATACCTCCCCAAGGCTTTCCCTGCAGCTTAACGGTGTGAGACGGGGGGAGCTCTTACCTACCCAAGGGGTTTTGAATAAATTTTCAAAGTTAATTGATTAGAACAGAGACAACCATTGGAGAGCTGTGATTAGAACAAAAGTTATGCCATTTAGAATAAACCTTGGTGTGGCTAAACTATGATGTGGGATGGGGGAGCTCTTACCTACCCATGGGGTTTTGAATAAATTTTGAAAAGTAATTGATTAGAACGTAGACAACCTTTGGAGAAATGTGATTAGAACAAACGTTATGCCATTTAGAATTAACCATGGTGTGGTTTAGTGCAAATCCACCATTATCGTAAAATGTTTCTTGGGTGTCCGAAATCATAAGTTTTCCTGGTTTTGTCGGCTAGTGAGTATCATCTCTAATCAATCCCTCAAGTCTGGATGCAACCTATGATAGCCCTTACGGCAACCCTTAGAGGCTCGGCTCCCCTGTGGTTTGATTTTATACCTGTAATGAATACTTTGTGTATAAGCCACCACCTCCCATATGGAAGCTCCCATAGGCTATAACAATTCTCAGATTCATGTATAAGCCGCCCTTTATACACAAGTATTTACAGTACCCAATGTTTGCAAGAACACACTAAGTGAGGGCTACAGCGTATTAAGTGATGTTCCCATAACACTCAAAAACCAGGTAAGTGTGTACACTTATCCTAATGCTCACAACAGAACCATGTGAATATAATAAAACCTCGTTTACTGACTATTGGTATGTAGGTGTTAAATCAAAATTCATTAACATTTTTAAGGGGAAATGTCACAAAAATTAAAGAGGCAGGATCTAGGATTATCTGAAACCTAAAATTACTGCCCTGTTTGTGGCTACATTATCATAGCAATTTCCAGTACTTGAGATTGAACAGCTAGGGGATGGCGGGGGGGGGGGGCACTTCCTGCCCAGCTTTGCTGTTTCGTATTAAAATCATGATAAGCTATCCACCATGGGAATGTGATTGTCTCTGCACAGCTACTGGTGTGGCATAACAGACTACAATTAGAGAAAAAAAAATAGCGTAAAGTCTGTTCATGCCTGTAAGTCTGGACTTCCACTCTACTGGTAAACAATTACGACTTCCACTCTACTGGTAAACAAGTACGCTTTAGAAGTATATACCCTCAACATGCAAAGACCCAACAATAAATGTAGTCGTGTAAGTGCACGGATAACAGAAATGACTTTACAGGGATGAAGGTGTGGCACCTCTTTCCTTGATCATGGAGAGGTATCGGTAGTACCTTGGGATAATACCAAGTACATTATATTGCCATACCTATCCAAGTCTTGGCATACTTTTTTTGTTGTTGGTTATTTTAGACCAAGTGCTCTCTATATACTATATAACGGTAATAGTATGTCTGGAGCATTTTTTTTATATTCCATTTATATTCAATTACAGTAGTCATGTAAACGAGGTTGAATTATATCTAAATCTATGTATTCTATGGCAAAGACAATCAACCATATATATTTTTGAATATTATCAATGGTAATGATTTAATCATCATTGATAACAATTGGGATTGATAGCGCACAGCTTCAAAGGATACTTAACAGATATCTTACATACCTACATTTAACAATGTGTCAGGGTCTCAGTTCTCACAGCTATACAAAAACACAGCAATAGAACACTTTCAGCTATTGATTTAATAGCGTCATAGAAGGGGTCAAATTCTATTTTGTACCTGACGCTTTGGGGACTGGAAAGCTTTCCCCTGACTGCAAAGCTGTTAGTTCCAGGAGATTACAATTCACCAATGTCATATAAAAATTGCAGATTAAGCTGTCTGAAACAACTATTATGTTTGGGAGATTACTGTATATAACAATGCTTTATAAACGTTACTGTACACTACGTGTTTCATTGATTATGAAATAAATTATTTTGGTTTTGAAGCCATTGGCATTCTTTTTGTATTTAATGTTTTTAATAGAAACCCGGTGATATTAGTATGAATCAATGATTTCTTCACATCTTATTGACAAGGGCCATACTCATTCAAGAGGGATGCTGACATATTTAAATTAGTG
The DNA here is from genome assembly GCA_949317995.1 of Acholoe squamosa. NCBI lineage: Eukaryota > Metazoa > Annelida > Polychaeta > Phyllodocida > Polynoidae > Acholoe > Acholoe squamosa. The sequence goes on along the minus strand of OX439037.1, from coordinate 33,384,153 downwards.
TCCATATAATCGAAACCTGCATACATTCTAAATGCCTCACAGTAGTACACATTAGTCTTACATTAGAAATTTATGATTGGTGCCACATAAAAGGTAAACAGCTGACTTGGACACATTTCTAAACCACTGGAAATTCTACGAATCGTCATTATAGTGGAAGATCATTAAGTCATACATATATCATTTTTCTATCACACCGTTTTAGCCATGGTAGCATTTTCTTAATTATTGCATTTATTGATCAACATGTCTAACAACACTGTTCAATATATTAGTTAACATTCGTACAGAGAACGTTTATATTTGTACCTTTTTTTTTTATAGATATTGTGTGCTTAATTTGCTTAAAAAAATCTCATCACAGTTGCTTAATCTAAACACATACTAGACATAACTTTTCTACTCAATGATGCAATATATAAGTATAAACGTCATCAATATGATTACTAACAATTGGCACATAATGCCATTCCACACATTTTATGAGTGGCTGCTTATTGAAATATTTTGATATCTCAGTCTTCATTATCAAACCCAAATACAGCATCATTATCAAACCATGCCAACTCTTCGACAGGTTTTGGCTTCCTTCCCAAGGTCATTCCCTTTCGCACCCCGGGTGAAGCTGTGAAAAAGCGTTTTCCAGTTTTGCCAGCAGGTGTTCTTCTCACATTGGTATTGTCCTTCGGTACTGGTGCCTTTAAACAGCCATAGAAAAGTTGATTATGTATTAAGTGAGTGATCATTATTAGAACGCGTGTTGTATCAAGTTTTGCATGGATGTGATAATGTCCTGAAAATGTTTGGCCCCCTTCATAGAGCCTGTTGAGGTTCCCAAAACCGTAGCACTTTCTCGCCTCCTTTCGCGGAAACGGTTGAGTTCCGGTGACATCGCCCACGCATTTCATGTTTAGTTACACCCATTATTACAAAATACCAGCATATATCTACACCCTGCAGCAATTATATTTGAATAAATGGTGGTTTCTTTATTGATATCAATCAGTAATTCATGTACAGGAAGGAAATTAAAGCTTTTATGACAATCTCCAATCTGACTGAAATGTGTGGGCGATGTCACCAGAACTCAACCGTTTCCGCGAAAGGAGGCGAGAAAGTGCTACGGTTTCGGGAACCTCAACAGGCTCTATAGAAATCCAAATTTGTTAGTTCCCCCTGAGCCGCGAAAATAGAACCCAGAGATCCCTGTACTAGACGGTGTATTAATCTTCCAATCCGATTTCTAGTATTAGCTGCAGCTTATACACTATGTACTTCGGTAATTTGAGTTTTTGGGGCCCATCCCCTAATAGACTATTAAGTATTTGTAAAAAAAAAACAAAATAAACAATCATAGTACATGTAATATACATGTGCAAAAATAGAAAACAACAAATCCCACCTTTTTCTCAATAGCGGGGGCTTTGGCCACTGGTGTCATTTTCTGCGATTTCTTTATGGCATTGCCTGCGGGAGTTGCCTTTACCTTTGGTGAAGGTTTGAAGATGACGGGAGTTTGCACCTTACCAGTTCCAAAGCGAGACTGTAGTTTTAGGTGGGATGTCTACAACAAAATGTTATTCACTTGATATAACCTGTGTCCATAGCTTCATTCACTTAAGTTCCAAAGCAATGTAGGGAAAAAAGATGAAAAGAATAGGTAAAAGTGTGAGAAAAGTTAGGCATTACTACTTCTACCAGTAGACAAGCTCCTTCGGGGCTGTGTACAAATGACGTCATGCTTTTTTGGACCATTTTTGACCCCCCCCTTGTCATGTTTCGTCATACAACACTTGATCCCCCCTCAACATAACATCATGCAGAGATAGCCCCCCCCCCCAAAAATTGCACATATTTGTGTAGCCTGTGGCTGTGAATTGGCAATCAAGGATAACATACATGCAAAGTAACAAAGATGAGCTAGCACTGATTAACAAATGAACAACATGCCGAACACTGTCAGCTTCAGCTTATATGTCCTTTACGGGGGTGCACCTTTTGTGTGGGATGAGCCTATAAAACATAAGTGCATTGTGCCTTATACACTGGGTACTATATGTAACTGAAAACATCCTTGACTTTGCCTTGGCTTGGTCCAAGGAGGTTTTCTGACTTATACTCCATCCGTAAAAGATGAGAGAATTTTATCCTATACGGGCTTGGCCTGGAGGGGCCGTCACCCTGGAGGAAAGGGCCACCTTGGACGCTGTGGCCACGGCCACACCCAGTACCAGGCTATGTCCCTCGGATGACGAGACGGGGCGTCCTCTTCCCGTGGAGTGGCAGTCGCCACCGCCTTCCCCCCGTCGCCCGAAGGTACCCTCCAGGGACCCGGCAAAGGATAGGGACACCACCGCCGACCTGCCGCCCGCGCCGGAGTTACCGGCGTGGACCTCCTTCCGGCATACACCGCCGAGTGCCCGTCGTCAGCGCCGAGCCCCGGCCCCCTCGGCCAGACCCACAGGGGCGGCGTCCTTTGTGCCTCCTTGGTGGCACGTGCGGGGGAGGTATCCAGACCCGCTGGAGCGGTATGCGGCTTACTTGGTTCCCCCCCGCGACTTTGGACCTGGGTACGGGGCACTCACCGGGGACATCAGTAGCCGCGTCCGCTTCCACGACAGGGACACTTTCACGGTGTCCAACACCACGGCCACCACGTACCGGCGGGTGGTCCCAGGTCGCCGGGCACCAGCGGCCGCCCAGGGAGCGGCCCCCGCCGCCGCAGCCGCTCAGGGAGCACCCCCAGCAGGACCCGAGCGGGCGCCGCCACCGCAGGAGGACTCCCCGGCTCCGGTAAGTCCGCCTGACACTACTCCACGTCTAGACCGAGCGCCCCCTTTCGGGCAGAGCCCCCTCCCCCGCCAGTAATTGAGGCGGGGAAGGGGAGAAGTGGTGGTCATCATGAATGTAATAACCGTCTTGTTCGTACCCGTCTCAGTTCGTCTATAGCTGTAAGCAAACTTCATCCTTTGACTGTAATTCGGGCCCCCAGTACTGAGAAGGTTCAGGAAAAGCCCACTCCAAGCCTCCCCCAGATGCGAGAGGGGAGCACACTGGACACCCGCATAGTTGTTGCAGACCACCTAATCACCTATTGTTTCTCGTCTGTTGCAGCACGCGCCTACTACTGGCGAGTAGTCGGGCCGGTGCGGGGTCCTCCGAGCCGCGGCGGTCGGCTCCTCCGGAGGGGGGCTGGGCTTGTTGGCCCCAGCTCCCACCGGGACTTGTTGAGGTTGGGACCCAGCAAGGTAGGCCCGAGGGCGGGCCCGAGCTCCCAGGGCGAGGTTGAGCTCAGGAGTACGGAGGTGTTGGGGCCGTTGCCCCCTACGAGTTGTTGGGATTGCTGTTCCCCCCGGGTCGGGACCGTTGTCCCCCCCCATGTGTCAGGACTGTGTAACCACCCTACGGATGGGACCGTGGTTCCGGGTTCCGGCTTCGTTTATGTGTTGCGGTTGCTAGGTCACCGAGTTGTTACCGTCCAAGCTGTTGACGAGATTCGTGTGGAAGCTATTACGACTGTTGATTTATATTTGAGCCTGAGTGCACTTGATGTCGCAGGGCCAGTAATAGTAGTACTTATTATTCTATATCACATTAGTAACTGTTTGTCTATAATTCTAGTAACCCTACCTGGTAGAGGGCGTATGGGGGCGCCATTTTGCGATGTCATAGCCGCTTTACTTTGTACACCTTCCCATAGTTCTCTTTCATGTATAGTGTTTAAAGTAAGGAGGGAAGAGTGTAGCGGCGGGGCGGGAAGCGCTAGGCTTTCCGCGGGACTCTGCGGGTTGGGCTGGTTCGGTCCCGCACCACGAGGGGGTAGGTAAGGTAGGTAAGTAGTTGTTTTACGCCATTTCGACAGCTAGGGGGGGCGCGGTGCCCGCGGTTGCTATATAAGGCCCGCGGGGCCGCTGCCCCTTCAGTCTATGACAGCTGTCTGGTGCGGACGTGACCCAGCCTCCCCAGCAGAGTCCTATGTAGACTTCAGGAACGACGTTGGCTATGTAACTGATGAGGTCTGATTAATAGAAGAGACACGCCTTGATATTTGTACACCTTTATTCACACAATATACGGGTTGAGTTTTCCCCAAGCTTAATTGAACGACTTACTCCTGTGTTCGCCTAATTCGCTACAATACTTTAGAGTGATATTTCTCCATTTACATGTTAAATGGTTTTTGCAGCTTTTCTGGGATTCGAACCCACACTGGTATAGATAATGTATAGACTACTCAACATAAACTTCAGCCAACAGCCATATCAAAGACAGAGCTCCAGGGCCTTATGGCTAGAGCATTCGCCTCTAACACAAGAACAGACGGGTTCAAATCCCACTCTGCCCCAGTATGGTTTTCCTGTACTTAAAGATAGATGTCAACCTTAATTTTTTTAAACAAACCAAACCATTACTCATGACATTATTGAATGGGATGTCTGAGGAAAGCATGCATATATATAGGTAATAGATATTTCATGTCAAATGAATGCATTATACTTTCCTACCTTTACAAATATTGTTTTTGTCCTTGCCAAAACCAAAGTAAATTGTTGTTTTTTTTTATGATACTAGTGGCTTCGCCACTAGAGTTTGGTGCAAAGTACCGTCCAACTCCTGCCTGATTTCAAGGCAAATTCCTACCCAATTCCCGACCTAATTGTTACCAGTGTTCACGGCACACTGCAGCCTGTTTCACATTGTCACTGACGTTGCCTAGTGACGTGATGTTACCAGGAGACATGACGTTGCTTAGTCATGGAATGGTGCGCCAAAAATGGCTAGCAACATCACTCTCCAAGCAGATTTTCTCGGAGGAGCCCACTCCAGAAGTTTTGATTCGAATATCTGAGCCATTTCTTTTAATAGCAACATCATATGTCAGGGGTTCATAGTATTGACTAGTACCAATGACATCGTACATTATTTGCACATCACAGCTTAAGAAAATCCTTATATCAAGAGTATATATATTCATACGAAAATGGCGGATGTCCATTAGTTTTCCTTGCTCTTGTTGCTATACCCAGAGATGTCAGTTGGGTATGGGCTCAACCTCTGAAAAGTTTTGGGTGTTAGCAAAGCACCCATTCCCCAATGTTTAGATAGATAGTTTTAAAAAAATGCATCAGAATTTCAGCCAATCAGCAGCTAGCTTAAATTCATGTCCTCTGAAATGAGATTTCAGAGATTCTCTAACCTCTGAAAGGTAGTTTGTCTAGAAAAGGCTAGAGGGCAGCAGGAGGTATGCTTAATTCCACCTACTGAGGTCTAAACTAGGCTCAACCTCATAATTCCTAGAAGTAGAAAGGAAAATGTTATAAGGGTATCTAGGTATAATTAACTCGAAAAGAGTTATAGGAGACGACTAGTGTCCTCTCATTTTCAGTCATTTTGGTGGTGCGAATAAGTTTCAGAAAAGATGGAAATTTTATATATAAGAGGCAGAATTACTTATTGAATTTGTAGTGTCATTAAAGGAGGAGATGTAGGGGTCTTGCAGGAAAAGGTATTTCAGTACCAACTATTGTAAATTTTGAGTAATTGTCTATATTCTACGGAGTCAGTTGGTTGGCAGCCATAAGACACTTTTTGCCTCCAGTGGTGAAGGTATATGACATTGATCCATGTATCAACTTTCCCGCCGTTTTTGGCAATGTGGTGCGAATAATGCAGTTTTGGACGAATAGTGGCTCGGTGGTGCGAATAGCCTGGGTGAGTAGCATCTGGTCCTCCAAGCAGATGTCTTGTGAAAGTATAGGACTATAACACTACTTAACACCTGCTTGGAGTTCCTGTCTGTGAATGGGAGTGCTGTTAGACCACAAGCTAGACTTGCTCAAGGCTATTGATTTTAATTCTGGAGAAACAATGTAATGGGAAAGACTATCAAGTATAAAGGGGCCAGAGCTTTGGGACAGCAGAGTCTAACTAACTGCAATTACCTTAAATTCTCTGATAAAAGCAACATTACCTGCATTACTGACCTTGCAATAAACTACAATTTTGATTTGATTCAAATATGATATGAACCTCAAATCAAAGAATTTATGGTACATAACATCTGCCAAAAAATTTAAATTGTATTTCTTTTCGAGTTACGAGCAATGCACATTGCTGCCCTATATTTTAATTCTTTCTATCCAAAGTATGATCACAAGATGGAATAAGTCTCTAATTTTTAGTGAAGTTTAATCCTCTGAATATAGACGGACCTCTGAAGCTCTGACATCTCTGTATACCCAATGGAAGATTATGTGTGTTTATCTTAACTCATCTGTGAAATCCGATTTGATTCTAATGCAAAGTAAGATTTGGGAAGACTTGAGGATGTATCAAAGCCTGAATAGAAATGAAGAGAAAAATTGAGTTAACTCAGACTTTTCTAACTGCTTCACAGCCTGGAAAATTTGCTTCATCTGGTACCCCAAGGGTACCCAAGCTTGAAGCAGTCAATAATCTTGATTCTATAACCAGCAAACCAACAGGGTTCCCACCATTTACGGGTCATGGTTTTAAAACCCTTGTTGCACTGAAATCTTGGCAATCACCCTCTTAAAAAAAGTTAAAATACCATTTTTAACTGACTTTTCCACAAAATATCTTCTTAACTGACCTTTAAAGAAAAAAGGGGTTTAACTGACCAGTGGGAACCCTGACCAATAATGCCTTTTTTAATATAGTGTAATGATGTCATGCAACCCATGACCCCCCTCCCCCCTTTGTCATGCTTGGTCATGGGAAGTGGGACCCCCCCCCCCTCCCCCCTCCTGTATGATGTCATTTGTACACAGCTCCTTCCCCACATCCACGTTTGACCAGAAAAAAAACTCTTCAAGCCGTAGTCTTGTAGATATAAAAGTAAGGGTCAATGTCTTGAATAAAGGTAAAATCTCCACACTCACAGATCCTTTTAACTTACATCAAACTCCATGAGCTCAGATGAGCTCGAGACATCAGATTGCGAATCGGCAGTGTCCTCTAGTCCATCCTCAGGAGGCAGATCTGAGAACATAACTTTCCTTCTTTTGACATCAGACTCTCCAAAGTGTCTGATAGATGTCTGAACTGGAGTAACCATTCCAGCATTAACAGCGGGACTCTTTATCTTTAATGTAGGGATTTTAGGTGTTCTTTGAACAGATGGTGTCGATTCTCTTACACTCTTCACCTGCTTCACCTAAAGTGCAGATAAGAACCTTTTATTTATTCTGGCGGGGAAAAAACCAGTATCATGAATGCTGATTAGAAATCCATACAAAATGTAATCTACCAGGTATTATGTAAAGAAGTGCTATCTTAAATCCTCGTATATAAGGTGTCATTTATAAGTGAAACAAACCCCAGGTGTACCTAAGTTATGGGATGCTTAGGGAGTGGTCATTATTTATCAACAGGGGTGGTGGGTTTTCGCGCGGATGCGTGAAAATTTTTTACGCCCCCCCCCTCGACGGCAGTAAAAAAAATTTGTGCCCCCCCCCCGCGTAGAGTTTTCGCGCCCCCTCTTTGATCTATAGTAGCGCGCAGGCTTTTTTGCTAAAAAGAGGGTAAATTTTTTTAGCCCCCCCTCAAGAGGGGTCAAAATTTTTTTAGCCCCCCCCCCGAGAGGGGTCAGAATTTTTTACGCCCCCCCCCTCAAACCCACCACCCCCCCCTGTTGATAATAAATGACCACTCCCTTATGTACGCCTTGCCTTATACATGTAGGTGGGGTGTGGTTAATGTATTATATTAGATGTCTCTTACAATGGCTGAAATCAGCTCTTCAGATGCAAAGTCAGGGTGTACGATAATTTAGACGCGATGAACATTATACATACATGTACATATGGACTTGGTAGAATTGGTTTATCTAAATGGGATGTCCTTGAACTAATATACATGTATAAAGGAAAGAATAACTTTTCACCTCCTTGTCTGGTCTATTTTCTTTTCCGGCCTTTTCCTTCACTGGTTTATCCCTCTTCATGACTGGTACTTTACTTAGTTTATCCTGAACTGTTTTCTTGCTGCTTGTGACAGCTTCATCGCTGGGAGCCTGGCTCTGCACAGCAGTCTTTGCAGAAGCAACCTTGAGCTGTTCAACTTCCTTTCTTAGTTTCTCTACCTCAGATTCATTCTGCCTCAGTTTTTCTATGTCTTCTAATTGACCCCTGAGTTTGACAATGTCCTCAGCCTGTTTATGATAACAGGGATGTAAGTCAGGCATGGGCAAAAATCAGGAAGCCATATGTTTACTTGATATTAAAAGCTTCTATTTTACCAAACAGCCTTCCTACCACTTGCATATTAAGGAAAATTCTTGTCATTCAAAATTGTCAGAAATCAGGAAATCCTGATAAAACCTGAAGACTTACATTCCTGTGATAACCAATGTGTTATTAGGGTCATGCATCCGAAATTCATAATGAGGAACTACTAAGAATGCATTCAAGAAAAATATGAAGTAAATGTGAAAGTTGAATGGACTGATCCTACCTGCTGTGCAGATTTCTCCTCGGCTTCCTTAAGTTTCTTCTCTACCTGGGCCAGAGTCTTCTCTTTTCCCTTCAACTCCTTTGTGGTCTTCTCCAGTTCCTTTATCTGTTCTTTCTGTAAATCAATGATAGATTATGACATCCAGTGATAAAGTGAGGCTTTTAATAGTGGCCTACATGCTTGTCTTTCGTCATATGATTTCCCCCTCAGTGAACCACGTCTGGCCCTGCCTATGGGACCAGCCAAATAAAAGAACACTTGCTATCCTTCGAAAAATTGTAGGGGAATAAAGCCCCAGTAGCAGTTTTCCCCCTAACCCCTCCTCACATATTTGATTATTCATCTCATAAATTTGATCATCCATAGATGTGGTCACTGCTGTGTCGGGCAAGCAGCATGTAAATACCTGTCTAGCTGTCTTGACAAGCAGCTTTAAAATACCTGTCCAAACAGAAAAGAAAGGACTTAATGTCCAAGAACCACAGTAACTCTGCTAACTTTTAAAGTACTATTGGTGGAGGTAAAATCAACCAAACCAAACCAAACTTTTAATAGTGGCTTTCTAATACTGACATTTATAAACTAACATTCCCATTGGTTTCACCCCTTTGATAGATAAGCATTGCTGGTGCAAATGATAATATCTCATGATAACCCCCCAACAGCCTCGAATATTATAGTCAAGTAAGAGGGAACAAAGTATGATAAACAGGGTCCCCACTATTTCTCAATTCCGTGTTTTCCGTGTGAATTCCCTGTTGGTGGGGACCCTGGATAAATTTCGATTCCTCTCACAGCCGACTGTCATCCAAGCCTCAGATTAGTAAATTCAAGTAAATTACCTGTTTGGCACATGTTTCCTTCGTTTTCGCAAGGTCCTTTTCTTGCTTTGTTAGATTCTTCTGATCCTTCTTGAGTGACTTTGTTTCTCCTTCTAAGTCTGCTATTTGCTGTCTCTAGAAAGGTAGTAACAGATTTCATGTGTGTATGATAAGATTTAGACCCTGTAGGACTAAAGAAATGAATTGCATTTAAATGAATTTAATTGTTTTCATTTTTGGATAAATTTCAAAATTATATTCTTGTGTTCATTATGAGTACCATCTTTTCAGCTGAGTACCACATCCCTTATGTGATATCGACAAAGGCCAGGGCTCCACAAGCAAAACATGGGCGTCTGCATTACAGGAAACACATTAAAATCCATTGTTCTAGGCGACACAGGTGCATCAATGGCGCAAAATTAATGCGAAAGTGATGCAATATTCACATGAAACTATTGCATAATGCTAACAAAAACAAATAGAACAAAGGACTTGGAGATTTGCATGTAACGCCTACGCCCCTGTTTTGCAAGTGGAGCTTGGACAATCATTACCCCCCCCCCCCCGCCATACAGCTTACAGATTATTAAAGCAATAGAAAGAATACAACAAATGGAAACTTACCTGTTTGGCACAGGTTTCATTAACTTCTGCAAGTTCATTTTCCCTCTCGGACAATGTACATTTCACTGCCTTTAGCTTCTCTGTTTCATTGTTGATTCTTTTCTCTTGATTTTTCTAAATTGAAGAAGTTACAGAATTAGATTTAAAGTACTTTGCTTTGTTTTTTTCTATGGTTCATGGAAGACTTATCTGATGATTTTAATGTGGGGGGGGGGGGACTCATGAAAATAGTCAGTGCATGTGTGAAGGTACAGTTAATCATACATCTACATAACTGTTATATCCACACAAGAATACGTATCATCATATGAAAGAGTGAATCTACCCAACTGATATCTTGAAAAAAACTCAGTAATGGATATTCCCTTTAGAAAAAAGTTTCATTTGATTGTCGCCCCAGAACATACCTGTTCATTCTCTTGGTCCCTTGTTTTCTTCAAAATACTTTCGATTTCCTTCTGTTTATCTTCAACAGTTTTTTGATTCATGATCTTATATTCTTCGAGTAAACTGACCATCTTAGACATTTCTGCATCATGTAGCTTTTTGGAAGCTTCTTGCTCTTTTTTCTGTGTCTTCTTTTCCTTTTCTGCATCTTTGGCCTTTTTCAAAATTGAAGATTTAAACATATATATCACAGTATTACATTCATGTCTTAAATGCATACTTTGTCATGTGAGAATGGTTTATAGTCTGAGATTATCGATAGGTGAATAGAAAGAAAAAAACAATTGAGGAATCAAAAACTAAGATATAAGAGGCCAACCTGTTCTTGTAGATCTTTCATTTTCTGCTCATATTCTTCATTCTTTTGAAGCTGAACTTCGAGTTTTGCCTGAAGGGTTTCTGCTTCTTCTGTAACTTTGCTGAGGTTGTCTTTCAATTGATTATGAGCTTCTCCCAATTTCAGATCAGCCCTCTCCTTTGCAGTGAACTTGCTCTTCATGCTACGGCCCTATGGAAGGATAGGAAAGGGCTAATAACATCTTGCTAAATTTACACTATCACGGACTAGCTCATTATAAATGATGTGCTATATTGTACTGTGTGTTTACTCTATTAATTTGGTGTTATTTAGACCTTGCTTTCTAATTGCTGCATATAGATGTAGTAAAGTGCATTTTGGGGTTTGAGCTAGCTCCTTATAAATGGTAGAGCGCGTCACTACCACAGCCCAGTACACATATCAGCCGCGCAGTGATTTCTACTCAAATAAAACTAGTGAGAGATACCTCCTGACTGAAGACTTTTATTGTTCCTCCTCCTCGGCTACTAACACGTCAAGCACAACATGAGCACAACAGTTCATCAAAGACTCCGACAACTTTCGATGATCAACACTCCATTATATCCTCTAGTTCATACAATGATGTCACCATAATTATCTCCTCTTCACATTAAGTCTCATCAGCAATAATTCCCAATTATTAAGATCTTGAATCTCCACTATTAGAATGCTCCTTTCCTTGACAGAGGTAGGCTACTCCCTGTTGTGATCTAATGGTATCTAGCTACTAACAGTTAGCTTAGATATGAGTGCCCAATTCTCAATGCTGTCTCCATGCTCCCTCTGAACGAACTCACTGTCTCCTACTCTGAATTCTACAAATATGTTATTCAAGTATTATTATTATCCCGGCGCGCCTGCGCAGAGACATGTGTTTGTCTCATGACATCACCATCTCATTTATTTCCCTTTTCATTGCTCAACTTCGTAAAGTAGTTCTGTCCTAATCTAATATTCTTCTTCCCATTATTCATCATTACTCCCTCCAGTTCTACTGGTCCTAAACTAATTATCTCTTTCATTTTCAGATTGGATTTCGGAAGTTTATCTCCTTCATCTGTCAACTGGAGCCATCAAGCCTTCCATCTCAAATTTCATTATGGACCTGAATCATGACAATTTATATCCTAATCTCTGCGGAGCACGCCATCCACTCTTTTGTCCGCTAATAAACACCAATTACTTTATCTTGCCTTACTGCCTTTTTCTTTGCCTTTCTACTAAATTGCTTTACATATCTCATCATTGTCAGCACCGCTGGTTACACATTAATATCCATTATGGACTTCTCCTACACCATTGTACAATATGTTTGTTTAAATCATCACGTGCCCATACCCAGCTACGTACAATTTACGTCAAAACGTGAAAACTCATGTTTAAAAACGTTTTTTGCCAAGTGGGAGGGTAGTGATGAGTGTGTTCATGTCGCATTTTGCAGGGCACCATATATTATGGGTATATAAAAGGTTATGTACTTACCTCCTTTTCCAACTCCTTGATTTGCTTGTTCTTTGCTGTTATGTCTGCCTTCATTGTTTTGATTTTATCTTCCAATGTCTGAATTTCATTCTCTTTTTCTTCAGCGTTGTTTTTAAAGCTGGAGGCCTTTATTGAGATATGAATGGATAGAACCATTACTATGCCCTATATATACATACGAGACAAAAGACATTCCAAACAATGTACAGGTACAGGTTTTGTAGGTCGAGGAGAATTAATATTCTAGGACTGTGAACTGTTGTTTCTTTTGCTCCTTTTATCACATGCATAATTTCTTATCATTTATATATGTACTTACGCTAAATACTTCCTCTTCTAACCTGGTACTTGTTATCTTGTGCTCCTCTTCCATCTTTTCCAGTTCCTCTCTGTGCAACATGAATGATCTTATGTTTGAAATTGAATTGAAGCTCTGCTTGAAGGACTGTGCCATAAAACAATCTATGTTTAAGGACTGAAATGTAAATCATCCCAACATCATGGTAGATTGCCGTAATACCCGACGTATACGGCATGCTTTATATGTAAGGATGAATTCCCACTGCACCTTATAGAAGCAGCTTACATATACACGATTATTGTATATATAATAGGACAGTACTGTACAACTGACATTACTAAAGTGGCCAAAATATGACGCATAATTCACTATGTATACGGATCATGTATACGTCGGGTATGAATCTCATATGCAGAGTGTGCCTTATACACAAGGTATTATGGTAATTCTAGCATACTGGAATGTATCATGAATGTAAATTATCAAACTGAAATTGATGCCAATACCTTGTCGTTTTTAAGGAGATCTCTATTTCTTTGACTTTGTTTTCAGCTTCAGATTCTTTCACCTGTGATTTCTAAAAATGAGAAACAAAGCAGAATTGTCATATAATTGGTTTAATAACCCACTGTCAGGAATCTTCAGTTTCCTGATACCTATGTTCCAATAGTGTGGTCAACACATTTGTAATGCTCGCGAACGTTTCTTTTCAAGTTAAATAAAATTTTCATTGTTATCTAAATTGCATAAATGCATAACGATTAAAATTGAAAGGTATACATGTGAGTAACTGTCGACTTACCTCTAGATTCTCTTTCAGTAATTTAATTTCCTTTTCAAGGGCATTTGTTTTCTTTTGAAGGGACTTATTCTCAGTTTGTATGCCTTTAAGTTTGTCAGATGTTGTTCGACTTTCATCGCTTTAAACATAAATTTCAAACTTTATCTTGATTTGAAAGATACAATATTAGACATAAACTTGGCCATAAACTGAGCTATAAGCATTAAGGTTAAAAATGAATAAAGCACTTATCTTTGTAAACCAGCATTAATGGGAGGAGAATAACTATTGATTAATCTTTAACAAGTAAAAATATGTAATTTCTCTCACCTCTTATGTTCAAACTTCAATTTGATATCATCAACCATTCCATATGCACTTTTCTCATTTTGAAGGGCCTCTTGAAGTTCTCCTTTTAGTCGTTCCGTCTCTGTCTACATATGAAAGGGAGTTGATAAATGAACTTTCTTTTAGCATGGAATTCATTGAATGGAATCACCCCCTCCTACAAAAAAATATCTTGGTACCTGCTTATATGGGCCTCAAAAATATATAAAGTTTAATTGTTAAGATGATTAAAATCTTAATAAAAGAGGAGGTTTATGTTTATTAGTACTAGTAACACATTTTCTTCTTCTTTCTCATTGCCTTTTAAAAACCCTGCCTACAAGGTGAAAGTTATATTGAACGGGGATCAACCATTCCATATGCACTTTTCTCATTTTGAAGGGCCTCTTGAAGTTCTCCTTTTAGTCGTTCCGTCTCTGTCTACATATGAAAGGGAGTTGATAAATGAACTTTCTTTTAGCATGGAATTCATTGAATGGAATCACCCCCTCCTACAAAAAAAAATCTTGGTACCCGCTTATATGGGCCTCAAAAATATATAAAGTTTAATTGTTAAGATGATTAAAAGCTTAATAAAAGAGGAAGTTTATGTTTATTAGTACTATTAACACATTTTCTTCTTCTTTCTCATTGCCTTTTAAAAACCCTGCCTACAAGGTGAAAGTTATATTGAACGGGGAATTATTGGCTTAAAGGCAGGGTTTTGCAGTACACATCCCTCTCTCCCATATTGTCTTGGGTCTAAGCCTATTATGGAACCAGACATTTGAGAATTGCCCTTAGAAAATGGTTAAGTACTCTAACACCCTGCGTATAAGGTGCACCCACTGTATGAGGCACACTGCATGAGTTCAGCAACATCCTACTTAAGGCGCAACTAATCATATGTTGGTTAATACTTTAGTACTTTTCTTTAGTTTCAAAATCCTCATCTATAAGGCACAGATGAGTTGTTAAACCAACATTTGGTTTTCTTGAATCTTTCTTTGGTTTCAGCCGTTTGAGTAGTATAAGGTAATTTATTCCATAAAACAAGGCCCCTATATTTGGGGCTCTTTCTAAACTTAGCCGTGTGGGGGAATGGTGGTTTGTAGTTCAATTTATAATCATTTCTAGTATATTAAAGCCATCCTTTATATGCAGGGTATTAGGGTAAGTACCAGAATGTTTTCATTGCTCAAAAATCTATGCTGCTACTGCCCTTCATCACTCACAGTATATATTCATGATTTGAAGTGATAAACGATAATTGGGGGAAAAGTTCAATATTGACAGAATAATGTTACCTCTAGTTCTTTTTTGTCTAGCAACATTTTTTCTATATGACAGTCCTTTTCTGAAATTTCCATCTTTAATTCTGATAGTTGGTCCTCCTTCTCTGCAAGTGTTGTTGTTAACTGGGTCTGTGTCAATGCAAAAATACATATAAGCATACATTCACTAAATATGTTTGACATGAACTTAAAGTCCTTTGTTTCTTTGAAATATTGCAGGTGCAAATTAGTAATATTCACCAATTACCAAGTATTTTACCTTTGCTTTGTGAAGACAGAAGAAGCCGAAACAAAACTTACAATGAAAATTTCCTATATACATATGTATCATCATTTGCCAAGTAAGTAATCCAAACTTGTTAACATGCATGTTCACCACGCAGGTGTGTGATTTAGTTGAAATCAACTACTACTAGACTATATGACCATGGCTCATTGGCCCAGGGTATCCCCTGGGCTATTGGAGCCGGGTTTTCAGTCAGATCCACAAATTTGTAATCACCAACTTTAGGGTGTAATCATTCAGTGATATACTGTTAGTTTACACATTTTTCAAAAGCCAAAGGAAAGTTTTAAATCTCATCTATCAGACAACATTTTGTCCTTTATGGTGAGTGATGTCTTTCTCTACGAAAAAAGCTGCTGTACTTACGCCATGTTTTTGGGAGCTATACTGACTACAAGTTCTTTAACCATTGGGTCTATGGGTCAGATAGATTTTGGCGATGAAATTAGCACATGGAGTCCTATGGGTAATCACCAAGTGAGACACTTTTTTTCAGCCGGCAATGTTTACAGTATCCAAGCTATACACATAACACATTGGGGACTGAGCCATAAACTAAGCATGCTAAGGATAACGTTTTCTGTGGGGGCTAGGTGTCCAGATGCCAAGTGTCCAGGGGGCCAGGTGTCCAGGGGCCAGGTGTCCGGGGGCCAGCACACCAGGGGGCCAGCGGTCCAAGGGGTTTAGTAAGAGAAGATTATGCCAGACTGGTGTCAGTACATGTATAGATAATAGTCTCTATTTGTAAGTAATTAGTCAATATTTCGCAAATGCTGATTCCTGTGACCCTACAGTCAGGGTTTTTATGGTAGTAGACCCTGGGCCATATGTGATATATATCACACGTTAAATCTTATCACACTGGATCAGTATCAAAATATGAGACCCTCGCCGCCATAAATTCAATAGATCTTGGTAAATCACCTGGGTCAAATCTGCAGTGGCGGATTTAGAGGGGGGGGGCACGGGGCGCCCCCCCCCCTTTTCCCCTGTACTTAAGAGTTTACCTTTTTTTTTTACCCTAGAATTTAGCCAAAATTAGGGGCTAAATGAGGGGCGCCCCCCCTTTTCAAAATCCTGGATCCGACCCTGCAGAATCTGGAGAAATCACCGATAGACATCACTGAAAGTTCAAAAAGAGGTTTCATTATGCAAAAGAACAAATGAAGACAACAAACTACTAACCTCGTGTTCACTGCATTGCTTGAGGGTAGTTTGCATTTCAGACCTCTCCAGTAACAGCATGTCTAGGATGAAAGTAGCCCATAAGAATCTATTAAGACCCTAATCATGAGCAATGTGATTCAATTACATGTACTTTTTATATGTACTAATGAAAGGTACAAGGGTTGAGAGCTAAGAGCTCAAATATTGTTTGCAACGCTGATAATCTTCTGAATACAGATATAAACTCTACAACTTACCTTTTGTGCATTTTGCTTCTTCTAGGCTCTGCTCACACTGGCACAATGCTGATTCGACATCCTTCAGTCTTTTTAATCGGGTGGAGATAAGAAGAGCAGGAGAATGAAGTTTTCATGTTTAATACCAAAATTAAATGGATTTGCATCGAATATGGTTAAAACGAAATAGTTTTTGAATCATCAATCATGATACAATCATCACTCGATACATGTTTTAGAATGTAATTCAATAAAAATTGTATTAAGATACAAGCACGGCACCATCTGGTTTCAAAGTGAAAAAAGGCAGTTCTATTTGCAGGGTTTCCGCTTTTTATGGATCATGGTTTTAACTGACGTTTACCTGACATTTATCCACTTATAACTGACCAAATAGCGGATGATTTACGGGGCCCACAAAAAAATTAATCTACTCTTGAGGGAGTCTTTTAAAAAAATTTGTGAATTCACTAGGAATCTTGACAATTATCCCTCTAAATTAGTCAAAATTTCCTTTTTAACTGACTTTTCTATAAATGTTCTTTTAACTGACTTTTAACTGACCTTGAAAGAAAAATAGGTTTACCTGACTTTTAAATGACCAATGGGAACCCTGATTTGTGACAAAGCATAATGTAAACCCTTATCAAAATATTCTTGCTTAGGAAATATATGTACCGTTTTCCTTCCGTCTCAGCCCAATCTTTAAGGCCATCATAATCTGCTTTCAGGTTTTTCAGTTTTGTCGTGTATCCTGTTTCCATATCAGTGAGATGTCTCTCAAGATGATCCTTTGCTGACGCCATTTGCTGTAACTTCACGGATGATTCATTCACTGCCTGCTCTAATCCTGCAATCATTTCCTGAAGGAAAAAGCATTTCAATTACAACGATTTTTTTTTCTCAAACCTTATGAGAGGCCCGGGGGACCAAAGTGGAAAGGGAAAGGCATGTTGAATAAAGACCCACTCAACAAAAAAACGTTATTTACAATATATTAAAAAAGGCATTATAAGATCGCTGGTTGTGAAAGCTGTGAAGCAGTGAGGAAAGTCTGAGTTAACTCAAATCTTCTCTACATATTTATGTGTTTTTGTATTTTCAAGCAGTGAAATAATCTTAGCCTTGTCCTTACCATACCCATCGTTAAAAAAAAGTATACTTTATTGAAATTCTTTTATTTGTGCACATACTCTCGATTGATACCCTAGTGTAGGGGCCGGCATCGTTGTATATATATTAGTGCGGTTCATCCAAGAGACGTGTTCGTGTGGTGCTCGTTCCTTCTATGCCAACTAAGTATCGCTTTGCGATACCCGGCTGGTACAAGAGGGGGCAGCACCATGCTTCACGTCCAGCTTCTACTAAGAAGCCGGACGAGCAGCAGAAGGGGACTGGACATAGTCCAGTCAAGACGTTTAACCATAAGCAGCTGAAAAGTGAATAAAGTCCTACCCGAGAGGTAGGGGTATCCGGGGCTTTGCCCAACCCGAATCACTCGTGTTGTGTTGGTATCTTTAGTGATAAGCGAGCCAACGAGCCACCCAACATATAAGTCGATACGAACCATTACACTGGTGCCGTGACCAGTTGGTTTGGGGGTGGAGCGCAGCCACATTGGCCGAAAGCCTCGGGAAACCCGATGCGGATACCTCCAGCCCTGGGCTAGAGGGGTTCGAAGAGGATGGTTTCACATCCCAGCATCTGTTGTTAGACTGGAAACCGGGTCAACAACAAATGTTCAACCCGGAGGGTGTCCAGACTGTCTTCTCGACACCCGGTCTAACAGACGGTGCCACCAGAAATGGAGATTGCATCGTTAAGTTGTATCCGGGTACACCTCAAATGGTAGCCCCGGATACAGGACTGTTTAGGGGGGTACTAAGACCCCCAACCTTGAACTTGAGCGATTGGTCCCAAGTTATAACTAGCAGATGCCAGCTGGGTCCTATTATACCAGCAGGCTCGGCTAGCAACTTGGGTACCCCAATAGCCCAGAGCCCTATACAGCGTACCGCGATCCCCCCGGGAGCGATACCAGAGGGGGCAACCGGGGTAGCCCCACTAATGACGTCGTCGGATCATGATAGCGACGATAGTAAAGCCGTAAAGGATCCAGAGGTTCCTACTGCGACCCCTAAGACTAGGCCCCGGGATGCCAAACCGAGGAGCTCGGAAAGGCACTACCTAGGCCTATCTCTGGACGAAGGCTTGTCTCACTCCATGTTCAACCCTGGAGGCAGTCGCAAGTCGATATACGGACGTCGGATGGGCCCTGGGTATAAAACTACTTCGGCCTATTTGAAAGCCAAGGAGCAGGTAGAACTACAGGCTAAGAGGCAGCATGAACAATTCATGGCAACCCAAGCGAAGATAGAGGAGGAGACAAAATCTCGGATAGGTAAACTCCGTTCCGTTGAACAGGAGGCGATTCTAAAGGAATCCGACCTTAAATATTGCTTATCTTCTGTAGCCCATCGATTGGAGCGAAAGGAGAAAGACGAGAAAGAAAAGGATAAAAGATTGGCTGAGCTGGAGCTCGAGGAAGCCAATAGACTCAGAGCAATCGAAAAGGCTAGAGCCGAGGAGGTTGTTAAGGCCCGGGATGTAAACAGACTACAATCCGAGTTGCATGCCATGGAGGAAAAGTTAAAGAAACTTCAGCTCCGTAAAGCGGAGACAGAAGCCAAGTTAATCTCGGAACAGGCCGAGATCCGGAGAGAGACCAATGAATATCAGCGGTCTCAGAAGGAAAAGGGCGAAAAGTATCGTCTGTTAAAGGATACTTTTAAGCAGGAGGCAGTAGCCGCCCAAGAGGAGCGTAACCGAGCTGTCGCAGATAATGAGAAGATTCGATCCGAGATCTTGTCAGAGAATGCACAGCTAAAGGAGGAGCAGCGAAATCTTACTACAGATGTAGCTACCCTCACATTAAATAAGTCTGCTATGGAGAGTTATTTACAGGAGCAGGAGCAGACGAATGCTCCTCCGGCGAGTAAGGATTTAAACCCGAACTCGACGTTTGTTAAACAAGGAGACCCAGTCTCCTGTTCAACACCTAAGCATCCGCAGTACAATCCTTTTGTCAATGACAATGCAACGCGGAATGTAGATCAAGGGGGAGTTTATATTAGAACCCAAGATAAGCACGGCCGAACTAGTAGAGTCCGGATAAGTGAGGTCCCAATAGTCCACAACTCAGACCCGGACTACGTACCTCGGGATGCCTCCGACACTAGCGCGGAAACTAGTGAGTTCCACATACACGTGGATCAGACAGAAGATGTCGGATTGGGAGCTGGTAATAACAGCAACCAACACACTCCACCTAATGGTGGTAGTCAACCAAACCATGTGGGCCAGCCGTCCGATGGCGGTCACCAGGGTGGCACCAACTGCACTGGCGCTCAGGGTGGGGACGGTACTTCGGGTAATGCAGGTAGCGATGGTACCTCGGGTGCCGGCCCCAACCAAGGGGGTGGAGGCTATACGAACTACAGTGGTACACAGTGGACGTATAGCCACCCGCCACCACCGCCTCCTCCAAGCAATACAAGCTTTGGTGGAATGGGAGGCAATCGAACCTTGAATGAAACCAAGGCGATTGAATGGAGTAAACAACAATGCACTAGATTGATGTATGCCCATAATTCAGCCCGAAGGGTAGCCGTAATTCCTAAAGAATACGACGGTACTCGGCCATGGAAAGAATGGTTTGAAGATTTCATCGATGTGATGAACTCCCAGCTAGCACAACTTGTGCAATTTACATCATTCTTACGTGAAAACTCATGTGATTTACGTAAAAAAGACATCATTTGGATTAGTTGTGCTAGCAGGGCTGCAACGGTTGGACCCCATACGAGGCCAAGCCGCATCTGGTAAGATGCTTGAAAGGCGGGCCAGGTCGCATGGCAGTAGAGCAATGGCGGACCTGGTATGGTCTCGTAGGAAGTTTTGAGCAGTTAGTTGAATCTGCTAGTGGACTGTTGTGTAACATGGTCAAGGAGGATCCGATGGTCCGCTTTAAGAAACGTACACAGAAGCCAAACGAAGCTTTCAGAGCATACGGTATAGAACTACATGCTCTGCTAAGTAAGGCCAGACCCGGTACAGAAAACCAGGACTGGTATATGGACGATTTGATCACACAATTCGTTAAGGGTCTGAGAGACCGAGACGAGCAAATCGCTGCTAGAGATACTTGGAAGGAAGGCATAACATTGCACGGTATATTTAATGGTATAGATATGGCCGTGAAGAAGCGAGCCATGTTAGCCGGGGATATACCGAATGCCACCGGCTCGGCTCCACTAGCACCGGTAGTTCAGCGATCCGAGTTAGTTAATACCTCGGATGATTTTGAATTAATTGAAATCGAGCAGGAGGACGGCACCTTTTGCTCGATGCAGCTTAGGAAAAATGCTTCAGGCAGGAAGTATATTCCGAGGAAGGCGTTTAGTAAACCGAGGGATTCTAAACCGTCATCCGAGTTCAAGAGTGACCCGAAAGTTGGTGGGAAGGCAATCAAGCCCTCCGACAGCGCTGATAAAGCGAAGGGTCAACCTCCGGACATGACCAAACTTATGGAGGAGATGTGTAAGAAAATTACAGATGCCCTCCAAGCCAGCCGGCAGAGACCCAGAGTGGATCGCCGGACGGTCAAGTGTTTCAGGTGCCAACGCATGGGACACTATTCGTCTGAATGTACCGCTGCTAAGCCGGTAATGGCCGCCTTCTATGAAGCCGAAGATAACGGTGAGGGTGAACAGAACGCTACGAATTCCACTGATGTGGAAAACTAGTGGGGGTTGTATCCACGGCATTGGGTATAACCCCAGGATGGAACGAATGCCAAAATGCTACCGGGGGTAACCCGGCGGAAGATTTCGAATCAAATTCACCTGGAGGCCCGGGTGGCTGTGGGTGCGCACCCCTGCACTATGGCCAGGGCCAGGGACCCTAGTGCTCATGTGTACGGTGGTGAACATATGGAGGCGAGTGGCCGCACTGGGGGAGAGGAAGGATGGATCAAGGAGTTGATTCGAGTGTGTGGGACACGCCTTCCCCCAAGTCATCCGTGTCTGGAGGTTTTGAGAGGACTCGGATTGAATCTTGGTGATTCGGGAGACTTTCACCAGTTTACCAGCAACCCCTCTCATTTAGGGGGGAGACGGTGGTATGTACCCATATCTGTGGATGGCCGGGTAGGTGAATTCTTGGTGGATACTGGAGCCAGCCACTCCTGTGTGTCCAAAAGATTCTTCGACTCGGTGGCCGGCAGCCATGAGAACCTCAAAACGGGGGTAAATGCTTGCACAGCCGACGGAAGCAGTATGCGTACTTTTGGTAGGACGTTTATGCCAATCCGTATAGGAGGCAAAGAATTCGTTCTTTCGCCAACTATAGCAGAGGTTAGTGATGACGGAATCCTCGGATTGGATTTTGCAAGCTTATATGGGGCCGTCTTGGACCCCAGGGATGGTATGATGAGTATACGGAACCCGTATGGCTTGCATGTCCAGTGCGTATTGAGACAGGTGTCTTCGGTTGCTTCAGTGATACACACAGTGAAGATTCCACCGGGTACCACTTGCGACGTCCTTTGTGACGGATCTATGGCCCAAAGGATTGAAACTGGAGTCTTTGAACCCGACACGGTATATTTGTCAAGTATCGGGTTGGATTCAGTGGACACATTGGTGGCTAATGCAGCATGGACTGTATTACCCATAACTAACCGAAGTGGTTTGGTGGTTTACTTGAAACAAGGCGACAGTGTGGGAGAGATGAGTTCGGTAGAACACGTTGCCGAGGCCAGGTTCCATAAACCACTAAACCCTGTTAGTAAGCATCCATTGGATGAAGAATTTAAGAAACTGGTTGAACAATCAGATTTACAGAATACAGAGGATAAGGAATGCCTAGCGAAACTCCTACGGAGGTACGAGAGTGCTTTCGGTAGGGAAGGAGGACCGGTAGGCAGATCCAATAAGGTGTTGCACACTATAGATGTGGGCGACGAGAAACCTTTTAAAATCCCGTATCGCGGACTTCCTCTTAAGAAGAAGCTAATTTGTGAACAGGAAATACAAAAGCAGTTGGACCTAGGGGTCATCGTGCCGAGCTTGAGTCCCTGGTCCAGCCCTGTTTGTATGACCACTAAGAAAGACGGTACAATCCGCTTTTGCGTAGATTACCGAAAATTGAACGGTATAACAAAGAAGAACTAGTATCCTCTACCTAGGATAGACGAGACTTTAGATAGCTTGGGTGGGAACCAATGGTTCTGTACCTTAGATTTGCAATCCGGGTATTGGCAGATACCGATGCACCCCGATGACAAGGAGAAAACTGCGTTCTCTAGTCATATGGGGCTATTCGAGTATAATGTCTTGCCCTTCGGGTTGTGTAACGCCCCTGCTACATTCGAGGCCATGATGGAATCCTTGTTGAGCGACCTTTTGGTCTACTTGGATGACGTTGTCGTGTTCGGCAAGTCGTTTAAGGAACGCCATGCGAACCTGCAATTGGTACTCGACCGGATACTATCTAATGGTCTAAAACTTAAACCCAAGAAATGTAACCTGTTTAAGAAAACAATTACATACCTGGGAAGGATCATCACCCCCAACGGAGTGAGTGCAGATCCGGAGAAATTAGAAGCTGTAGGAAATTGGGAACGGCCCACGAGTGCTAAGGAGGTGAGATCATTTTTAGGATTTTGTTCCTACTACCGTGACTTCATACCGAATTACTCTCGTGTCAGTTTTCCAATGCAGTGCTTAGCTCACTGGACCCCGGGCAGGGCACGGGACCCATTCCCATGGACCAGCGAGCAAGAAGAATCTTTTAATAAAATAAAGGATTTGTTTAGAAACACACCCGTATTGAAATATCCCACTCCCGAGGGACATTTCATATTAGACACAGATGCGAGCAATGATGCAATCGGGGCGGCTCTCTCTCAGGTCCAGGATGGAGTCGAAGTCCCAATAGCATTCGCTAGCAACACGCTAAGCAAGACCCAGCGTAATTATTGTACCACTAAACGAGAACTCCTCGCGGTAGTGGTGTATACGAAGTTTAAGCATTTCCTTTGGGGAAGTGACTTTACTTTGCAAACCGACCATTCGTCTCTAAGGTGGCTCCTTAACTTTAAGGGTGCCGAGGGGATGATTGGACGATGGTTAGCTCATCTATCCGAGTTCGGATTAGAGCACAAACAAATAGAGCACCGGCCCGGTGCTAAACATATCAATGCGGATGCCTTGTCGAGGCGACCCGTCCGAAGGTGCCAGAATGCCACTTGTGAAGACTGCGGGGCCCACAATGCTGTGGTAGCTGGGTTGGTATTTAATTATACCACCCCCCGTATCCCCTGGGAGGAGGCTGTATGTAGCTATCTCGATTGGTCCCCGGAGACCATCAAGAAGTTCCAACAGTCGGATCCCACCACTGCGCGCATAATGGAATACCTACGGACAGGTATTAAACCGGCGAGGCCGTTGGTATCCCTAGAAGATAGGGAAACGAGGCGATTGCTAGCTCAATGGACCAAGTTGGAGATCCGAGACGGCATACTGTGCAGGTGGAAGACTACTTCTACCAACGGTAGGCTGTTACAAATAGTGATTCCCACCCCGATGAGGAGGGAGATCATGTATTATTGCCATGGCCACCAAACTAGTGGTCATTTCGGTAAGAAGAGGTCGATAGAGCGTCTACAAAGACGTTACTACTGGCCCGGAATGAGAGGTGACCTACTTCGGTGGATCGCCACTTGCCCGGATTGTTGTAAAAACAAGCCGGGACCCGGCCTGGGAAAGCAACCTTTATCCCAGGAATTGTTTGGTGTCAGGTTCGCTCGAGTAGCGATAGACATCATCAGCGGAATCAAAACGACGCCCAGAGATAATACTTGCATGATGGTCGTAACCGACTATTATACAAAGTACACTCGGGTGTTTCCTCTTCCTAATCACAAAGCCGCCACATGCGCCGAGGCGTTTGTAAGAGGCTGGGTGCTCCATTTGGGGGTCCCCCTTATGATGCACAGCGACCAAGGGAAAGAGTTCGAGTCAGAGCTATGGCAGGAGATGTGTCATTACCTAGCCATTTGCAAGACCCGAACCAACCCATACCGACCAGTCGGATGGACAGGTAGAACGGTTCAATAGAACCCTGATACAAGTGCTAAAGCCCCTGGTTAATACCCACCAGGACGACTGGGATGAACAGTGTGAGTTTGTAGTACACGCCTACAACAACACTGTCCATTCATCTACTAATTGCACTCCAAACATGCTAGTGTTCGGCGAGGACATCATAATGCCCGTCGACTTAGTGTATGGAGTGGTTGGGATAGACCCAGAGGCGCCCTGCACCGTATTGTTTGTGGAGTCGTTAAGGGATAGGTTCAAACAGGCATACGAGGCCGTTCGGAAAGAACTGCTGAAGAGTGCGAAATGGCAGAAGGTAGGTTATGACACCAATGCCAAGAGAATTCGTTTTAATGTTGGGGACAAAGTACTAAGGTACTACGAGCCACTGGAACGGTTGAAGCTCGTAACGCCTTGGGAAGGTCCATTTAAGATTATTCGCATCATCTCCGAGTCCACGGTGATGATGGAGGACTGCCTAACTGGTAGGAAATGGAAGACAAATGTCGGAAAACTTTGGCCCTGGAAGGGACGCGAAGAGGCGGAGAGGGAGTTCGGTTACCATCGACCTGAGCCTGCGCCTAGCAAGCCCAACGTGGTGGTACCCGAGAAATGCCCTAGGGGCCGGCCGAGGAAATTGCCGGAAGATGGGGGAATAGTCAAAAGGAAGACGAAGGCCAGGAAACGACCTAATCGTAAGAAACGGAAAAATGTCTCGCTGAGTGAAGGCATTACGTATGGGAAAGGTCTCGCCGTGGCTAAGCGGGACCCAGAGAAGGCCGTATGTAAAGCCGGGAAGAATAAGATGCTAACCGAAGGCGTTAGACGCAGTCCCCGGTTGAGGTCTGCTGTAACCTAACTCAGTACACAACGAGCTGCTGCGTGTTGTCCGCCGTAGGCGAATAACATACGTTCCACGGCTAGGGATGCCGAACGCGCCCTCCCCGGGTAGCTGTATCCCGTGAGCGGCGGTCGGATTAACCGGTACATTCCCTTTGAAGCGTTGTATACACCGCCAAGCTCCAGACGATAGCACTCGGGTAGTAGGCCGCGTCTCGCATGTCGAGTCGAATGTTAGTTCGGATCTAGTCCCCTAGGTGGCGCCGCGGGTGCGGCGGGAAAGCGCGGAACTAGGTCACTGGATAGCCCTTGCGGGATCTCGCGAGACGAGAGGTCTGACGTCAAATTGTTCATAACTAGAGCAGACTCGTGGCGGTAAGACGCCACCCGTTTTGCTCCGGTTATTGTCGGCGTTTGGCAGCCGGTAGCTGTTTGGTTAGCTTGGCTATACCTACCCCCTTTGTTGGACGAATCCTTCGGGAGGAGTCCAACACATTTGCCAATTTTTTAAATTGGAAGTCGCCCTCAGTGCCATGGCACAGGGGACGATTGACACTGCGCGTCAAACCGCCAACGTCCAGTTGGAGGCAGGCGAGGACCCGACGGTCTCGTCTCGGGTTGAGGAGAGTATGGACTCCTCAACGGCGGTCCCTGCAAGGGGATCCGAAGTCGAGGAAGCAGCCCTCACGCTCTCTGCAATGGCCGAGGTCACTGACAGGGAGAGGATGCCACCTCCACCACCACCACGCCCGGAGCCCACGTCTACAGCAACGGCTTCGGGTGGCAGTCTTGATGTCCTGGACATTCCGCTGTATCCTCCGGGATTCAGAACGCGCATCGAGCGCATGGCCCACGTAGACGTGGAAACTGGTGTCGTGTACACCTCTTGGGGGACCTACATCCCCATGCATCCCTCTATGTTCGGATGCGGTCCGCTCGCGGAGACACCCGGCGTGCCCGATGCCGTACCAGATGACTTCAAGACTCTGGTCATGGACTCGTGCACTGACGAGTTGGCAGAAAGCATGCCAGTTTCTTGGCTCCACAACTACAAACGGTTGGCGGAGGAGATGGCGGTCAACGAGAGCTTGGCCCGAGCTATGCTGCTTTCCGAAGGCATTACCCGGAAGGCCGCGCAGTTAAGAGAGTCTGAATCCGACATGGATACAGACTCCACCGTCACACAGTCGTCGGTGGAATCCAGACGGGTCAAGCGATTGAGCCGTAAGCCAGCACCAAAGGGTCCTCTCACCGAGAGTGACTTAGAGTTGGAAGACGTCCGAATCGCCATCGAGAGGTCCACGACCAAGCAGGAGCCGGGCGCCAACATACCGGAGGCGGCTGGTGAGATCTCGGAAGAGGACATCTCACGGCAACAGGCTGCTGTTGAAGCCAAGCGAGCCGAGCTGGCTAAACAGCAGAAGGAGCTAACCGCTACCCGTCGGGCCCACCGGAAACAACAGGCCCAAAGTAAGGCGAAGGCCGCCTCCGACTCTGACTCCCCGGTCAGTGGCAGGAGGAGCCCTCGTTCAAAGGACAAGGATCCGCGTCAGTCGGATTCTAGTCCCGAGGTGCCGGCGCAGCCATCCAAGGTCGTGCGCCGCAAGAAAAAGAACGGAGCGAAAGCGTCTCCGGCGGAGCCCGCGCCCCCCACCAAGCCGAGGAGTAAGGGCGACCGAAGACGCCCGCCTCCAAGACCCCAGCAACCACAGTAGCCACCTCGGCTAGCATCTTCTGCTAGCACCAGCGGGACGAGCGCCAAAACCTCTACCAAGGCTTCGACTGGTACTACTACCACCAGCCGAGCCGGCCGTAAAGGGGAGGGCATCTACACGGACAGTGAGGGAAGCGCAAGCGACCCAGAGCTGCCCAAGTCACCCAAATCTGATTTGGAGTCTGTGACGACATGGGAAGAAATGACCATGGAAGTTCCCAAAGACGAGAATCAGAAGTGGATGTGGAAGAATGCAGCCGAGGGGTTCAAGGAACGGACTCCCCGCTGCTTCGCGGACTGTGCTTACGACACAGTCCACTACATGTGCCCGGGCGCCGTCAATAAGGATGGTGATAGCGATGACGAGGAGTGGATGAAGTCCGGTCCCTCGGATATGCCAGTAGGTAAATTCTACCTCATTTGGATTGACCAGCTCAAATCCAAATTGGGGTAGATTTACAATTATGAGGCCCGGACGAAAGTTCAGTGGGCTATGACCCAATGGGGACCATCCGGCAACCGCCGAAAGTGCCCATTCGAGTCGTGCCAGCTTGCCCTCACTGGAGAGAAGATGTTTGAGACGAAGCCTCGCTTCGCTCGACATATCGTGGAGCATCATATGCACCACAAGCCACTTCTTCAGTGTGTAGTCGGAGACCGTCCGAGTAAACTCTATGAAGGCTCGTTTTCTACCAACCGGCGTCGGGACATGGCTCTGCATCTGCAGAAAGCCCATGGCACCGGCCTGGTAAAGACAAGGAAACGGGCCGTAAAGTGCTTCAACGAGCTCCTGGCTAACTGGGCTTCGTTGAGCGTAAAGGACGTTAAGGAACAGGCATTCGAGACCGGATTCTGTTCATGGAGGAGTGGCAACCTCTTGGCCTACTTCCAAATTAACTTCTCGCCAACCAAGTTCGGGATGCCAACCGAGGTACACCTGAAGGTGAAGAAGTGGAGAGGGGATGACAAGCGGGAAAAGGGCAAGGCCCGCTCGAAGGGTCCTAATGGAGGCACAGCCACGGCTACCGGTGCTTCCAAAAGGACCCGCGCAGACCGATCCGTAAGCCCTTCGGGTAAAAAGGATCAGCCCAGACCAGCCAACCCAGCTGATCGTCGCCAGTCTGGACAGCAAGTCTCGGCTTTGGATATGCCTGGCAACCAGACCCGTAGGGTGGTTAGCCAGGCGGCCACTCCAGCCACCCCAGCACCAACACCCACTGCACCCGAGGAGCACCCCCCGAGTGAAGCCACTGGCAGTCCGGATGACTGGAGCACATACTTTGCTGCTCCATCCGGATATGGATCTTGGTGGGCCGGTGAGGGGTCATCCGGCAAGCGCCCCACGTATAGTGAATACGCGGCGAAGTTCCCTGCCATGGGACCAGCGGGACCCGAATCTCAGGTCCTAACCTCCTTGGGTCAGTCTAAACCCCGGGGTAGGGGCCGTGGTGGCATGGAGTCCACCCGAGCTCCCCCGGGCAGCAGCCGAGGCCGAGGAGGTGCGACAGTTGAGGGTCCCTCGGTCCCTCCAGCAGGCGCTTCGTCTGTCACTGTGGAGGCTGCCGCGCCCCCACCGGTTATAGTTCCACCAACGGCCCCTCGGGTGCCCGTTATGGAACTCATTGCAGGTACGCTGTCAGGTCTTCAGGATCCGAACACGTTTGTCGATTACCGCGACGTTCAAACGGCGACGATCCAGAACGACCTGATGGCGGAATGGCAGGCATTGCATCGCCAGAAGTCAGTCGACTATTGGCGTACAATGACTGAAGCCACCTTCAACCTGGTCTATGAGATCCAGAAGAGGGAGGAGGAGAAGATCCGGGTACAGGAGAGGAAGAATGTCGAGGAGGCAATCCAATCCTGCCGGCGCCAGCAGTTGGAAGCTGAAAAGCTTAAGGAGTTCCACCGTGCTGAGAACGCCGGGTACATTCATAAGTACAAGGAGGCCGACCTCAAGTTCTTCCTCTGCTTCGGGAAGCACCTGGACGAGTGGGAAGGCTCTGCGTCGTCCCTTTCCCTCGCTCCGGTTGCACCACCCGAACCCGAGGCAGTTGACAGTCCGTCCGAGGGGATGGGCGCGCTGAGCTTGTGTAGCGAGTCTCTCAGCGAAACCCCAACGCTGCTCTCTATGAGCAGTTGCAGCAGCTCGGCTCCAGCTGCCCAAGCGGAGTCGGCTGAGAAGATGGACACTGATCCGGAGGATCTTTAAGTGTCCATCTGAAGGAGCCTGTGGTAACCGAGGGTAAAGGCATTTACCATGCCAGAGGTTCTTATCCTTATGCTGGACTCGCCGATCTGGAACCATACCTGCAGCTTCATCAGGGCACATCATAACAGCAACGTGGCTTGCCACCACACACATGTCGCCGGGTGGAGCTGCAGACACCAGTTGTTCCAGATTCGCCGGAAGTTCGGTATTTTGTAAGGGCGATCCTACTACCCTGGTAGGACGCCTATTTTCATCAGTATTAAAATTTTGTGTAAAGTTATTTTTATATACTATTTATATTTTTGTAATCAAACTAAACAAAATTTTTTCTCGGGTTATTCACCCCACCTCGGGTCGGTTACTTACTATTGTAAAACAATGTTAATACCATATCACCACATGTCCATCACTTTTATCACGTCTTTAAACTATAATAACACTGTAACATTGTTACCATTTATCACCTTAGGTCAATGGTGCATAAGGTACCACTTCCTAATTGTTATTATTAGTTACTTCGGGTTATATGCGACGATGCCTTATCATGTACATATTATTTATAATGCCCCTTTAATGTTGTATAATCTATACGGACACTTGTGTATAGACTTACCTATGTAAATATAACTTATTATTGTATAAAATTTACAATAGGTATTTGTTAAATACACCCAACCCTAGGTATAGTCTAGTGGGGGTGGTGTAGGGGCCGGCATCGTTGTATATATATTAGTGCGGTTCATCCGAGAGACGTGTTCGTGTGGTGCTCGTTCCTTCTATGCCAACTAGGTGTCGCTTTGCGATACCCGGCTGGTACAAGAGGGGGCAGCACCATGCTTCGCGTCCAGCTTCTACTAAGAAGCCGGACGAGCCGCAGAAGGGGACTGGACGTAGTCCAGTCAAGACGTTTAACCATAAGCAGCTGAAAAGTGAATAAAGTCCTACCCGAGAGGTAGGGGTATCCGGGGCTTTGCCCAACCCGAATCACTCGTGTTGTGTTGGTATCTTTAGTGATAAGTGAGCCAACGAGCCACCCAACATATAAGTCGATACGAACCATTACACTAGGAACAAGAGTAGGAAAAGTCTGCCATTGTTTTCTGATCCAAGAGACTATCGAAATAAGTGCCCCTTTACTCAAACCTGCTCAAATATTACATGATATTGTTGCGCTACATCCAATCCATATTTCCCTGAAATATTATGATGAAACATATTGAACCTATTGAGATATTTCCTTCCAAACTTCTGAATTGAGCCCTTCCGAAAGGATCTGCTTGGAGAGTGAGGTTGCTGCCTTATTTTGGCACACAATCACGTCACTAAGCAACGTCATGTTACCTGGCAACGTCACATCACTAGGCAACGTCAGTTTGCTATGAATTGCATAGACAATGGCAATCTAGTAGTAGTGCCTCAAACTCTAGTGGCGAAGCCACTAGTTAACATTAAAAAAAAACGTTTTTAACGTTTTAAAACGTTTTGCCATGATAAGGAGCCATAGGGAAACGTTCTGAAACGTTTTTTTTTTGACTGGGAACTATCTTTCCTGTAAAAGGAAGGGCATCAGGCCCACACCAGGGCCCAAAAAAACTACAGCTCCAACCGTGTCCATCTTTTCCAGTCAGGTTATTCTCCATTAAAGGAAAGAGAGGTTCTTTTTATCACGTTTTTGTATTTTATTTACGTCAGTGGACGCTATATATGATTTTAACTATCCATTTTGCTTCAGTGTCGAGATTCCCCCCCCCCAAAAAAAAAAATTTACCAATTTCTTACAATGAAGGGATTTCAGGGATAGTTCGTACTTACCATGCTATTTTCTAGATCCTCACTTTTTGTGCTATATTTGGAATTCAATTCTGTGTTCTGTGTTTCAAGCTGCTGAAACTGTTCCTGGAGAAAAGCTGAAGAGAACAATACTTGAAGTTATATTAAGATTATCACTTATGTAAGTTCACAGCATTAAAGATATCAGGTTACCTGCAATTATCTAAAACAAGTGGGGATAGGTGAAGGTGGGGAAACACTCAAAAGTTTTTAAGACAGAACCTTTTAGTCGCGTGCATCTGATATCCAGGGATGAAAGTCACAGAGCACGAAAATCCCTGAAATGGTCCAATATTCGCCCCAAAAACCTGTGTTTCTATATGAATGTATAGGGCCCTGGAACTTCAAAATCCCTGAAATCAGGGAATTCCCTGAAGACTTTCATCCCTGGATATCATATGATCTAGACGAGATCTGTCATATGTTGACCTGTTTTTCTGATCAGCCAGATAAACAGGGGTACCAATCATTATGACAGGTAGTAGTGTCGTTATGTGTGCTATCCTATACATCTGTATTACCCATCCTGTAAGCTCGTTTTTACTGTTTTTTCATTATGGCCGGCATTAAGACTGGCCATTCTCTCATACCCACCAGTTCAGTCGTAATATGAGGTGACTGTACAGAGGCATAGGAAGTAAATGTTCATTGGGGGGGCCCAGCGGGGGCCCCACCTCCACCACCTTGAATTGTCGGCTCAAGCACAATAGCGCCTATATGGGTCAGGTCGTCAGAAAGTGTAAGATTCTGCCCTTGAAGGGCCTTTAAAATTAATTTTCTAATTCCTTTATATAACCTTAACACAACTGTGAAGGGACTTCCGCTCAACTCAGAAAACCAAAAAATACCGATCTAGCCCATCCGGTTCCATTTTTATTGCTTGTTTTGTGTCATGTAACGTCCGGTACCAAAATAATGAAATATAGAGGTAATTGAAGTTGCTCTCAGTAATATAAGAATGTCCCATTATGCATAACAAACACATTAATTAACAAGGCCAATATGTCTATTATTGACTTCAATTACAGAATGGAACAGAATTTGAGTTATGCATGTACAGTAGACTGCCTCCTACATGATGATAAAAGTACCGGACGTTACGTAACGTCCGGTACTTTTATCAGAATTATTTCACATAAGCTGCTCTCACATGGAGACAAATGCTGCTGGACACACAATTTTTTCGCCAAAGTAGGGGATAATAAAGCCCTTCATATGGGTAATAACAAAGATTATGAAGATTAATTTTTTCCATGTTTTATAACTGATTTAGATTTTGGTATCGGACGTTACAAATTACAGATTTCCATTTTCAAAGACACACAATGAAAAATCCTCACTCAGTAACATGTTCAAACCTGATGGAAATGATACCTATGATCATATACAATACAAAAAATAACTTTGGGTTACTCCAGATGTTCTTTATTCAATACAGAACATTTGTAAAAAGTACAAAAAAACAAAAAAGAACAAATTTGACTGTTTTTCTCACTTCGGCAAGCTATAAGTCTGAGAGTTTTTGATGGATGGCCACAAATTAACATCTTTCTGATAGCCCTAAGTGTTATCTATCAAATGAGTCTATGTAAAACAAGATTGATTTGCAACTTCTTTCTCTAGAGCCATAAGAGTGCAAAATGACCCAAAAACACAAAGTCTACTGCTTTCTGGCGACCTGACCCATATATACCTATATAAAATTTGTATAGAAAAGTAATTTCATTTTCCCTATCCCATTACTATATCAATCTAATTTGAGATGCAAAGTTTTAGATTCTTGTTCAATTTATTATGAATTCTTGGCAAATTTTTTTTGGGGGGGGCCCAGACATACTCAGGCCCCACCTCCTTTATGATTGGGCCCCCCCCCCCCTGGCCCCCCTTTTCCTACGCCCCTGACTGTAGGGTGCACCTCTATTTAAAATGTTGGCAAAGAGGATTAGTTTGATCATGTCTCTTTTCTTTATTGTGCAAAGCATGCATGAAACGTAAATATATTATGATGCTTACCATGTTCTACCCTCAAAATACCAAGTTTTTCCTCAATCAATTTCATATCAGCTATCACTGAGGCGATGCTTTCTTCCTTAAGTTCACATTGACGAGATAGATTGTCCAGCTGGGTAAATACAGAGGGTGTTCTTTAGTAAATAATTAGCTATTGAAATCAAATTTTTAGTACAGTTTGATTAACTCATTGTTGATTCATATGACACGCTTTGTATCCATGCTGCAGAGAAATTAAGCTGACAGCTAATATATTCAGGGATGAAAGTCAAAGAGCACGTAAATCCCTGAAATGGTCCAATATTCGCCCCAAAAACCTGGGTTTCTATATGAATGTATAGGGCCCTGGAAATTCAAAATCCCTGAAATCAGGGAATTCCCTGAAGACTTTCATCCCTCTATATTCTTGACAAATACAAGGTCTGGAATATTCTCTCAAGACTTGTACCTTCAAAAATATATACTATTTCATCAAGATGTCTCAGTGCAGCTGATCACTGACCTTGTCATTGGTATCCTTAATTTTCTCCTCATAGCTTTGCTTCATTTCCCTTTTTTCTTGCTGTTCAGCTTGCACTGAAACATGAAATAAAGAAGGTAACACATCCATGTAGTCCATAATTATATAATTGTGTCTTCCCATAAAAATTGCAACTTTGTAGGACAGTGATGCAATGTTGACGTTGAAGATATTTTTTGACTATCAAGATAAATAAATATTACTATACAGAAAAGTTTGATTTTCAAGGAAAAAAATCACCTCTTTCGATATGCAATACCTAGTAGTAACTCGCATATAATGTGCATCCTTAGTTGAAAGGAATGGTATAATGTGCAATGGGGGCTTAATTTTTGAAGGTTTAGTACCATTCAATAAATATAGGACAGCATTTTGCAATGCAAGTAACTCGAAAGGGCACTTAATCTCTTCTTTTAGGCCCCTTCTGATACTAACCTCATGTTTTCTTCGAGCATTATCACTGTCAATGGTTAAGCCTATGGAGAATGCATCCATTATCGCTTGTATGTTTCATTGGCGAATAACTCCTCTCTTGGCGAGGTAAGCATTACACAATACCAGGAGGTGTTGAATAATGATCCATATTAACCATAAAAACGCATGAGACAGTGTAACTCTCCTCCATTTTGTTATAATCCAGCAGTTTCGATAGCACCGTGAGTCGATCGTCTCGCTGTCTGCCATTTTGGATTTTGATGTTCTGTGCGCATGCGCAACCCCTCCTTGCCGGAAGTAGCATTTTCGATGGAGAAATGATATATTCTATCGATTTAACTTGAAATTAATGGCTTTTTGAATACAATCCATGCATCTTTGGCAATATCAATTGAATTGAATCGAATACACCCTATCTTTTTACTGTTATAGCCCCACAAATCGATCGTCTCGCTGTCCACCATGTTGGATTTTGGTTCTATCAGCACATGCCCGACCCAATTTCCATGGTTATTTGGGTCAATTTGCACGACCACGGCTTTGTGATGCGAATTAACGACAGGGTGAACACGTAATTTTTTACATTTTTAATCAAACATATTGATTCAAATCATATCCTTTTGCCATTCTTTATCATATTTCTATATTATAATTTAAAAAAAATCGATATCCGCCATGTTTGTGCCGAAATTACGACATTGGAGACCCGCGTACGGATCGAATTACAGCAAATTCATCAATTATTTGCACCACTCCATACCAAAATGGCGGGAATGTTTGGTTTTTTGCACCACCTATGGGATTT
The DNA here is from genome assembly GCA_949317995.1 of Acholoe squamosa. NCBI lineage: Eukaryota > Metazoa > Annelida > Polychaeta > Phyllodocida > Polynoidae > Acholoe > Acholoe squamosa. The sequence goes on along the minus strand of OX439037.1, from coordinate 33,349,040 downwards.
AACATGGGCTAAAAGCGTCTTATTTTTTTCTCTCTGTTAGTCTGTTAGGAGGCACTGAATTAGGGTGTATTTTTACCCGACTCTTATAACTTGTCTTTCAAGTTAATGAATGTACCCCGCCTATAACATGCACACTAACTTTGGACTATTTCTATAAGATGCAAGGGGTCTCAATTTCGTATATCAGCTGCAGCTTAAATGCGAACCAAGACCTTTTATAATAGTTTGATATGTAACGCCCCCCCCCCCCACCAGCCTCTACAGCAGCACAGGGGGTTCAAGGGGGTCCGGGGTGGCCACATCTACATATATTATTTTGAATTTTGAAATTTTATTTGGTAGAACAGAAGTTTGGTGATTATTTTTTTATTTAGGGACCAATGCACAAACTCGGTATTATGCGTGGGGTACTTCAATACATGCAGTCTCGTAAATGCCAGACTAGAATTAACATTTCTGTATACTACTTACACATCAGCGGCATAGTCACACGTCCTCTAAAATGGCCCATGTTTCAATATACATGCATTACTCATTTATATCAAAAGGGGCCATCTCTAGGTTGTCACGCAGTAGTAAGTGATCACATTGTCTAATTAAATTGAATTAATATATGAATACTAACCTTGGTTCAGAAGATTGTTATGTTTCTGTGCAGCAGAAATTTCTAGGGCTTTAAACTTCTTGGAGAGGCTCTGAAATACAAGTCCATAGAATGCAGATTTCATCCCGAGAATTTGTTCATGATAATCAGGCTTGGCTACCATACATGCTGCGATCTAAGCTACCTCAACAAATACAATATTTTGTCATGTGGCATATTTCCATATACATGTACACCTCTACGCTAATCATGTAACATAAATAAATACTACTTTTACTTTAATACCTCAAACTTTTGAGTCTGCTCTTTCTCAAAGTGTTTTATCTCAGTCCGTTCACCCTCACCTGCAGAAAAAAAGAAACAGACGAAAAAACTATAGGAGAAGCAAAGGGTGAGTGAGTGAGTAATAGATGTTTAACGCCATTTCGACAGCTAAGGTCATATTCATGGCGAGAACTACATTACACAATTTCACAGGGGAATGTGTCAGTGCCCGCGCATATGTGCACCACACACATCCCGAGGGGATAGGAAAGAGAAGAAATAGACCCTTTTAAGTGGGCTAGGGAGGCCCGAGCCAATGCGTCATATCACCTTAAGTAATGCACTCAACATATTTGCAAATGATCAGCAATATACGTTTTGCCCCTACAAAAGTATGGCCAATAAAAAATTCAATAGAATTGTTGACACTTACAACACTCGAGGCGTTCTTCAACTTTTGCAGAGTATCCCTTCAGCAGGTTGCACATGTCTCTAGTGGCATTAATTCTGTAAAGTAACCATGATTAACATAACTAAACCTGGTGAACCCAAGATTTCTCACCCCTTCCCGCTCTACGCAATCAACAAAAGCACAAATTCTTAAGCACCCCCCCCCCCCTTATTAAAAGGGAGAGAAATGAAATTCTGGTGGAATAAGGTGATCCGATACAAGTCATATTCAACTCAATCTTTATCCACTAACTTTTAACAGATATACATAGATAGTTCAATAACAATTTAATATGGATTATCCAAATATGTTACCGGGGTATAGCTTACTTTTGTAAAACCTCATCTCTGTTTGCCAGTTGCTCTTGATACTTCATGCTGAGGTTTTCATTTTGAAGCTGAAACAAAGCCAAATATCAGAACTCTCTTATAAACGCATGTTTGTTTGTTTGTTTGTTTAGTTTTACGTCCGGGGGCCATCAAGGAACTCAGACATTCAAGGTTTCTTGGACATTAAGTCCTTTCTTTTCTTTTTGGACAGGTATTTATATGCTGCTTGCCCGACACAGCAGTGACCGAATCTATGAATGACCAAATCTATGAGATGAATGACCGAATCTATGAGGAGGGTCGAGGGGGAAAACCGCTACCGGGGCTTCATTCCCCTACTCTTTTCGAAGGATAGCAAGTGTTCTTTTATTTGCCTGGTCCCATAGGCAGGGCCAGACAAACCACGGCCTTTGATCACTCAGACGTGGTTCACTGAGGGGGAATCCCATAGCCAAAAACCAAGCATGTAAGCCCAGGCCCGCGCATATGGACACCAGCTGCCCACATGCTCACCCCAAGACACAAGAAACCCCAAGTTTGTCGCCTTTTACGAATCTGGTATGCCCACTGGTAGAATGGAAGGAGGAAAATTCCTCCTTCGTGGACTCCCAATGAAGTTATTCTGCTCCTCCATGCCCTCACATGAAGGTCCCCACTCCACAGGGGGAGAAACGCATGAGACATGATGCTTTTAGTATGCGTAATCAGAGACATGAAGATACCTGTGTACCATTATATCTCTGGCGTAATTATGTATGCACTGTGCATTGCGTATTATTCAATTCATATCCCATGTACCACCAGCAGCAACAATCCCACAGTATTTACGATTGACTCAGGGTTTGGACTAAGCGTACTATTAATCTCATTTGCTGGTATTGTGATAAACTGGATGAAAATGTTTCGACCTCCCAAATGAGTGGTATATATATTGACACATGGCATTAGGTAACATTACACGTACCTGCACTTCCAGGATTGACTTTCTGAGATTGTCTATCGTGGTGTTGGCCTCAAGTAGTTTCTTGTCCTGATTTAATTGATATGACAAAAGATATCATGAGTGTCAATACATAAACAAGGAATATTTTAAGGCGGGTGAGCATCTCTCTTGGAATCCTTCTTTGGGAGCTAGAAAGAACGGAGTCAATGGTGATAGTAAATAAGTGCAGACATAACTTAGGTGGGCTCTACTATGTGGCTTTTGTTATATTCCCAATAAAAGGTAGTCCAAAAATATGTCTAAACGGCTAAGCTATAGGCTTTTGAGATTCAAGATTCAAGATGGGTTCATTGACTAATGTAACAGGTACACCTATGTCAGCACCAGGTTTTCATTCACAATGTTGTAGACAGATTTTATAAAGGTATATGTCAGTTCACAGCTCCGTGCCTTTTAGATAATCAACAATATGGGGCGATCAATAATATTTGGGAAAGTTCCTAGTGTCATTATGCTTTTTATAATAATCATCAAACTTCAGGTACTTTGTTTCAAAGTCTGATCAGGCCTTCCTATTATCTCTGGCATGTTACAATGACATTCTTAGGTAGTAAATATGAGATTTCAGTGGTCATGTGCACGAACTGCAAGATTATTTTTGTTGACAGAAATTAGCCACTATTTGTTTCCTTATATAATGTGGGAGAAATGGTAGACAGGAGCGAGTACCTCTTCTCTCCTTCACACATCGACTCTACCTTTTTGTGGCACTGGGACTCCATACAGACCCAAGTTATCCCAGCTCAGTTGGGGACCGCAACAGCAACCCCCCCCCTCCCCCAAAAAAAAAAAAAATAAAAAAGATTACATACAGTTGGTTTGGGACCAGTGGAGCCTGTCTTACAAAAAACAAAACACCAGCCTGATGAGTACATATGAAACCGCACAGGACCCCTCGCTCCGCTTGACACACACATAGTGCAAGGAGCCTGGGTCTCCTGAGGGTAGACCATGGGTGTGGACTGGTTACCATGTTGAGTCTGCGTAGGTGTTATCCATATATGCTATAATAAGGGTAGGAAAGTAAAGGACTGGTGCTGCCCCCTTCCAGCTCTATTTGCTATGTATAGACCTTGATTACGGAGGTGAGGTGGTACTTTGGCAAAGTACCTCCTCGCCTCTGTAATCACTGGATAACACCTATGCAGACTCAACATGGTAACCAGTCCACGCCCATGGGGTAGATACACTCTATCTACCTACAACAGCTGCAACCGTGACCAGCTAACCCACACCCACCAGTGACACACACACCAGGAACCAGCTAACCCAAGTTGCAGCTGTCCTTTTCTGCCACACTACCTTGACATGGATGAAGCACCTAAGCCGGGCTTTTGTGGTCGCTGGTACTTGAAGATCATACCCAGTCAACAGAAAACGTTACAAAACGTTTCCCTATGGCTCCTTATCATAGCAAAACGTTATAAAACGTTAAAAATGTTTTTGGACGTTAAATAACGTTTTTTTGTTGAGTGGGTAACTTGCCCAGTTCATAACATATTGTAGGGATGGGCACCCAAAATCAAATTTTTAACCATCCAATCGAAAAAAAATATACCCTAGAAAGAAAAAATCTTTGACAACATTATGCTTTTTGAATAAATGTAATACAGTAACTAGAAGAGAAGCAATGCATTTTTGAATATAAAAAAGTTAGGAGTATTTTCTGTCACCTTTTCCTGGTCAATATCAGCTCAGTGAGGGAAAACTAGGTCAAATCATGCCTCACTGACCACACTCACTGAGTGGTGCATTTTTCATAAAAGCATGGCTCGAGCTCAAGTGTACACTCTGAGGTGTACACTTTCAGGTGTACACTCTGGAGGGGATGTGTACAAATGCAAGTCCCGCGGGATTCTCAAGGAGTAAGCTCACAATTGTCCTTAAAAAAAAAAAAAAAAAATGGCCTCCATGCAAAGATATTTTTGGCAAAAGTAGTTTTACGGCGTAGGGACAGTATCCTTAGCCCTTTAATTGTCTCTAGTTCTATTAGAGCTTGGAGTATGATTATTTGGTTCGCTATTAATCCCAAATGCCAATGTTTTCATTGTCCCAGCTGGCATCCAATCAGATGTGCAAAAAATTTTAGGCCCCCCCCCCTAGACGGCAGTCAAAAGTTTGTGCGCCACCCCCCCCCCCCACCTTTTTTTTTTATAAAAAATTACCACTCCCTATATATGTAACTATGCTAACCCTGAAAGTGTACACTTCAGAGTGTACACCTCAGAGTGTACACTCGATCTCGAGCCATGGTGCATTCGCATTTTTGACATTATCTCTTGTAAATGATCATAATTTTGTAACAGTTTAAAGGGGGACTAGCATGGCTAAGTCGTACCCGCCTTATCAAGTCACGTGTCTACCCCTTGACCAATTTGAATTAGGGAGTTCCGATTTTTTTCCGCTGGGTCCCGCGATTTTATGAACGTTCTTTGAGCAGGTACCAATGATGAAAATCGCCATCCTAGCCCCCCTTTAAGTTAGAGAGAAGCCAGTCACATCAGTGGACAGAAAACAGTTTGGTGGTTCTGGGGGTATAAATTTGTTTATAATTTGATATGGAGAAGTCTATCATATGTTGATGGAAACTCAAAATTCCCTGTGGTGGAGTAAAATCACACAGGTCAGTTTTGTGTAATTTTAAGCAAAATATGCTGTTACTGTTTTACTTCTAGCACTTTTCAGCACACAGATAGATAGGAATAGATTTTAGATACTTGTAGAAGACAAAATTGCGGACATTTTGGTTGTAGTTCTAAAAGGTGAGCAAATACTTTGAAATTTCAAAAAAATGGTTAAAAATCTGAATTATTTTTTTCCAATTTGAAAATTTCAAAAACTCTGTTTTTCCACATTAGCCAGGAAGCTTGATATCTTAAGTTTCAAATTGCTCCAGGGTCAGAGGCACTCCGGTCAGAGCAAACATTGTCATTTGAAAACTTCATCTATAAAAAAACTACACATCCCACAAGAAAATACCTATGGTATTCCTATTCTATGGGTCTTTTTACATAACATACCAAAAGATGGTATTTTTCCATGAAACAGAAGTAACAAAATTCAGGTTTTGAAGTTGCTCTATTTACTATAGTGACAGAGAGGCAGCGTTCAGCAGTAGCTGCTGGCGCCCATCCCTACATATTGTTTATCTTCTTATAGGCTGCACTGTGAATCCCAACAATCGAGATTATCATTAACAAAGAAGGACAAGTTCATGATTGTAAAAATATTTACTCTATGTTTGGTGCATATTTGATGACTGTCTTTAATTAAAGATTTTGCAAGTAGCTTGAGAAATATATAGCAGAGCTGTAGTGAATTCTTTACCATTTTCTTTGGAATGATGGCATATTCATTCGAGCTACAATTCCTATAGCAGGGGTAGACATTAACATTAGGGCCATCTGTATCAGTGCAACATATTATCCCTAAAGGGTTAATTCTGTATCAGTGCATCACACCATCCCTAAAGGGTGAATTTCGGCGCCTGAATTTGTATCAATGCATCACGCCACCTTAAGGGGTAAATTGGGTATCAGGGCATCACAATATCCTTAAAAGGTTAATTCTGTATCAGTGAATGAAGCCATCGTTGGAGGGCTAATTCATTATCAGTGCATCTTTGCCGTCCCTAAGCGGATAATTATAAACCTATACATGCAGCTGTGGTCGACTACAACACACTCCATAAATGAATCATGACAAAAAAACACACATGAACCTAAAGAGGCATAATGCACCCTGTATTAGGATAAAAGGTGCCCGTTACATTTAATATAATAGTCAATTAAGCCATCTTGAATCTATACACATTTAGAATAATAGCACAGGGATGTACCGTAATTCACGATATATGAAAAATTCTTAAGATTAAAAATCTGAAGTAGACTATTAGCTCACCTTTTGTTTGATCTCAATCTCAGTGTGTGTCTTCCATTTCCTGATCTTATCTGCCTCTTGGTATAGCTTAGCATGTAGAGATGACATCTTGACATTTTGAGATGCCATCTTTTCCTTTGAACTCTCACTCTGTTGTGTTAGTTCTGGAGAGAATGTAAGATTTGTCAGTTAATCACTACCATTTTAGAAATAGGCCAGTACTTGCTAGAATCCAAGACTATGACTAAAATTTCAATCAAGGATTTTTTTCTTACTTTTGCAGAAGAACGACATGTCTAATTCCGAATGCATTTTACCCCTGTTGTCAGGATGCCAATGATGGCCAAAAATACGAAATCTGGGAAAATACTTGCCATGGCACTGTACTCGTGTTTGTTGGTTTAGGGGAGCAAAGAATGGTGCTCCTCGAGAAGCCTTCTGAAAAATAGACGGAATATACTTTTATGCACATGCAGGAATGGGCACTAAAACGTCAGCCCAACAGTCAATAACCGGTTAATTTGGGGTTGGGTTTTGACTGTTGACAAGAACAGTCTGTTTTGTAGGGTCATTATCATATTGTGTAAAAAAAAAGACAACAACAAAATAACAAAACAAAACAAAAGAACATCTAAGTACATTGTATAGATGCTCCTGAAATTGTGTTTTTTCAAGGCAAGTCTTGCAGTCTGAGAGCCTACAGAACGAGGATCCCTGGCAATTTCTCTTTTTGCGAAGATTGGTTTCAACATGTCTCATATAACTACAAGCACATGTACCTCCATCCACACTCTAACACCTATCAGACGGGTACCAGTTAGCCTCCTTAGTGAAGGATAATGACACGAGGCCGTAGGCCGAGTGTTATTAGCCTTTGCTAACACACACCAGTCATGAGTTATCCATTGTCTACTTATTTTATACCACGAAACCAATAAATAATCAATAGAATACCAATAAATTCAATTTGAAAACAAAAATTATTCCCCCTCCCCGGGACTCGATGCCAGCCATTGTGTGTACACGATCGGTAAATACACCTCCTCGCCTGGCAGCGGACAGCGACAGCGCCTGTCTCGGCTAGGCTTGGCAGCGGCACACGGCGAAAAATAGTGTACACACACCTCCTCGCCCGGCAGCAGACAGCGACAGCGGCACACAGCGAAAAAAAAGATGCTTCTCGTGGTTATGTTTGTGTATGATACACCTCCTCGGCCGGCAGCGGACAGCGACAGCGCACACGGAGAAAAAAAGATGCTTCTCGTGGTTATGTTTGTGTAGAATACACCTCCTCGGCCGGCAGCGGACAGCGACAGCGCACACGGCGAAAAAAGATGCGCCCGGACCGGGGGTCGAACCGCGCACCTCTAATGGCTGAGCGCAACGTGCTAACCGCTAGACCACCGCGTCTCCTCCTCCACACGCGTCTCGCTGTTATGTTTCAATACTAAATACACCTCCTCGCACGGCAGCGGACAGCGACAGTGCACACGGCTTTGTATCATATCCAGAGGTGGTGCGAACCGAGCATTTCTCGTCAGTCCCTGTGGCGCACTGCATAGGGAGTTGGACTGGGAATCTTAGGCTGCAGGTTCGAGCCCTGCCCTGGTCAAGTCTATCATGGGTTTTAACATGTAACATATGACATGGAAGGACATGAGAGGCGTGCGGTTATCCTGGATAACCGCACGGGTGCGGGTTATCCATGGATAACCGCACGCCTTAGAAAATTCATGTTAAAGCATACAGGGTGTGCAATATCGACAGATATGTGGATAGGAATAGACACCAAAAAGCACTGTGTAAGCCAGAAATCGTGGTATAAAACCAGCTAATAGATGGTACGACAATCATTCAGACGGCGATCTTCAGATTGTTACCGCCTACCCGGCGTGACTGCTGATTGGCTGAACGGACAGAGGTCTCCCAGTGGCTGCTAAAAATAGCATGGGATTTACTAACCTTTTGTAATTGTACGAAATATGACATTGGGGATGCAGTGACAATTTAATCAGTTACTGGAATTCATTAAGATGTCTTCAAATAAGAAAATCGCTATGTTTTGGTAACCTATCTCTGCATAGATTCATGCGAAATGGGCCTGAAAGTCTGCCCACCTTGGCCTCATTTCAAAAGCCATTGCCATCTTGGGTTGGGACAGCTGGGTATCCGCGAAGCTCTGTCAACCTCCATTCCCCTTACATAAGGAGTGAGTTGGAGCCAGCAAAAAGGCACGGATTTCCCTGCTTTCCAATATGGCGACGATAGGCTGAAATAAGCTGTAGATCGGACGTGCCTTGTGCCGCCCTCTACTGCTAATCTAGATAAGCTAACCAGCTAAGGCCGTATATCAAGGTGACAATTTATACAGAAAACTTTATACTGGTACCTCATCTTGTCTTGTAGCCTGAGTGTCCAGTGGCTTAAAAAATGGTTGTCGTGTTTCCATTGTGACCTGAAGACATGAGGAACAGAGCAAGGGTTATATACAGATGTAGTTAAAGGTTACCAGAGCTGAAAGAAACATTGAAACAAGGTGGCATTTGCTTAAACTTTTATCTTAGTTATTTGTCTTTTATCCAAAAAGGAAGGTGTCCAATTACAGAGTGACTTCCCCATGACTTCCTAGCAACATGGACACTAAGCATTTAAGAGCAGTAGTTTTAAATACTGGGGTATGCAAATGTCTATATATATTGCATGTGTACTATGCATGACCATGCATGCATCATGCATGGAAGTAGAAGGATCCATGGACATAGAATCATCCATCCATTCATCTGCCCACCGGCTCATCGAATCAGTAGGCCTACATGTAAATTTATATGACCCCCCCCGGGGGGCCCCCTTTTCAATTTGAGAGGAAATCCACTTTTGTCAGCCAGGAGGTATTTTCGGCCACCATGCTATACTTTCTGGTATAGCAATGTACATTTTTTGAAGAGGCACCATGCTCTACTGTTCATCAGTCAACTTGGATATAACCTGAAACCTTCAAATAGGATATAAATATACATATTTTCAGAAGGACCTCAATTTTTTTTTATTCTATAATGCACGAATGTATCAAGAAGAGTATCCAGTCTTCACCAGAGGCTTTGTGTTTACTGCTTAAAGCAGCGGGGCCATTGGTCCGCTTTCTGTTGATCCCAGGTACACAAGCAGAAGTGTATCCCAGATATACAAGAAATGGACCAATCAAAAGCAAGCACCTGCTCAGCAGATGTATCTGCTGCTTCCAAGATGGTGGATCTCTTCCACACTCCAACTCAGGGAAAAATATGCTCCTTTCAGCTCTTATTTTTCAGAGTTAGACCCTGTATTTTTACAAGGATGTTGACAGAATGGATAGAAATGAAGTGAAATGAGAAATTGTCCCATTCCATAAAAAAATTTCTAGGTTTTACTCTCTGCTGACCTGCACCATACAGGACTTTAATTTTATGTCTGCAGCCACTTGTGTACCCCAGGCATAGAAACAGTCGCTTGTGTACCCCCAGGTACACAGGGCTATGTGTATCCCAGTTATACAGGCAGCGCCTTGTGCACCTGGGGTACACAAGGCGGCCCCTTGTGTACCCCAGGTACACAAGGCCATATGTATGATCCCAGGTATACAAGCAGTACCTTGTGTACCCCAGGTACACAAGCATGCTTGTGTACCTGGGGTACAGAAAACCCCCTTGTGTATCCCAGGTACACAGCAAGCCCTTGTATATCCCAGGTACAGAAGCCCATGTGTATCCCAGGTACACAAGCAGTGTCTTGTGTATCTCAGGTACACAATCCCTTGTGTATCCTAAGTACAGAAGTGGTCGCTTGTATATCCTGGGTACGGAAGCAGCCTGCCCCTTATGGTATGACTCATTGTGCAAAATTTACAAGACCAGTATGAACAGTGATCTTGGGAGAGTAAATTGTAGTAATTTATTCCTAGACTTGCAATAAAACTTGTTCTGACCGTTTACATAGGCACCCCAATCAAGATGCCACATTTATTTATCCTTGAAATATCATAGAATAGCATTTTCTATCATAAAACAACTTGAATTGGCTGTCCAAATGTCTGCCATATTGAAGCAGAACAGATGTTTCTGCTGCAGCAGATGCTGCCCCCTGATTGGTCAATTTCTTGTGTATCCAGGGTACACTATTCCTTGTGCATCTGGGATCAACAGAAAGCGGACCAATGGCCCCGCTGCATGGTTAAAGTCCCAAGTAATCATGCTCCAAAATACACTAAAATGGACCAGACACTTTTTATTTTAAGAATTTATGGGGGGGGGGGTCTGGTACTGGTAGCCGATTACATCAAATTAGAACTGAATAACACTTTACCAGAGATGTCAGTTCGATATTTGGCGAAACTCTGAAAATTATTTTGGGGCACTTCAAAAGGGGGGTTATACCGTAATCAGAGTGACAAATCTCTTCAAAATTAATCACTTAGGGTTGGGTGTATCTTTAAGAAATATCAGAATTATAAAATATTCATTTTAAAAAAAATCTTATTATTTCCGTAGTAAAATATCACCTTTGAACCTCTGAAATCAGAGAAAATCTGAAACTCTGACATCTCTGCTTTACGAAAGTGTAATTATCAAAATTCTGATGATACCTGCAGTAGGAAAGACAGTGGTGGCCATTTAGACATGCATATGACGTAACTATTAGTTGCCATAGTAACACCTTACTTGCCCCCAAAAAGCCAATTCATCACAGTCAGTCTGTGAACAGCCAACCCATGACACAGACAAAACTCAGTGTAGGGGTCTGGGGGCAGCAGCCCCCCCCCCCCAATCATGCCATGGCTAGTCGGGCCGACTTCTAAGAGGGCCGCGTTGATCGGCTATTCTTGGGAGCAGCAGTGACGTCATAGCAACCAGCGCGGCCCTTAAATAGGAAATGTACTAGAAAAAGGTGTTAAAACCCTTATCAGAAACGATCTAGATATCGGACAGCAAAATGAGTCACGAATTCTGAAAGATATTAAAATTTTGCACTACATACTTGATCCACTATTTTCTAATCCCAATATTAGAAAAGAAAACAACAAAAAGGGTACTTTTTCTAGTACATTGCCTATATAATTTGACACTTGCCTGGTCCCTAGCAACCAGGGTTCTGCTCCCGTATGACCGTGCTTCCACTGCGCCTGGATACAGAAGGCGCTGTGATCACCTCCCCTGACCCTCCCTACGTCTATGCGTAACAAATCCCTTTGTTGACATTCGAGTTTGGTACTTTAGAGATGTCCAGACAATATTTTAATCTTACAAGGCTACTTTCATGATAGTTGTCTAGCCCTAGTCAAGAAATGGTTATTTGAATTTAAGATCTAAAAGAGTAACAGTTGCTTGAAGTCAGTCAAGAATGGCCTTGAGAAACTGTTGGTGGCCATCTTGCTTTTGTTTTGTTTTTATTTGAGCACCTGTAGTCTCAAACCTTTGTGTATAAAAACTGATAAATATTGGGATATGACAGAAATTTCTACTACTGGGTATCTAAAATATTTATTCTTGTCAAAACCTATAAATACAACTGAACAGTAGTTACAGTGAGAAATCTTTTGAAAAAATAGTACAAAATGGGTGGTTTGAGGCTCAAGCCACTTCCAGCCACTTTTGGCGGATCCAAATAGCGTGATATCAGTTCCATATAGCGCTAGCGCCCACTAGGCACGGAGAGCGCCAGTGGGTTTCGGTGTACTGCTCCCGAGAATCATAATCATTATGATAATGCCATGGCCAATGACAATGTGTGGGTACCAGGGTGAGTGAGTGAGTAATAGATGTTTAACGCCATTTCCACAGCTAAATACCAGCTAAGGTCATATTCATGGCGAGAACTGCATTACATAATTTCACAGGGGACTGTGTCAGTGGCCGCGCATATGTGCACCACACACATCCTGAGGGGATAGTGAAGAGGAGAAATAGACCCTTTTAAGTGGGCTAGGGAGGCCCGTAAGGTACTTAGATCTACGTAAGTTGAACCAAGTTTTTTATCTGGGTTTTTCTCAAGACCCCAGTCCCCACTCTACATCCCTGAATTATGCAATCAATAAGACTTACCCCAGGCACTTGCTTTACCTAGCTAAGCTTAACCTGATTTGGGGGGGGGGGGGCTAGGCTAGGGCTAGGCCTTGTGATTGTCGTCTGCTAAGGCGTCCGTCGACCACGCCCGAAATCGTGTCCCCTGAATAGACACTCGTTTGCCAGTCTTTTAAACCAGGATTCCTCTCAAATTGCTGATGACACTTGAACTATATTACTTCTAAATCTATAACAGAAGGTCTCTGTTGTTCTGATACGTTAGATAATACCGATTTCCTTTAAAAAGACGCGTTTGTTGTCGAAACCCTTAGCGTCGTCGACGTTAGTGACAGCGTTGCGCCTTAGTTCCTTCTGCTACCACCAGATGACGGCACCTACAACATACACTGGATACCTGCTACTCAGGGTGCATTCTCCCTACTTTATGGCTGGGGTAGCACAGGCGAGCAGTGTCCTTTCCCGCCATGATTTTTAGACCCGGTCCGGAGGCCCTGGTTTGTGGGATATGTGAAAAGCGGGCTGCAGCCGACAATCTGACTCTATAGGAATGGTTCAGATAGAAAGAGTACGTTTTTCTTTTAAAGTAGGTGTCCCTCGTTAGTGTAAAGATAGACCCAGGTACTCGAGTCATTCCGTTGCGCTGCGCTGCGTCTGGACATGGCTCCTCCAGGCGTCAAAAGATAGCATAAGGTTGTTCTCGCTCTCTTGCACAGGGAGGTCAGGATGTCGTCTACCGCCAGAATCTGAGTGAACGTTGAAATTTTCTTCTAATCCTTGCAATCTAAAGGAGGTGTGGCAACTATTTACTCCTCAACTTCCACTCAAGTGCGATCAGTATCATTTCGAGGAGGCTTGAGGTAAATGCTAGACCAATTTTCTACGTTCCAGGGACGGTGCCACAGTTACAGTTACAGCAACAGCTCCTGTCTGGAGGCTCACTCAGTGGAGGCTGTGTGGAGGCTGGACTGGTGCCGTTGCTGCTGCCTGCCGGCCCGGCCATCGGCGTCGTCGCATCGGTCTCTCCCCGCCCGGCCCGGGTGGGTCGTAGCCAAGCCCAAGGCAAGGGTGTTTAAGCCACGGGGTTTAACCTCATAATTCATTAATAGTGATTAACTGTGAAGGTTTATTGGGTGTTGCCCCCCCCCCCACCCCGCCCACTATTAAAGGGGGTCTAGATGGGGGGTCCCCATGTCCCTTGAAAGTCAATGTCAAAAGTCACTAAATTTATATTTTCCTCTGTCCTTGTCACTAGGCTCCATCCATGTCACATGTCGATTTTAAGAAAAGTCCATGTCCCCTGTCACTATCTTTTTTGACCATGTCCTTGTCCCTTGAAGCTTCATGTCCTTTGTCGATTTTAAGAAAAGGCCATGTCACACTGTCGATTTTAGGGGTCTAGAGTAGACCCATCACTAATGCCCCCCCCCCCCACTAGATCTAACGAATGCTCTCAAGGGGGGCGTAAAATTTTTTACCCACCACCAACCCCCTCGTCTGTTGATAAATAATGACCACTCTCTTAACTCCACTACCCCTCCCCTTGTATACCGGAACCCGGTATATTGTAATACAAAATTTCCGCGCCCCCCCCCCCCCTAATTATGTACCATGGCCAGACACCCCCCCCCCCAAATTCATGCATCAATAAATATCCAGATATCAGTGCATATACGGTACATGTATATGCAGTATAATGCATGCTGTTTCAGTTGATAGGCCTAGCTAGAAAAAAATCTACTTGTATATGCCCCTTGCACCACTTGATTAGACAGGAAACATGAAGATGTTTCAAATACTTGTAAATAGGACTAAATAGTCTAGTCCAGTTTTGTCATGTTATGCATTTTGCCATTTATACTACTGTATGGTATGTGTAACTTCGGCAGACCTCCCCCCCCCCCAACTTCCGCCAGGTAGCACACAGACTTTGGCATAACGTTGGGCCGGCCATTGTGGGCGGACGTTGGCCCAATCATGGGCTTTACATAGGCTGACCATCCTTCCAATGTAGGCCCAATGTTGCCAACCAAATGCCAACATAGGCCAAACATGACGTCATTTATGGCCAATTTGGTAAGAAAATGATCACCATCGGGCCTACGCCGCCCCAACGGGCAACCAACGTTGGCCCAGTGCGACGGGCCAACGTTGGCACATTGTTGTTCTGCCTGGCCCTTAACTTCATGACCCCTCCCCCCGTGGTAATATTTGAACGGCCCCATCATATCTTCAATAGAATACCCTTTAGAACTATTAAAAAGTGAAAAAGTGGTAATCTTAAGGACCATCCACAAATGACGTCATGCTGGAGGGGGGTTAATTCTCAGCATTGTAAAATTGGCAAAACCATGAAGAGGGGGAAGGGGGGGGGTAAAAATGGACAAATTACGCATGACGTCATTTATGGATGGCCCCTTAATATTTTGAAAAGTTTAAGACGTGCTTACCGTAAATGCGTACCCGGGTAATCTCCCGCCTATTAGATGTTCCTTGAAGGAATATTCATGAGTTGGAGGGTGTGCCTAATTGTATGCAGTGTACCTTCACTTTCAGTCAGTCGGATTTTTATCTCAGCTTGACCCATATACAGGTACATGTACATGTGGGCTTTCTGGTGTTCTATAAAAAGAAGACTCGCCGTACATCATTATTTCATATTTTACAAAAATAAAGTCATTACAGCTTCCCAAGCACACCACTTGCCTTCGGTTGTAATTTTCCTGGCTTATACCTGGCAACAAAAGATGTGCCCTGGCTCTGTTTGGAGATTTGAATGAAGAGGCACCACCTGGTTAGGGTCAGACATAGCGTCCTGTTTCCATGGTTACCAGGATCACCCTGATCCATCAGGTATCAGCTGGTCTTACCTTCTGCTACCCAGGGAACTCGAGATGAAGGGGTCTTAAAAAGACATGACAGTTCCTTAATTTATAACCTTAAGACAATCTGCCGATCGTGAATGTTTTCTCGAAGCAAATCCTTTTAGTCTGGATTATGTTTGCTTTCAGAAATATTTTCCCATGGATAAATGTTATTAAAAAAAAAAGTGAAATGTAGATGAATTCTATCAGCTGCTAATAATCTATTATATTGAAATACCTAGTACCCGGTACTTAGTTTTTCAGTAGAAAGTCTAATCGGTGTCTTTTGCAAATCACGAATCCTTTTGAATGAAACAGAACAGAGAGTATCGTTAGTCAAAGTCATCAAGGGTATTGGACAGAATTTCTGATTCTATGTTACGTCCGCCATTTACACATATACCTCCCGTGGTATTGCCTAAAGCAGGGTGGGGCTATGCTTGAAGAATTGAAAAAATAGCAGATCCACCAGGTCAATATCATCTCTGATGGGATAAAGCTATTAATAGGCTGGAAATATATAAAGGCCAAAAAAAAAAATCATTTTTGGTTCAGGTAACATGCTGAAAAAAGAAGAGGTAGGGTAGGTCGAATTTTTTTTTAAATCGTTTTAACTGCCACAATGACTTGTGACGAGTCATGGCAACTCAGGGACGAGTTGTGGCAATTCAGGGACAATTATATTGACTGAAATCTTGCCTAACAACCTATAATTTCTCCAAAAATGGAGAGAGAAAAAAATAGGGTCGGTCCTGTTGTGCTAGGTAGGGTTACCAGAAACAAACATTTTTTTTCCCGGCTAAACACATTGTATAAAAGTGTCTGTGTTCAGCTTAACCACATATATATCATGAATGGATATGATATCTAGATCTGAGCTAACTCGGATCTTACTGGTACATGCACAGGGATGCCAATCTCCAGGGACTTCCCTGATTTCAGGGATTTGAAGTTCCCAGGCCCTATACATTCATATCAAAGCCCAGGTTTTTGGACCGATATTGTCCATTTCAGGGATTTTCATGCTCTGCATGAAATTTATGTAACCTTATGAGGTCGTGTATGTACTTGGCCTTACCACAGGCCACAATCATAACCACCCTCTCCAGCCCAACACCACGCAAACTGTCATTGATTGCATCTGGCCGAGGCTGACATTATAATGGCAAATAGAATACCTTAATCAATAGACCCACATCTTTTCAGGATTATGTGTGCCTCAAACAAAAGAAGAATAATAACAAAATATAAACTAGGTACCATCTTAGATGCTTTATTAATTTGCATGTTGATAAGCCACAATGATTCTCTCCTCATTTAATTAAGTTACAGTGGGAGGTTAACTAGAAGTTAGATTCTAACGGTATTTTGATTTAGGTGCATCAATGAAAAGTAGTTTACAGTATATTACGATATGACTTTGACAACCATTTGAAACATTCATGAAGGTATCAAAAGATGTGTAAATTATTATGATATTTGATTACATTTCAGGACAGGACCAATTGAGAGCTACTCAGTAGAGTTAAAGCTGGAGAGTGACGTGTCAATCCCAAGTCTTCCCGTATGGAGTTTAGTTTCATCATGGACCATTGATAACTTATAAGGTAAATTTTAGTGTTTTCTTTTAATTTATATGTATTGATCTGCGTATATATATGAAAATCTGTCACTTGAATAGTTTGCCTTGGTTTGTCTAGTCCTGTCTATGGGATCAGGCAAATTAAAGAACACTTGCCATTTTTTCAAAACGAGTAGGGAACATGCCCCGGTAGCAGTTTTCTGTCTATTCATAGATTTGAGAATTCGTCTCATAGATTCGCTTATCACTGCTGCCTGCACAAGCAGTATTTAAATAACTGTCCGCGACTACTTGAAGAAGTCTCGCAAGGTACTCATGTGCATTTAGACATTAAAATAATTAATCAATTTAATGCCACAAGTGACCGTCTTGCACAGCATCAGTATTAAATCAATCATGACTTTGAATCCTAGTGTGGTGAATTCAGGCTCTGGTTGCTTTCAACAGTACCGTTATACCTCTTGTATATTTATAAGGCGCACCCTCCGTATAAGAATCTTAGGTGCACCCTGACTTTGGGTGATTCTGTAAGGCGCATATATATGTGTAGATTTTATTTCATAAAAGGGCAAGTAAATTGACAGATGAGGTGTATTATAAATGTCACAAAGCAGCTACCGGGGTATTGGTGTTTTGAACTGTGTCATTTGGATACATATGTGGGGAGACGAAGCTGAAGGAGTGGGCTGAGTTATGAAAAGAGATGGAAGAGGGGAAGGGGAAGGGGTAGCAATAGAAAGGGCAGGCATCTCACCGCACGTGTAAAATGGCAGAAACGGAAACAAAATTTGAATCTAAATTAAATTTATCCTTCATGTTTCCCCAACCACCCCCCCCCCCCACCCCACTATGTGGTTTCACCACTAATTAGGAGAAGTACGGGAATCTTGGACATATCAATTGAATGATGCTATAAGATGGATGTTATTGATTAATAATCTAATACCAAGGTATATCAAGCCACTGGTTTATGGTTTCTCTCTGCTACTATGGTCCACTGAGGCTGAAGATATTACTACTCAGCGCCATGCTACCTGTAACAAATGAGGCTGAAATGTTGGCCCAGATGACAGAACGGCCAGACCGAATTCTGGTATCAATAATTATAATTAGACCCAAGAAAACCTTTTCAAGAAAAAAAACCTACTGTATTCGGTTTAAGAGTATTATCTGTTGGGAACCTTCGGCTGTTTCCGACAATCTACGAGAGGTGACTTAAGGTAGCGTGATGTCGAATCACCTGGTTCCCTCGGTATTATCTCTTTAAAACTAACACAGCACAAAATATACCGTAGTTGTACCTAAATTCGGGATCCAGTCTTGTAGAGGGGGCATCCCAGGGGTAAAGATGGCTGTGGGGAATGTTGAGTTCACCAGGGTAATCATATTTGATGCAGGTGTGGTTGCCCTGCCCATCCATTAATGCTCTTCCATCAGATCTCGATTGACCATATCACAGAACTTCTACAAGGCCATGCCATGGTGTGAGGATGAGCTTGGCTGATCCACAGCGACCCCACCCCCTAGGTTCTAGTACCGTAATCTCTCGCGTATAAGGCGCACCCCCAACTCAGGGAGGTCTGTTATAACGTATAAGGCACACCTCTGAGGGCAGATTTTTGTTAGTTTAGTACTGTTCTATAGTAAAATATACCCCCCAATAAGGCGCACCCCAAACTCAAGGCAATTTACCTCCCACGTATAAGACCCAGCAGCATTTTGTTTGGCCTATAAGATGCGCCTTATACGCGGGAGATTACGGTATTAGACCAGCAGGATAAACCTGGCACCATCAGGCAATGACTGGTGGTCACCAGTTGAAGACTTGCAATGCACGGATTAGAAGTACCAGCATAATTCACTGGGGCACCATCATTCCGGTCGGATAAAAGTAAAACACTTCTAAATGCTCGACATGTCGTAGTATCCAGTATTTTTCTTTTTATTCAATTAATCACTATAAAGTTGGGATACAAAAAAAAATAAATAAATAAATAAAGTTGGGATACAGATGATATAGTCGAGCCATGGTCCATGGTCCATATATCCCCTATCCCTATGGTCAAGCTGATGAAGATAAATCTTGTGAAGAATTGATGCTTCATATACATTAGTCCTTGACATGTACATGTACATGTATCTGCCTCATCACTTGAACGACAATTGTAAGTCCTTTCATAGTAACTGCCATAGGACTTGCTTTTCTCAAGATCTAGTCCAGTTATCCCTCTGAGGGACAGCCCTGGGAGACGGGACGATCGTGTGGGCAGGGGATCGTTACCCGAATGGCATTGGCATAATAAGTTTCTAGACCAACCATAAGTAACGATATACATGATTTCAAGTGCATAAAAGGTAGATAAATGGAGCCGGTCTTTGCTGAACACAAATCATCCTTAAATTCTGTTGACATCATGTGTGCCCTTAACTTGACCCATGTAAACCCACGGTTGTAAACCCTTCTTCAAACGTCCTCAGTTAATATAGTTCCAAGACATTACAATGCAAGTTATAAGGTCCATGTGTAACATAAGTACCTATGCTAAAAGTAATCAGCGTTTAGTAATGCCTACAAGACAGGCGGTGGTTGTTTTTAAAGGTCTATTTATCCCTGTGTGTTGATCTTGGAAATTATGCCAAGAATGTAGGTGACAGGGGCCATCCACTGACCTTTGTTTAACTTCCAAGCACATGCTACTTTTCTATTTAGGTTTCTTCTTTCTGCAGTATATCTCGGTCCAGGAATGTTAGGGTAATCTCACATCACAAATCCCTGGAAATAATGTTTCATTCAGTTGTGTTTTGGGAATAATGTGTGTCAACCATTTTGCAATTTAAGCAGAATTTTAAGAGTGGTGCTAATCAGTTAACTTAAGCTGGCCAAACATACCCAGCCATCAGGGTCGTACATGGTAAACTCCAGAAAACAAAGACCTGCTTGTTTTTGATTATCTATGACCAAGGTTTCACTAAATGTTTATTGATCGCTCCACTACGCAAAGGAGGTGATAATATTGCGAGCAACAAAAATTAGGCTCAGTTTCACTTGTTATTTTGTGTATATAAAGACATGACAGTCCCATCCTGATACAGAAATCCTCTTACCAAAAGATAGGGGTAGGGTTCTTTCAAGAGAAACCATAGATTAATGCTTACATCTTTATGTACAATGAAAAAATGATACTGACAGAGAAGGCTGTCAGAAAAGAAATTAATTATAAGGGGACGATGTTCTAGGAAATGTCAGAGCTATTGGATGTTTGCCGACTCCTTATGAATCTCTATGTCTACATTTTGTGTTCTCCTCTCCTTTTTGCGAGGAAGCTGACGAACTCAAGGTTTCTTGTGACATGGGGTGAGCATGTTGGCAGCTGGTGTCCATATGCATGGGAGGGCTTCCCTAGCCCACTTAAAAGGGTCTATTTCTCCTCTTTCCTATCCCCTCAGGATGTGTGTGGTGCACATATGCGCGGGCACTGACACATTCCTCTGTGAAATTGTGTAATGCAGTTCTCGCCATGAATATGACCTCAGCTGTCGAAATGGCGTTAAACATCTATTACTCACTCACTCACTCATATGCATGGGCACAGATCTTCAGGCTTGTCTTTTTGTCATGGGATTCCCCCTCAGTGAACCACCTGAGTGCAGGCCCTGTCTGTGAGACCAGGCAAATGAAATAACACTTGCTTACCTTCGAAAGCAATAGGGAACATGCCCCAGTAGCGGTTTCGTACTCCCTAGCCGGCCCTCATAGATTCGGTTATTCATCTTGTAGATTTTATCACTGCTGTGATTGCGAAGACGCAAATAGGTACCTCTCTAGCTCTTCCACTAAGCAGCTTGTAAATACCTTTCCAGACTTGAGAAAAGAGCGTTTCGTTTCACATGAGTAAATCTCATGAAATACTGCGACGTTAAACTAATGAATCAACCAACCATCTTCCTGTCTAAATGCTAGCCTAAATGTCTCTCTGATTCTGTGACTGTCTGTCTGCTACCTGGCTGCATTTCTACTGTCTGGTTGTGTTCCAGATGTTCTGATTACCTGCTCCCTGCCTGCGTGACTGACTGTCTTAAAGATTGTCTGGTTGTCTCAGAGATTGTTTGCTACTCCTCCTGCCAACGTGTTCGATTGCACCCCCCCCCCCCCCCCCGTTTGTAATTCCTTAGCATTTCCCTCAAGGAGCTTTCTGTATTTCATATTTAGCCCCTGGCCACTCAGTCATTCATGTCCACATTGACCTGATGCCGACAGCAGTTAGTAGTACCGGTATACCAGTCATTGGAATGTGACATTATGATTGGCCCAGACTCTCCGTGGGTCATTGCCAACGCCTTCTGGGTCATACTTGTAGATTTATAATCATCAACTTTAGGCTGGAATCATTCAGTGATCCACTGTAAAGTTCAATGTAGTGGTTACAGCAACACAGACAGGGGGTCAGGTTCTGCATGGTGGTTGCAGCAACACGGACAGGGGGTCAGGTTCTATATGGTGGTTACAGCAACACGGACAGGGGGTCAGGTTCTGCATGGTTGTTGCAGCAACACAAACAGGGGGTCAGGTTCTGCATGGTGGTTACAGCAACATGGACAGGAGGTCAGGTTCTGCATGGTTGTTGCAGCAACACAAACAGGGGGTCAGGTTCTGCATGGTGGTTGCAGCAACACAGACAGGGGGTCAGGTTCTGTATGGTGGTTGCAGCAACACAAACAGGGGGTCAGGTTCTGCATGGTGGTTACAGCAACACGGACAGGGGGTCAGGTTCTGTATAGTGGTTACAGCAACACGGACAGGGGGTCAGGTTCTGTATGGTGGTTGCAGCAACACGGACAGGGGGTCAGGTTCTGTATGGTGGTTGCAGCAACACGGACAGGGGGTCAGGTTCTGTATGGTGGTTACAGCAACACGGACAGGGGGTCAGGTTCTGTATGGTGGTTGCAGCAACACGGACAGGGGGTCAGGTTCTGTATGGTGGTTACAGCAACACGGACAGGGGGTCAGGTTCTGCATGGTGGTTGGAGCAACACAGACAGGGGGTCAGGTTCTGTATGGTGGTTACAGCAACACGGACAGGGGGTCAGGTTCTGCATGGTGGTTGGAGCAACAAACAGGGGGTCAGGTTCTGTATGGTGGTTGCAGCAACACAAACAGGGGGCCAGGTTCTGCATGGTGGTTGCAGCAACACAGACAGGGGGTCAGGTTCTGTATAGTGGTTACAGCAACACAAACAGGGGGTCAGGTTCTGCATGGTGGTTACAGCAACACAGACAGGGCGTGAGGTGCTCTATGGCTGTTACACTACCAAAGACGGCATTTCTCAGTCTATGTCAAGACTTACACACTATTTGTCATTAAACCACGGTGGCACCTTAGAACAAAGGAAACAAGCTGTGGTTATTTGATATAAACAAGGTTTAAGTCAGTTAACCCACAGTTGTGTAGGGTTACTTGATATAACCAGTGCTCATTGGTCAATCCAAGGTGTTTCACACCTTGGATTGACCACTTGAGGCATTGGTTATACCTCGTAACCCTACACAACTGTAGATTAACTAATACAGTTGCTCAGTGCGAACCGGGGCCATCTGTGATGTATATCACATGCCGGGATCACATGTTCAATCTTTTCCTCAGTGCCCCTGGGCTGGTCTCCAGTCACTGCACAGCCTGCTTCTTGAACAGACCGTTTCCTTGTACTAATTCTAAATATGAATCTTTGGATGTAATGCTATATTATAAATGGTATCTATTCAATGAAATGAATAAATAACTCAGTAAGGGGTGATCTGCTCAAGGTGAAATTGTGGTCATTTCAAGGTGAAATTGGTATGTTCTAGGAAATAAGTCCTATACAGAAAGTATTTAACATTTCTGCACTTTTCCTTATGCTATCATTTAGCAATGATACTTATCTATGCTTAGAGTCAAAATGTTGTACATGTGAGCACTTGTCATCTTCAAATTATCTAACCAAAGTTGGAGAATTCTGATGAAATGACCAGCTGGTCATGGTAAAAGCCATTCAAACAGGGAAAGTTAGTGTGTTATCATGCAATGACAATTACTTCATATATTCCAGGACATTCTATGGGGTACTATAACACCTCTACTTCAATAATATTAGGGTTTTAAGACCAATACACTACACATAAAAATGAGAAAAACAAGGTGACAGGTGGTCAACTCTATAGGTATGTGTTCGTCTTTCGGTTAATCTACCCTATAGAGGTTGATTTTATATTTGCGTTGGTCCTGTTTGTCATACCTTTCTCTTTGATTTCTTCTTTACTACCGGGTGGTGGCCCTGTGTAAGGTGTATAGCGTATACTTCTCTTAATCTTTAAAAAAAGTTGAATGATATAAAGGGATATTCTAAATGGATAGCACATTGTAAGTGTAGGCCTATATCAATTCTGGAATAATGCTCAGCCTTTAAATGAAAATGAGAGATTTATATAAACCCTGTTGGATAATGTATAGATTTGCAGGTATACATTGTACGGGCATTCTCCTGATGATGATAACTTTTTCTTATTCCCTAATACTTCAAACAGCTACTATACCTTGCCATACATCATTCATACAGGCCACAGTTCTACAACAATATTTGAAATAAAAAAACGGCGTATAAGTGAAACTCATTTCACTCAGGCCACACCAAAAAAAAAAAAAAAAAGTTGGTCTACGGATAGCCCTCTCCATATTTTCGGAAATACTTTTTTTTTTCTTTGAAAAAAATCTTGTCTACGGATTTCGCTCGCTTCAGTTTCTACAAGTTTTCTCTTTGTGATGTTTGGCAAAACTTAAAAAAAAAAAATTTGTTCGCTCACCTCAATTTCCCAGCAAGGAAGCCATTGGACGCTAAAAAATTCTTTAAAAAAATAATTCGCTTGCTCGCACCATTTTTTCAAAACCAAAATCCATAGACCAACTTATTTTTTTGGTGTTGCCTCATGACAAATTTCCACCCATTATACTCTAACACACTTCACCACATATAAAAGTGACCTAAGTTCTTTCTTTTGGGGTCCAGATTTTGAGTCCTGAAGGTTTCCCGAGGAAGATTTAGTGAAACGAAAAACATCCATGGTGAAACTGAAAGATGCTATCATGCTTAAAAAATATCTCATCGGTAGTACTCTCACAAAATGGTTACTAGTACAGAATACCAAGATGTACTGCATTCTGCCTTCATCCCCTGCCTCCTCCCTCATCCAGGGGTGGTGATGATGGAAGGTAGGGGATGTAGAGTAGGGTACATGCAGAGTTCACATGCACGCAGAGACCTCGGGAGACGCACCAACTGGTTTACCTTTCCACCAGTAGGGGGCGTGACGGTCGGTGGGGTCTCTTGTTCCTCTTATAGGTGCTCACTTTGTACTTTGTCCTCTGGTGCCACACATCACGGCCCCGATCACGATCACAGAGAGTGGATAATCGGGGATACAGGAGTCACACAATGTGTATGTGAAGATACAGTGATTATAAGTACGATTTTTAGTCACAGTGTGGACCTCTGAAGCCTGGAGAGACCCAAGAGTTTCCTCCAACCTAGTGCTCAGCAGTCACAAGGGAGGCAGGAGAGAAGAACATATATTCTTGTACATGTTACACCTACCCACACAGACTACTGGAGGAGATTAGCTGAGTTCCAGGAGTCCATCCAGGTAGGTTATAACTTGTAGTAGGAGTAGCGGTTTGTTATTATACATGTATAAGGGTTTACTCTCACCCTCATGAACTCCAGAGGGTATGCAAATCTATCAAATAGTACCCGGATGGTATATGTATGATGGAGATATCTCTTACTGATATAAAATAGAGTTACTATGAGTAGGTGGAGAAGCTGCAGCTCGATACCGTACTTCATTTAGGGAAAAGTTAAATGCACAATGTTCCTAGTTGACTGGAAATGCCAAAAGGAAAAGGACTACACAAATGTATTCATGAATGAATGAATTGTTGAAGCTTGCCTTACATGCAAGGCATGGAAGGAAAGGAATAGAAATACAAATTTGTGTATCATACAATATATAGGTTAGAGATTTATGTGTATCTTCAGGAGACATGGTGATAGGGGCTATGTCTACTGAGTGATGAATACCTAATAATTGGTCAGGGAGAAGGGATAGTGGTGGAGGTGAGAGAGTAGATTGGATGTCAGGTCATAGACCCCTCCTACTAGTCCTACATCGCTCCACCTCCCTCATCTATTCGTCATCCACAACTACACTGAAGTGACG
Organism: Acholoe squamosa; assembly: GCA_949317995.1. Classification (NCBI taxonomy): domain Eukaryota; kingdom Metazoa; phylum Annelida; class Polychaeta; order Phyllodocida; family Polynoidae; genus Acholoe; species Acholoe squamosa. Next base: position 33,323,761 of record OX439037.1, on the reverse strand, counting down.
CCTGTAAATGATTGATCTTGCCAATTCCAATCCAAGACATTTAATTCAAAAAAAATCCTTTTTTTCCAGCTCTGTTATTGTTATGGCTTCAACGTTGAAACAGTTTGGCTAAGGACAAGCCATAAAATCCTCGTGTTTTTTTTTTTACTAATTGAAAACGTCAGAGGCTTTCTATCACTCATGATTTTCCATTTTCAGTTTTCGTCCCTTTACATGTATAAGGCGCACCTTACATATAAGACGCACCCTTTGTTGAAAGGAAGCCTATAAAGAAAGCACAGATAGGATATAATTTCTAGCAGTTTAATACTGTTCTATAGATTTTGAAGGTTGGTAAATATTCCCAAAACCCCATCTGTGTGAGCTGGTATGATCCAATATTACAGACTTAAGGGGATAATGATTTAAATTTTCACCGACATGTTTTGGGGTTGTTGTTTTTTTGTTTCGTTTTTTTTCAAACCTTTTCAAAGGTGTTCTATAGATTAATATCCGAGCCTATAAGGCGTATCATTATCTTTAGCCAATCCTTTGAGGTCCATCCTTGTGTATAAGACGTATACCCGGCCGCGCCTTATACACGAGGTATTATGGCACGTTCCGATACCATCCCCAGGATCGTGCTCTCATCACCATCTTTCTCTCTTCCTTCAGTCATAACCCACTGCCCTCTCCATTTGATGGTATTGAGCAGGTGCCTGTCACATCTTTCCTCCTGGGTCGGGTGAATCCCTGTAGTAACCCCATTCTGCCTCCTGGAGGGCCATGTTTACATGTCTGACTCCATCCCCCAGTCTCAGTCTGTAAAGCAGGGTCTCAGGGGGCCTAGAGGGCTACAACTACTGTTACTACAGTTTACTATGTGTGTTAGCCCGTGGTGATTTTTGTATATGTATGTGTAGAAGTAGGGTGCAATACTCGTGTTCAGGTTACGTCATGGCGAAGGTCAATAAGGACCAAGGTGGAACCCAAGGAGGTGTTGCTTAATAGGCTCAAGATGAGCAGAAAAGTCCTACCATTTTTCTCCCAGGGCTGCCTTATCGTTAAATTGTCATTTCATATGTGGCTTAATTTACCGTACGGAGTAATGGTGAGTTGATATTAGCCTTTTTGCATATAAAGTAAAAAGAACAACAGTATATCACCACCACCTCTGGCGTGTTCGCTCCCCGACCCTTGGATGATCCAGGCAGGGAAGGAAGCAAACCCTACATTCCAGTAGTGCCCCACCCACCGACCTAAATGTATATTTTCTCCAGGTACAACCCCGGTACAACCTCCAACGTGCATGTCCATGTAAGATTTCGGGCTGGGGGGGGGGTAATTTTGGTTGTAGGATCGTGACAGCGTGCTGCTCCGTATGTCACAAACACATGTTATTGTGTGCCCTTCATACTTTACTTACCCTGTATATTCTAGTAACCAAACTCCATAGTCAATTTTTCTTATGTTACAAACTCATTCAGTTTAGGTTCTTGGTCGCTAACCCCCATTTTAACCAAAAGGGGATTATGTTTAAAGTTAGCCCAGAGTTCTCTTGATGCTATCCAATGCACCTAAAAAGAAGAAGAAAAGGGTGGTTATAAAAAAATGCAAAAGTAAATACTTGGCGTACATACATGAACCGAAAGTATGATGTAGATGGAAGATACCTTTTCAATTCTTATTGTGTGACAGATAGGGAACACCTCCAAGGTAGAGGTTGAAACTTGGCAAGATGACAAGAGAGGGAATGAAATCAGCCCTCCACAGCATACCTCACGGTCTTACACCCATGTTACCTATTCCCTTCTCCTGTTACTTGTTCCATACATTAGAGCCTGTTCTCCCCTCAATTTAACTCACCTTAAGGAAGTGGGGCATGGTTTCAGTCGGGTGGTCCATCCCTCATGTGTCTAGTAAGCCCAAACCCCTTCCCGCCATACACATTTTGTATACCAGACTCACACATGGTGTGAGGGATTCCCCTGAGGGGATGTACCTACTTAAAAACACATTCACTGCTACGTGAAAAAAGGTGTTTCTGGTAACAAATCTAGCCCCAGGATATCTGGTTTATATGTATTGAATATGGTTCGTATTGGGTGTACAATGTATTAACATTTTCAGCTGCAGACTCCCGTCTGTGCCAGTAAATATGAACATAACTCAAAAGATAAAAAATAATCTGATATTGTTGGGAGACAAAATGTTGCGGATGGGCTTTGCATGTTGTAGGTTCGCTTTACCTGAACTCCACTTTCCCCTGGCCTCCACATACGGAAGGCTTAGGCAGTGATTTAAACCGGCCTGTCTACTCTTGGAGGTGGTAGGTTATGAGAATATAGACTCCAGATAGTACGGGACTGGAATATGGCTATATAGCTTGAGTGTTCATCATGTGCATGTTTGGGAAAGTCTAAATGGATGTTTTAAGCACGGAACACTTAAATATGAAGGCAATGTTCATCATCAAATGTCAGTCAATGTTCTATACAATACTCGAGAAAGAAACGTGAGTATATATTAGCTTGAAATTAGTGATGGGATAGGCGTGATTACTATTTCCTCCATTTCCTGAAAAATTAGAGCCTGCGGTAGGGTGGAGCCAAATGACTCTAAATAATGAATAACGGTTTATACATGAATTTGGAACCTGAAGGCAGATTTTAGGGTGGTTGTTACACATACGGATAATTCATGATAGTGTACATCATGAATTTTATGCGGATGTGAAAATTCCTTTATGAGATACACACAAAAACCGTACAAAGCTTTTACATGCCCAGCCACCCTTACACATCCAGTTCCTTTGTGATAGTAATGACTGCCAAAATTGATGTATAATACACACTCTCTTAGCCGCTAGTAATAACATGTAGTCACACAAGTTATAAGAAGTGTTTTGGTAAGTGGAGAGACCTTGTTTTGTCTTGACACTCTGTCTGGTAACAATGACTCTTCCTCTACTTATTCAATATTGCCCTTCATTCTTCATATCGCAACTACATGTATTTTATAAAAAGAAAGTGTAGACACTTACTTTAGTCTATTTTGTGGTTTTATATTTTAAATGTCTTTATGTGGCACGACAAATTGTAACAGACTAGCCTCGTTCCAGAAACGTGGACAAAAAGTGCAAGAAACATGCAACAAAGCTCGCCCAGTTGACTGTCAACAAGCATGTAACCTACTGGAATTAATATGTCCGTTTTAAATGGAAGTCGGTGAAGAGGTTGTTGAAGTGATTCATATGTTATTGTTGTTTTGTATGATAGAATTACATGAACTTGTACTTGAGCTGCCGATATGGAAGTCGACCTTATGTATAAAACGTAATCTTTGACACCAACTGTAGCAGAATCATACTTCTTTGAATGTTGCAATAAATAGTGACCTTTGGTGTAAACGATATGGAATTCCACCAATTGGAACAAGTGTTCGCCAACATTAATTTCAATTTACTGCCACCATGGAATTCCTAGACTGTGTAATTGCCCTGTGTAGACGGCCATCCTCTGCCCAAAGCTAAAGTACTACCTGTGTCACTCACCCCCCTATTCCGTAGCACATGTACACCCTCCAAGACAAAAGACAGACCACGGGGTGGATCACCTTTCTCACTATAGGTATCCAGAGTAACCTTTCCCACTAACCCCCTAGTGGACCCCAACATGATCAAAGTGAGACGCAGGTAAGGATATGCTGTGTGAATAGGAATGCCATACCATTGGTGGCAGGGGCCATGGGAAAGTACATCCCCTGGAAGGACTAAAGGAGGGCAAGCTTTGGGGAGTACATTTATGCATGCCAAATAAACACAACATGCCTATGACCCTATTGACTGAGGTCTATTGGGCGATTTTCAAAGAGAAGTCAGTTTTCTCTTTTCATGACATTGGCGTTTGTAACTCTTCACCTATCATTAAGTACTCACAATAAGCCCCCTCCCCTCACACCACGGTCGCCACACCACCACACGCTTCCTCCACTGACACTGCCTCCACCCAAACACATCCAATGAAAAATAGAGTAAGAGGGAATCTAACAAACGGGTGATAAAGGTAAATATTAATTTTACCTCGGGAATACTTCGGGTATTTCCGTAACCGATGAGATACGGACGAGGGTGGTCACGTGACGACAGTTTGGATCGAGCGTCCGTGTTTGGCAGACGGTTTGAGAATTCCAGGTGAGTTTTTGATCGTTTTCACCCTTTTTACTGCCCATTTTTGGGCAGTTTTTGCCCTATTTCAAGGGTTTTTGTTCTCGTTTGCTTCTAGCCAGGGTTACGCCGTTGGGGTACCCTTTTAGTGCTAGAAAATAAAGTTTTCTCTCAAAGACGGTCGTCGTGTCGGCGGGCCGTAGAGAGAATTTACATTTTTACAAATTCCTGGAGGAATTCCGTTGGAATTCTCTCGATACAGGGATCTAACAGGGTTTGTTGAGCATTCCCTGATGTTTGGCACCCTATTTGCCTTCAGTTTGCACGTTTTTCGTGCAGTTTTGGTCGATAGCGATCGAAAATTGTCCGTTGGGGCTCGCCGAGCACCAGCGCTGTTGTACCTGCGTACTTAGAGTAGGACAACGCGAGAGCTACCTAAAGTAGACCGCAAAGTACATACCCTCGGCGAGTTTCGCCGTTGTCGCTACGCGGGTCTGCTCCAGGTACATGTTTGTAGTCCTGCTCTAAGTACATAGCGCTCGGCGAGTTTTCGCCGTTACCGCTAAGCGGGTCTGCTCCAGGTACATGTTTTCTAGTCCTGCTCTAAGTACATAGCGCTCGGCGAGGATTTGTCTTTGTGTTACCGCTAAGCAGGTCTACTCCAGGTACATGTGTCTAGTCCTGCTCTAAGTACATATCGATCAGCAGCTAGTCTATAATCTTTTTATTTCTGGTCTTTTTCCAGGATGGCAAGTACATCTCAGTCCAGTCCCACTGCTGTGGAGAAGGGAAAGAAATCACATAAGAACTCTAGTTCAAGTTCCAGCTCTTCTAGATCTTCATCTAGGCATTCTAAGGATAAGGGTGCTGAGAAAGACACTGTGAGTTCAGTAAACTCTGAAAAGGAGCCTGAAGTTCAAACTACTGAGACTCCCAGTGCTCCTGTGCTGTTGGTCCAGCAGCCACCTCAAAGATGGGCTCCTCCTATGCCCTACTACCAGCAGGGTTATGATTACTATCAGGACCCTTATCAGCCGATGGATTATGCCTATGGTATGGATCACATGGCCTACCAGTGTGAACCAGTAGAGGAGGAAGGTCAGGGTTATGTGGTGCTAGGACCACATGGACAGACACATGCGTTGTCAGTCGTTGATGATGAGGAGGAAGTGGCTTCTGTGCAAGGTGATTTTGAGGCACAGTCGTCAAAGGCTAAGCCACCTCCATTAGACCATCTCAAGGGGCTAACTGGAAGCTTAGCTGAGAGTATCCAGTCCTACAGACGGGAAAAAGCGGAACTAACCAAGGAAGGCCCCACCGTACATGAAGCCCTCTCCGATGCCATCAATTCCTATTTTGAAGAGACTTATATTGCCCAGGACTTAGAGAAAGCGGCTAAAGAATTTCCTAGGCCTTCAAATGTGCAGAGACTGGTAGCACCTAAGTTAGAGGAAGCAATTTTCAACTCTGAGGCACTTTCCAAGAATGCGGCAGTGCGTATGCTGGATGTATCTCTTCAGACCCTGCAGAAAGGGGTGGTCTCGGCCATTGCAGCTATGGCACCGTTAGGCTCGATGATGTTGGAGAAAGGGCCCGAGGACCAACAACTGGATGCCTTTGGAAGGGATTTCAATAAGGCAACCAGACTACTGGTCAATGTGTGCAATGGGCTATCGGTAAAGAGGAGGGACTTGCTAAAACCTTTCCTTGCTAAGCCCTATGCTAAGGCGCTCACCAAGACCAACATTGATGGGGACCCACAATGGCTTTTTGGGGGCAACCTGGAGGCTCGTATTAAACAAGCTGAGGAGGACAAGAAGATCTCAGACAAGGTTCTAGCGTCCAAACGCCCAGGGCCTCAGGATTCTCATTCCCAGTCTAAGAGGCAGAAGGTCATGGGCACAGCACCTGCTCAAGCCTGGGGGCCTAGACACCCTTATGGACAGAACCACTACTATGGCCAGGGCCCTAGGGCCCGTTACCCTGCTCCGCGCCATCAATACGCTCAGCCGAGATTTCAAGTGGCTCATGGCTACAGGCAGACTTACTCTCAGAATTACCAGACACAAGGCCAGGGTTACCGCTTCAAAGCACCTCGTCCGCAGGGCCAAGGTCAGCAGCAGCAAGCCCAACAGGGTTTTTCCAAGAAGGGGCCCAAGTAGGGCAGGTGAGTCCCTTCCCACTACATAACACTGTCCAATCCTTTCGAGGGGGTAACATTCTGAAGTGTGCTGATGCTTGGTTTAAACTCACCAAGGACCCTTGGATCTTAGCCATGTCTCAGGGTGTCACCATTGACTTTAATGCCTTACCATCCCAGGACTGGGTGCCTCCTCCATATAAACTTGATCCGGTAGAGGTGGCCTTTATGGATAAGGAAGTAGATAAAATGGTAGCTAGGGGTATTATTGAGTTTACAGTACATGAACAGGGCGAATTCATCTCCAATGTTTTCCTGCGTCCCAAGCCCAATGGGGATTACAGGCTTATATTGGATTTGACAGATATGAACAAGCAGGTCATGTATGAGCATTTTAAGATGGCCTCCCTACAAACTGCTGTGGACCTTGTCACCCCTAATTGTTTTATGGGGAGTGTAGATTTAAAGGATGCCTATTACTCTATTCCTGTACGAGAAGATTATCGTAAATTTCTGAAGTTCAGGTGGAATGGGGTCCTCTACCAGTTTGTAGGGATGCCAAACGGTCTTTCATGTGCACCAAGAGTATTCACTAAGTTGCTCACTCCCCCCTTCGCAAAGCTAAGGGAGGAGGGACACATCTGTTTCCCCTACATTGACGATTCTTTTATTATGCATGAGTCAAAAGAAGGTTGTGAGCAATCTATCAGAAGAGTGTGTGAAACCCTGGATGGGTTAGGCTTTGTAATTCACCCAGATAAGTCAGCCTTTGTAGCCTCGCAAAGGGTGATCTTCTTGGGGTTTTGGATTGACTCTGTGGATATGTCTATATATCCAACTCAGGAGAAGGTAGACAAATTCATGTCAGATTCCTACTTGCTGCTGGGGAAAGTCAAGCCAAAAATCAGGGAGGTTGCATCTCTCATAGGTCTTATGGTAGCTTACTCGGCAGGAGTTCAATATGGGCCTGCACATATTAAAGGACTTGAGAAATGCAAGAATGAATGGTTAGCCTACCGAAAAGGGAATTTTGATGCAAAAATGGTACTTTCCAAGGATGCTATACAGGACATACTATGGTGGCGAGCCAGCATACCAACTGCTAAGAAGGCACTGGATGTAGGTCCACCAGAGTTTGAATTGTATACGGATGCATCGGATGACGGCTGGGGTGCACACAGGGGGAACGTCAGAACTAATGGCAGATGGCTTCCCTCTGAGGTGGACTTCCACACCAACATCCATGAGACCATGGCAATAGAATATGGGCTAAAATCGTTGTGTAAAGTAAGAGGGGCTCATATTAGGGTCATGACAGATAATACCACGGCACTTGCATATGTGAGACATATGGGAGGGCTGCAGTCTCCAATGTGTAATCTGGTATCAAGAAACATCTGGAACTGGTGTGAGTCTAGAGGGATCTGGTTGACAGCGGCTCATGTGCCGGGAGTGGATAATGTCATCGCTGATCATGAGTCACGCCATTTCCAAGATGAGACTGAGTGGGAGATAAATGAATCAATTTTTGAAATCATTTGTGAAAGGTTTGGGAGGCCTCAGGTGGACATGTTCGCTTCTAGAACAAATTGTAAAGTTCAATGTTTTGTGTCACGTAGGCCAGAACCAGAAGCATGGAAAGTTGACTCTTTCTCATTCACATGGCCTAATAAGCTCTTATATTGTTTTCCTCCGTTCAGCATTGCAGGCCGGGTGCTTCAACGCATATTGAGGGCAGGAGCAAGGGCAATCCTCGTGATGCCGGATTGGGAGAGTCAACCCTGGAAGGCAAAAGCCCACAAGTATGCGGTGGACTACGTACGGTTCCGCAAGAGAAAGAACAACCTACTACCTCATGGGGCCCCTACAAGCCTACAGTTCATAGGAAGTCTACCAATTATAGCTTTCCTTTTCTGAGGCGTCGCCTCCAAAAGGAAGGGTATGACAAGGCTTCCATTGACCTTATGATAAAAGCTTGGAGACCATCTACAAGGAAACTTTATACGACTTACATAAACAAATGGATAGTTTTCTGTGTTGAACGGGGTTATAACTGGATGAAGGGCACTATGCCACAAGTGTGTAAATTTATGAGAACTTTGTATGACTCGGGAGTAGGTCACGGAGTTATGAATGTGGCACGATGTGCTTTGGGAACCCTGTTACCACAGGTAGATGGGGCGCCTATTGGGCAACATCCAAACATTTGCCATATGGTGAAGGGTACATACGAAGATAGACCTAGTGGACCAAGGTATGACACGTTTTGGGACGTTACAAAGGTATTCAAGTTGTTCAAAACTTGGGGGGATAACAGTTCTTTGTCACTTAAGAAGTTATCGTTGAAACTAGCGGTCTTAATTTTGCTTGTCACATCTCAAAGAGGGCAGACAATCTTAGCGTTAAGGACAGATGAACTGTCTTGGGAAGACAGAAATGCTGTCTTCAGACTCAGTACTCTGTTAAAGTCTAACAGAGTCGGTGACCCTTTAAACACTGTGGTCTTGCGACCCTACATCCTGAATGAAAAACTCTGTGTGGTCAGCACCCTCAAAGCATATCTCACTAGGAGGCAAAAGGTCCGTGAAAAGTCTGAACAACTTAGGAGGAAGCTGAACCTCCCACCTCTTGAAAATCCACTGCAGCTCCTTATGAGTTACATTTCGCCTCATGACGGAATCAGTAGGGATACCCTGGCCAGGTGGACCATTGCCACTCTAGACATGGCTGAGATTGACACTTCACGCTGGAAGGCCCACTCTACTCGTGGGGCTTCAGCTTCAGCTTCCACCAAGGTAGGATCCTGCTTGAATGCCGTAATGCGCCTGGCAGGGTGGAAGTCAGCTGACTCATATCGGAAATTCTACAACAAGCCCATCGAGGTGGATACAGAGCATGTAGCTACAAACTTGCTGAGACTAGCAGATTAGTTTCCTTGAACGTTCAAATGTATGAGTTATCTGGTGTATGAATTGCATTGGTTGGTTATTTGACTACCCCAGATTACTAGTGTATTGTCCTTTAACCAAGTTGGTTATGATAAAGGTCAGAAAATTAAAGCTGTTGAATTGATTCGGTTTTGGTCTTGGTCAATTATTAAATTGATAATAATTGAGAATTATTGATAATAGCCAAAAATCGTTATGACTAGAAAAACACATTGGCTTTCAACATCTCATCGGTTACGGAAATACCCGAAGTATTCCCGAGGTAAAATTTTGGAATTTTGGGAAACTTACCGTAGGGTACCGGAGGGAAGTTGAAGTAAAACTTCTTATTTTACCGAGGGAATACGGGGTATTGGAGGAACAGATGCCCTTCCCACCCTACCCGTATTCTTGCGAGGTCATTATTATTATATGAAAAATTGAAATGTCTAATCTGGTTGTTTCCAGAAAATTGTGTGTGTTTTTCTACTCATAGATTTTAGGTTTTCAAGTCTGTCGTCACGTGACCACCCTCGTCCGTATCTCATCTGTTCCTCCAATACCCCGTATTCCCTCGGTAAAATAAGAAGTTTTACTTCAACTTCCCTCCGGTACCCTACGGTAAGTTTCCCAAAATTCCAAAATATCACATCTAAGACATTGTCCATACAAAGGCCGTGTCAGCATCTTGGGAAATACTGAACACATATTGCACTCAGGGGTCTAGCAAGTAGAGGGTGTAACTTGTCTCCCACCAACTCTTTAAAAAAGAAACCCCTGGAAAGTCAAGATCAAGGCAAAATAAAAAAGGACCCAACCCTCCTCCCCCATCCTTTTAAAACCTTTTCCGCCCCTGTTGCTGTCTAACAGCCTCTTCTGCTGTCTCAATATATCAACACAATTGACATAAAATTGACGATAACGTGGCGTATGAGAAATGAATTGACCTCTAATATAAGTCACCATGTAGGCATTAGAACCATCCATTAACAATTGAAACAATGGAAATGCCTGGATTGATATTTCACTCCAGCGGCCACCTCCCCTCAGTACTACTTTATTGAAGCCAGATGGTTCATACATGGCCTGGCATAGTCACTATAACAGACCAAGCTGAAAAGAATTTAGCCACTCGCAGTGACACCTTGTCTCTTGTCACTCTTAACCTGGGGCAAACTGATAAAAGGTCTATTTCTGTTTTTATATAGTTCAAGTTCAATCAACAGTGACCACTGGGACTATCGGCTTGAGGACACAAATAAAAGTTTTGAATAATAAGAATCAATTCAGAGTTTCATTCATATATTAATTCCTCCCAGAGTCTGAAAATCAGCCACCTTAGTTGGCCTAAATGAGATTCCTTCTAACTGGCTCCCCATAGTTGAACATGTCAAAGTCAGTATTTAGAGATCTGTATTACCACATGCGGCCCTTTGTTTTGGAGTTGATATTACCGGGTACCATAAAGAGTCCTGTGTTTTAGATTATGCCAACCGTGCAGTCAGCGTGGTGATTTCATAGTATATGAGTACTTGGTGTGCACTTGTGCACATGTCTTATTAACTCGAAAAGAGTTATAGGAGACGACTATGGGTCCCCTTATATTCAGTCATTTTGGTGGTGCGAATAAGTTTTAAAAAAAGATGGAAATTTGATATATGAGAGGCAGAATTACTTAATGAATTTGTAGTGCTATTAAAGGAGGAGATGTAGGGGTCTTGCAGGAAAAGGTATTTCAGTACCAACTTTTGTAAATTTTGAGTAATTGTCTATATTCTACAGAGTCAGTTGGTTGGCGGCCATAAGACACTTTTTGCCTGCAATGGTGAAGGTATATGATGTTGATCCATGTATCAACTTTCCTGCCTTTTTTGGTAGTGTGGTGCGAATAGAGCAGTTTTGGCGGGAGTTATGCTAATAGTGGCTTGGTGGTGCCAATAACCTGGGTGAGGGAGTGCTGATGTCAGACCACAAGCTAGACTTGCTCAAGGCTATTGATTTATTTCTTTTCGAGTTACGAGCAATGCACATTGCTGCCCTATATTTGTCAATGGGACCCTCTCCCCCATGAGAAAAAGTCTGTTTTAGCTTATATTGAGGGAACACCTAGGACAACATTGGAAGTGTGTAAATTTCACTAAATCAGAGAGACCTGCTGATAACCGCCCATTATCAATACATGAACAATAGAATAGTTACTACAGCGGGTAGAAATAGGGGCACTGCATATGCAGCATTTCTTGCATGTTCCTCGTGCGTTAGATCTACATAACATGGGCCTATTTATATCTAGCGAAAGGTAAGAACACGCAGCGTCCCCACATATATGTACTTGCATAAACACATGTATAAAGACATGTCCTGACAACATGCTGCACATAAGTCACCCACATACCTATCGGTACTAACCCCAGTTTTCTCCAGGGTACCTGCTGAAAGACAAGGTAAACCAAAAGCAACAGAAAGCTCACTCTGCAATGTGCTCTCTTCTTATGTTGCTCAATGGTTAGGGGATGTACAGGTGCTGAATCGCTGGGGTCATAATTTCAATGGTAGACTGTGTCTTATCAACATGCACGTTATTCACAAAAATAAAATGGCAAACCAGTGCTACAATTTTAGAGTGACTCAAATGTCAAAACTATTCTAACAGACTTAGACCAAAGATCCTCTGCCATGGTGGCATGGCCTATGGTTCAACATATAAACCATCTGTCAGAAAACTTCCAGACAACTATTTTAAGTTATACATAGACCCAGTCAGACTTGAGCATTCCCAGATCATACACTACAGTAGTATTCTTGGTATGGAACTTACTGGCACTGAATCTGTTCCCCAACCTATTGCATTTCCCTCACCCCCTGCTCCCCAGCACGTGAGCAGCTTTAGATAGTCCCCATACCACGAGCAGCTCGTGAGCTGCGCACGTGTACTGCTCGGCGTGAGGTCGGCAGGTGTGGAGGGTGGAGTAGTTCCGCAGGTAGCAGGAAGGAGCAACTCCCAGGCACTCAGGTACTGCTCTCATATCTATCCCTTAGGCATCTGACCTACATCCACCAACCCCAACATTTCACTAGGGGTTCATTGAGGGGTGCATATGGCTTGTCCATGTAGTGTACATGTATGCCATTACATTTTGTGCACGTATAGCCTTTATACCTGCCCTTATCCAGCTACTGTTTACTCGTTATCACTATCCTTGTTGCCTCCATATACCACACACCTGACGCTCCAATTTGACTTTGTCAAAAACAGTGCTCTGTTCCCCTAGGCCGAGCGAGAATTCCTCTCATATAGCCTTTGGTTACGAGACACATTGGGAGATTAAAATCTATGTACCGGCCTTGAACTCCACAAAATACTGCCCCACTGTAAAATGGATTTAAAACAAGATGATATTAAAGATACATTCCCCAGTCATCTTTACCAGACTGAGTCTCAACCTCAAACTTGCCTCTGTATGACACAAGTGAATAAAGAATGCTGCTGGCTGCATAAAGATGTGTCATAACCAAAACACAGTTACATTAAACAATTAAACACATTCGACATGACTTGCCTTAAACCAGCAGAGGAGGAATCGACACTGCTTATAAAAAGAATGGGACAAATATCGGATGACCTCATGTTATCCTAAGGTATAGATCTGTAACTGATCCATGTGCTTACACAGCAGAGTGAGTGTGTGCCCCGTGCCTCATGTTTCAGTGATATGTTATACATTATCCATAATCTGTTAGAAGACAGCCATGTCACCTACCTGCTGACGGGGCAATATGTGTGAGATAGTGTCAGGGACCTGACGGCCCAGGTGATAAACCCACACTGATTGTACCCACTGGGGGATCCACCCACTGACCCTGATTCTAAAAGACATGTGCCTAAACCACGCCACACCTGTCTCTTCTAGGAATTGCCTGATCTCTGTTATTGGGACCCCCCATCCTTTCATAAAAGAGAACATCAGAATCAAAATAAGGTGATATTACATACACTACATTAGTTTATGATATTATTCATGTGTATTAGATTTATTAGTTCTTCTGGTGGATTATGCCTCTAAAAAAATGTCTGTGAACAGCAGTACATGTCAATGAGCGGAAGACCCATTTAGAAACGAAAGAATGACATCTATTTTTACACACTACCGAGTAATCAATAATCAATAAACTAGAACCATGGTGTTATGACGCCATAGTTCACTGAGTAACCCCTGACTGTGGGGATTCCCTGTCTCACCTGGTACCCCTGGTACCCTGATCTGGCTCCCAGGGGCTGGCTCCCAGCCACCAGACTCATTAATACAGGTATTTCCTGACCTATATATCCACACTCAATGTGGGAAATTCCCTTGAATAGCCAAATCTGATGTTACACCATATAAGTGTAAAACATACGGTGATGTATAAGCCAAACCTATGCTGAAGGGGGGGGGGGAGAAGCATTTATGCTGAGTAGGGAAAAAAGAGTATGGAAATGAATAAACTAACTGGTATATCCAAGCAAATTTCTTATCATATATCTCTTGTGCATCGTGTGCTTTGTGGGACGTGTAGTTTTAGTTTTATAAATAGTTGAAGAGAGTAGACCCTGAATAAACATTCTAAAACATTAACTGAGGTAATCAAAGTTGGTACCTGTCATTAGATACCTCTCTACGCGTTACTGTCAACAATATATGGATGAAAATTTGATTACTTTGTCTAACTGGAGAAGGGATCAATAAAGTGGCCGATCCTGCTGTTTGTGTAGGCCACCTGAGACTGGATTACAGGTAAATAAATAAACAGGTAGACTATAGCAGTAGGGTGATACAGGAAACACTGGAAAGGTATCAATAAGGGTGTGTATAGCCCTTGTGCTTCAGATGATGCCTACAGCAAAATAGAGGGTGTGTTGGAGGGTTGCTGAAAAGTGGGGAGACCATTGAAGTTCATTCTAAATACCTTAAATTATTAAGATGAAACCAAATGAAATGAGAGTGAGACTCATTCCGAATATTATCTATACTTGACTTTGTTTTGTGTGCCAATACAGTGCAGCTGGGTGGACAGGTTGGGCAGTCTAAAAGGTGTGGAATTAGGCTATGTCAATACTAAAGAATGGTGAGCACATCTGCCTCTCTTCTTGATATGTATTTTCTGTTCATGATGTTAATGACTAATGACTATGGGGGATGGGGATCTGGTGACTATTGTTTCAAAGCACAAAGCTGTTAATTCGATACTTTGCAAAACAATATTGAAAAGGGATTGGAAATATGAATTCGTCGATGGCCCAGCTGTTTAACATTAGGTTACAATGCTAGTCACTATTTAGTGAGACTAAAATCCCATTTCGTTGTTTCATTGGACAATACTAAAAAGTACTGCAGAAACAAATACTTTGGCACCATATTGGATTATTTCCAAATTCCAAGTTTTTGGCTGGACAGAGTACCACAGTCACAGCTTGTACAGCAAATACTCTTGTCACAGACAGATACTTGTTGATGGGAATATAGGAGATTCTGTAAATGTCACGGTCTGAGAAAAAATATCATAATTACTAGGAATTCTTTTACAAGCCATCTTCATAGATGAGTTGTCCAGTGGTGCATGTTATGCAGTAACCTGGTCTCTAGCCTTGTTAACCATAAGCAGTCTCCCCATAGCACCAAAAAAAAGGAGCCTATACCATTCTTGATAGCACTATAAAGATCATTGATTAGTCACCCAGTCAGTTCACAAATTTGCCAAACAACTGGGGAAATTAATCTCAGAATTCCCCATTGGAGTAGATTATGATATATCAGTCTTTCTTCTAATGGTCATCTGCATGATATAGGCTGCTGCAGGGGCGTGGGAAGCAGTTTCAGAGTGGGTGGGACCAGGGGGGGGGTTCTGCAATTTTTTACCTCCCTTTGCTTGACCTTTTAGTTTTGACCTTTTGAGGAGTTGGCCAAAAGTGGGGGGGGGGACATGTCCCCCCTGCTTTCCATGCCCATGTGCTGCATTCATCAACAAGAAGATCAGGGCTAGTGCTTACCACCCTACACAAGAGAGGCCCTTTTAGAAGCCAGCATAACATAGTTCATACCAATTGAAGAGCCAATTAAATTTAAGTATCCCTTGGGTTTCGCTGTTACTGCCACCATGGCACTTCGCCTTAAGGTACTACTAACCCTCCACAGACACCGCTGTGCCTTGCTCTGCCCAGCTGCCTACTTTATACTGATGATGAGGCTTTACCCAGGTGTTCCCCAACAGGGGTTGGGGTGTATTTAGACAGGCTCACATCATCAACATTCCCACAACACACATTTTGATGTTAGTATTGTGTCTGACTCTTTGTTTAGCATACTAATGTAGTGACTAAAAATACATGTAAATGTCGGACGTCGTCAGGTGACTTTTGTTTAAAAAGAGAGAAATATTTTTCAAATATATAATTGAAAAAGGAACGCTTCTCATGAGCAGTGGAACTACCAATAGGCCATAATCATGATAGATATATGGGACGCAGTTATTGCACAAGGTTAACATATGAAGATTGAAAAGTCTTGAGGTGAGTGCCACAATGCGTTGCACAATGCTACATCTAATACTCTGTCATTTGCATTTGCAGGTGTGTCAACCATACAGAAGATCGGTATTTCATGGTACGGTTTCCTGACGCTTTAAACATTGGAGGTAGGCAAACATTCCTTTAAAATATGATAAAAACTGAAACATCAGATTGCATCCCATAGCTTTCTCCCGTATGTTCACTTTTGTGATATTAAGTTGAGACCTCGCCAGCAGATGACAATTTGTCATATTTCATGTTTATTCCGGATAAAGCAGACGACATACCACGTCAGTTTGTTGTCATTGTGTAGACAGGGAGGAGTTATCAGTCTGGTGATGCTGAATGGACACTCGTGTAATCTGTACATCCCTTCTCCTGTCTCTATAATACAAACACTTACTGGGCATATATCACAACAACCTCCTAGAAGCCCAATAAATGAGACGTTATCGCCACAACAATGTCCTCTTGGGACTACCGTACAACGTTGAAGGTTGTACTTGCTAAGGATGAAAATGTTTAAGCTTTAGACAAAGAGGCTAATCGTCCATCTGTATACAAATAGCCAGATTTTTTCTTATATAGTGGGGTATTTTGGGGGTATCTTTCTTCACATGGTACCCATAGAGATTAGATCTCTCTGACGAGGGACCCTTATCCGGAAAGAGGAGGCAGAAGGGGAATGTATAGACAAAGTGGGTCTAGGAGATATTAAGTATCTGCCAGTCATCATCTATTATAAAGATTGTCTTAACAATACCCGATTAATCTGCAGGGCCACTCCATATACATGTGCCTTTTAGGTTATCACGGTAATAAGATTTACATTAGACCTGAATCTATGATAAAGCAATCAATATTGATGATTAATTGATGATTGGGATGCAAAAGAAGTGAGATTTTGGAATGTTGGAGGAAAAAAATGATGGATGGCGTAGGTTCAGAACGAAGAATATTGCACAGAAATTGGTTCATAACAACTGTAACTGAGATGGTCCATGTGGACAAAAAGGGCAAGTGTGAATGGGAACACAGCGTGAGTCAAAGTGTGAGTACTAGGGTGATCCTCCGTCTATATAGACACAGACAAAAAGAAAATACAGCTAAATGAAACAAGAATGGAACCAAGTCAGTATGTTTGATTTTGCTACAGTTTTTAGAAGATAATTCAAAGAACATAGATGCTGGTGAGTGTAGAGTGTAGGGCCTGTGGGTTGGTGAATGTGGTATGTGAGGATAACAGCAGGTTTGGGGTCGACACCATTTTGGCACTAGTGACTAAAAACAAGGCATCACCACTCTATAACACGTACCTCCACATGTGAACCCTCCTCCCGGCCATTCCTCCATACCACTCACTGTTATGATTCACTGGATTAATACACGTGTATGTGCCATGCAGGTTCCTTAGTCTTCCCTTCCCCTAATATAGATTCTAACAATGTGGTACCAATTTCAATTTTTACAAATAATTGCATGCAATTTTTACAAATTACTGCATGCATCAGTACAGGCATGCTTTAATGTGTTTTCTTTAGATTGTGTGTACTCCAATACATAAAAACTGTGCTTAATTAGCCTTGATTACTGGTGTGTTGTTTTGAATATGTTTGTTAAAAATATAGTGTTGTTCGCTACCCACCCCCCACCCTTTCCTTGTAATTTTAATAGCACCAATAGCTTAAAACGCACTACCGTAATCTCCCGCGTAGAAGACGCGCTGCGCATATAAGACGCACCCCAAACTCCGCACATGCATTTTCACGTATAAGACGCACATTTTAAGGCTGAAATTTGTAAGATTAGTACATTTCTATAGTAAAATTACCCCTCGTATAAGACACATCCCCAATTTCAGTACATCCTATAAGACCCCCCAGCATTTTGTTTGGCCTAGAGGACGCGTCTTATACGCGGGAGTTTACGGTACATGTATTTACATTTACTAGCACTTCGATTCTTGTTCTAAAATACTATGACCTAGAACCTAGACACAATTAAACACCCATGTAATTGCCCATAAATGGCACATAGCCCTGTGATAAACGACTCCCACTCATTATGTACATTTGGGAGTAAGTTCATGAACTATTACTCACGGCAGACTGTGGAAAAAGAAAAGAACCATATAAATGTTGTCCTATCAGCTGTGACTGAGGTAGAGTTGACATTGGGTGACCCCTTTGACCTCGAGGATAATGCAGCTGATGTGTTTATGAGAAATGGCCCCTGAATGTGTGATGGATGGTCTACAAAAAGGTGGACAGCGCAATCTCTGGTTTGTCTGGATGGTATGGACAGGGTGTCAAGCAGCCAATGTAAGTAATTTAGAGTATGTACAATTAGGCCACACCAAAAAAATAAGTTGGTCTACGGATTTCCCTCTCGATATTTTCAGAAATACAAATTCTTTTTTCTTTGAAAAAAATCTCGTCTATGGATTTTGCTCGCTTCACTTTGTACAGGTTTTCTCTTTGATATTTGGCAAAACTTTTTTAAAATAATTTTTTTTTCGCTCGCCTTACTTTTCCAGCAAGGAATCCATTGGACGCCAAAAAATTCTTAAAAAAAAAGTTTTTTCGCTCGCTCGCACCAATTTTTCAAAACCAAAATCCGTAGACCAACTTATTTTTTTTGGGTGTGGCCTTAGGGAGAAATCCTCGCATAAAACAATGAAAAAGGTTTCCCGACAGATATTTAGGGAAAAATCGTAAATGATATCGTTGATTTAGTGCCTTGCTAATACTTTAACCCGTCATGATTCTTAGGGCACCCACCAACACAGAGACCCCAAGTTAACTCAACGATCCTTTACCTTTCATGATAAATGCCATCATGTTTAGCACGACATGGTTCTGGATTCTGTATTATGTGTGTGCATCCGGGCTGTGCATATGCCGGCCGACTTGTTCAGTGGTGGTTTAATGCTGTGTAAGTCTCCATCAATAGGCTCTATGTTTAAGGAGGCAGGTAACAGCCGCTCTATGTACCCGTTACCTGCATGTCTTACTGAGTATGCCTAAGGATCAAAGTAAATGCAAATGGTATCAAATGATGGGAAAGGACATGCATTGACAGATCCGGCCCCCCACCCCAACCCCCTTCATAGAAAAAGGAGTAGGAGAGAGAGAGAGAGAGAGAGAGAGAGAGAGAGAGAGAGAGAGAGAGAGAGAGAGAGAGAGAGAGAAGAGAGAGAGAGGGGAGGAATACAAAAGAAAAGGAAGGTAGGCATTAAGATGGTTTTCATGTACCTAATGTTATGCCAGAATGCACTAGAATAAACAATAATATATTAATCCCCCCGCCCCCCTCCGCTCTCCTACACAATCCTGGATCTGCCACTGACATGCAATGCCCATTTGTAGGAAGCAAGTTCAACGTTGTCACAAATCGTGACAGTAAGGTAGCATTAGAAGAAATGGTCCCAGAATCCGTGACATCATGTATGATGCCCAGTCCTTTGCTGTACCCAAGTCCCCCCCCTCCCCCATTTGGTATGATTAGGTATAATACTAACACATGAGCATGCAGTACCGGTACTGGCTGTACTTTCATAGTCACTGGCTGACTCCAGGGGCTGACTGTTAGAAAACTAAACTCACCTAAAAACAAACAAACAGGCCTAATTTCACAGGTCACGACGTTCTAGGAAACCCGACCCGGGCTCCACCCGTGGGGGTGTTGTTGTGAGGCACAAGGCCATCTTCTAGATATTGGGAATGGGCCAGATATTGCAGGCAGCACCCCACCAACTCACCCATCACCACCACCTCCTCAACTCTTAAGATAGGCTTCAGCATTTCTCTTGTAGGCAAAAAAGATTGCTGATTGAGTGGCCTGGTTCTATTTATAGCTGTGTCGTGTAGTGTCTGTAGTGTGAGTATCTCGGGCTGGGGGAAGTCTTATGGATGAGTAGCTCTCTCAGTCTCTGTTGTCACACAACACCTGTTGCTGCATGCTAGGTGTTATGTGGTGGAATCCTGAGAAGGAATGGGAGGGGATGACTCAAGTTCTCCTATTAAAGCATTTTTGCTAGATTTTGGGGTCAAAAGAGGCAATTAAACTCTTTTAAGCATTCCACCATGCATCCAAAGCTCTTCTTGATCCAGTGTCTCAATCACCTTGGTCTTAGGCATCAAGATTATTGTAAAGAAAGGGCGCTGCATTTTTTGGAGTTGCTTGCCGCGTAGCGGCCGGGAGCGCAGTGACGTCACGGTCACCTTGTGACGCAATTTGTGACGTCATACGTTGGCCGTGACGTCACACGTCAGCGCAGAGTGGCAACTCCTATCCGTGGTCCTTGCCACATTTTTCGTGTTGCAGATAACCCCAAACGGGATACATTATGAGCCGTTTTTAAGGGAATATATGGTACTGGACATATAAAGCATAACAAAATGTTAGTGCAGGCTTAGACACATTTATAATGAAAAACTAATATGTGTGTTTATATCATGCTTTCAGAGAATTGCTGCTCTTATGGACTAATGTCTTGCACATGCATGCACATTACATCAGAATTACTGCTTTAAATGCCTACACATGGTTTATGCCCCAAAGCACCGCCAGATGTCTCTCATCTCCAAAACAATCCGACCGGAAGGCGACACATGTTGTGCATGCGTCGTCGTCGACCCAGCAGCCTTAGGCAAATCTCCAAACAGACTCTTAGTAAGAGTCTGTTTGGATAATGGTATTTACTAACCTTTTGGAGGCCCTTTTAAAATATTATGATGTGCTGCGACAATGACCCTACCATAAGGCCGTTTTTGATTCTGATAACTTGGATTACGGAACCGCCGGCGAGATTTTTGGCAAAATCTTTTTTTTTTTTTTTACCTTTGGCCGACGGGATTTTTTGAGAATCTGACAAAAACATTATCCCTTGAGGAAAAATGTAAGTAGTCATCCCCAAAAAACTCACATTTTGTCCATCAGTTGTGGAAAGTTTTCCATATTTTTCATTAAATTGGCCCAAAATATGATATTTTCATGTGTTTTTTTACTGGCTATTGGGTATTCAAAAATTAGATTTTGTACCATCTAATCGAAATTTATCCCACAGAAAGAAGAAATTTTTGCTAACCTAATGCTTTAAATTAATCAAATACAGTGATTAGAAGAGAAGGAGTGCATTTTTGAATATAAAAAGTTGGGAGTATTTTCTGTCAACTTTTTCTGGTCATTATCACCTGAGTGAGGGAAAATTAGGTCAAGTCATGCCTCACTGACAACACTCACTGAGTGGTGCATTTTTGACATTATCCCACATAAATGCTCATAATTTTCTAACAGTTCAAGTTGCAGAGAAACCAGTCATACCAGCAGACAGAAAACAGTTTGGTGGTTCTGGGGATATAATTTTTTTTTTATGATTTAATATGGAAAAGTGTATCATATTACGATGGAAACTCATAGGGAGTTGGACTAAGGACCTGAGATTGCAGGTTCGACCCCTACCATGGCAATGAAATAGTCTGTTGGTTTTAACATGTAACATATGACATGGAAGGACATGAGAGGCGTGCGGTTATCCATGGATAACCCGCACCCCCGTGCGGGTTATCCATGGATAACCGCACGCCTTACAAAATTGATGTTACAGCCTATAGGGTGTGCAATATCGACAGATATGTGGTTGGGAATATCCACCAAAAAGCACTGAGTAACCAAGAAATCGTGATATAAACCATAATATTGATCTGTATGAGCACCAAGTCATCGAATTAACACTGGAGGAAGGATATCATGAAAAGAGAATTGACAAAAAAACAGACACTACCGTAAACTCCCGTGTATAAGACGCGTCCTCTACGCCAAACAAATGCCTTGTGCGTCTCATAGGATGTACTGAAATTGGGGGTGCGTCTTATAGGAGGGGTAATTTTACTATAGAAATGTACTGAATTTACAAATTCCATCCTTAAAATGTGCGTCTTATACGCGAAAATGCTTCTGCTGAGTTTGGGGTGCGTCCTATACGCGCAACGCGTCTTCTACGCGGGAGATTACGGTACCTTGGAAAGATGCTGGTCTAGTTTTTAGCGCTGAGGGTATTGTATAATCACTTGTGTATCTACCATCTAGGTACAAATGGTATTGGGGCATGCTGCTTTATTAAATGAAGCATGATAATTGATATCCCAGTTTTTGAACTTTCCTACAATGTCTGATCTAATTTTGTGTATTTCCCTGCAGTCCTTGCAACCATCGTGGCCTTTGCAATAGAAGACCTTCTAGATTCATATTTTAGAATCCGTTAATTAGCAGATTACCATAGTCATGATAGTGGCACTTATCAGTATTGAATAGTCCACAACACATTGAAAAATGCCCTTAATCATCCTTGTGTGTATTATTATGACACACGAAGACCAACTACAGTGAACGCGTCACATTTCATAAGAAAAAAAAATGAAAGAAATCAATCTTGCGAGTAAAAATGGGCATTTAGGACCACATCCTATTACTACCCCCCCCCCTGCATTTCAGTACTTAACTCCCCGACCTTCATGCACGCACATAGGCTATAATGTGACATAGCTGCATTTCAGTGACCTAGAGAAAAAAAGAAGAGCTCTGTCAACAGGCAGCAAGAACTGGTATAGTATCACCATCTGGTCTCATCCCTACTGTCAGCTACCTGGCAACTAGCCCTGACACGGTGCTGACAGCTGTCTGTGACAGCTACTGGCAGCATGCTAAAACTCCCCAACTTTGACACAACAAGATGGTAGGGATGTTTGGTCCCTTTGTGCTTTGTTGAAGTAAGGCAGGCCTACAATTTTCATCATGAGATATTTTAGATTTCATGAAAGCAGGTTAGAGGCCTGGGATACTTATCATTAATTTTGAGTGATTGAACAATTTGATGGGCCTTGCCTTGGCCACTAAATCGACATCGGGATATGAACATCTCTTAAAATAGACATGGGATATAGGTCCATGAGATGTGGGCACATTTCGTAAATCAGCATAGGAAATGTCATTATTTGAAATCGACAACGCATATTAGAGAGCCATCCCAAGGCCCCAATGTGACATTGTCCCACCAAAAGATCGAAATCTAGAAGATGGCCTTCCCACAAACACAACTGTGTGGGCCCATTAACAATGCCCCTATCGTGGTGATGTTATATATCTTGTAGTTTAGTGCAAGGTTAATCAGACGTGCAAACCATTAGATCTCTCCTCCCAACCAAGAACTGTGATTCCTCAAGGCTCTTTTTCCTAGCAGTAAGTTAAGTCACCAATACTACCATAGCCAGTGGGTTTTTGCCATATGGGCACCATAGCGGGATAAGGTTTGGGTTGGTATGATGGGTATGCACTCTGTTTACAAACATGAGAACCTGTATTCTCACCAATATCTCATATTCTTCTAACGCTTCACCGCACCCACCGCACCCCAACACACCCATGCACACTCACCCACCCAACACTCAGTAGGTCTTTCAGTACACGTCCATGAGTTTCTTGGTACACATTGGTGTCTAGTGCAAAGTATAAAAGAAAGACTGTTTGGGGTTTATCAATATTCTAACTACATAGAACCCAAACCCTTTCTCAGTGCACCCCTTTTTGTGAATTCTGCATTTGGTCTGTAAACCTCTCTGTAACTGTGTATATAGTACAAAAACCAATATGTTAACACAGAACCATGGAAGCCCCACATCATCCCTATACCTGGTAGTAGCGGTATTAAGCTTTAAACCTCACCTCACTTTACTTATAGCTGGACGTAGGGAATTTAGCAATCTTTACAAAAGTGCCTTTGCAACATGTTCTCCAGTACAGATAATAGATTGAAGCTGTGAATTCAACATTTCACTCAACCTCAATGAGACACTGATTAGGATTTTAGTTAGAGATCAGTAGGCATCTAATCTCTTTCTTCAACAGAAAATCCGTTGATACAACCATGTGTAATCAACCCTTTACCTGACTGGGTAGAAAGCCCTGATTTAGATTGGGTATTACATTTTGTTATAAACTCCTGGGTTTGTGCCCTAAAAAGACAGTGAATAGCCTATTCTGCTGACTGCTCTGTAGGTACCACCCCTCTTAGATCCACCCAGCTATACACTACCAGCATGCTTCAGTGTGTTGTATAGACGCCCATAGTGGCTGATTGTACCTGTACAAGTGGTCTCTTCTCCAGGGTCAAATGGCAGAGACAGACAGCTTAATGTACCTACCCCGCTACAGTACTGTGGGCTCTTATGTACTGGGGTTGCAGGATGTGAGATGTAAGGGTACAGAGTAGGTAAACAGAGATGGACTGGTGATATATCGTTTCAGTTCCTTCGCTTTACCTATGGCGGTGGTGCAAATCATGAAGTATAGTAGGCTTTTCATGGTTTAACAGGAATTCCTGGATTTGGGTAGACATTTCTGTATTGGATTCTATAGCTACCCGATGAGTAAGCATTTCTTTTAAATACGGTAGTATCCGTTCGATCTGTGTTATTAATAATCATAATATTGCTAGCAATTTCTTCTAAATGATTGTGACGATATAACGATATCGGCACCCTTCTTCAAAAGGGGATGATGTTTAATTGACCTTTGATATTATTGCTAGTGATCCCTTACAAAATAAAACTTGAGATCCATCTCCTATCCACTCACATGCACTACCACATGACAAATGCTGTAAGTGCATGTGGGTACTCTATATTGTGGCAGCTGGTAGCTTGTTCTCTACACCTCAGCTACTGAGAGTTGGAAATTCTATAATGTATCGTATGTGGAGAGAGGTCCTCTCAACTTCACCATCATTGAACCTAACACCACATCACTAAGTTCCATCTCAGGGTCAGTGTTTGATTTAGGAGGAGGGACCTGGTCAATAGGATCCTGTCGATAACCTCTTACCAGAGTCAACAGAGGGCTCGTGCCCACCTACCTATTTGTTAAGGTACACAGCTATACCTGTATGCTGAGTGCTGTATTAAAATCATTGCATATGACGATGGTGGCTAGGCCTCTGAATTTATCGAGGAAAAGGTACTCACAAAGTTCAACATAAGCTTTGTCAAAAAGATTTATGAACAGAAACAGATTTTGTCGTTCATAAGGGCTCCAAATTGGCAATTGATATATTGAGAATTCAGAATAGCAAACAACTAATAAAGTTTGGTAATGTCCTAACTGGGAATCAGTATTAAAGAGACCAATCCTATAAGACTCCTATTCAAAGAAATGTAAGAATCGTTGGTATATTAGCTCCCAGCTGTTATATATGCTAGGAAGGGAATGATCACACAAGTGTTGTGGGGTATGTGTGGACTTTGAAGAAGGCACTTGAAGAGCAAGATCCTCAATATAAAATAGATAAAGTGGTACATGGTTGGATCTACTCACAAGTGTATGAGGCAGATTGGATACTGCAAGTAGGCTTGTAATGTGTGCATATCTCATTAACTGATAGGGGTTGAAAAGTACACAAAGACTACACATATAGGGGCCCTGTGGGTAATGATAGTGAAAGAAGTATTCTCTTGATATGAGAAATAGTCCATGGGTCTGCTTGCATTGGTCAAACTTGGCTCTGCAAAATGTAAGTACTTGAGATTGCCCTTTGTCTTCTTCTGTATGCAGAATTATAGATATAATTATAGCTAAGGTCATATTCATAGCTTATGTCATTCTCCTAAATTTGATATGCTGACCTGGGTTGAATATATAAGCAAATGTCCAAGACCATGCAATATTTTTGCATTGTATTCACTGAGGTGAGGCTGTCTATATTCAACGATGCCTTATAGGCGGAGTTGAATGCAGACAGGCCTCACCGAGGTGAATGCGATGCAAAATGTTCCATGGGAGTGGACATTTGCATTTATGTCATGGCATATGGCTTTAATTTGCTTTTATATAGAGAAAAACAGCTCAGCTCCATTCAAAATCCAAGAAGGAGGACCCCATTGAATACAAACATATTGTATTCCATGCCCCCATGGAATACGGCTGTTCTAGTACTAATCTAAAGTAACGATCGTATCTGCCATGACATAAAGGCCTATATCAAAGAATGAGGCAATGGTTGACTAAGAGAAGTGATTATTATAATGTCACACAGGTGCCTTCCTGCGCATCCTCTTCATTGCTCCTCTCCATTGCTCCTCTCCACATAGACATTTACAGAACTGGCCGTGGCTACCTTTGACCTCTGACCTCTGTACCCCCTGCAACATATGCCTCAGTGCCCCATGTTTCCCCCAGGGGCGCTAGTCATGGGGCTAGCTGGTGCACCCTGCCACTCCTATATACCTCTCTGCATTGTTGATACTAGCTCTCTATAAAACGGATCAGTGCAGGATGGAAGGGTGGCCTGCACTCGATACCCCCTGCTTTACTGAAGCATTCTGTGGGATCGAGTTGGTGGGACAGACCACCTACTGTTTGGGGATATCCCTGGGGGAATATTCCATATCTTGTGTTGAATTTTATTTTATTTATTTTTTTTTTTTTTGGGGGGGGGGTCAATTATTTGAGAACATTTGCCCTCGGAAGCTTATTTGTGTTAATACATATCATCCAGCGTGATATCCTTGGCATGGCTGCTCTATAGTCATCAGTCACCAACATGATCAAAGGTGTACAGAGGAGTAGGGTCGAGGTGAAGGTCAGAAGTATGAGGCTATTTTGGGACTCCAATTGAGAATATACTGATGTGGGTTGGGCAAAGATCATCAAGGTGATCTTGGATTGTCAGCACAGAGATTTGTTATCTGAAGAAATGGAGAAAGTGGTGTGGACTAGGCCTACATATGACATGGTTCAGACAAACTGGCTTTCAATGTCATTGTCTCCAAGACTCAGGAAAACAAAGGGTATTACCCATTACCAAATTGTGGTTTACATAGTAGAATTACAGTGGCAGCGGAGCCGTGGGTGATGCAACCCACCACTTTTTCAGGATGGACCTATAGATTGTATAGAAAATAAACAGAATTTACATATTCCCGCACTTTTTTGGCTGCTCCGCCCAGCTGAAATTAGAAGGATCTACCAAGGTAGACTATTTCTTGGACCTGCTGTTCCAATTACTTTATTATGAAAACCACTACTCATAACTGTGAGGGTCCAATATACATACGGTGTAATCGTCCCACAAGTACCGGTAACAACAATGTCATTTCCATAACTGACCCACCCTCCTCTCAAAAACACACACCTTTGCCTACTATGTATAACTATGCCAAGACTCCAAGAGTCTAAATGCCTAACTTCTAGCATTAGCCTGTCTCAAGTCTCAAAGCAGAGACTTGGGAACCTAGTAGAAGCAATATCTGTGTACCCTACAAGAGTGTGGGGAGAGTGAGGGATGACATGTTGTCGTTTGTTCACACGTCGCTGGCTTTTCCCTGGCACATGTGACAAAGGAACCACCAACATTTTCTACTGTAACCACCTCACCTCCCACAGGCCTTCTCACAAACTCCGTTAGCATCTTTGCATCCCCGGTTGCATCCCTGCACCACCACATCCTCTTCTTCTGTTTCCCTCCCTCGATCCCTAACCCTTTTACATCCCTTCAATTCCCCATCCTCAAGGCTGCCCCCAACCCACTATGTAGATTATTAGCTGACATTTCACTGTTGCACGTCCTATATATCAGTTGACAAGGTATTGTGTCTGTGCCAGCTCGTCACACCTCGCCCCACCCCGCTACACACCTCTGTTGTACCTTGGCCATCCATGGATCCTAAAGTAGTTCCCTTTTATTACATTCACATGCCTGTGGGCTTGTATGTGGATAACACATAGAGTGACATGCTATCTGAAGATTATCACATGCTGGATTAATCTATGGAAACTGAGGCTTAACATAATTCTGTAAGATGAACTTTGTTATGGTTTGTTAATGCTAGACATTAAGATAAGTTAGCACATTTATAATTGGGAAATGAAACCCACACGATTTTCTGATTGACCATCCCTACCCACCAACCCCCATCCCACATATGCGTACCCTGGATGGTTATTTTTACACTGTCGTCAGCCCAATGCTAAATAAAAAAAAGTCGTGCCTTAAATGTGTACCTACCCCCTATTCTGTACACTCTATAAGCCAAATTAGGTCTGAAATATCTTAAATGTATCTCGAAAAAAATCATCGCAATATGTGAGACGTTTTACAAGCCTATAAGGTGTATATAGTATGGCCTTTCATGATGCAAAGATCTTGTCAAATAGACTTCATTAAATGTTTCATATATCACATCAATGGTCACCTTTAGCAAGAACAGTGTATTCCCTAACGGTAAAACACGCACATTGTAAACGCACGCCTCCAAGCAAGCGCTATAATGTACCTTAACATAGGCTCACATAGACTGTGATGCAAATGACACTATTGACTCAATAGAAACTGCCTTGTGGGTTTGACTCCTACTGCCATAAGGGGACTGGAGCATATCTAGTTCAAGTTAAATGCAACCCTAGAGGGAAAAGCCCTATACAGACCATGTATTATGCCCACTTGGAGCTGTGCATGGACCCTGTGGATATCAGTTTCGATTGATCCAGGGCAAATACTCCTGACCCATCCCTGGGTTTTCATGGAATTACCGGTAGTTTGATTGTCCTTTTGTTGGATCGGGCTTGTAGCAGTTAGCAGTGAATGCACTGATTTGTTAGGGGCCGTTGGTAGCATTCAGCGAATTACGTATAGCCAAAGGGGAAGAATTGTCCCCAGAAAAAGGTCGGCTATAGATATTGAGTATCCCAGTGGTCGGCAGCGACAAACGACAGTCTATAACACATTTCAAACATAATGTCTATTAATTTATAGTAATTCACGTAGCATGTTATGTATGAGGCAGGTTTTATTCTACTACTTATTATCTGATTGATCAAAATAAGGTTAAGGGTTTTCAGTTTTTGATTGTGTCTGCCGCTTGCTCACTGTTTATTATTCTATAGGTGTGTTCTTCAATACTATGCGTCAAAATAATAGAATATATGTATACAACCAGTGGGAAACAACCCCTTAAACAACATTCAGGTTCTAGGACATGTAGGTGACTTATCCAATTGCAGTACAACATCATAACATATAAGTCAGATAAAATCAATTGCCCTAAGATATTTGACCATATAAAGTACCGTCAGACACTTTGATGGTAAATCCCTGAGCCACAAGAGCTACTTACACACTTATAATGTTTCCACTAAAATATTACCTAGTGATGTCACACCTCCGCATTTACACAAAGAGTGAGGTCATAGCAATGTCAGATGTCATGACATTTTTGTGTCATTTCGGTTGTATGTGTACTTATGGCCTTCATGTTACCCAAGCATGGTAAATGACGACAGGCATAAAGACAATCATTCAACAATGGTTGGTGATTGTATGTGGGACATTTTGAATGCACAACTCTGGTTTACACCACAACTAAAACGTTGTATCCAAGAGGAGTCGACCATTCTGAGTTTCTTCTCTCTTTCCAGCATTTCTAATAGGTATTTTAAAATATATGACATGTAACATAACAATTCGTGTGCAAAAAATGACATGAAATACCTCACGAGGTTGCTGAGGAAACTGTAAGTCTTGCAAGCAGAAATATTGAAAATTATAGGTATAATGTAATTCTCCAGATGGAGGGGATATTGAATGGCAACAATTATAAATGATGCCTACAACCGACAGTACTACTGCAGCTGTAACACTGTTAACCTTTTAAGAGCAGAGCTAAAATGGTTGCCCTAGCGATGGGGACGGCCCCTTAAAAAAAGTATAGTTTCTAGAGGACGAGCCTATTTTCAATTCCTATACAAATCCTATATAATGGGCGTCGATTATAGTCGATGCTAGGCCTACCATGGTGTCAACTATAGTCGATGCTAGCCCTCAATGGGATACTTATTCTGATAGTAACAACATCCATTGGAGGGAAAAGGAGAAAGGGACTATACATGTAGCTCTTATAAAATCATATCCAGAAATTCAAAACCTAATGTAACCATTCATATATAACGGCTACATGGAGCACAAGGGAAATATTGCAAAGTACATGCAGGATAATTAAGTAGGTAGTAGAGACTTGTACCACATGTTTTGTGTGGTGCGTTGTGTGGTACGTTCTGATCCTGGGATGATCCCTGAATCCTGATACTCTTATCTTCCTCTCTACATAATGAACAACTAATCCTATAAGTATAGTTAGTACCTATTGTGGCGTCATCACATGTATCGGTACATGGTATCTCATATATAAGTTAGGTGTGCTCCAATTTGGGCAGAGGAAGGACGCAGACAGAAATAATTAGGGGTTTAGGAAAGCGGGGGATTTTGAAATTGTTGTGCAACGTTGGTCCATTCAGAGAGTGGAGATGGAATTACTTGTGAAGGAGTATGAAAAGTACTGGTAGTTCCGTGGGTCAATTTTAATTATTTTTGAAAATGTATGTGGAGGCTGTTGGTAATCAAATGTGTACGAATTATCGATGATATTTACACTTGTTAGATATTTATGGAAATCAGGCAAAGTCCAAAATAGAAACACCAGAAATAGCATCCTGATAATTCTTTGACACATACGCCCCAAAGTAATGGGACATCGCCCGTCCCTGTGGATTCACAAACACTTGTGGATATTTCCAAGAAGTAGTTTCCCAGATCTGTACAAAAACCATTAGGGCCTCTCCTACGGTCTGTCTGCTAAGTGTATAGAATAGATGTGGGCTGGGCTTCTTTCTAGGAAACAGCCTGGGGGTTTTCATGTAGTCGGTAGTGGCACTGTTCTATCAGTTAGTGTTACACGATAGACTACACTTGAGGTGGGTCTGGCCTTGTTTTATTTATGTTTTATATTTTTATATCACCCTGAGTCAAAGACTTGTGTGATGTGGCACAGTCTTGGACTGATTGGTCCCAACCACAATTTGTCACACACCGGGTGTGGACTGTCTTTACCAGACTGTCTGACATACCAATTAGGTTAGCTGGATATTGGAGGACGAGAGCTTATCTTATCGAGTATTGCCCTAGTACCTATTCTTTTGGTTGAACCAAAGACAGCGATATATGTACAGTGTTCAACAGTTTACTGGTAGTCTATGAGTATGCCTTCCTATATCCAACCTGAAAAGTAATTGTGATTAACGGTTAACAAACTCAGTATTGTATCTCCAGGAAGTGCATGTGTAGTGAGTATGACAATAAATACATGGGGCACTGGGAGAGTCTCTCACACAAGTCTTCATGTTTTATGGTTACATGGTCAGTAAATTCACTCTCTGGCTGCACGTGTTAATGGTAAGCGAATACGGGCTTTCACAGTCGTTTGTAATGATATCCTGTTCCTATCTGTAGTCTTTATATACTTAGGTAGGGATCTATAAAATGCTCTGGGGGTATGGCCATTTCAAACTGCATTTGGAGAAAAAGAAAAATTCTTTGAGTGTCAGAGTCATATGCAGGCCCATGGCCTTCAGGAGGAATAGGTCAAATGAAGAACAAGTGTAAGTGGTACAATGATCTTATAATGTTGAAGTCTAGATCATAACTCGAAAGTGAGACTTTGGGAAGAGGGGGCATGTTTGTGTGTGTGCGTGCGTGCGTGCGTGCGTGCGTGCGTGCGTGCGTGCGTGCGTGCGTGCGTGCGTGCGTGCGGTGGGGGTGGGGGTTTGGGGTTGTCAAATCATCTCACTAAGATAGTGCCCCCGGCACGTCACGATTCTAGGGTGTACACTGTAAAATGTGCATGCATGTAGCTAAAAACCATAAAGTGTACTGGAGCGGAAGTTAGGATAAGGGGTGGGGGTGGGGTAGGAGTGGTTCCATATCCATGTCCCGGTCATTACTGTATTATGCGCCCCCGCTGACTCCCTCCCAGGACAGAAGAGAGAAAGTGTGTTTGGAGTACATACATTTATTAAATAGAGATATATATGTTGATAAGAACAGGTTTATAAGAACACAATGTATGTACTAACATTAAATGATTTGTATATTAAAAGATAAATACATATAAGTGTTAATTGGTTATTTGTTTGATGAGATAATAATATAATAAGTATATCACAGTATTGAGATTATAAGAACCCATATGAAAAATAGCCACCTTTGCAATACAGAGATGAATGATAATGATTAGTGTAAGTATATACCGTGGAATGTGGGTGGGTGGGTAAGAAATGTTTTACGTGTGATATGGTGAGCGATGAACAACGGACTGAGAAGGGTTTTGAAAGCTGCCACGGTGGCAGCAGTGGTCGTCCGGAGCGGAAGTCGGCCGCCGGGCACCAGCAATGACCAATAATTCAACATGTCGAATTATCACCCCATTACTGTATTATGCGCCCCCGCTGACTCCCTCCCAGGACAGAAGAGAGAAAGTGTGTTTGGAGTACATACATTTATTAAATAGAGATATATATGTTGATAAGAACAGGTTTATAAGAACACAATGTATGTACTAACATTAAATGATTTGTATATTAAAAGATAAATACATATAAGTGTTAATTGGTTATTTGTTTGATGAGATAATAATATAATAAGTATATCACAGTATTGAGATTATAAGAACCCATATGAAAAATAGCCACCAAACAGCCAGGCGGTATTATGTGAGTGTGTATGTCTAGTCATGTGCATCCTGAGTGTACAAAGTCAATGTATGGCATTAAGCAATGCTCTGGTAACCTTATTGGTGTCTCTGTCAGCGCAGTAGACTCTATATGCACCGGATGACCATGCTCCCCAGGTTTGTACCTCAAGCTCTGAGCAGCCCTGGTCTATGGCAGTGTTTGATGCTGATTTTCTTATAGAATGGAGAGAATACTTTGTCTCGTCGATGCCCAGTGCTTTGAGGGCGTTCTGCCACCTGGTCCTGACCAGGGACAGGGGGATGGGGGTCACATCGCCCACATTGGTGTACATGGCCTGAGCCTTGTCTGTCGTTGGTGAGAGTTCTATGGCCCTCTTTATGGCCGTCACTGGACACAGAAGAGGATTGCTGGCTGGAAAGAGGGTCACATACCGGTGCTGTGAGGCCTTCTGAAGATTTTTGGCATGTTTTATATGAACTCTCACATTCCTGCCCACTAGCACATCGTTCCTTGTTAGATGATGTTGTGGACTGAAGGTCCTTATAGAATGGGGGCACACCTCCGATTGTCTCAAGCCGGCGAAGAAGATGGTAAGGATCACCGCCCTGAGAATCTGGTCTATGGGTGCCTCCGTGAATGACAGTAGTACCCTCTTGAGGATGTGAATTGGGACTGCTGGTTTGGCCCGTGACTGGTACGGTTGGCGTTCTATGGCGTCCAATGCACGTCTCACCCGAAAGTGGGACGGAGCTGCCATGTTGCCCCCCGTCAACATTAAAAATTGTCTCACGTGTGCTAGTTTGTTGGCTACTGTACCCGGGGCTGGTCGCTTTGTCATCACATGCTCCAGGTACATGCATATATCGGTCACTTGTGGGTTGAGTGTCTGTATCTGGAAGTCGAGTGTGAATGCAATGTACTCTCGCACTGAGCTCCGATGATTTTTGTGGGTGCCCTGTGCCCGCGCCTGCTCCTGACGTTGCTCGGCCCGTTCTGCTAGGAGGTTCCTTCTTGGGTCTGCAAGTAAGGTGGTTAATAATATCAGCAATGAAGTACGTACAAGGCTTGACTTCTTGCAGGCCCAGTGCAGCAATGAGGTTGTCAGCGGTCGCCTTATGGGCTGCTGACATGTGTGACCTACTTAGGGCATCTGCAACATTGTTATGCTTTGTGTTAATATATCTGAAGGACAGGTGTATTTGCATGGACGCTTGTAACGCCCAAGTGGCCCTGGCGCATTCATTTAGAATCCTGTTCTGGGCCCTGCCCCACTTCAGGGCGCTGACCGCGCCCATATTATCACAATGGACCAGGATATGTGCCCCCCTTTGTGCCCTGTGTAGGAAGGTCTGTAGGCCCACTAACACGTTTACGGATTCCAGTTCTCCTATTATGTACTCGAACCCCTGTGGTGGTGAGATTTCCAACCTGTATGCTTGGGTCTTACTAGCCCCCCCTATACCAGTTGGGGCAGCGTCTACCCATATCTCTGCTGTAGGGTTAGGGGGGGGTATTAGGCCCACCCCGTTCCAATTGTCACATAATTCTGCAAACACAAGAATGTCGTTCCTCATGGGGAGGGTGATTGGGGCCCAGTCCCCCTTGATGGTTCGTAGTGCGTGGAGGAGGCTATGCAAGAAAGGCCTGGCCGGGGCTATACATTGGGCTACGTGGAATAACTTTCCCAGAATTGACTCTAGCGCTTTTTTATGAATGCTGGCTTTATGAAGAATAGAACTAAGTTGAGACTTCACTGCCTCGAGCTTGTCCTTAGGAATGGCCAGGGACATATTGTTTGCATTGATCATTATGCCTAGCCATTTGATTACTCTGGCCGGGGGTTGGGCCTTTTCTCTTGCTTCTGGGAGGCCCAATTCCGAAAATAGAGCTCTAACTCTCTCATATTGGGCCCTAGCCGAGGCGAGGTCTCTTGACACTACAACCAGGTCATCCAGGTACATTATAGCCTCTATGCCCTCTTGCTTTAGTATAGAGACTATAGCGTTAGCCACCCGTTGCATGTGCGCGGATGAGCATCTTGCTCCGAATGGCATTGCTATCTCCACAAATGTCTGCCCCTCCCATTGGAGGGCCAATAGGGGCCAATCCAGTGGGCATGCACGGAAGTTCTTGTAAGCACGGGAAAGGTCCACTGTAAACATGTGGGCCTGTGGGCCGGCGTGAATTAAGTAGTTGACTAGGTGGTCTATAGTGGGGAGTGAGTGATCCCTAACTTCACCCAGTGCAGTGTTTTTAAAAATATAGGCATTGACGGAGGACTCTTCCGGGAATGTTAGGTCAGTTATAACCCTCCTGTCAGTAGGGTCCGCTTTAGGCCTAGACATGAGTGGTGCTATATGGGACCACTGTACAAAGGGGGGTTCACTGAAGGGGCCGACTAATGCCCCCAGGCCCACCTCCTTTTGTATGAACTTATGTATCTGGCCTGGATAATTAGCCCCACTGGAGTGGTTAGGGACTTGGCCATTGTCAGATACTGGCCCCATATACCCCAGTGGGAATCCAAACCGAATATAGTCCAACAAGCGGTCATTTTCACTTTGTGGGGCTAGGTATTTTTCCCATGCTCTTACATTCAGGCGGCTGGGTACCGGGATCTTAGCTGACAGGCAATTAGGTAGGCCCGTGTCCCGTACTGTAGAATAAATATATGCGAGAGTTTGAGTATGCATCCCCAGTTGGGCCCACTCACTAGAAGGGGAGGGCCAATGGTCTATCCTGTGTTGGCGGAATGCCATGGGAGAGATGTCTACATCCTCTAACAAGAAATTGTATTCGCACATATGTCTGATCTTGTCGAAATCTAGGGGGTCAGTAGTAGTAGGAGTACCGCCATATGCTTCATGTGGGTACTGTGTAGTTCCGGGGTCCCCAACTGTGGGTGGGGCACTTTGTTGAGCGGGGGGCACCGATACAGCGGTCCCTTTCCCATTGTCATTGACCCTGTACATATAGCGTTGGCAGGGCACGTGCGCACTGGCCGGCACGTGCGAATGTTTGTGTTGTGGTATGACGTCACCTAGAATGTGACCAGCGGGGGCGGAGCCCCCAATGTTATTGTTTACATGTGGCGCATGAGCGACCTCACGAGCCTGTTGTCTACCTGAATGCACTGGCAACAAGTTTTGGACCCGGCTAGGGGGGTTGCCACCTATGACCTCCCCAACCTGATCCACCTGGAGTGCTACCGTACTGCCAGTTGTCCACGGAGCACTCGCTATGCGTTTTTTGGCACAAATGGAGGAGCTGTGGGGCGCATATGCGCAGAGAAAACTTGTGGGTTGTTGGGCGTGGGCCACTGTGTGTTGGGTGGATGTATATACTGTTGCTGTGTATAATGCTGCTGTGGGGGTTGTGTATGGTGTTGTGTGTGGGCGGCCTGCGCAGGGTGGAAACTGTTAGAGCTATGTCCGCCATTAGCATTGCGACACGACGCCAGTGAATGGTGGGAGTACCTCTTCCAACCTCCGGCAGCACTGAAGCAATGTGAGCAGAAGTGCAGGAGGCGTGTAGCGTTATGGTTATGGTGCTTTTGGTGTGGGCATCCCCTGGCTGAATTGAAGTCCCTACAAGGTACCTCATGTTTAGTTTCGCTATTACTGCCACTCGCACTGTGAGCCTGGGGGTTACCTGTGCGTCCCCTGATGGCCGCCCGCAGGCGCTCATTCTGGAAGCGCACCTCATATTGATCCCATCCCAGATTCTCAGCCTCCATTGAGTCTAACATATCCTGTGACCATTGGCGTGCCACCTCGCCATCGACCAATGACTCTTCCAGGATGTCCTCTAAGTGTTTGAGGTATTGGGGCCATTCTGGTTCGAGATCCGCCTTTGGGTCTCTAACCATCTTGACATAGCATAGCAAATACTCTAATATAGGGAGAGTGGAGCGCAGCTCCAATTTCTTTTTCAGCGTATGTACACCTGTCCTCTTTATATACATAAATGGTTTCGGGAGGGCCTGTGGGCTAGCAATGTCTCCCAATGGGTCATCCTTACCGTCGGTCCTAAGTATATTCAGCCGTTCTGCGAGAAGGTGTTGTGCTACTATCTGATTAATGTCTGTAGGTCTCTGTAGTCGAGGTGCTGCTGAGGAGTGCCGTTGTCTTGGGGGGCCTAGCTGTTTCGCCATGTGGGGGGGGTAGCCATGTGCAGCCTGTGCTTGTTGCCCCCGCGCTCTGTGATGCGACTCCCGGACCGGACTGATGAAGTCGCCGGGCGTGGGGTCTGTTGTCGGGAATGTGGCCGGGGGGTCCCGGTGCACTGACTGTGGTGGCGGTCTTTCCTGCTCGTTAGTCTGTGTCATGCCGCCTGTGACCGGGCGGTGTGGGGTATCCATGGGCATAGTCCGGTGTGGCTGACGGAGGTATTCTGTGCGTGGGCGGTGAATAATTTCACTCCTCGCCGTAGATGTCACTGGGCCCTGCTGTGGGGTCGGCCTAGGCATATATCCACGAGGTGCCGGCTCCCCTTGTCCGCCATTTTGTTCGGCGCCATCTTGCGTTGTGGCGTGTTGGCGGGAGCGGTTAGCTGGGAAGTCTCCGTCCCGCACTGATTGTACGAGGCGGAACACTTGTGTGGCTATTTCGTCAACTGTGGACTCGAGAGCCATCAGCCTATCACTGTTTTTGTCCTCCTGAGTATCGCCCGCTGCATCGTAATAGACGAAGTCAGAGTCTCTCCTTGGTGCCCGGTGCCTGACAGGGCGGCCATCTTGCCTTGCCCGAGTCGCCCCGTTGGCATCCATCAAGCCGTTTGCCCGGGTGTAGGGGTACACGTAATTTTCGTACAATTGGATACTAAGTACAATAAAACAAGATAAAAGACCTGTGGTGGCGGTCGTATCTGGTATGGGAGTCCGTTCTCTGCGGTTGTTGAGCCTTCGTCGTCCTAAGAAATGTTTTACGTGTGATATGGTGAGCGATGAACAACGGACTGAGAAGGGTTTTGAAAGCTGCCACGGTGGCAGCAGTGGTCGTCCGGAGCGGAAGTCGGCCGCCGGGCACCAGCAATGACCAATAATTCAACATGTCGAATTATCACCCAGTTTTATACCGATCACACCATTAGATTACAATGACCTTTGAGATGCATCCATTATATGATATGCAAGTCTGGAGATGGGTGACGAGGGTGATGGAGCAGCAGTACACTTTCATTGATAATATCTCAAAGAAGTAGAGAAGTCCAAAGCCATGTAGACCAATCATTAATTATATTCGCCGGATGTTATTTACAAGTACTATGTTTTGGGAAAATGATTATGCTAAGATAGAAAGTAAATGATTGTGAGGAAAGCCCGCTGTGCATTTTATCCTAGGCCCTTGGACCCGTTAAAAATGCACTGAACCTGCTGTAGATATAACTGTGGAGATGTGGAGTGATTGACACAATCTGTATGTGTGTGGCGGAGAGTAGTGAGGTGACGTGCCTGTGGTCATACAGTGACCATTCCTGATAGTGCCCTACTGATATAGAGGTGCCTGCCCCTACGTCCACACCCACCAATGTATGTACGGTCATTGCCTCCCCACATTAACCTTTTGTAAGGTCAATTTGCTTAGGTCACTGCACCTGATTACGTGCTCCCATTTCTTGTGGAAAACACATACTAGCATGCACAAGGGAAATATCCTTCAATTTACACAAAAATATGAAAACACGAAGACAACTACTAGTAATCAAAGTAAGCAGTGTTAACTCCTGGGGCCCTTGATGGGGGGTCCCCATGTCCCATGTCGATTTTAAGAAATTGCCATGTCCCCATGTCGATTTTAAGAAATTGCCATGTCACCATGTCGATTTTAAGAAATTGCCATGTCACTGTGTCGATTTTAAGGAAGTGGCCATGTCACATGTCACTAGGCCAAAAAATGCTCATGTCGCCATGTCGATTTTAGGGGTCTAGAGCCATACTCCTGATACCAAAGATCATCTATGATGCTTTGGAAATTGATGTGTGCATGTCCTGGGTTATGTACCATGTACAATCTATTTGGAAAATATAGGCACAGATTAGCAAGGTTAATGTAACATGGTAGGAATACTGTAAACACCCGCGTATAAGCCACACTTTGCATTTAATCCACTCCAACTCGAGAAAGTCCTCGATGATAAGCCAATTCCTGATAAGCCATTAATTCTTTGATACTAGCATGGTATATTTTCAAATACATACCAAGTACTCCACCCCCCTTGGATTTGATTAGAAAACGTTGGTACATAGCCTATGCAGCTGACAGAAAATTCCAGCTCTGAACTAGATACACCAGTAGCAAGTTTGGAACATAGACATGATAAGGTGTGACAAGTCATAGCATGTGACTCATGACATCACCTTATCAGTTACGTGACCCTTGGGTGGGAGGAGTCTCCAAGTACACCACTACATATTCATACATAGTCAAAGACCTAGTGTGTGCCTGGAGGTAGGAGAAACGTGCGGATCGAGTCATGAGTGGGCAGTAGGTGGCACCCCGGGGGCACCACTCAGCATACTTCCACTCAGCTGCTCTGACGTCACAAATACCGGAAGGAGTATTCTGCATTCAGATGGTTCCTAGCTGACCCCAGGTCAGTCTGGTTGTACACGCTGAGGGTTAAAGTTAGTCAGAGATCTAGATAGTGGCACCTTCATTGGATTAAATTGAGAGTGAAACTTTAGTGAAAGAAAGGCACCTTTCTGGAAACATTAGGTGAGTTATTACCTAAATCCCTACATTTCCCTGTAAAGGGAGCTAGTCATGACATAAAGGGAATGACCATGTTGTACAACGTAGGCTATACAAAGTACAGATGTTAGTGACATGTAGTACTACAGTAGGTTCATATTGGACACGCAGGTCATATCAGTGTTCTGACCACCATATTTCTGAACAGCCTACTATGTTTTTGAACACCACACCCTTGATATCTCATAGAAAAGTGGGGTTATATATTACCGGTACGTATACATAAATACATCTTTTGTGCGGTTTACTGGAAAGCAGTTTTTCAGTAGAAAACATGAATATGTAGGTATCGAAGTTGTCAGGTACATTCTTTTCTGTATTGGCCTGGGTAGGTCGTTTAGTGTTTAGCTTTAACAGGGACTGATTTATGGGTGGTAGGATCGGAGACATCTTCAAAGGACTTACTTATTACCTTCCTGTAAACCTTAGCCCTACAGAACTGCCAAAATGATCTACCGTAAACTCCTGCGTATAAGACGCGTCCTCTACGCCAAACAAAATGCTGGGGGGTCTTATAGCTTTCTCTCAAGTTGGGTGTGCGTCTTATACGAGGGGTAATTTTACTATAGAACAGTACTGGATTTACAAAATTGAGCATTAAAATGTGCATCTTATACGCGAAAATGCATGTGCTGAGTTTGGGGTGCGTCTTATACGCACAGCACGTCTTCTACGCGGGAGATTACGGTAGTTCCTATGCCCTGTGACCTGGCCTAGCCTACTCTGGCAGCTCAGCCCCTAATGGGATCTGTGATTTAGCTGCTGTAACAAGGACTCTCAGTGAACTGTGGTTACTTGGCTCCAAAATCTTAAAAGGAGTAAGGGAAGGGCTAGGGTTAACCAGTTTTTGGTAACCTCAAACGCATAAGAGAGATTAAATCCATCGTCAGTAGTAAGCCAACAATTTTACATACATTACCATGATAAAACATTGTTAAATGAAATCGTGTACAAAAATCCGTGGGAAACCAAACACAGATTGAGGCCATTTTTTTAGCTCTAAAAATCATGAGGCCATTTACTAGAATGAAACAAAGGTAAAAGGTCCTGCATCCACAGAGGTGCATGTGCGAATGATGACGAAACAGTTGGTGGTGGAGACCCGTATATAGAGATCTATGAATAAATGTGTCTGTGTTGAAGAGGTATATGGGGGCTATAAGGGCTATAGGTATGTCAGGTATGTCCTCTGTCTACCCCCACTCACCTGCTGACCACTCCCACCCACCTGCCTGTACACCCACACCCTAGCTTAAGCACTACTCCCACCTCCATCCCAGGGTACGTGTACCAGTAAAGGAATGGGTGAGGAGAGGATGTCTGTGGACTTCATGGTTATGAGACCACTTAGAAATGGTAATGATTAAAAAAAAAAGAAGAAATATTGCACTGATATTGGTGGTTTCAAATAGTGATTATCATTAGGGTACTTTAAGAATACTTGCTATGTTGTGTGTTTGCCTTCAATGGATTAATAAGATCATGATCATACGTAACGAGATGAGTGCAAAATTTAAATGAAAGACAGGAGACACTACTCTATATGTATACTGCCACTATGGATATACATAGCAGAATATTGGATTTAATAGACAGTCCTCTCCGCGTCGATGGCACAATTCGTGAAAGCAAATTTAAGGGAGCTCAGTCTAAGTTCATACATGTACTTTATGAACCGTCTGCCCTATAGAACTGTAGAGGTACACTTTACTACCATAGGAGTTGGGTACCGTCTGACGTGGCGGGTGAGTCGAGTCGTCGGACGTTCCTCAGGTTCCGGATAGGTGGCAGCACCGATCCGGGTCTGTGGGGACATCTGACGACGAACACCTGGGTCCGTATATAAAGCCCAGGGCTCAGCCGCTACGTCAGAGGCCCTTCTGGCCTCCACGCTATGTAAACCACTGTCTTTTAATATTAGCTGCCTCTTTGATATCATTCGGCAGCCGTGAGTGTGCATTAAGTAATAAACCTAACCGTTGGCATACACTTGGAATACTGTCTTACTCTTTCTTTCCGAATCGTAAGACCCGAACCCCCCAGGTCCGTAAGGCCACAAACCCTTACACTGGTGCCGTGACCAGTTAATTCTGGTGTATAGCCCGGACGTTATAACGTCCGAACGGCTAGTACATGGGTTAGACACCCTTAGGGAAGCTAACCCAGCAGGGCAATCACTTGCCCAAGAGAATGGAAATGGATCGCTAATGCTCCAAGCCCATTCGGACCCACAAGATGCAGAATCAGCATCCTGGAGAGATCCCGGACCCCACTATAATGATAGTGAGGAGAATCTGCCAGACTCTGTACGACGCGAACAGTCCATACAGAGACATAGTAACTTAATAGGCCAGCATTCAATTGTTGACGAATTATGTGATTCGATGTTTGAAGTCGGTGGTAGTACTAACCCAGAACATCCGGCACCAATGCGAAAAAGGGTAACATTCGGAGAACTACCTTATAGGTTACCCAGGCCCGAATTACCAATATTAGATTATAGCGCTATAGATGGCGACTTAACCTATGCGGTACCGGAAGGTGAAGAATTAAAACGACCGGATGTCCTGTTGTTGAATGAAACTTATGTAACTTTGAACGAGAATTTAAATACCTTGGTCAAAGCTAAGGATGAAGTACTGCATGAAAAACTTCAAATGGAAGAGGACCTAACTGGCATGCGAAAGGAATTCGAAGCCAGAAGGAGCGAGTACATGAAAGAACTCGAGAGTGAAGAACTAAAACTTCAATCTATGAGAGATTCATTCAATAAAGAATATGACAATAGGCACATTCGTATCCAAACATACATAGATACGAACGACCAACTAAACCTTGATAAGACAAAATTCGAATCCGAGATTCGCCATTATCAGGAGGAGTTGGATAAATTGAAACTTCAGTGCAGTAAACAAGCTGAAGATAATGAGACCATCCGGGTAGGCATCATAGCTTACAACAAACAACTGGAGGAGGATAGACAGAAACTCACGAATGAGCTTCAGGAACTGCAGGCTACTGCAATAAC
Source organism: Acholoe squamosa (assembly GCA_949317995.1). Lineage (NCBI taxonomy): Eukaryota > Metazoa > Annelida > Polychaeta > Phyllodocida > Polynoidae > Acholoe > Acholoe squamosa. The sequence goes on along the minus strand of OX439037.1, from coordinate 33,281,648 downwards.
TCTAGATAAATATGTAGAAGCAGCCCAGTTAACTATAGGTAATATAGACCCAGCTGTGGTATCTACAATGTTGGGAAAGACATCTAAAGATGCAACCCCAATTAGATACAGCCCATTCGTTGATGATGGGGCTGACAAGAATGTGGTATCCGGAATCTATAAGAAACCGGATAACGCTGCAGTAAATGGAACCGCATCTAAACCAGTAGTTCCAATGCTGGATACGATAGGACCAGCACCACCCATACCAGATTTGAGTCACAAAATCAAAGCGACTCACGATGGTGCTACAGGGAATAATAATAATTCACCCGTGGCACAACCAAGAGCACCCGGACCAATGAGACATATGTTGACACCACCTTCATATTTCCCCCAACCCGGCCACAGTACACCAGCAGTACCAAGATTACCGAATCCACCCCCAGGTTCTGGTAATGGTCCTACTGATGGACGTTTTCCGAGACCAAATCCGCCACAAAACAATATCAACGGCGGTACGCACCAACCGAGAACATCTTCCTATGGATATAGAAATAATTATAATCCATCGGGAAGTGGCAATTATCAGAATGGTAATAGCTATAACCAGGGATGGAATCAAAATGATTCTTACCCTAGATATGCTTCTTCTGGAAACACCGGTCACAATAGTGGATACCCTGGTGGTTCATCTGGAGGCTATAATAATAATGGTCCACCAGGAGGAAACCCTCCAGGCGGCCCAGGAGGATCCGGATTCGGAGGATCAGGATCAGGAGGAGATGGCAGGAAACCTAACAGGAGAACTTCTATGCCTGCAGGGATGCAAACCATCTTTGATAGAAGCCAATGTATACAAAACCTTGGCATTGACTGCTACCGAAAGGGAGCAGACGGCATGGAAGTCATGAACTGGAGCATGCGAGAAGCAGATAGACTACGCGGATGTAATAATCCGGCACGTAGACAGGCACGGATACCCCCTCCATATGATTCTAATGATCAATGGAAGGACAGGTATCAAGCTTTTGTTGACGAAGTCAATTGTAGTGGCTGGACAAAAGAAGAAGCTCTGCCATATTTGATCTGTTGGTTAAATAAAGGCGGAAAAGTAGCCCTCAACCAATGGAGAGCAGCTTACGGAATATACGGTACTTATGATCAACTGGTCGAATGTGCCGCATACCTGTTTGGATCAATCGTTAGAGAAGATCCGTGGGTAAGCTTCAAGAAGAGGACACAAAAACCTAAAGAATCACACAAAGTCTTTGGTTTGGAGCTACAGGACTTGCTTTCGAAAGCACGTCCAAATTGGGCTCATGATGATGATTGTTATCTACAAGAATTGTTTATACAATTCTACAGTGGATTGCGTGATCCGGATCACAAGCAAGTGGTCTGGGACTCTTGGAAAGATGACACTTCCTTCAGTGATCTGTTCATAGCAATCGATGGACATGACATGAAGAAACGTTTGGTAGGTCTCGGACCTAATCCAATAAGAGCAGCTCCATTCCAATATGGAGGTACACCTACTCCGGTATACGATACTTCCCAATTGGCTCCGGTTGAATCGAATGAAGTTGATGAGAAAGATGAATATGTCTCCGATGAAAACGGAGATTATATTGGTTCAGTGCATGTAGCTGGAAAGTATTACCGACAAAAGCGGTATAGGAAAGTACATTCGAGAGGGAGAGGAGGATCTGTTGCTGGTAAAACAGCTTCCGGATCAACTCAACCTGGCAGTGTAGCCTCAACGGCGAACCCAACTGTAGCAGCCACTGTTGCTCCGACTAACATGATGGAAACATTATTAGCCGGATTAACAGAAGCTCTAAAGAGACCGAGAGTTGACAAATCTCAGAGGAGATGTTTCAGATGCCAGAAACTGGGGCATTATGCTCCAGAATGTATGGCTGAAAAACCTGTCCCCCGTAGACAGGAGAGTGTCTCTGGAGTAAGTACAGAGGAAAACTAAGGAGGGGTCTCCCGAGGGGCAAAGAAGGGGATCCCAGTGACAAATCTTGCCATGATATCACCATCCGTGATGATAGTTCACATGAAGTAACAAGATCGCCTAACACCGAGGTGGTTGTAGACACCCGGAAGGTTAGGGAAGCTGATATAACAGGTGCTATGGGAGCACAGGGGAAACCCAATATCAGTAACGAGGCAGGCGGCTATTCGTTAGCCAAGGTCTGTGGTGCCCACCTGCCCCCGGGTCATCCTTGTCTGGAATTCTTAAAAGGATGTGGATTGACTCCTGGTGTGAAAAATGACGTTCCGATTGTCACGGACATGCCCTCTGTTCTAAACGGAAGGCGGTGGTATGTTTGCCTTACTGTTAACGGAAGGTCGGCCGAATTCCTTGTGGATACGGGAGCTAGCCACTCTTGTATCTCCAAGGGGTTCTACGACCTTATACCGGATGAACATGATACTCTCAAATCGGGAGGAAGTGCTCAGACGGCCGACGGCAGTACCTTGCAAACGTATGGTAGAACTTGTGTGAGACTACAGTTAGATGGTATACATGACTATGTCATGAGCGCCACCGTTGCGGATATAGCAGATGAGGGGATACTCGGGTTGGATTTCGCATCCCTGTATGGTGCTGTATTGGAACCCCAAACAGGAGTGTTGAGTGTGAGATACCCGTACCCCGTGAAGGTTAGATGTGCACTGAGACAAGTGAGCAGTATGGCTAGTGTGGCACACACTGTGCGAATCCCTCCGGGAGTAGCCTGTGATGTGCTTGTAAGAAGTGATCCTGCAATGCGTAACAAACCTGCAGTGATAGAACCGGATGTAGTTACTTTGTCAGGTATTGGATTAAATTCTGTAGACACTATAGTAGCGAATGCATCCTGGTCGGTAGTACCTGTCTCCAATACTGGAAACACTACTATCTACTTGAAAAAGGGACAAGTTTTTGGAAACGTGACCCTTTCGGAAACTGTAACGGATAGTAAGCTAAGCTTACAGAAGGTAACAGGAGATGATGAAATTTCGGAAGACTTACTTAAGTTGTATGAAGAAACTTCATTAGAAGATCCGGAACACCGGAAAGAGTTCTATGATATGCTCTGTCAGTATCATACTGCCTTTGCCAAACCTGGTGAAAAACTAGGTACGACAAATAAGGTATTACATAAAATAGATACTGGAGATGCCGAACCCTTTAAGATACCGTATAGACGGTTACCCTTAGCAAAAAAGAGAGTAGCTGAGGATGAAATAAATAAGATGTTGGAACAGGATGTAATAGTCCCTTCCAATAGCCCATGGAGTAGTCCTGTGTGTATGGTAACAAAAAAGGACGGTACTATCCGTTTCTGCATAGACTACAGGAAGTTGAATGGAATAACGAAAAAGAATTCGTATCCATTACCGAGAATAGATGAAACCATTGACTCCTTAGGAGGAAACAGTTGGTTTTGTACCCTAGACTTGCAATCAGGCTATTGGCAAGTGGGAATGAACCCTTCAGATATGGAGAAAACTGCATTTTCAAGTCATATTGGATTATTCCAATATAATGTAATGCCGTTTGGATTGTGCAATGCACCTGCAACATTTGAAGCAATGATGGAAACAATTCTAAGTGATTTATTGTGGAAAAGATGTCTTGTATATCTAGACGATGTCATTGTCTTCGGAAAAACATTCGAAGAATGTTCTAATAACCTAAAAATGGTACTAGAACGTATTATTTCAAATGGTCTCAAATTGAAACCTAAGAAATGCCACATGTTTAGAAAGTCCATAAATTATTTGGGCCGCATCATCAGTGATGAAGGAATAAAGGCTGATCCGGAAAAAATCGAATCAGTCACGAATTGGAATAGACCTACAACACCCAAGGAAGTGAGGTCCTTTTTAGGATTCTGTTCCTATTACAGGGAATTTATTCCGAATTATTCTAGAGTCAGTTACCCATTACAAGCAATAGCTAACTGGACTCCAGGAAGTACCAAGGAAAAATTTCCTTGGACACATGAACAGGAAAACGCTTTTCGAAAGCTAAAAGACCTGTTCACGAGTACTCCCGTATTGCAATATCCGAATGAGACGGATCATTTCATACTGGATACTGATGCTAGTAATGATAGCATTGGTGCAGCTCTCTCGCAAGTCCAAAATGGGAGAGAAGTACCAATTGCCTTTGCCAGCAACACACTGAGCAAGACTCAGCGCAATTACTGCACAACCAAAAGAGAGTTGTTAGCAGTAGTCGTATATACCAAGAAGTTCAAACATTTTCTATGGGGAACGAACTTTACTCTGCGTACGGATCATTCCTCTTTAAGGTGGCTACTGAACTTCCGAGATGCTGAAGGCATGTTAGGCCGATGGCTAGCCCATTTATCCGAATATGGGCTTGAACATCAACAGATTCAGCATAGACCCGGAGTTAAGCATTTAAATGCTGATGCTTTGTCTCGAATACCAATCCGGAAATGTGATAATCCGGATTGTACTGATTGTGGAGCTCATAAGGCAGTGTTAGCAGGGATTCGAAGACCATTCGTACCCCTAGTTGCCAGTATACTGGATTGGTCTATGGATCACATACGACATTTCCAGGAAGCTGACTCGATAACTGCACAGCTACTGCAATTAGTACCAAAGGGTATACGTCCAGTTAGACCAGAGGTCTCTCTGGAAAATCGAGAAATGAGAAGGTTTCTTGCTCAATGGACCGAGCTTGAAGTCCGGAAAGGCGTGTTATACCGTTGGAAACCATGTAATAATGGTGATAGAATCATGCAAGTGGTGATACCACATGCCATGAGACATGACATTATGTACTTTTGTCATGGACATCGGACCAGTGGTCATTTCGGAAGGAAACGCTCGCTAGCACGACTTTCCAAGAAATACTATTGGCCTGGCATGACACGGGACTTGCAAAGATGGATAACCACCTGTCCGGATTGTTGTAAAAACAAACCCGGACCCGGGATGGGCAAACTTCCCCTATCCCAAGAACTTTTCGGAGTTAGATTCGCAAGAATCGGGGTAGATATTATTAGTGGATTTAATACAACCGCTAATGATAATACCTGTATGATGGTAGTGTGTGATTATTATACGAAATACACTAAAGTATTTCCACTACCGGACCACAAAGCAATTACTTGTGCCGAAGCTTTTGTAAAAGGTTGGGTACTAAGCTTCGGTGTACCATTAATGTTACACAGTGACCAAGGCAGAGAGTTCGAATCAAATCTCTGGCAGGGTATGTGCGAATACTTAGCTATTTGCAAGACTAGAACCAATCCGTATAGACCACAAAGCGACGGATTAGTGGAAAGGTTCAATAGAACCCTCATCCAAGTCCTAAAGTCACTCGTTAATGAACATATGGATGACTGGGATGAGCAATGTCATTTTGTGACACATGCTTATAATAGTACGGTACATTCAAGTACAAATTGTTCTCCGAACCTTTTAGTATTCGGAGAGGATTTGATAATGCCTGCTGACCTAGTTTTTGGAGTCGTAGGAATGGACCCTGAACTACCTTGCCATGTAGTTTTTGTGGAATGTTTAAGAGACAGATTTAGAAAAGCATATGAGTCTGTCCGAATTGATTTGGAGAAAAGTGCCAAATGGCAGAAAGTAGGATACGATACCGATCTAAAGCATCGGAAATTCCAATCCGGAGACAGAGTCCTCAGATTACATGAACCACTTAGACACATAAAATTAGCGTCTAATTGGGACGGTCCCTTTACTATAACACAAATTATCAGTGATTGTACCGTAATTATTAAATCTGACCTTGGTCGACTCTATAAGTCAAATGTGGCTAGATTAAGGAGATGGTCTGGGAGGGAGACCTCCACAGAAATGTATGGTGAAGGTTCCGAAAGGATCCTGAATCAGAATCGCATAATAGACCAGGTAAAGAACACTACAGTGAAGCGTGGTCAAGGTAGACCCAAAAAGTGTTCCGAATCAGTGACACCCACGCCAACACCGATTAAGCGTGGGGGAGTTAAAAAAGTCTCGGCAGGTGAAGACAAAAAGAAGAGGAAAGGTGTTTCTAAGGCTAAGAAGCACCTAGAGAAAGCTCTTCAGACTGTCAGGTCCGATAAAGAACTATCCGAGAAGGGGAGATACGTTCGCCGCAGCCCCCGAATTGCCCAGAGGACTGCAGTGACCTAACCTGTATACACAACGAGTGTAATGTTTACATTTAGAGGAACGGATGACAACTGACCCTAAAGGCTTATTTGTCGCCCCCGCATGATGTACCAATGGGTAGTGGACGGATAATCCGGTGGATTTGCTTAAGCTTTCCATAATCTCCACTTAAATCCCCAGTCGAGTCATCGGGGTGAGCGATAATTACCTAAAAACAATCAGTTTGTTGATGTACCGCCTGTAGCACGTGCGTTTCCGCATGACGTCACCGTGTCCAGTCTCGGCTGACCTCTCGTGACCTCGCGGACCGCGGGGAAATGACGTCACGAAAGCTGGCCCGTCGCCATATTTGTTTTCGGTAACGTTCAAGACGGTCGAGCTCGCTCCCTTCTTGGATTTTACCGGCTAAGCAAACCCCCCGCTGCTCCTCCAGAGTCTGTCTCCTGGTAGACAGACTCCGTTTGTGCCGGCCCCGGCGCCGTAAAAGCCGGAAAAAGGAGTAGTTTACTCCCGTGATCGATTCCCCAGTCATGGCTGAGGAATCCGTAGCTGCAGCCAAGCTATCCGGTGACCCGGATAAGCTGACTCCGTCCGCAGAAGCTTTTCCGGAAGCTTTGTCGCCTGTTACACAGGAAGAGAGCGAGATGATGGACGTGGAGGAACCCACGGATCGCTCGTTCGAGGAGAAGCTGGCTTCATTCTCACTCAATGAGCCAGAGAAACTGCTATCTCCACTCCCAGCAGAGGGATCCGGAGCGACTGCGAGTGCTGAACCCGCAGCGACAGAGTCCGAAACTACCCAAGTTGACGGACAGAAGGATGAGTGGAAGCCAGCAGTGGCGGAGCCTTTTCCAGCCAGTTATGATGGTCGCTACCTGTATGTCCACCCGGAACTGCAGGCACAAGTGACCTACGCGGACGGGACACCAGTCAGGATGGACCCGAAAGTCAGGATAGCTATCGAGGGCGTCATGGCTCCCGAACAGCTGTCCAGGATGCCTCCCGAGTGGCTTCGAGACTGGCCGTGGTTCCAACGGGGACTTATGGTGGACGCTGGTTTCCGTGAAACCGTGTATGCAGCTAACCGAGCCTTCGAGCTCGGAGCGTATCCAAAGCCTGACAAGTCCCTGTGGAACGTCAAGGCTACGAACATTAACTGGGTAGGCTGTGTCTGGGATACCGATGGCCAGACCTACCCACGCCCTAGTGCTAACCGGACGCCTTGCCGGACCACTAAGGAATTCCGGGAGGCCGCTGCTAACTTCGAGCAGTGGGACGACGGTTACTACATAACCGAACAGGAATTGGTGGATGTCCAGAACAATTCACTAATCGGATTGGACCGAGCTGCAGCCCTTCGGACGGTTATTGTCCGCCGCATGACTGCCGAACAGGAGGCACAGGAAGAGGCTAAGAGGGCCGCGGAAGCACCCGCACCTCCTATCCCCGACCTGAAGCTTGCCACCAGAAGCTCCGCCAGTGCTACATCAGCTACCGGCAGCACTACTACTCCAGTAGAAGCCACGACCTCCAGCACATCCGGAACCCAGGAACCGGAGGAAGACTGGAAGGTCAGTAAGAACCGACGATCCGCTGCTCGGAAGCTCAAGAATCTCCCGGATTCTGCGAGAGCCGAGCCGAAACCCAGCACCTCAACCACTGGTAGTACTGCCATGGAGGTTGAGTCGTCTGACGAGGAGTCGGTGCACGAATCCTCGGTTGAGTATGATGAGAAGGCCACTCCATCAACTCAAACCGAGGCCGAACGTTGGGCTAACGCCAAATCCGGATTCAAAACCCGGATCCCGACGTGTTTCTCCGACTGTGCGTACGGAGTTAAGAAGGACGGCTCTACCCTCTATGCCTGTCCAGACTCAATCAATAAGAACGATGAGTCGGATGATGAAGATTGGATGCGCCTTTCGGACGAGGACCCCAATCCGAGCAAAGCCTATCGAAAGATGTGGCTTATGCTAAACCACACCGAAGGGTATTACACTTATACCCAGAGGAGGAAGCTGCGTTGGGCTTTAGAGAAGTGGTACGGTGACGATCAAAAGTCCTGTCCCTTCTCTATCTGCCAGGATGCGAGTGATGTCTCGATCCGGACCTGGAGTACTCCAGCCCGGTTCCAAAGGCATCTGGTAGAGGCCCACTTCCACCATCACCCGGTTTACATTTGTGATCCGAGTTATGGTAAGAAGGGCAAGAAGTGTACTACGAAGGTGCAATACAACCGACGTAGTGATCTGGCTAGACACCAGAAGAAATGCCACGCAGAAGGTTTGGACGGGGCCCGGAAGCGCATCATGGAGCTTCATCAGGAACTCATGAAGGAGTTCGATAGCCTGAGCGAGGATGCTTGGTCTAAGATCCGACCAGGGGACCAAGTCCTCTGCGAAGTTCCGAAGACCAAGGATTCGAAACTCCGAGCAAAGATAGTCCTGACTCCTGGAAAGGGTAAACTGGACATGCACGAGTCTCTCTGGCAGAAATGCGAGGAATCCGGAAAGGATGCAAAGAGAGCTCGTGAAAGGAGCAGGAGAGACCAGAACCGTGGCGGCAATGGTAATGGTCAGAGCACAACAAAACCGAAGGTCAGAGCAGAGGACCGTTCCAGGTCCCCTCTGACAAGGCACCCCGCAGAACAGGCTCAGGGCACTCCGGTGTTCAAGAAGCCTGAACCTGCCGGATACGCTGGAGCCGTATCTAAACCTGGGAAAGTGAGTTCTCGAAACTTTCCGTCCTTAAACCAGGGACCTGGACCTGAGAGCCAGACCTTGGTGGTAGGAAAGGATGGTCGCCTTATGCCAAAGAAGACCACCGCATCTGCTGCCGCCGGATCTGCATCCGCTCCAGCCGCCCCACCAGTTACCTTTACCCAGGAGCAGTTAAACATGTACCTGCAAATGGGACTGAAACAGAACGTACCACCTGCCTTCTGCGTACCAACGACAGGTGTGTCCGGGAGTCCTAAACCCGGAAGTGGTCCACAGGCCGCCTCGACTCCTCCCAAGGCTGTCGCGGCACCTGAGAAACCGAAGGACGCCATTACCATTAAAACTGGTAATGCGGAAGTTTGGTTTGAGAAGTCTCGCCAAGGGGAGGCAGATGTCCAGAAGGCCATCTACACCCATTGGGAGAAGACCGTTCGTGAGAAAGCGATCGAGTTTCATCAGGGTCTCCTAAACGAAACCCTGTTGTGTATGAAACAGGTGGGCGACGCTGAAAAGCAACGTCTCGAGACTCTCATCCGGGACGATGTAAAGGCCCAGGAGGAGGCTGCCTCAGCTGCTCAAGAAAAAGCAGCTATGGATGTACACGTGTTGGAAAAGCGTGTAAAGGAGGAGATCACTCGGAACACCAACCTGAACACTAAGTTCATGAGGGTGTTCGGAGTCGACTTGGACGAGTGGGACGGCACTCCCGAGTCGGCTTTAGCTCTTCTGAAGAAGAAGCATGCTAAGAAATCCGTTTAAAGCATGCTAGGGTTATTTCTTCCATAATTTTTTTCCAACACCAAATGACCAGATATAGTCTTTGCGGAACCCTAAAGGTCTGCGAATGCTTTTACTAGTGCATGAACACCTATGCTATGTGTTCCGGGTTCCTTTGACCAGTCTATTATTCAGGTTGTATAACATTTATTACACCCTGAATAGCCTATTCGGATTTATAATTTCATCCATGAACAATCCGATAGTAGACTTGCTGCTGTGAGACGTATCCGGATGCCAGTTCCAGACTCCTGCTGTTACCCGTGCTAACCAATTACTAGGATGGACTTTACGATTTACCTCTACAACTCATCTGTACTCCCGAATGGACTTATATCTCTACTACTATTACTTCCGGATCAACCTATATCGGACTATTATTTTACTTATGTCAACTAAAACTTAAAAAGGATTACGTTCTCTACACAGTTGACACATCCGGACTAATATTCTACAAATCTACACCATTCGGATATACTATAAACTTTAGCACTACTAGAGGATTGTGGGTAGCTGCCCCAAATCAACTACCGTGTTCACTCAATATAAGGAAACTATAAACTTTAGCACGTCCATCCCGTGGTTAGCTGACCACACCTACCTACTAGTACCCGGAGGATACAGCAGAAGACTCCAGCAGCATTTATAATTCCTGTATATTGTATATAATGTCATATTTCTATTTTTCTATAATATTATATGTATGTACATATCCACTAGATACATATTATAATACGGGTACATATACATTTCCTGATACGGATCTCTAATCACTATTATTATTTATATTATAAGATCCGTTAAACTTCACCAGATAACACATATTATTGTCCTGCGAGACAAAATATATAATAAGTATAATGATCTGGTGCTATAAAGGTTATTAGGTACACGGTGATAATATATTATTATATTCATTACCACACCGTGATGTTTTTTTCTTTTTTTTTCAAGTGTATGTTATAAATAATCATATTCGTACTACTCACGGAATCCTTAACGGATTCGTATAATATTAATATACGACATGTCATTAGATAGTGATGTTACTATAACAGTCTTCTTTAAGACTACATATTCAAATGTGTTGTCAATGACTACAAACACACATACGGATGTTATTTTGTGATATGTTTTATTATCGACAGTTCCGTTACATATAGCTGTCATCATCACATGTATACGATTCATATTACTTGTCTTATTAATTATACCTGAAATATAATACAATATTATGTGGTATAATAATTAAATAGACAGTTCCGTTTCACATAACTGTCTCTTCTTCAAGTAATTCGTATAATATTTCAACATCCTAATCGTTATATGTAACTAAAATTCACTATCGAATATATATATATGACATCTGGTTCACAATTTATTTAGTGCTAATGTTATACCTATGGTTGTACCTCTATTACTAAAGGTTTAGACATGTAGAAATGTTATCCTAGTAATATTATACGTATAACACCCTCCTAAATGTCTGGGGGAGTGGTGTAGAGGTACACTTTACTACCATAGGAGTTGGGTACCGTCTGACGTGGCGGGTGAGTCGAGTCGTCGGACGTTCCTCAGGTTCCGGATAGGTGGCAGCACCGATCCGGGTCTGTGGGGACATCTGACGACGAACACCTGGGTCCGTATATAAAGCCCAGGGCTCAGCCGCTACGTCAGAGGCCCTTCTGGCCTCCACGCTATGTAAACCACTGTCTTTTAATATTAGCTGCCTCTTTGATATCATTCGGCAGCCGTGAGTGTGCATTAAGTAATAAACCTAACCGTTGGCATACACTTGGAATACTGTCTTACTCTTTCTTTCCGAATCGTAAGACCCGAACCCCCCAGGTCCGTAAGGCCACAAACCCTTACAGAACTATTTTAGGTATTGAATAACTTTGACCTCTGAGATAGCAATGTCATCCATCTGATCAAGTGTGTTGATTAATGCAGTGACTTAGATAAAGCGCACCAGTATAATTTACATATATACATATATGTACTGGATGACAATACATGTACATTGTGGCATCATACACAGAGTATGGCTCGGGTCACAATAGTGCTATCTTATCTTCACCCTATCAGTCACTTATCTAGAGGACATCTCAGCCTTCATAACAGAATAGAGATAGGATAATGTCTATCGCCTTAAATAGGCAATAAAACCACAGACGGGTACGACCACTATACTATAACACTACGATAAGCTGGTGTAGGAATTAATTAGGATGTAGATATAACAAGGTGCTCTTGATCTCTGGTACGTGAATATCTTGTTCATGCAATTATGAAATAAAGATATATCAAAGAAAACAGCAATTTGAAGCATGGAATGTATATACAAACATGTACTAGTAGTTTTTTTTTTGTTGAACTGATTTTCGGAATCTCTTAGAGGTGTGTATAAATAAAGATTGTTGATATATAAATTCATACATAGCACATCTAGGTGCAATCTAAAAAATATTGATAACAAGTTACTTCCAATATTGAAGATTACTTTATACTTGAAATATAAGGTAATCTTCAATATTGGAAGGTGACAAAATCTTAAACGGAAAAAAGTGCAACAGGTTATGAGTTACATCTCAAATAGAAGGAAAAATTGTTAACATATAAGTATATAGAAAAATAGAATATGGTCCTACTACAATGTATATGAAGACCTGGAGCAATAATTCATATATGAGATGATTCGATCTTCTCAATAAAATGTATAGTAATAAATGCAGTTTTCCTAGAATAAATAGCTTAAGGACACCAGTTGTTTGTCTCGATGTTTTACACCTTGACTTACATACAAGTACTAATATTACCTCAGTTAATAATAACACCAGTTCTGTCTATTACCTAACTCCCCTTTCTTTTTCTTCTTACAGCTCCCACTTCACCATCACGACTCGTGGATTTCATGGATTACGTGTGTGAAACCCTTGTTGGATTACGTTAAAGGCACACAAGGCACACACAACATCGTCCTTTAGCTCCTGGTGAGTAACTAATGTATTCTACTTAAACCTCAGGGACTGTTGGTCTTAGTGTGAGGCTAGTTTACTGTGTTACTCAACAGCTTAGAAAACAACTTAAGAATCCAGATTGGTCCTGCTTTGGAGTGAGTGAGTTGTGTAATGGAGGTGCAGGGAATAGATTCCTATGGAGGGCAGGACATGCAGCCAACTAAAATTTCTTACCGTAAAACTATACATAGGGCACATCTCTCCTATAAGACGCACCGGAACTTCATGTCAGGCCCATAATACCAATAAGGCACACAAAGAGTCCTATTTTGAGTAGTTTGAGTTTAGCATTAGAAAAACAACAACAACAAAACGTTTCTTATAAAGACATACACTGACTTTAGGCAGATTCTGTAAGGTGCAGCCAGGGTCTCTCCTCACGTATAAGATGCGACTTATAAGCGAGACACTACTGTAATCATTTTCAGGGTCAGCTGAGTGCAAATAGCTCAGTTAATAGTTTATGGTTAACTTCTATGGCAAATTTAATGCATTTGTAGACGATTTTGTGGGTCTGGAATGTCAACTGGTTTGGCAATAATAAATGAATAATTTATTCCTGTATAAAGCCTTTTCTTACAAGAGGAAACCTTTCATCTTTTAATATGGCAGTTTAAATCAATATAACTCATGACTGTTGATGCGGTTCTTACAATAGTAATTTTACAGCCAGATTGCCTGCCAGACTCAATTTGGATTTACCATTTTTGTTTTAGACCTGGACATTGCAATTTTACATGTATCAATGGTCGAGGTAAGGGAATGAATCTAAGCAGAACTGTTATGTAGGCACAGAATGTGAAGACGTATCCAAACAAACCTATACGTCCTACTCTCATATTCTGATATGATAAATATTGACAAATCTCCAACGATCCACATCTATAATCTTAGAACGTCGTTGTTTGATAGAGACATCTAAAGAGAAATTTTCTTCTGTTTTTTTAAAGAATAAAGCGGTTAAATAGAAGGAAATGAATACTGCGTTTACCTTACTAGAGAGGGAACAAGTTGGACTGTACCAGAGAACATATCATATAGGGAATTGTAGAAAAATGATTACCCCAATCAAGAGGCTACATTCCATGTCGATATACTATATATAACATAGGAAGCAACAAAAATACATATATTGAACATCACCAAACAAAATACAAGGCTTTGATAAAAATGGAAACATTCCAAGATGATGTCGGTTAGGTACCCACTCTTCATAAGGCTCTGCCTGCTCCCCCTCTCTCCCATCACCAGCTTTCCAGCTTCAACTCGGAGAAAGAAAAGTTTAGATCCATTCTATATTTATCAATACAAGAAATTGTTCTAGAAGACATTTCTTCATAATCTAGCCCATATCAATCAGATATCATCCCTGCACTGTGTGTTGATATACTTTTGGTTGAAGAGACCATGCATAATATTGATGTGTTTGTAGTATTGAGTTTAATGTATGGACAGACAGCGTTAGCTTCACGCGCCACTGGTTTACGCTGGGTCAAACAGTTATACTGAACATTGTAAAACCAGGACCAAATAAAACCGTTTCAAAATAATATCGTATTATTGCTGAAGTAATCAAAGAAATTATTCATTACGAATTGCGTTTTGATCATATCATTAATGATTATAAATTGTTGATCATAGAATTCTACCTATCGTTTTGTATCTTATATAAAGAGCAGATATTCGTCGTCCTATGTCATATCTTATGTTGGGAGCCCCAGAAGGAAAATGTTGACATTAGACAAATGTGAAGTGGCATATGGCATTTGTGAAATCCATGGCAGACTAGTACATGTGTACTTGACTTTCATGGTGTCCGTATTTTTATTATTTTTTTTAGATCAGTGCATTTAGCTTATAGATACGATATTTTTACAACAGCATAACTTAATCGATTAAGAAACCTTTGCTGAACTCTGTTTCACAGTTAAAGCTGCTTTAGAATAAATTAAGTCATACCCTGTTTGGAGAGTGAGCTAGAACCTGGAGCAGCTAGCTTACTTGTGGGCTGGTGTGTAGGCTAAGGAGTGAGTGAGTAATAGATGTTTAACGCCATTTCGACAGCTAAGGTCATATTCATGGTGAGAACGACATTACACAATTTCAGAGGAATGTGTAGGTGCCCGCGCATATGTGCACCACACACATCAGAGGGGATAGGAAAGAGGAGATAAAGACCCTTTTAAGTGGGCTAGGGAAGCCCAGTGTAGGCTAAGGGTACTTCCTTCTAACAACCTCCAGCAGACAAGATCTAATAGTGTGTATAGTATAAAGAGATTCTAAGTCATAGGAAGTCCTGACTTTTAGCATCGTTGGAACTGGTGGCCTTTAGTGTGGGATACATATGACTCGCCACCCGGTAAGAAGGGGTCGAGTTTCCTGTAGACTTTAAGTCCACTTTAAAGGAAAGATTCATTTCATCAAAATGTTCTTTTGACATTTCCTTCTAATTTCACATTGCCTCCGTCCCTGTTTGAGTTCCATGAGAAAAAAAAACTAGCTTGGTTTATTTTTATTAGGATAATATTTCGTGTTAGGAATACCAGCTCCCTTGGAACTCTACACGGATTCTTCTCTTGGTTCAATATTTGATTTTTAGAAGAAGGAAAAAGAAATGATGTGGTGGTCTTTCATGGTCTCTGGCTTTTCAAATACTCCGACTAGGTATATAGGTGAAGTGGGTATTCACTACTGCTATGGGCCTGCTCTGTACATGAATGCATGCCTCAGACCTTTTATATTATAAATGCAACTCTATTTGACAATGTTATAATGAAAAAGAGAATTGGCCATAGAGTGAAGGGGGATTTGATCTCCAGAATGCTCATGTGCCAAAGAGAAATTTCTTTGTGCAGACATGAGGTGTTATCTACATCGCATAAGGACGAGAGCTAAGGCAGTTGACAAGATACTGGTACATATACTTTGCAGTACATCTCTTTTTCCAAATGACTAGAATTTGTCCTCATGAAAAGGATGTGCTAACCATTCTTAATAAAATAAAAACCCACATAAAATATAGTTGTTTGTACTAAACCAAGCTTCATAAAAGATTGTCCAGAAGCTCCATAGCCAGTGAATTTTCGCCTTGAATATGAATAACCCGCCCACCTTAATTCCTACACCCCTTCTCATGGATCACCCCCATGCAGGCTCCAGGATTGCCAGGGATTTAGGCTGGAGGGTGTGTGGATTAACAGGGTGGAGATGCCACACCTGAGATCATCCCCTACCTGGACAGGTGGGCGGTGATCAGATGGGGCGTGGCCTCAGGTGAAGGTTATTGGTATTTCTACACACATAGGTACCATTCATGAAGGTATAAGTAGATCTCATCTCGCGTATATTCGGCTGGTACCACGCCTTATCACTTGATAGGCAACGTTGGGACTCTCCAGTGTCCTGTCATCCCATTTTGCTAAACCTTAGTCCCTATAAAAGAAGACTAGTTTAGGAGATTCTTACATAGATCATCAGGTATCACTAGAAAGCCATAATTAGATATAACTTGTAGCTGATATTGTGACATTCCCATTTAAAACTATATAGCTTAATGTTCCAACACAGAGGGCAAACTGAATGATGATTTATTTCACAACATTTATTTCACAGCACTTGATAATTTAAGCTTTGTTTTCGCTCTGATGAGGAATTTGACCTACCGAGAATGTTGTTGCTATGGCACCTTCACCAAATGTGTGAATCATGCTTTTATGTTTAATATGTTGACACATGAAATAGACATAACAGAATGTGACCCCAGGTGCATAACCTTGGTAATACGATGTGTGAACTTAGTTATTACTAGGTTCGGTTGTCAGTAAATTTCATAGATTCAATACTTGGTTTAATAATCAGGAGGCACTGCTGACAACTAGGGTCGAATGAATAGCCGGATACTGATGTACCAACATAGGGTGGGGGGGGGGCCACATATTAGGGCCCACTTAGCAGTGGCGGATCCAGGATTGTCTAGAAGGGGGGCCCAAGGCTAGGTGAAAGCTGATGAGGCACCGCAAGCCCCCTGTTTGGGGCCCCCTCCACACTTTTCTTTTCCCTCCTCTTTCCCCTCTTTCTCCCTTTTCCCTCTCCTTTTTATTCTTTTTGTTTTTTACGGGGAGGGGGAACCCCCCTGGATCCGCCACTGTCACTTTCTGTGTGATGAGGGGGGCCAGCCCCCCCCCCCCCGCTCCATTTTCTATGTCACTCTGACCTTATAATTGAATCCAAAATACCAATTCGACAACTTTCTACTGGAACTGCTTCTATTTTAGAAAGTGGAATGTAGAGCATATATGGTAACCTAGTACAGTGACAGTGGCTAGGAAAGCCTGGGTTGTGTCTCATTCTTCTAACAGAAACCTGCTGATGACTAACACTATAGTACTGGGCCTCTGGTCTGGCCTCAGTAACAAAAACTCCAACCCACTTCTCTCTAAGTAGATTAGCTCCAGCTTGTTTCCAGCACTGTGATCCCATTCTTATCGTGTTTAATACTGTGTGAAATGTGGAATCTGTGCTTTTGCAAATTTCCAAAATTGGCCTGATGTTACCTCCCGGCTATTACCTTCCATGTTTTATGATTTTTGGAATTGATTGATTGATAGATGTCGCTTCTATTTATCAACTTCATTTACCCAATTCAGTTCCGAATATTGAGAATCGAGTGAATGGAGTGTTGAATTGCTTTATTTTAAGAATATTCAGATTTGGGAGCAATTTTAGTATAATTTAGATACTCATATTACATAGACTTGATTGATTCATGTGAATGTTATAATAATTAAGACGATCGTTTGTAAATATACGATTGTCTTAGTTGCCATAGCCTATGAGATAACAAAAATACTCAAATGTACAAAAAAAAATTCTGGTAGTGAAAAAAAAATGCCAAAAAATGATGAAAAAAAATATTGCCCTTAGGGCACTCCATAGTACCTGGGCCGCACCCGCACATGCTGTTACCCAAAGCCCTGGATGAGACCGGGCCTGTGATTGGCTGACACGCGTGCCGCGAACAATGAATGAGCGTTCCGACCCTCACAATGCGGCGTTCGGCGGGGACCGTGTGTTAGCTGTGCCAGACTATCACTGACACTCCTCTGAGGTAGGTAGCTACTAAGCTAGAGCAGACCAAGACTAGAAACTAGCCCTCAGACTAAACACAGACCTATAGGATTTACTCATAGCAGTGGGGACTACTACATATACCCTTCTGTGTACAGGTGGATCGTGAAAAATAACAGGATTCGCTCCAGGCACCTGGTTGTTGTGGCCCCCCTGTGAGGGGTAGGACGTCTAGGGGGAGGTGAGTGTGACGGGAGGGGGCAGCCTAGAAGCCGTCACCGGCGTGTCAGACAAGCGGTCCCCCTGCCCTACTACTGACTACTCAGGTGGGTGCTACATGTGTGCCACATGTGTGCCACCTTCATACATGGAGTAATACACATCCAACGCAACCTCCATGGCTGCTACTTCAGTGGATTTATTAGCACTCGCTATAGGAGAATATTACTCACTCAACTGCTTTGTGTGCTTTGGATAACACGGGATAACACTGGGCTACCTCTTTTTTTAACTGATGGGCTCTAGTTTAGACCTGTCACTCACATCAACAGTACAATAGTCAATACCCAGACTGACACCTCTTCAGTTCCTATCAAGACACAAGGGATTAATCATTTTCATTCTTTACTTAAAAAGGCTGGGTGCTATCATCCACCCCCTATACTCTAACCCTACCCGGATATATCCTCCTCCAGTACCCCCCCCCCTCCTGTGTCACCTTCTCCAGGGCAGGAAAGAAGGAATTCCCGGATTACTCATACCGCCCCCCCCCCACCTCACCCTATCATACCCATACCTCCAGTGCTCACTCACCCAGTGTTGGAGAAAGAACACAGGGATATACATGCACACAGTGTCACCTCCAGAGACCACTTCCACTGCTGCCTGCACACACTGGCCACATATCTAGTTACTTTCTGAAGTTGGTTGAGAACCACAGAGTGAGACTGGTAATTCTGCATGCTCAAATTACAGTGACAGTCTGTTTTGTCAGAGGAATACCTTTTACAAAGGACCAGATTTAAATATAAGGGTGAGTGAAGAGTCTTTCAGTGGAAAGATCCTTTTGTCAAAAACAGCTCCACAGAGTTGATAGGTATAGCCTGAAGCATAAGATACATCTTCGAAGTTGAGCATTCCTTAACCTTATTTCGTGTTTGGATACCTGAAGGTGCAAGTACATGTGAATATACCCCGAGGAATAAGTTCTGACGTGATAAAACTCAAGTGACTTAAGTAAGTGTAATAATTACTATGAGAGTAGATGGCAGACATTCAAGTAAAATGTTAACCAAGGCAATAAATGTATACACATTGCCTTTTCCATGTCATTGACACCAGTACCCAGAGCATACAGTCTCTGTCAGTATGTGAAGGGAAACCCAATACACACCTGGTTCTACCAGGTAGTTATTCTCTAAGTCACTTAGTAAGTGTCACAGTCTCAGACTCAGTGTATTATACATCCCACTCATAGTCATAGGCTTTAGCATCAGTGTCACTACCCTGAGTGTCATGAAAAGTACCGGGTAAAGTTCAAGTCCTGGTGGGGGTTGGGGGCTTCTTTTATGACTGATACTACTCTGTATTCTCAGTGTCTTAGCAGACAGGAGAACATACAATAAGGCATGGACATCTCTCTGTCTCAGACTCAGTATTTTGGTGTGACTGTGTCAGTGTATGCATTACTCATGTGTGAATAGTGTTTCCCATACAAGGTGTGAATCATCCCATAATGGTACTACTAGTACTACGAATCACCTGGATCTGATGCTTATACATTAACTGTTATACATAATGTATCCATTAGATGGTCTATAAGAATATCTAAGATGGAGTACATGATCACACTCTGTTTATGTCAGTTCTAGAGACTCAGACTGTGACCTATTATAGCAGGTGGTGGCTTCCATGTCGCTTCTCTCACACTCACACCTGACAATACACACTGCCACAGAGCTCTCTCTCTCTCTCTCTCTCTCTCTCTCTCTCTCTCTCTCTCTCTCTCTCTCTCACACACACACACACACACTCACTCACTCAATATGTCATAGTGAAGAGAAGGTAGCAAGCAAAAGAACAACGTAGAAGAGAATGCTCTTTAGTTCACCACGCCTGGTTTACTCTAACAATATACACATTATGACATACACACTAAACTCTATGTAAGCGGTAAGGCTTGTGGCTTTATTGTTGTGGATTATATTTACCGTGTATATGGGGATGGATTTCTGACTGAGGCCTAGGAGCATTAATGATAATACATATGGCGGTATATACTTTAATACCATATCACCTCAGCTGGAGGTAAAGTACAGGAGAAGTTGTATGTAGGAGTGTGTGTGAGGGGGGGGTAGGTTAATAAATAAGGCATGCAGTCAGGCTGTAAATACTGGTTACATATGTTGGGGAGGTAAAGTTACTTATACTGCATAGGGATCCCAGGTGTGCTGCCTTGTTATCCTATATATTTATAAGCCTTACAAATTTGTATTCATGATCTGAGCCTGGGTGATGTCATAATAGCCAGAGGTTTAATCCTAGGTTAAAAAGGTAGATGGCATTTGCACAGCTGTAAGTTTGAGACACCTGTATAGCAGAAAACATAGCTTGTGGCGGATTGTTGTATCGTGAAAGAGAATTTTATTGATTAAATCATACGATATGTGAGGACCAATATAGGGGAAAGGAAATTCATGGTAAACCATTCAGCCAAAACAAGTACAATTTAAAACACTCTTTTTATTTCTCCAGGCGAAGAGAAGTCCTCTGTAATAATATAGGTCTGAAATGACCTTGGGTATTTATGAGATATATCCATGAATCTAGGTTACAAATCGAATGTAGCGGTAGAATACATTTCCCTCTTTTATCCCCTAGTTTAATTCTGTATGATTCCAACAGTAGTGTGAGCACCTGGACACCTGAGTACTTTAGGCTGGGGTTTAGTTGCGGGAAGTGTTTCCTATTGTTACAGGTAAATCCTCTTAGACCTGCACACTACACCTGGATGTGAACTGGAGGAACTGTGTGTGTAGGGGGGGGGGAGGTGACTGAGTGTTTGGTGGTCATGCTTAAACTGGCTTGTGGGATCTTGGCAAATAGATCCGGATACCTGTTAGTGACTGTAATTTTACTCAGGAAATGAAATTGATATTATATATTGTCTTAAAAACAGTCACATTAAAGCATAAGGAAATGGTCCAATTATGCACTCTGTTTTAATAATGCTACTGAGGAAGGAAATATGCATATTTGATAGATTTCCATACCTGTATATTTCAGCATAAGCTTCCACCAGAAAATGATACATTTTGTGTGTACCAAGTTTATACATGTATCTCTGCTTCCACTGAGCCTTCAGTTATGATCAACGCTAGTGGTAATTCTCTCATACTCTACGATACTATATTTCTGCACTATACTTACTACACCACAACATTAGACTGCATTGCCCAACGCCAGCTCTGATCATCATACAGTAGACCAATACCACATAATCACTCTCCATCACATTCGAGCCCTGATGCACTCGCGATTTAAAACCAGCAAAACTATCCTTGTAGATGAGATCTGGTGTGTGTACGTGCGCCATCTGGTGAGGAGGTGTGTGTGGAGCAGTGTGGGGGCACTTGTCATCCGGCTTGATATACGCTTCATTAAGATTGGGAATACAGAAGGGGGGGTAGTTGTTGTCAGCTCTCCTAGGAGAGGTAGGGCGAGTTGGGGTGGACATTTTTACGATGTTTACTGGAGGGTGTGGGCTGACCTTGGATGAGCAATAGCATAGGATCGCCTATACTTTCCCTTCCGCTTTGCTCATGAAATAATTCATTGGGAGTTATTAGATCCAACCAGGGGCTGGCCATCTCTATGATCCAACTGATAGAGATCGGATTTTATTCACACTTTATCTTTCTGGTTGTTCCTGCCAATTGTGGTTAAATTCAACATACCTACTTATATGACGGAAGTACCGGGCCTTTCACAATCATTTAAAAGTATATCTATTTATGTCCATTTAGATGATATCGAGAAGAGAACAGTCGTTTTTCACTATTCAGGGCTGCAATTGCATTAAAGGCATTGAAGGGTGGGTCTGAGTGTGATTGGTTTGGAGTAGAGGCCAGGTGGGGGAAAGGCATGATGATAAAAGGATAGACAGGTGAAAAGGCTCGGATGGGATGATTCAAGGTGACCTCGTGAATTAGTTATGCAGTTGAGTTATTTTTGGTGTGGTAAAAGGTTTGCAGGGTGTACTATCTGTGACTGTCATCTGGAACCGTCTCAGTAGGCTCATTTAAACCCCAATTATAAATTGCTTTAGAAAACTAAGAGATAACTTCTATAAGTGAGTTTGAGTTTTGTAAGAATATCGAAATAAGGCTTATAAGCGAGGATGGAACCTGATTGGAGGAGGAGTTTCTCTAAAATCTGAACCCATTAAGGCTCTCCCACCTGCAGTGGTAATTTCACTTGATATACAAGAGTGTAGCTTTTTATCAGATGTATTGGTTTTCTTCCGAGGTTATTTTTAATAGCAGGCATTCCTGGAATATATTGTGTTATTTCATCGCTTTGGCTTTACATCGGGTGACAACAAAACCCTAGAGTGTAGGACTCTTATCCCATGTAGCATAACCTCGTGAGATTATACACTGATACAGTACGTGTCATATCAACCGATCCGCCAAGCTATTCTAGCCTGAGACACCTAGACCAGAAGTATTATAATAGTCCTGGTGAAAATGTATCTTGCTGATAGCTGTTGTAGTTAAGGCACCTTTGCTCCTATCAAGGGTGCACACTGCAGTATCCATTATCTAATAAGCAGAGACAATACAGCATGGCATGATAATCATTATCCAGTGTTATCTGACACGAATAAATATGTGGATAGTGTCTCTATATTTCTACATGACATGTGGTGCTATCGTGTGCCATATTGGCATGGAGGAATATCTCTATTCTCTTTTCTATGATGTTGGTGATCGATTGCAAAGTAATTTCTCGGCATCTAGGAGGCGTATACAACTAATTGTTGAATCAGTAGTAGAACGGTTATGTGCTCTAGGTAAAAGTCACATCATAGTTTCAAAGTTAACAACAAAGGTATCATTGAGCTAAAACCTAGAGTTCTATCACTAATACCCCCAGGCTTACCTCTAGGCAGACACTGACCTGGCCAGTACACGATTCTGGTGAAGCCCTCTTGAACTAAAGTAAAGTTTACTTATAGTCAAGTCCACCTTCCTGTCTGTATGTATCATATGTCCCTTGTCACAGTACTTCCCAGTGGTAGGTTTTAGTGTTCTGTGACTCTGAATCAGTATTTCAGTCTGGGTCACTCAGCTCTGTTTCACAATATATAGGGCATTAGCACATTAGGCTATGGAGGCCGCCATTAGACCCCGACTGCACTATGACTAACACCTTCAGCCCCCGTCTCCGCAGTAAATGCCAGGGATGCTTCCCATTGGTCAATAATACAATAGCCATGTGCCGTCTAGAAGTGAATCTAAGATCAAGATATCAAGGCAGCTCGATCGCCTCCATTGCTTGTGGGTGAATGTCCAATGGATGTGGGAAATAGACCCTGGAAATGGAACAGTGTTGTTGCCGGTCCAAGTTATTCCATCATGTTCCCCCACTTCCTAGTCCTAAAGTACTAGACATGTTCCCTACAATAGGAATGCACATATACATATTTATGGGTTTTGTCGACATCGACCCAGTGTATGATATGAATTCTAATAAACCTGTAGCCACCATCAATATTCATCAATAACAGGGGGAAGTCACCAGCCATAACCCTTCCAATCAATGAATGTCAATGTATACGCCCTCCCACTCAGCCACTCCGATTTCCAATATTGAAAAAGGTCATATGCCTTTAGAAAGGTCACCCACTGTATATATCTCAAGAATATAACAGCACGTTGGTAAGAGACTTAAAGTATACACATTCTCCTTCAATTCCTGCTGCCTAACTACTTGAAAACTTCTTAATTTCAGCCCCCTCCCCTTCCCCTACTTTGTCATCTTACCAAATTGTCCTTCTTCTCATAGGCTACTATCATTAAACTTGATATTCCCTATTTCTCAGTGACTCTACCACCATCAGTTTTAGAAAGTTGTATCTGTACCCGCTCCCACGTTGAGTAGGTAGGTGGGCTGATGACCAGCTGTTGTCATGGTCACAGCTGTCTCCTGTGTGCCTGCAAGACCTCAGTGGTCACCTGTCCATATAAGGCAGGCACGGGTCTTGGAAGAGAAGGCTGCCATATTGTCCTTCAGAATTGCATCGAGTGATACCTTAGCCATACTGGTATCTGGATCGACCTACTAGCTTTGAGGAAGGAAAATCAAAAGCAGTCAATTGAATGTCACACTCATTAAGGGAACTGCACGTGAAGTCATTGTCTCCCTCCTCTAGACTCTTGATATTACAAAAGTATAGCGCTGTAGTCGACCTGCTAAATCCCTATACATGTAGATACCCACCACTCAATCCTTCAGGCCCAGACCTCACCTACTATTATAGCTTGAGAGCAGCATGCCCTCTACATACCAGAGGGTATGAGGGTGAGCTCACATATGGTTATTATGTATAGTATACAGGGTCATCTGCCTCCTACAGAGACATCCACTTAATGGCGTATGCCATATCATGGAACTCTATTGCACATGTATGGGTATTCTATATTTTTGATCACGTATACATTCACACCGTGCATATGGGCCTGGTTAACTGATTGAGGCTCAGAACACAATTTGGTAAAAGGAAACATTCGCAGTATACTAAAGACCAAATTACAGAGATATATGAAAAAGGGGATAAGGCACATACATATGCAAGAGTTTGATCATACCACGGGAAAAGCCACATGTAGATTTTCCTCAAAAAGAGGATAATACTATTCAATATGACAAGAGGGACTTTGTATTCAATATAACATAGGGACTTCACCTTAGTGTACGTTTTCTATTCTTAATAATTCTGAACCCTAGTAAACTAAGTATATGTGCAGTCTAGGGTAGTAAGCGTCTTTTTCTTAGAAAGGAAAAAAATAAATCAGCCTGAATTTTCTTTGGAATAAAACCGAGAGGGAGAAATATTATGAAGGTGTCTTGGGGTGCAGCTGCAACGTCGAGCGTTACAAGCTTCGCCCCTCACTCCCATGTGCGCACTTACGGGTATTACATGTAGTTAATGAGTTATGTATGAGAACTACCATTGTTATATACACATACAAGCAATGCTATATACAAACTCGGTGTTTATGTACCAGTATACCACACCATATGTTTATATGACATGACTCATGCTTAGTTTAATATACCATAGGTGAACTGTCACGTGCTAATATGTTCAACTGCCTGATAAAATACCTGGAATGCATATACCAGTATATGTATAGGGGACTTGGTAGCTATAAGAATAGCAAGCGCAGATATGCATGTTTGATTGGAAAAACACAATCCCATTTCAATCCTAATTGTCGAGAAAGGGAATAAATGAGAAAATTATGTCAGAAAAATTAAATGTTTTTGGCCATGAATAGTTAAATTGTCCACCAAAAAGACAGGTCACTTCGAATATGATATGTATGAAACAAATACCTGTAAATGGAGGGTGAATCCATCAAACATAGAGGAACCACTACAGGTACTTCGATCTCTACACTGGAGGACTATCGGTATAACATGTACATGTTGCACTTGGAACTTTCCATGAGAGGGTGACATGTGACATTTACATGTGTATTGCATGTTTAGGCTACCAGTTTTTCCATGGAACAGTGGCATTTTTGTGTCAGGCACAAAATGTATACATATGTAACGTGTTTAGTGGTAATGGAGTAAATAAAGCAACCTATATATCAATAAAAAACAGACATTTTTCTGTACATTGGATTGTGCAATGACAATGATTACTGTCAAATGCGTCATCGTCGTTGATACACGGCCATATTTTATTAAAGAACAAAAAGTTTTGTTGTAAGTTTCTGTTCAACAGGTACTTTGACCCAGTGCCCCAATATCGGTCTATGTATATATGCACACCTAGAACCACGCCTTTCTACCTGATGACCTCACACATCTACATAGGTACATTCACACAGGTGTGAAGTAGAGGGGATTTGTACAGTGCCACATTAAGGTACACCAAATATAGTTATTGTAACATTTGAACCTCACATACAAAACAAAACAAAACAAAAAGAAAATATTCTGATCTATTGCCTTGACCCTTTTAATTTCTTCTCGTCAAAATAGTCGGATGGGTCAAAACAATATATACATCCTTTTGAATAAAGCTACAGTTAACCCTAATGTCACTGGTATTTCCATATAAGTTGCACTTATAACTGGCGTTTTCAATGATAACTACAATATACATACTCCCATCCCACCTCTGTATACAACTTTGGCGACCATCAAAGTTTTTATTCTGTTGTATTCACCTCCCTATGCTCTCACCTTGACACCTGCATACCCATAGATACCCCCCCCCCCAAGCCTCCTCACCCATCTCCCAAAGAATTTCACAATTGGTACTTGCCACCTAAGAAGAAGTAATCTCCCCTGAGATGACACCCCTACACCCCTTCAACCCACAATACAAGAGGGATTTACACCCGAACAGGTAACATGGTGTCATTACAGCTGACCCCATTCCACCCCACCAGGAACAAAGAGCCCCCCTCATCCCTCCTCCAGCCCCCATGTCACCTGTGTGTAGGTTGTCTTGGGCATGTAGCAGTTACTTTGGTCGCGAGGATGTCATAGCTCTTAGTATTTGAAAATTCAAAGTATGTGCAATGTGCATGTGTATATGAATATTACTGGCTAGTTTCATGTGTGAACTTGAACATCACATTTTTGAGGCAAGATATTTCTTGTCGAGGAACTAAATTAAAATCGTAGAAACACACTACCAACCAAATCAAACAAAA
This sequence comes from Acholoe squamosa, assembly GCA_949317995.1. NCBI lineage: Eukaryota > Metazoa > Annelida > Polychaeta > Phyllodocida > Polynoidae > Acholoe > Acholoe squamosa. The sequence goes on along the minus strand of OX439037.1, from coordinate 33,254,966 downwards.
GTTCAATGAATGCCCTTGTATGTACCTTGCACCACTGATATAGGTCTGGTAACCCTGGTAACGCAATAATTCATTGAGTATTGTGCTCGTCCAGATACTCTGATGGGTAAACCTAAAAACACATTCTCCCTCATTGTGTGTTACCTCATCTTACCATTAACTACCGGGTACTGGTAATAACCGCTACTACACAAAATTCAATGGTCTTAGCAACCAACACATAAAAAACCGAGGGGAATTACCTAGGATTCTAGAAGAAGGCTTAATTAATACCCAGAGGGCCTGTCCCGTAGAGATAAAATGTTATGAATAGAGGAAGTGTTATTAACCCGGACAAGGGGAATGGGAGCATGGTCCCAGGGAAATTAGAATTGTATACTAAAATTTTCTATCAGCCTTTAGAAGGGGGCCTTGCTTGCATCGATCATTTTCACCTAATTCTCTTTGTCGAACTCGAGGAACGACTGTGCACCTCCTCACCCTGACACTACCTTGATACTACTGGCGTGGTTGCCATGCTCGCCTTCCCTCATCAACTTCCGTTGGTAGGGACTGTCTCCATGGCATTTTGGGTTTCTATACACAAAAATGCATTGTCACCATGACAAAAGGTGCTGGTTCCTGGTGCCTCCAGGGTTTGGGGAGCACAGCTCCTCTCTAGTTTATTGCGTAGTTTTTCTGCATAATCAGTGTGTGGATTCTTATTTATGAATTCCACAATGTGGACTTCCACAAAAAAAAAAAACCCAACTAATTCTCTTTGTCCGCAGTCTGACAGTTTATTTCCTTTGTGTAACGTACACACCTGTTCGAACGTTCTCTAAACCGATTTCACCTCGAATTCTTTTTCGTTGTCTTTTTTGTGTTGATATTTTTGAAGTTTCGTCATAATTCAATCTAGAATTGATTTTTTAGGGACCAGCTCATGGACACAGCAGGGATGTGTTATTTGCATCCATATAGTATGCCAGTTGAGTCATCTGTCTCTGAAAGGGAAAGCATATGTTTTTAAAAGAACTTTGTGGTAGGGGACACATGTCCTGGGGACAAATAGAGCAAATTCACTACATCTAAATTACAAAGAGGAAGGGGTGTCACCTCAAGGATCTTTTTAAAGTCATGAGTCAGTAGAGCACAGCAAACTGCACAAGGTGACCTGTACTGCCTCTAAAAACAACATCCATATTTCACAGTGGGCTATATCCATTGATACTAGTCATGACATCAATTTATTATAGTTCTAGTATAGCTCACAAAATGACATGAATCAAGATATAAAAGGCAACACCCATCATGCCTCCCATAAAAAGTATCAATAAGTTGTCACACAGGTGGGCCATGTTACCTTACTCTGTAGACACTCTGAGACAGGTATTTCGACCTATGTTACCTGTGACCGAACTCATGTCAATATGCCCCATTTACCTAATTGTAAGTACAGATACATAATCTGATAGCATATGGATGAAGCTTTAACAATATTAAAGAAAAAATGCTATTTGAAGGTGATAGCAGAGATGTATTTTTTCCTGTTTTGCCAGGAATGACTGTTTATTTGGTAAAGATTTCTGTGTGAATATCCCAACAAAAGTATCACAAACCCTCAACACCTGCACAAAAGTCTTACTGAATACCCCTGAATGGGATTCCCATGTGTTTCATCCACTCAGCCTTAACTTTGACCAAAACTGCTACACCAGGACCAAACAAACTCCCAGGGCCCAGGCTTCATTGTAGAGGATGTATAGAGTGAATGGATGGGAGTGTTTCATGTTTTGCTTGAGTTGCTGCTGTAGTATACTACATTTATAAGTGTGTATGTCAGGCTAGCTGAGGCTGACTGACCTCTCTCCCGCTATAGGTGATCGCGTGTGACCATGACGATGAGGCCTGGGGGGCATATACCCCACCCCCTCACCCTCTGACAGGTGCTTCCCCACAACTACTACCTGTACAGGTGCCACCTACCTGGTTACCTGTGTCATTGACATATACCTGTATAGAAGCTAAATGTATAGGTATCTAGGGCAATTGGTAGGGAAGATGAGCATTGATAGAATCAGTCCTAGATGTACACATGGTTTGGATCACATATGTATAACCAAGTACTCAGAGATGCCACTTTTGCAGGAGGTCATGCTTTTTCTGACGAACTCTTACTTCTAAGCGTGCTAATTTTCTCTGGAGGGGTTAGCCAAGGTTTTGTGTTTTATTTTGTTAGCCAGGAACAATCAACTCTGAACTGTACTAGCTGTCCAGGAGAAGCAGGTTTTTTTTTATTGGAAGATGATATTGAGGTGGTTTCAGCAGAGTGACATCCACTCGTGCAATTCTATTGGTAAGCTTTAAGGTGCACTTTAGACTTTTGGGTACTGTGGCTGGCCAGGTGATGCAGAACGACCCCTCAGGGGTAGGGGGTCAAAGTATAGTTTGTAGGGGTGGGGTTGTGTTGAGTTGGCTGACTAATGACTGCCGTAATTAGATGACGACAGACTCCAACAGTAGAATCGATAATTGCCTATTCTGGCCATATGCCAACCTGTTCCCAGTCTCCATGCTTACCTTAATACTAGTAAGTGAGGCTATGGCAAACCAACCAGGTCATCATTAAGCAATCCTATATATTCTTTATAACTTCCCACAGATCTCTCTTCATGATCTTTAAAAAAAACACAACAACAAACATGAACCTGTAATTCATTGTGTGAATATGACATCAGTTGTATTATCAGTATCGTATCACCATATGCAAACACATATACATGGTCATATATACAACAGATATACACTAACTATGCAATACTGAACATCTCCAAAGATATGCTAATTTAGGGGGAAACATGTACAGTTCTTGTGTAATCTAGTTGCTGTCAACATTCCTATGTCTAGTCTTATCTTCATAGCTCCTAGAGGCATGTGCTTTAAACATGGCATTTTCCGAAAGTATCCCACCTATCTTCAGAATTAGACCTTAGGAAGTAGACATAGAAATATTTTACTTGGGTTTCCTAACGCCCCCATCCTCCAGGGAACCCAGGTGGGGAGGTTATTGACCGTGTGTTTGCTGAGCCTGCCCAGGTGAGTGGTAAAGGTAGAGGGAGGGGGTGTCCATATAAAACTACATCATGTGCTAGAATCCATCAACCGTCATCTGAGATACATTGCATTTATGGCCATTACTTAATTAGACCATGGAGGTCTTTTAAACTCTATGCTTAGATTAGGGCACGTGTATTGCAATCTATGCACCACCCCACCAATTAAAACAACCCCGGCACTTTTGAGTTTGCAGATATGAGTGGGGGGGGGGGTACATTTCAAGATAAACTGTGTTTTTACTTTTACAAAAGGAAATATAATCATACCCAGATGAAAATAACACCATAACGTATCTACAAATGAACAAGAGAAAAACACGTTTGTTGATCCCAGGCAACTAAACCTGAATAGACTCTAGTTTGTCCAGGTGAGGCAGATGTGACACCCATATCTGCTCATCTTGCAGGTGTAAGTGGCTGTGACTGGGAGAGTCAGTCACTAATAGAATAATGGAATACTCACCCACCCATAACAACCCACCATCATGATACTCCAAACTCCCAAATCACCAACCCATCTCTTGCTTGCAGACGACTCAGGCCGACTCTGACCGCCTCGTCACTGTCTGCATCTCCCTCCCCTCCTGTTCCGTGGCCCCTCCTATACTTGTCCATACTTTCTACCTGCCCCCTTCACATCCATTCCCTGCCCCCCCCCCCCACCATTCCCTTTGCACTTCTACTTCTGAGCTGCTCATGCACGTCTGCATGTGTGACATTGTGACCCTGGAGGTGGGGTCTCTGACCCAGTTAGTGTTTAGTGCTCCCTAATGTAAATAGTCAGGTTAGTTTGCCCATGATTGATTGTTGCCCCACCCATAGTGTGATTCATTCTAATCTTATCTATGAACAATTTGCTTGTAGAATGATAATTGGGGACTGCTATGAAATGGCACTGGTAGTGCTGTGACTTCCTGTTGTCATATTGCTAAACATACTTGTACGTTAGAGAGAAGAGGAACAGAATTTTACCCACATTCAGTCCGATGTTGACCCGGGATGTTGAGGATTTAGGAAATGACCAAAGAGAATATTCCCTAGTAGAGTTTAGAGTTTAACTTTCATTGAAGAGTTAGCGTCTTCTAAAAGTGAAATCAGCTTGGTACATGTACTTCAGGTGACAGTAGTTGACATATCGGTTGTGACAACCATTACACGATCGTCTACCTGTGCCTGTGTCTGCACCTCGTGATGTTCATAAATGTCAATACTATTGACATAGACTGTAAATAGAGAGTGGCTTCTAGACTAGACTGGCCTAGCGTTTACTGCCATCAACAGAAGGTATACATGGTTATATTAACCTCTTATAAAACTACCCACAAAATAGATCAATGACGACTATAGTTCAGTTACATCAGATCTTACTGTACTAGGGTTAGCAAATACCGTACCCCCTACTGCACCTGATGTGTTGTGTGGAGTATATTATAGTAAGTTGGGTCATATAGGTTTCTCCCCGAGGCTATGTTTTTGTTGCCGGAAGTGAATAGATTTCAATTAGTTTTATGGCAACATGAGGTGTCTCTGTCATCAGGGGCTAGATAATGCGAGTTTAAAACAGCCTGAAGTAAAAAATAACAAAGCTGAAAAAAAATTAATGTACACAATGACTATACAAGGTGTATTATGATAATTCTTGAAAATCTAAAATGAAGCAGAATATGTGCATGGCTATTATCCCGTAACTTAATAACATACCAAGCACAAATGACCACATTCGGGCCAAAATCATATCTTTTTTCATAGCATTAAAAAAAGAGTCAGGGAGAGGGAAATTAATGTCTCAAATTATCGGGGACTACCGGTACTCAACGAAATTAGGTCCCCATGAATCACAATACTGTGGCACCATGCTCATGCATATGGAAATCTGTGCACCATAAAAGTACAGTTGGTGGTTTGTAAAATGTGTGAAGGTCATGTCATGTTTATACCTGTCCCACTCCTGGAGAAGCCACAGATTTCTGTGGCTAACAACAGAAATGTACCACTTTTTATCAATTCTGAGTAGAAGGTGTGGTAGGTATAGACTCAGTTCCTTCTGTCAGTTGTAATTGTCACATAAAACATCCGCCTACATAGTTCCCATAGCTGTGGGTGGCCTATGACATGAGTGCACTGTCCTCGTGTGATGGTCAGAAAGGTATTCCTTCCAGGTCTCTCGTAAATGTGAGTGTGTCTATAGGACACACTTTGAGTCGACCTTCCTTGAGGCTTAGTAATTTCCTTGGTTTCCTTCTCATGAAATGCGAGAGCCTTAGAGCTAACATATTTCTATGTAGTATCGACTCACGCCTTACCATAAGATTCACAATGCTATAATAGGCTGTTTCTACCATCTCTAGGGTATCCCCTGGGCTATTGGAGCCGGGTTTTCAGTCAGATCCACAAATTTGTAATCACCAACTTTAGGGTGTAATCATTCAGTGATATACTGTTAATTGACACATTTTTCAAAAGCCAAAGGAAAGTTTCAAATCTCATCTATCAGACAACATTTTGTCCTTTATGGTGAGTGATGTCTTTCTCTACAAAAAAAGCTGCTGTACTTACGCCATGTTTTTGGGAGCTATACTGACTACAAGTTCTTTAACCATTGGGTCTATGGGTCAGATAGATTTTGGTGATGAAATTAGCACATCGAGTCCTATGGGTAATCACCAAGTGAGACACTTTTTTTCAGCCGGCAATGTTTACAGTGTCCAAGCTATACACATAACACATTGGGGACTGAGCGATAAACTAAGCATGCTAAGGATAAAGTTTTCTGTGGGGGCTAGGTGTCCAGGGGGCTAGGTGTCCAGGGGGCCAGGTGCCCAGGGGCTAGGTGTCCAGGGGCTAGGTGTCCGGGGGCCAGGTGTCCGGGGGCCAGGGGGCCAGGTGTCCAGGGGCCAGGTGTCCGGGGGCCAAGTGTCCGGGGGCCAGGTGTCCGGGGGCCAGGTGTCCGGGGGCCAGCACACCAGGGGCCAGCGGTCTAAGGGGTTTAGTAAGAGAAGATTATGCCAGACTGGTATCAGTACATGTATAGATAATAGTCTCTATTTGTAAGTAATTAATCAATATTTCGCAAATGCTGATTCCTGTGACCCTACAGGGTTGATAGAGGGTTTTATGGTAGTAGACCCTGGGCCATATGTGATATATATCACACGTTAAATCTTTCCCCATAGAGGAATACATATAGATGGGACTAGGGTTGATGCATTAGACAGGTACATCTTGTGGTTACTGGGAGTTACTGGCACCATAGACTACATGTATATAAATATGGGCGAGGAATGTATTTACACTGCTTGGGTATTTTGCCATTAGATCAGCAAAACAGTTAATTATATTCTCTGTGAAGCAACTCTCGGTATATAATGAGTGTGTGGTTAGATCATCAATCCAATGCATTAGGCATACATGCCGCTGTGGTTAGTACTTCTCAGTATAAGAATGTCGGTTTTGTGTAAAAAGTCGTCTGCTAGCCGTCTGTGCGTGTCGCACATACCACCAGGTGGTGTCAGCGTCTGCCGGGCATCTCCTGTTTACTACAAGACCACGTGACAGTCTCGTGGGAGAGTCACATGACCCTGTGGGCATCTCAAAACACCGACACCTACACCAGCACACAGATCACACAAAATGTGTGTGTCGGTTTACTCAATCCTATCATATAAACCAGCATTAAGCAACAATGTATGAAAAAAAATGGGATGTTCATCATTGTATGGACATTTGATTATTTCGCTAAGAATAAGAAAAATCACCTCGGTACAGTGATCAATTGTGCCACAGATTTACATATACTGATGGTCGCCATATGTACTGGAAATGCATATCTTGCTTCCAGTTAGAGAGAGGTGCATGTACCCACATTGAAGATGCTAGGAATGTCACTCTGCCTTCTGTATCCTGGAGGAGCATAGAAGGTAGAGTTTCCAAGATGGATACTGTGTACAGAGAAATATTAATAGTCCGGTCCTTATTGGGGAAGGATACAGAAGAGACATCGGAATAGCCGACAGGAATTCTGTTTAGTTGATACTTGAGGTTAAGCCAAAGGGATAGGGTACTACAATGAAATACACATGTTTGAGTGCACTCTGTAGTGTAAACTGATCAGTTTCACTGGGATGCTGACCCACAGATGTTTCTAAGACTTAAAGGGGCTCTGAGCTGACTGAAAAGTAAGTTCCACAACCTAACACTAGGAGGCTACTTGGAGAGCACCACCACAGTGACCTCTACAGTGGCAAAAGGCAACTAGCATTCATGTGACTTGTACCAGGTCATATGACCTATTCTTATCCATACAAAAATCATGACTAGCAAATCTGAGAGTTTAGAGAAGAAACTTATTAAAGAAGCCTAAAGAGAAACGGGTGATTTTCCCATTATTTGGGGCTAGGGGCCAGCCTCCCCAGCCCCCCCTAGAAATATCTGAAAATTCTCTATGATACTTTCTCTAGACAACTTGGGTGCACACTTTTGGATAAGTATGGCAAAAATATATAACAACACTGGATTAAGGACAAGGGAGCGGGAGATTTTTTCCATAATTCGGGGCTTAGGGGCCAGCCCCCCCAGGAAAATATAAAAATTCTCTCAGATACTTTGTGTAGACAACTTGGGTGCACGCTTTTGGATAAGTCTAGCAGAAATAACACCAGATTTTATAGGGCAAGGGAATTGAAGACTTTTTTTCATAATTTGTGATTAAGAGACAGACTCCCCAGCCCCCCCCCCCCCCGAAAATATGAAAATTCTCTCAGATACTTTCTGTAGACAAGTTGGGTGCACACTTTTGGATAAGTCTAGCAGAAATATCAACACTGGATTAAGGACAAGGGAATGGGAAATTTTTTCCATAATTCGAGGGTAAGGGGCCAACCCCCCCCCCAGAAAATATGAAAATTCTCTCAGATACTTTCTGTAGATAACTTGGGTGCACACTTTTGGATATGTCTAGCAGAAATAACAACACCAGATTTAGGATAAGGAAATTGGAGATTTATTTTCCATAATTTCGGGTTAGGGGCCAGCCTCCCCACCTAACCCCCCCCCCCCAGAAAATCTGAAAATTCTCTCAGATTACATTCTGTAGACAACTTGGGTGCACACTTTTGGATAAGCCTAGCAGTAATAACAACACCAGATTTAGGACGACGGAATGGGAGGTTTTTCGATAATTTGGGGTTAGGGGCCAGCCTCCTAAGCCCCCCCCCCCCGCCAAAAAAAACAAATCATATTTTATATCACTTTATGCAGACAACTCGGTCTAGGGGGAAAACCTTGGGTTAAATCTACAGCAGAAATAACAGCTACAGTTTTAGGGGAAGAAGGAGATTTTCCCATAATTTGGGGGTTAGGGACCAGACCCCCCTAGAAAATCTGAAAATTCTCTCAGATACTTTCTCTAGACAACTTGGGTGCACACCTTGGATAAGTATAGCAGAAATATATAACAACACTGGGTTAAGGGACAAGGGAGTGGGAGATTTTTCCATAATTCGGGGCTTAGGGGCTAGCCCCCCCAGGAAAATATGAAAATTCTCTCAGATACTTTGTGTAGACAACTTGGGTGCACACTTTTGGATAAGTCTAGCAGAAATAACTACACCTGATTTAGAATGAGGTAATTGGATTTTTTTTTCCATAATTTGGGGTTAGGGGCCAGCCTCCCCCTCCCCCCGAAAATCTGAAAATTCTCTCTGATACTATCTGTAGACAACTTGGGTGCACACTTTTGGATAAGTCTAGCAGAAATATATAGCAACACTGGATTAAGGACAAGGGAGCGGGAGATTTGTCCATAATTCGGGGATATGGGGCCACCCCCCACCTAGAAAATATGAAAGTTCTCTCAGATACTATGTGTAGACAACTTGGATATTTTTGGATAAGTTTCCCAGAAATAACACCAGATTTAGGACGAGGGAATTAGAGATTTTTTTCATAATTTGGGGTTAGGGGCCAGCCTCCCCAGCCCCCTTAAAATCTGATTGCCTGATTGCAGCCAGTCATACCATATTGTATCAATGCAAGATGGGGTACATCCGAGACTCTGAAGTCTGACTATGGACAGGGGTGTGAAATCCTAAAATCCATTTCCTCTGAAGCTACTTCACAATGATTTCCAGTTAACATTTTAACATTATATAAAGGTCATTTAAATAGTCAATTGGACACATGCTATCTTCTCTTGTACAGAGAGGCTAAGAACTACCACTGGGATACTCAAATTTCTGGTTTTGGATGACAACAGATCATAACATTGGAAAATATTCTAAGGACCCCCCCCCCCCGATATAAGTGGTAATTCATTTTCTCAGTGGATTTGCACGGTCTCAGGAATAATGCCTGTGAGCATCAGAACCGCGGAATTCCGCGTTCCCGCGGAGCTTTCACACCCCTGATGGACCACCCTTACAGACTAGTTTGATTATGCAGCAGAAGGATTTTAATCCCGAAATTATGGAAAAATATCCTGTTCCCTCAGGTAGAAAATGCAAAATGCCAGGGTGGGGGGCTCTGGGGGTAAATGACCTCAAACCCAGAATAATGGATACAACTTCTCCTGCCCAAACACCCTAAATCTGTAGTTCTTTTTTGCAGTTAGAAAGGTTTTACAACTAGATCTGTATAGCCTCTGATGAAAAAAAAATGCAAATCTTCTGGAGGGCGGGTTCTGGGGAAAATGGCCCCAACTTCAAAATTATGGATAAAATCTCCTACCCCCACTCCCTAAATCTGTAGTTTTTTTACTTGTGCTCTAAGAAAGATAGAAGCTTACATTGAGTTGTCTATAGAAGGACTCCGTGTGAAGATTTCTGGACGGGGGCTCTGGGGTGAATGGCCCTGATCCCTAGAATTATATAAAAGAAATCTCCTGCCAACCACACCTTGAATATGTAGTTCTCATGTGTGCTCTAGAAAGGTTTGCAACTTAGATCTATAAACCCTTTGGTAAAAATTATCTTGGAGGGGGGCTCTGGGGTGAATGGCCCCAAGCCCAGAATTATGGGGAAAACATCTTCTGCCCCCACACCTGAAATCTGTAGTTCTTATTTATGCACCAGTAAGGGTTGGAACTAGATCTATAAAGACTTGGTTAAAAATTGCAAATTTTCAGGGGGGGGCTCTGGGGTGAATGGCCCCAAGCCCAGAATTATGGGGAGAACATCTTCTGCCCCCACACCTTAAATCTGTAGTTCTTATTTATGCTCTAGTAAGGTTTGGAACTAGATCTATAAAGACTTGGTTAAAAATTGCAAATTTTCAGGGGGGGGGGGCTCTGGGGTGAATGGCCCAAAGCCCAGAATTATGGGGAGAACATCTTCTGCCCCCACACCTTAAATCTGTAGTTCTTATTTGTGCTCCAGTAAGGTTTGCAACCTAGATCTATAAAGCCTTGGGTAAAAATTGCAAATTTTCAGGGGGGGGCTCTGGGGTGAATGGCCCCAAGCTCAGAATTATGGGGAAAACATCTTCTGCCCCCACACCTTAAATCTGTATTTCTTATTTGTGCTCCAGTAAGGTTTGCAACCTAGTTCTCTAAAGCCTTGGTTAAAAATTGCAAATTTTCGGGGGGGGGGCTCTGGGGTGAATGGCCCCAAGCCCAGAATTATGGGGAGAACATCTTCTGCCTCCACACCTTAAATCTATAGTTCGTATTTGTGCTCCAGTAAGGTTTGCAACCTAGATCTATAAAGACTTGGGTAAAAATTGCAAATTTTCAGGGGGGGGGGCTCTGGGGTGAATGGCCCCAAGCTCAGAATTATGGGAAAAATATCTTTTGCCCCCACACCTTAAATCTGTAGTTCTTATTTGTGCTCTAGTAAGGTTTGCAACCTAGATCTATAAAGACTTGGGTAAAAATTGCAAATTTTCAGGGGGGGCTCTGGGGTGAATGGCCCCAAGCTCAGAATTATGGGGAAAATATCTTTTGCCCCCACAGCTTAAATCTGTAGTTCTTATTTGTGCTCCAGTAAGGTTTGCAACCTAGATCTATAAAGACTTGGTTAAAAATTGCAAATTTTCAGGGGGGGCTCTGGGGTGAATGGCTCCAAGCCCAGAATTATGGGGTGAACATCTTCTGCCCCCACACCTTAAATCTGTAGTTCTTATTTGTGCTCCAGTAAGGTTTGCAACCTAGATCTATAAAGCTTTAGGTAAAAATTGCAAATTTTCAGGGGGGGGGGCCTTGGGGTGAATGGCCCCAAGCCCAGAATTATGGAGAAAACATCTTCTGCCCCGACACCTTAAATCTGTAGTTCTTATTTGTGCTCCAGTAAGGTTTGCAACCTAGTTCTCTAAAGCCTTCGATAAAAATTGCAAATTTTCAGGGGGGGGGGCTCTAGGGTGAATGGCCCCAAGTCCTAGAAATATACCAGAAAATCTCCTACCACCAACACCATAGATATGTAGTTCCCATTTGTGCTCTAGAAAGGTTTGCAACCTAGATCTATAAACCCTTTGATAAAAATTAAATCTGTAGTTCTTATTTTGCTCCAGTATGGCTTGCAACTATAGTTCTAAAGCTTTTGGTGAAAATTGCAAATTTTCTGGTGGGGGGTGGGGTCTAGGGTAAATGGCCCCAACCCCCAAAAAATCTTCTGCCCCCCTCCACCCACAGACACATCCTATAGTATTTCTCAGTTGTGCTCTACAAAAGTTTGAAACCTAGATGTAAATGCACCCAAGCCCAGTCCAATGTAACATCCATCAGCTGGGTTGGCTGGGTGGGGTGGGCTGCAGTGGTCACAGTGAGGGTCTCAATGGTTAAGCTTCACAGTGGACTGAGTGACCTGGGAGTGGCGCAGTGTCTGCTTACAGATCGGCGGGTCTGTGGCGATCTGAAAACGGCCAGCTCAGTCCTGCTTTAAGACTGGCAGTAAACACTCCCACTCACCTGTCCCCATCTTCATCTCCTCATCAACCTGTCAGCAGCTGGTCATAAGTGTCAGCCACATAATGAGGTTATCATCACCTCATCTCATCAAACCTACATTACACCAGTTATAGCTATTTAGATATATTCATTTGGTCATAGCTGCTTTGTGGTTTGACTGGACAAGAACGTACCAGCTCATTTTATCGATCGAAAGCATGCTTGGTTTCAAAAAGAAAAAAAATAAAGGAAAAAAAAAGAAAAGAACAAATTCCAGAAGGAAGCACAGTTAAAACGTACGGGTATTCATATTAAGAATTTTTTTTTAATGGACTTTACAGTCTGTTATGGTGCCGTTTTGAAAGGAAAGCATATAATCAATGTACTGCTGCTTAGAGTAACCATACAGCTAAAACTAAACCACTGAAGGCTTCCCCAAATGACCACGCCTATGAAATAAGCCAATCCCCTCGCTGTTTGTACCCTACCTGTATTGGTGTTAACTATAGTGTACCCACAGGAACCAGCCAGGCGTTAGAGCACTAGGTGAGCAGTTCCTTGGTTGACCTACTTTACTAGAGCTGCTCCCTCCACCTGAGATTAAGCCGATTGATTTTCTATTGATCCGTGGTCACCAGTGAAATCTAATTTAAGCCTCAAGACTTTAAATCGAGAAACAAGCCACTGTACGAGATTTAACAAAACACCCATGGCATGTCACGTGGGTGTTTGTGGTGAGATGATCGATAATAATTCTCAAGTTCCAAGTGGGACGTTCGCACCAGAGTGGTGTTGGGTTTTGTAAATATCTTTTACAATGCCCCTCCCCGTGGTGGATGGATATCCAAATGTTCCATAGAGTATTTGAAGCTTCAAAATAGACGCAACACCAATTTTGGATATGCTTTTCCACTGGTACTTTGCTCATTTGAACGATTTCGTTAAGTATCAAAATGGTAGATTTTATTAACCGCTTGATGTTGTGTGTTCAAATTGTTTATTGCTCGAATATCATTTTCTGCACATGATAACTAACATCATTGTATTAGTAAACGTTTATTGCTCAGCAGTAAAAGTTAACGCACTTGATACACTCCACCATTCACATTACACCCCTGACACTTAGTCACGGTCCAACAGTTAGCCCGCATGACTGTTTCTGAAGTAGTTAAAAATACTGCGTAGGATGATGACTTGGGAACAGATGGTCCCAATAGGTGATGAATATTAAATGTTAAATTGTGTGTGTAGGTGGGGGGGGGGGGTATCTTGTCTATCACAAGTCCACGGCAAAGATTCATACCCGCTGACCCTTTGAGAAGTTCAGTATGGGTTTTCAAACATTTGGCTATATATTTGTATCAGTATTTTCTTTTAGACATGTCAACGTAGGGAGATTACCTAATTTCAGATGAGTAAGGAGTGAGCAGCCATGATAATCTAACAACCGTGGTTAGTGTACGTCAGGATGCGCCACCTTGCAAAGTCACATGGCAGCATATATTTAAATATTATACAGGTCTCATATGCTGCTCCTTCAAAGCCAGTCAGAACTAACATATTAAACAGTAAACTGAGTAATGCAATATAGAATAATCTACATGATGGATGGATCTATAATACTGGTACTGTTATCTATCAGGTCAGGTTATCAATGGTGTGGCTGATACCAAACAACCAGATTAAGTATAGACCTAGGGGTTTCCCAGGGCAGCATTATATAGCCGTCCTATTTAGAAGTGTTTATGAGATCCAGTTGTGGGACATTGAGACCAGTACATTATATCCTTTGTCGTAAGACAGATCTGACTGTCTATGAGATGTTTGCAGTTAGTCTATGGTGGTATATTTTACACCCATCATGTAACATTAACTGTCACGATGGCACCACATGCTCCTCATGGTCACTGAGAAAGTCACATGTACATGTAACTCTGAAGTATTGCCAACATCCAGACGATAATTTCAAGGCCAAAATGCTTCAGACGCGACAGCATCTGAGACCGTTTTGGCCATCAGGCCTCGTCCATAGACTGCAATAATCGATAACACAGGCACTGGCACCTGTATGAAGTCTCTTTAAATAAAATCACCTCCTTTGAACTTTAGTTACCATTCGATACCATATTGCAGTCTACAGGCTTATTTGGAATTTCTCTCAGCCTATGGAGAACCCTGGATAGGTGATATAAAGTTATGACTACTTCCTCCTGCGTTCTCATGAAATGGTAATCATCTCTGAGATGATGTTCTACTTCTGGCCCGACTTCCTGTATCGTGTCTAGGTAACATGTATAAGTAATGATCCATACTTGATAACTATCCCCTTGTGCACACAAATCTACCGTTGCTGTATTGTGCTAAGTTAACTCCACAAGCAACTGTTGGCAAGTTGAGTATTGCCTATTGGTAAACATAAAACTGTCTCATCTTTGATGATCTTAGAAGTTGATCCCTATGGGGGTCTGTTTGTGTGCGCGCTTCCTGATATTTGGAATGTTTCCTCCTGAGATAGAGAGAAATAACTTTAAAAGTCCTCAAAAATTCCTTGTGTTACCAGCTGACTGAGAGATCTGGCACTCGGCATAGAGTACAGACCCACCCCCTGTGAGTAGTATAAGACATTGGGAGTTTACATCAGGCGCATACCTTGTCAGAGGTGACGCAGGTAGATTTGAATCAAAGTGGCTAAGTCAAAAATGTATATAAGCGCCTATTTGTCATATTTCAATGGCGCGCAATTCATATATAGTTTAACCATAACGTATGTATCTCTACTACCCGGTACCAAATAACTACCGGTAGATGCTACTAGAACTGGACCACGATGTGGACTATGGAGGCGCATGGACATTTTCTCGCTAGGCATGCTCAACACTTAATACATCACAGTAGTATGAGTGAATGTAAATGGGGCTGGTATGGGTAGCTGTGTCCATTTTGTATGTAGCTGAGGCAGCTGTTGGAATGTTTATGTGTCTGGTCAGCCCAGGGGACGTGTTAGCGTGTGGAGGTTGGTTTATATCGCACTGCCAGGCCAGACTTTGAAGGTTCATGGGGCAGCACGGTAGCGCCAAAATAGGTCTATAGAACCAGACTTTCATTTGAAAGTTTGATATCCAATAGATTTGTTAAGAGTTTACTCGAAATTTCATAACGAGAACATAGCTCAGTTAACACTTGTTACATTCTAGTGAGCTCGAAATGTCTCCATTAAAGCCTTCAATACACATTTTATACACCTTAATATACCGCGGGAGGTATTGAGTTTGGGGGGGGGGGGTCAACTCCCATCGTACATTGATCTGACAGCAACAGCCAAATAGTATTTTATCAAATCCTTATCAACATCAACATATCTGTTATCTGTATCTGGATTGTACTCCCATTTGCACCTACTTACAAGGTTATGTACATCACAGAACCGTATCTGCTAGCATCCAGTTAGTTAATGAATGTGACCCGGGGGGGGGGGTGAGGTACTGGGCATTGAGATTCTCTAACGTTAACGTTAAGAGATTAGATTACTTTGTGATATGAAAAATATTGGCGACCCTTTTGCAGGTGTAGACAGAGGGGAAAAACTCGCTTGTGCCTGCACATATGATATATACACAGTAATAAAGTGAACACAATACACTTTGTACACCCATGTGTTTCAAGTGGACAGCTATGACCAGGCTGCTATATATGGTATATGCCATAGACTACATTATAAGGTATTCGACATAGCTTAAGAAAATCTAATATTCTTCCCTTGGCTTGTTATGATATTCTGTCGGTAGTTTCCTCGCCGGGAGCACTATTCAGAGATGCCACCTTTCCTGGTTTACCAGGAATTGCTGGTTTTGATTCACAGAAATCTGTATTGAATTATGTTAAATTCATGGGAAAATGTGTCCAAAATCCAATTTACCTGGTTTTGTCAGCCAGTGAGTGGCATCTCTGACTATTAATATCCAATAGGCTCACTGCCCACCTAGGTCTGCCAGCAGAGCTGCTGTCTGGAACTGGTAGAATCCATCAGGGGTATACAGCTCGGGAGGTAGAGGAACGTGCTTGGCGGTATTATTCAGGGGAACAGGAGCGAGAGGAGAAGTGGGAGACATTCGATGAACCCAGATTGAATATAATTCGAAGTAGTAAGGGATTTCTCTGAGCAAAGGTGCTAAACAAAATGCCAACCAGAGGCAATTATATGAAAGACAGATTTATTGGATTTAGTACCTACAGTTTGAGAGACGTTCAACCAGTGAAATCATTTTGAAGTGTAGGTTGTAAAAGACGACTAGACAAGGAAGCATTAAAAAAGGTTTATGTGGCAAGGTAACAGAAGATCGGCAGAGATACCCACCTTTCCAACCCACCACCCACCCTTGTGGTAGGATCCCTCAGAAGTCAACCCCTTCTGGAGGCATTCCCATGTCTACCTGTGGTAAGGCAGGTATATACCAAGGTAAAGTGCTCAGGTGTGAACTCAGTCTTTGCCCCAGATGGATCCATATGGACTCTAACCACATAACTAAATAGACTCCTAGATTTGGCAGTGATCCACATATTGGATATATAATCCCCAACAGCTTTATATAATCAACCTAAACTTGGCTATATTTGCCTCAGTATACATAGATTACGTCTGTGCTTTGCCATTTGAATATAGACAGGTAGACACACGATATTGGTCATCAAGTAGTTTTCAGGATATGTTATATGAGCATGGAGGCCAAAATGGGATCTGGTAAATGCTATGTGCCCAACTGCTATGCTGTACCAGGTAAATAGCTCTGGATTTTCCTTTGGCTGTTTTGGTATACATTTACCAAGGGAGTCAAATTGTGCCTTTCATATTGTTGGCTCTGCAAAATTAGATTTCAAAGATTGAATGTACCCTTATTGATGTATCCCCAAATATATATCATTGCATAACTTGTAAGATCACGTAATTTACCTTGGCTCTTCTTGATGGAAGTCATGCGAACTAGTGAAAATACAAACCAGGATACCCAGGGTTTTGAGTCTTTATGTTGTAATTTAGAGGCAGACTCGTCTATTTGAACAGTCAGGATCCGCATTACCCCTGACTCCATTTGCCGTCCCTCTCCATTGTTTCTCCAATACCATTGACCAGCTATGGTAAATACCTCTTTTCATGCCTCTTCTTTTAACTACGCAATTCTTTTAGAGAACTCTCTTATCAGAATGACTGGGATTGCAGCCGTAGAGGCATATCGACTTAATATTTAAGGGCCCTATTTAAGGAATATTGACTTGAAACTGGTTGGCATTTGTCTGGTGGGCCGGGTGATCGAGGACAGGAAGGTTGTGTAGGAGAGTGTGTGAATGATTTACTCAGATTCTCAGATAGTCATGAGGTAGTAGGTTATTGGCCGAGAGACTTGTCTCCTCGGCCATATGTACATCATGTAGAAGGGGGACAGCAGGTCATGTCAAAAACAGCCAAAAGCCCTCTACTATAGATCAGCTACTGAAATCAGTCAACCATGACGAAGACTGTGGTGTACCAGTGTACCAGTACCAGTGTACCAGTGAATTGCTATTATTCCAGGTCATTCTGGGACAGGCTGATAGCTTCCACACCCACTCTAGGCACCTCTAAGTACCTGTAATCAATTGCTATTGTCCCAGGTCATCCAACAGCACCACAGCTCTGTCCCCTAGACTCTCTGAGTGTTTGTTCAATCACTTCATAATTAGATGTCTCTACTACGATCACTCGGCCATTACATCTGTGATGTACAATTCACTCTTAATAATGTCCTCAACCAAGCGTGATCTCGTAGCAGTCTCCTGGTTACCCAGAAGGCAACACTAGATCACTTCCGGTCTTCCTAAGGTATGGTGTATACAGAGCAACTAAGGCCATTTCCTGATGTAAGATTTGTGGTAAAGTTAAAATAGCAAAGATCTTTAATCCTCTTACAGAACAGTAAGTTTGCGAACCGTTTAGATCTCTATAGAAATCAGCTGGTATCAGATAAACATATGTACTTCTCTCTCGCATGTAGTTCTATACCTATCTGTATAATTACATGTATAAGCATTCTATCAATACCGATAGATTAATCATTTAATGGATCGTATTTGTGCTCCAAATGCTCTGAACACTGAACTTATTTAGTCCTCTGTTTCAATAATATGGATCAAGTAATCTGGTTGTTTTTTTCTATAAATATTTTACTGCGTAACAATCAAACAAAGCCATTCATCTTGCTTATCAACCATGATTCTTCACAATGGAATATTCAGACAATATCTAAGAATACCTCTAATATAACAATTGTAAATTAAATCAGACAAAGGAAAATACTTTAGTGAGTCAGAAATAACTGTGGACCATATCCTATGAGGGCAGCATATCACTCAAAATCACAAAAAATAAACACTGAGACGGCCTTTGAATATCGGTATCTGTTTTTGTACCATAAGAGTGATGTAAACCACAGGTTTCCGGGGTTAGGTAAACAGGTTGACATCCACTAGTTATATCAACAATGCACATAAACAGTAGACCATCGTGGTTGACCGCAGAAGCTTTTCAAGTATTGACAAGCATTGGCACACGCCCCAAGATGTCTTTCCTACAACAATACCTCCTTTGTGACATTTATGCATTTTTTCTAAGATGAAGGTATTTTAATAGCATTGAGCTTATAGCAAAAAGGCTTATATGTGGTTCATGCCATTGTATTTTCATAATAGAAACTTTGCTGAAATAAACCCGGCCTGAAACAATTTATTCCTTTACACATGTTGTTAGCCAGATCTTGTTCAGACACGATTCAAATGAATCGTTATTTTATCAGAGGGTGTGACTTTGAACTTGTCATTTGTGGATACAATGTATACCGTTCAAGGGGTGTAGCAGACAGCTGGTTTTGGCCTCTTTAAACTGTGATATAAATGTGCTCGGACTTGTCCATTAGAATTCAATTGAATTTTAGCAATGAAATCACGATATTTGCCCTCTGGTAGTTACAAATATTTCTAAGGTTACAATTTGCTGAGGGGTTGAAACATAAATGATCGCCTGTAAAACTAGCCATTAGCATTCAATTTTCTAATTAATTAATTATATTGATTAGGATAGTCTGTGTAATGGTAGTACGGCATGTGCACATCAGGCTTCGACATTTGCCAAGTGAGGAAGTACAAAACGTAAATACACATACTTTAAATTACAATTGTACCATGTGGCTAAACGATGTGCTCAAATTGGAATTTCAAGACATTGGGTATGTCCCGGATCTATGTAGACCCTGATATCTAAATTTAATGGAGACAGGTGGTAACTAGTCTACCTAACATGCCTCAGTTATCCGATTGTTGGCCCTCTTAAAATTCCAACACTCATCAATGTAAATTTTATGGGAAATACAGATAACTCGCTAAATTGATTTTGTTACGTGACATTATGTAGCCAAATATTCCCCAGCTCACTGTTACCCTTGGTGATATTTGCCTTCCTGTGCATGTTCCTGTCCAGTTCAGCCCACACTTGGGGCGATCGAGCTGTGCTTCCGATAAGTATTTTACCTTAGAGAAACTTTGTTCCCTCATATAATCACTGTCCCTTGATTTAGGGCGGTATGTAGATCCATGAGCATTATCAACACCATAATGATGCGGTATTTAAATGTTCTATGTGAATACCTGTAAGACTAACCTCTGTGCCTCTTCATGTTTTTCAGGTACCTGAATACTGGATATAGGAGCGGAGGATTACATCACCATGGCCTTACTACGGCCCCTATAGGACATACACAATATAACCATGGATGTTACGAGTGAGGGTTGGAGTACGCTAAACTAGAGGACTATGGATAATACGAGCGAGGGGGCGAGTGAGAGGGAGGACGACTCAGGAATCGAGTCGTCCGTCCCAGACCCCGCCGACAGTTCCGTCTATGTCAGGATAGCCATCCCAGACCTCAAAATACAGGTAAGGTGGCAATACACTTTATACCTCTAAATACATTATATGATTTATGTGGTTTAGATCTTAATGCAAGCCCTTGTTCATCAGGGGAAAATGACCCTCTGTAGAAGATGTGCTGTGGCATGAACAGATCATGCAGAAGGTCCTTACTGCTGTCAGTAGCATCCTTACCGTAATCTCCTGCGTATAAGGTGCGTCTTATACGCGAATCAGACCCCAGGTTCGCTTTACAGGATGGGCCAGAGTTTGGGGTGCGCCTAATATGTGGGGTAAAGAGAAATGTCTATTGGGAAATGATTTTGTATACAGCTTTTTAGCTTGCTCTTTATTAGCTATAGTCTACTCCTGGAGAGAGCTCCCATCAGCAATGTACTAGGATAATGCATTTTGAAAATTCAAACTACCAGTACAAATTTACTCTTAACTTGTCGAGCATTTGAGTCATCAAACTCGATTTTCCCAAATCCAAAGATTTCCATTTCATCTACTATTAGCTACAGCTGCCTATTGTTAACATCTAGTGGGTTTGTATGTCTCAGGTCAGTAGCTACAGTGCTAGAGTAGTAATGAATTACTGCAGCACAGGGGCTCAGTGTTATTGAGCACACCTGGCCTTCTTAGCCCGGTCAGTTACCTCCTGTAGGTTGAAGGGTTCTGTACCCTCTGGCCTCACTCAGGTAGCACACACAGGCTCCAGGAGGAAGTCTGCTGCCCCCGGCGCCTCCTGGCACTGCCTCTCAAGAGGTCGTGGTGGGGTCAGGCTTCAATGGCAGCCTGGGAATGGAGGCCCTAGCTAGACTGTCTGAATGGGTCTAACAGGTCAGCACCCTGATATGGGGAAGAAACAGAAAAGAAGACCAAAATGGTCATGTAGGTTGATAGAGATGCCTGCTGAATAATAACTACCCATAATTCAGGGATGTAAGTCTTCAGGTTTTATCAGGATTTCCTGATTTCTGAAAACTTTGAATTACATTGTATTTTCCTTATACAAGTGGTAAGGAGGGCTGTCTGGAAAAATTGAAGGCTTTTATATCAAGTGAATGTACGGCTTCCTGATTTTTGTCCATGCCTGGCTTACATCCCTGCCATATATCTGAAAAGATCTGGTAAGATTGTTAGTTGACACACAATCTACAAAGTAAAGAATTGTAGTCTAAGATAAAGCCTTAGCCTCAATTTGTGGATTAATTCAATTCTACATTTAGTGACTGAATACGCCCTCTAAAACTTAAAGAGACTTCTACCAGGTAGTGCTGCTTCCAAAATTTGACCTCGAAGGCAGTGAATAGCAAATAGAAGAATGGGCTTGGACATGGGCCTTCTTTTCCTGGCTGAAATGTCCCACTGGCACTGGGTCAGGCATCCAGGCTTAGGTCTCAGTCTGTAGTGTATGAGGAGTGTAACAGTTCAGGGTGTGGGACTGCGTGGGAGTGGTCCATGGCTGTTTCCTGACACTGATTGGTAGTGAGGGTACCTGGTATTGCTGCTGTTTGTTTGTTGGGGGTACTTTCACACACGTGTTTGGGTATGTGGCTGTCAATGTTGTTGGTGTCTGAAGAGTTTAGTCTACTATACATTTATATACAGCAATACACTCTAGTTTACTTGGCATGCATTTCATGTCTTTATCGAGAGATGATTAAAGTGTGATAGATAAAAAGATATAAGATGAAGAGCCGAACTATTATAAACTTCTGTTTAAACGCCTTTTATTGCCAGTCAGTGTACATTGAATCCTACATATATTCCTTGCCTCACCCCCACCCCAACCTCACACACTCACATACCTGCAATACAACTTATTACATTGAATTTCCGATTTGAGTACAACAGATTGGTTACCATGGTAACACAGGTGTGTTAAGTAGACAGAAGGGCTGTGTAGCGGCCCGGGTAGCGGCAGCAATATTGGTGGACACAGGGGGTCATTATCTAGTGATGTCTGTGTATGAGAAACCTCTCAGCATCATCTAGATAAATGTCAACAAACTGTTTTTATTTTTCGTTCCCTGTGTTACTCTGTTTTTGGGTCTTCCAAAGTTGGCAACTATATACATAGAGGAGGGAATTGCCACTTTAATATGTGTATGTACAGAGATGCCACTTTTCCTAACTTTTTAGGAATTCCGAATTTTCGTATTTCATTCCTGTATTAATGCTGTAGGTATTTCCTATTGTAAATTGAGAAAAATAGGAGGATTTCCGAATTTTTGGGGATCAGTGAGTGGCATCCCTGGTATGTAAGCACCTCTATCAATATCCATCCATTGGTCCCAATCAATGCCTTTCATGAAGCTGACCCAAATGAATGTTACAAGGAGAGGTCCATCAATCTATGTCCATTTCAAATGAGGTCTGGGATATCTTGTGACAATCAGTATGGATCCCTTTGTATTCCATTCGGTGTATCAGGTAGCAGGTGTGGTGAATGTTGTTATCCATGGTCAGACTTGGCCCTCTCCCTTACACTGGAATATTACCAATGCACCCATTCCAATTGGTCCCATTGGTTTAATTATTAAGGAGACATCCTTTGCTTCGGCCTGGTGGATACTGTCTTACTGTGTACCCTGGATGAACATATCATGTGCGACCATATTTATTTTGAAAAGAAACAACTTATAGGTCCAACCATTTGTAAGTGATAATGAGTGACACATATCCAATATTACAAATAAGGAAGGAGAAATCTACTTTGGCCCCTTTCCAATAGTTAAGAATCTTAAGATCTGGCTCATTCCCTAATCTTGGCCCTCCATGGGATGACATTCCAGAGAATTGCACAAGCTCCATGGCACGCCAGGTATAGGTTACGGAATGACCTCTGTATGACCTCTACACAGTCTAAGGTGAACATGCAGATTTATGTATTCTGCCAACCACCTGGGTCTCACTGTACTTCCGGTACATCTAGGTCATATACCTATATACAAACATAGCTGGTTTGTTGGTTACTACTTCTACGAGGTACAACCACCCACCCACTTGTTCTTAGATTGTAGAGACATGATATTTGAATCCATGGTCATTGTCATAGCAAATTCCATCGTACCAGCAATAGTTCTGTTCTTACACCGTATCCTGCTCTTACAATCACCCCCAGGGCTGTAATACGGGGAGATCACCGCAATGGTGACTCCGTTCACTTTCCTGGTAATAAAAACCTATTGAAACTTGCACCTAACATGACCTATGCCTTTATTCCAATATACTTATTGTCAACGAATACACAAAATCATATTCAAATGTGTTGGGCCATAAGGAAAACAAAAAGGGGAAAAAAAGAAATAAAGGAGCATAAAACAGTTCATTTCTCCTATCTAGATTTTCCACATTTGATGCTCAGATGCTCGGCAGGTCCCGCTGAGCCCGTCCCACTTGACCCCCCCCCCCCCTATTTCTATATGCTAGACTGATGTACGAGGTGCCCTGTAGTGTGATGTACCGGGTACATGTTAGAGAGAGTCTTTTTCATTTTTGACGTCATAGATTATACTAGGGAATTGAAATTACATACCGACTGTGACAAGACCATCCATCTATGAAATGCAATCATATGCTAGTCTGATATTTATTGGCAACATATGTTGCTTACGCAATTGTGCTTCTGTCATCTGTTATGCCAGAGGTATATATGTCAATAGCTCCCAACATTCCATCAAATTCTATCCCCTTTGCCAAAAAAGGGAATAGAAATAACATTGAAATGTTCTTTTGGTTAGCTTCTAATTCTAGTTCTCCATGTAGAAATAGAAACTGGAGACACACTAAGCCCCACCAACCCATTTCCATCCTTGCTTTCTGATGGCAGGTGAGATCACCAAAGATGTGTATATTTAAGTTAGAAATTAGCGTGTCCATTCTGTAGCATGGGAGACAGTTTTGTTGGTGCATATGGGATGGGTAGTAGGCCTAAACGTGTTCATTTACATGCATAAAAACAAATATATCAAGCATTGCCATCACCACGATGGCCAAGGACACTCCCACATTTACATTACAAAGGGCAGAGACAGGTCTGTTATGAACTAGGCATGGGGAGCACACATTTAGCACTATGATACTCTGACTGCTCGATGCCACATTGAATGTAAGGGGCATGATATAGGCATGGTAGTTTTAATACACATGTAGTTACCTAATAATCAAAATATGCCACTATCACAGATATGCATGCATGTACATGTGTAATCTATTGTGGGGTCACACAACAATATTTCCCACAAGGCAATGTGCTTTGACAGATGACAAATGATGGTTTTGTTTCAAGCATCACATCAATTTGCCTGTAACAATCATGATGATTGTATCACCATTATAAAATGGTTGGCTTATCCTGAGTTAGAACCATCATTTTAATTTATAGTTAGGCTACTAAAAAAAACAACTTGTTTCTCATCACCAACCTATGGAAAAAGTGACGAGGGAGGAATTTCTTTTTTTTTTTTTTTTTTTTTTTTTTGCCGAAGCAGCTCATTAGGGCCTGATATCTATGCATCGCGGGTTCATCGGGGACGTCGTGTGTATGAAAAACTGCATTATAATCCGAAAGTTATCATTGATATTTCAAAAGTGTTTGAATGTCTATTATTGATAGTCAGCTGCATTCAATGAACCATAAACTTTCATTTGATACCAACATTTTTCTCAGAAAATTCTAAAAAGAAATTTCAAATTACGATTTTTCTGACGAGGGCAGTGATGAGAAACAAGATTTTTTGTTTGGAGTGGCCTTAATATGCGACATTACTATGATTGGTTCATCGAAGGCCATCGTCCACATTGTAGATATATAGATACTGGTCATTATTGATGTGCTAGCTTCTAGAATTCACCCTTGACACATCTGAAACACTGGCGATAAGGTAAGGCGCGGCTTACATGCGCAAATGCGCCCCCCCCCCCCCCGAGATGGTCCCCTACTGCACCTTTATAGGGTCAGCAAAAGTTGGAAGTCTGCCTTATACCCGATGCCAGGAATTACTATGATCCATTGGAATGTAATATCTGTAGGTGAAGTGTACAGACCACAGGAGGAGCTAATATGTGACCCCAGGTAACCTGCCCTCCCGGACTGCCATGTAGGTAAGGCATGGACAGGTGAGAGACATAAGCATCCAGGTAAACCACGGGCAGAGACTGAGTAGAAGTGCAAAGGATCTGGTAAGGGTGTAATGATAGACATTTAGTTAAGGGTATGGCACTCTTAGACACCTGTCTGCTGTGTGTCACTGTGGGTATACCTGTCACGCCCGTCAATAGGGCCCTGTAACAGGTATACATGTGTACCCACTCTGGCTCACAGCAGACAGGCGTCTAAGAGTGCCATATCCTCAACTATATCATTACACCCTTACCAGACCCTTTGCACTTCTACTCAGTCTCTACCCGTGATAATACCCATCACTACCACCCCGTTGCTGTACAGGTGAGGCTGGGGTCACTCTGTGGGGGTTGGGGACAGGTGAAAGGTGATCTTATTAGCTGTATGATGCTGAGAGACACAGGAGATGGCCTCTCAACACATGATCACAGGGAGGTTCTAATTACCAAGGTATATATACCCGCTGTTCTTCACCCAGCAGGTGGAGAGTCACAGAATAGTGATGTGTAGTTGACCTGTACCCTCTAGATCTTAACATGATCTGCTCTGTCAGTGGTGGATCCAGGATTTTGAAAAGGAGGGGGCGCGCCGCTTGTTTGAAACTAAAATTTTGGCTAAAACTCCTAACTACTGGCAAAAAAGAGGAGCGCGCCCCCGTCTACATTCGCCACTATCAGCACTGCTCCCATATATAAGTCTCCCACAACTCAACCTACTCAGTAAGTCACTCACTCAGTCACTACCGTAATCTCCCGCGTATAAGGCGCGTCTTATACGGGGGGTTTTAGTTCTAATTGGATCCACAAGGACACTACCATATAAGCTCATCTGCTGCATTTGGGTTCTAGGAGGGTCACGGGGGTCCAAACAGCACATAGCTTTTTGAATTTTGAAAATCCATTCATTAGAACAAAAGTTATGAATTTTTTATTTTTTTGACCATATTCTGAAACTCTGGGTGCGCCTTATACGCGGGATGCGCCTTATACGCGGGAGATTACGGTAGCTAGCTTATATTCAGTTACTCTCTCAGTCGACCACGTATACTCACTCACGTTGTGTGAGATACAGGTACTCCATGCATTGAGACCCATTGTGCTGTAGATCTAGAAGAGAGGTGAAGAGTTGACATTCCTCCACCTGGCTCTACTGGATTTGTCAATTTAGTAGGGAGATTTGACAATACCTCCTGTTAGTGCCATCCACAAGACAATCTTTATTATCCATAGACCCTCTATGCCACAAAGAGAAAGGTATGGAACACACATCATATCAAATGAACCCGGAAAAGTTAACTTATAATAATGTCAAACTGAACGTTTCTTGTGTTTCCTGCATCCAGAGGTCTCCTGTTTGGTGGTTTACCGATGGGGTCAGTCAGGTTATTTGTTCTGTAAACAGAGGCGTAGTGTACTATAACATGTATAAATATGGGTGTATTTTAATTGGGCATGTTTAAAGTGGGTAGGGGTCAGGGTGGCCATTGTTATCACAAAACAGGAATAAACACACTTTTGTTTTGTAGCCCTGTTGACGTAGAAGGGAGCAAAGGTTTGTACATATACCGGAGTCTCATCCTATCTAACCCTTATCTTGTTCTTGTAGTTCATAGAACTGTAGGCCTACTTGTACTATAGATTGTTGAACCTCGGTAGAGGTGCGGATCCGTTTGCCATGGAAGCCACATATGCTAAGTTTTGGTTCCAAGGGGCCATTGGTCTATTAAGCCTACAAAATGTTGCGTTCAAGTAAGAGGTTTTTTAGGCCAAAGTAAATAGGATCCCCTACACAATGCAAATCCATGCAGGCCCTAGTACTAAATTTTCTCAGTTATTTTCTCAATTCTGGGGTATACAGTCTGTTTATTATTAACTCGGAAAGCCGAGTTTTAAGAGAGGGGTAGGGGTAGGCGAAACTTTTAAGACCGGAAGTGAGCACTTTTTGAGAAGAGGTTGTTGAGTTTGAGCTGAAATTATATGAAAACCATTAAATATGAGATGAAATGAAACCTGTTATGTGATAGAGTACATATTCAGGATCACGGAGGTGTAATATTTACCTGTTATAAGATTCTAATCTTTGTAGAATTTAGGTTTGAAAAAGAGTAGGTCACCTGAAATCAAACTTAGACGCTTGGTACACTCAGTGCTTTTCTATGAGGGTGACATTTTGGGTGACGGGTCCGGTGTCATGTATGTGATAAGAATGTAATAGAAAATGATATATTGCATGTTAATCTTGTTTCTATCGTTCTTTTGGACATTTCTCTCTGTATATGCATTAAAAATATAACAATTAATTCAGTCTGGTGCTATAATCCTCGGTTATACACTTTCTGTTCGTCTCGGCAAGTTTTTGCCTAAAATCGTCCGAGCATCTGAACTTTTACGACATTCAGATTGCGTCTCACTTCGATACAAACATGGCGGTTATTGAATTAACATTGATAATATGTTATAGCATACAGAAAAAAAGATGGATTCATGCAGACTGGCCTAATAACTATAAATAGAAATGGTTTGAAAAAAACATTTTGCAAAGATAGAACAACATAGCCGGTTGATGGCAAAATCCAAAATGGCGGGCGCGCAATATGTATGGACTACATTTCTTCTTTGTTTGGGATATTTCTTAATATTAACAACTACTACAGCTCTATATAATCTTTGGTATGTACCTCTTCTTCACATGTATCTCTGGTTTCCATGTATGCAAGAAATGGCAGATATTAGACCTGTTAGTCTTTCGCATTGCTGTCACTACAGTGTCAAAATGGCCAGACCAAAGCTTTCCAAGTTACCTGCGATATCAATGGCTTGAACACTCGTATATTGTAGGTTAACCCACATTTCAGAAGGGTTACTACGTAGGGTTAGAATCCTACTGATACTATCATTGTCTTTGCCAGCATCCCTGACAGTCAGTAGACTTGTCTACCTGAGTCAGTAGAGTACTTGTCTACCTGATACCTGCACCACCTCCCACCTGTCTGGAAACCACCACAGACACCTAGGCACCACTCCTATCATCATATCATGTCAGGTAACTGGAGGACAATTGTAGGGAGAATCTCTCTCTACCTGTGCTGAAAGGAAAGGCTGATAAAGCAACAATATCTCTTTCTTGTAATGCAACTTTTTCATTAGTTAGTGTACATCCTAGGTGTATATTAAGGGGGGGGGGGGTTATAGAGGGGGTTGTCAATATTTCCAACCAGTTGTTGTGATAAATAAACTATTACTTTGAAGGAGTTTCAGTTTGAAGATTGAGACCGTTACATGAAACATGCTTACAAAGTTACACTTTATGCACAGAAAGAGGTAAAGTGGCAGGCACTATGATATGAGCTGCCATCCCCTCTGTCACCATACCTAAGGGGACAGTGCAAGCCCAGGGATGAGTGATTGCTGTCTATACAAAGGGTAATGTGATACCATTTGGTGATATATGTACTAACATCTACAGGTCTGAATAAATCAAGACAAACAGTAGCTGTCTATTGTGATTGTACACCAGTGTCAATTCTGCACATGCAAGCAAGGCATTGGATGTCATAGATAGCACATGTTGGCAAGAATGCATCATGAACAGGTTCCATTAGTTACAGGGAGGATATGATTTGAGTGATATATGTGTATGGGACTAGGATGAAAGGGATCTTTTTACATTAACTTAGAGTCACCTTATGAGGGTGACAGCACGGCACAGGTGCATTAGATCTCTTTTCTATTTACACGTACCACTATAAGTACCTTACCGTGAGTGTCCTGGGTTACTGACTTTGATACTACTTTTCTTACCACGATGCGTATAACATGAATAAGGACCACGTCAAAGAAGTATTCTTTAAGATGATTTTTACTATTGTCTCTACCTTTTGCCTGTGAATAGAATGGTAAATTCATATACTTTTACGACATTAGTGTCACAAACAGAATGAAACGTATGCTACCTATATATATATTTTGTATTCTGTGACCTGAGCAGCGTTTGAGCAATGTCCATTACTGTTCGCTAGGTTGGGATGCTTCCACACCAAGGAGAGGTAGGGATCTTCACTCAAGGCTCCGGCCTGATTTGGTTTAATCCTGCTTATCACAACAATGTTTTGTCTGGGTGCTGGTTTGATTGCTAAACATATCAGGACTTACATTATATCTACAGGAACGTATCAATAAATTCAACCTGGTGTAAGGCTTTTCAGCAGATAGATATTAAGCAAACCCCCTCCCTCCCATATTTATACCTTTATCACACAACACCCCTTTTGCTGATCACAAGTAAATCTAAGATCATATTTGTACATCAGTTACAGCTGTATAAATAGAGATGAAGAAGTGGAGTTTAAACATCGTGCTTGTTTGGTCTCATGATTTCTTTTGTACATTCTAGTGCAGTTTTATTAATCATTCATACACGTCGCCTTTGCTTGTTTGGAGTTTTATTGGATTTGCACATTAACTATTTGATGTATATACTAGGTGCTAGCATGGGAGGACTTAAACACGTTCCCTGCTCAAAATAATGTTCTGATCCTGGTGCATGTAGTAGTTTTTTCATGATTGATCATCATGTAACCATCCTTCCTACTATTTACCGAATTCCATTTTCTCTGCGAATTACGATATCAATTTCCATAAGAACTGGCCTACTTGTTGGAAAACGAGGTGTTATGCCAGTGCATAAATGATACCAGGAGTCCATAATCCAAAGCCAGGATTGAACGTTGGGTACATGTCAGATCGGCCTTCCCAGTGTTAACTCACTACTCAGTAATGTTGACAAAGGCTGCTGAGTTAGCCATCCATGAACAACCTCCAGCAGGCTTCCTGCACGGTCCACTGACCATGCAGCAGACGCTGGGATCAACTTGGGTGGGTCTGGGCACAGTTCTGGTGACCGATAATAAACATGGCTGAAGTGGCAGCTGTGGTGCAGGAGCAATGACAGGAACAAGGGAGGAAGAATATCATAGAAGGTGCAGGCCTGGAATTGGGAGGTGGGGGGGGGGGGGTGCTGTCCTGAGGACTCAGGCCCCGGACTCAGGCTTGGGGCTGATTTTGTATTTAAAATTATTGAGACCGTGACGGGTTCGTGACTTAGCACGAATGGCTAAACTGTTAATGTTAAGAACAAAGAAAAAGTGGGGTGAAATAAATTGAGTTATTTATAAAGGAGAACAAAGAAATAGTTATTCATTTTTTCTGAAAAATAATGCGAAATGTGTCAACGAGTATGAAAAATAAAGCACAGGTTCACAGGGGAGAAGTACTTGGAATTGGAAAGGGTGAATTGAAAGAGAACATACCAACATGTAGGCTGCTTTAGTAAGGTTGTATGTGGGAATAAGAAGATAGAAAAGAAAAGAAAGAAAATGGTTGAGAATGTTGGAGTGATGAATAAATAAAAGTAGGTACGTGTCAGACTAAGTAAACCTCTCTTGTACACGTATATTCCCCAAAAAGAAAATGCACGAGTCTCAGCGTGAATGATGGTATGAATTATAGAAGCGGGAGGAGTGGTATATAGTGGTTAAAAGATGACAAAGTGTCCCCATTGTGCAGATATTGTGGATACCTGCATAGGGTAGCTGACCCAAGAAGCCCGGATGTCAGGTTAGTAAAACATGCGTCTCACTAAAAGAGCCTCTACCCTGACAAGGGTACTTTCACAAACCCATTTTCTTGATTGAGAATTAAGGTTTGGGGACTACTGTCAGAAAAAGAAAAGAAGGGATGTACTCCTGCCCATGCCATTCATTTTCATTAAAAAACGTTCATGAAATGTTAGGATCGTCTACCGACTAAATTTCCATTGAAATAGTATTGGCCACTAGCTGGTCTGGAGCTGGTTCCGGGAACACACACACTGATAAAAACTGATAAGATGGGACCAGCATGTCCCTGGAAGTGGGTGATAACCAGGGACAAGGTACCCATCATGGTATATGTTATCAGTGGGTTTTACCTCAACCAGCGAAATTCAAGATGGTGGCTGCACTAGGCCTCCATACTGAGTCCTGTACGTACAGTTGGCCCCTGGGGTTGGCTGATACGGCTTATGACTTGAGTTATAACTCATCCCTTCACTATCAACACATTTTATCAGGGGTGGAGGTGTATTCTTAGTCTGCCTGTGCTCAGGACTCCATGACCCAGCTCTTTCTCTCTCCAAAACAATGCGTAACACACTTCATGTTGTTATCATCTCAATAGTAGTATCCGAAAGTGCCCTTTGAGTCTGGTACCTCTCCTATCACCTCTCACTGGAGGAAACACCTGAAAGGGAACAGGTAGCTGGGAACCACTCAACCATCCATCCCCCACCCCTACCTGTCCACTCCTTTAACTTCTTACCTCCTTCCCCTTCATGCCTCTCTCATCTATTCATGGTACTCCTTTCTAAATAGACTCGTGCTGGTTGTTAGATTGATGGGGGTTTTATTGGACCAGGTTTGGATTGAATGTGAGTCCCTTCTAAGTTCTATGCCTTATCCACGCTCAGTGTGTCCCCATGTCTCACTGTCGGACCCATGTATAGGCTGGGATAGTATGAGCTTTTGTTATCAAGGATTGTAAGGTGTGGGATTCCTGTGCAACACGCTTGACATGTCTAGGCAAATTGCCTTGCTTATAAAAAGATAGAGAAAAAAATATTAGTAACTATTTTGAAATGCCGCATGCCTTTAGTTACCGTAGATAGATCATTGCTACTTTGGTCCATTAATTTACAAATGAAATTAGGCAAATTACTAAAGTCTGTCACAGAGTCCAGTTATTTTTCTAAAACAGGCACATACAATCCTAAATAGAGTCAATGACATCGTACATAATATATTTACCAATTTCAATGTAGAGATATCAAGAATGACATCTTGTGCTATGCCCGTGCTTTGAGACACCAATAGAATGGCTGTATTGTCACTGACATAGGCCTACACACTTTTATTATGGTTCCACCCATGGTATCGTGAATCTTAAGGAATGTTACACACACCTGTCCACATCACTGATAGTCACAGTTGTAATTTGAGACTTAAAGGGACAATGAACACAGACACAATATTTTGAAAAACAGCAGTGGATACAGGTGTACACATTGTAGTGAGAAGAAAGAAGGGACACAAAGCATGAATGGGGCTCTGGTAGTAAAGAATCCACTTCCTTACCTGCGACACTACTATGGGGCGGAGGAAGGATGTTGTGTGTTAGATATACCATACTACAGAGAGGGGCTGGGACTTATACTATGAACTAGGACAGTAACAAAAGACACAGGGGCAGCCTTTAAGTTTTTTGTCATGAGGCATATATAAAGCTTTAAACATGACAGCACACTTTTTGGAAGTATGTCAAGTTATGTCTGCTTTGTACATAAAGGCCTTGTGATTTCAGATTTACATGAAATGACCTCCAAAAATAGTTAAGATAACCAAAATATACTTCTTATATACATGTACCGTACTTACCATATTCATGAATTAGTCATATTTTCTACTACCGTAAACTCCTGCGTATAAGACGCGTCCTCTACGCCAAACAAAATGCTGGGGAGTCTTATAGCTTTCTC
Source organism: Acholoe squamosa (assembly GCA_949317995.1). Taxonomy (NCBI): domain Eukaryota; kingdom Metazoa; phylum Annelida; class Polychaeta; order Phyllodocida; family Polynoidae; genus Acholoe; species Acholoe squamosa. The sequence continues at coordinate 33,222,357 of OX439037.1, read as the reverse complement.
TCAAGTTGGGGGGGCGTCTTATACGAGGGGTAATTTTCTATAGAAATGTACTAATCTTGCAAATTCCATCCTTAAAATGTGCGTCTTATACGCGAAAATGCTTCTCCCAAGAAGGGGGTGCGTCCTATACGTGCACCGCGTCTTCTACGCGGGAGATTACGGTAATGCAGATCCAGCTTGAGCAAACAGCTGCTCGTACGGATTTATACACATTGGTTTGAAAATCAAAATTCCATCTATCAGGGTTTACAAATGTAAAGAAGAGCCCAGAAGGTCAATAAAATTAAATTTGTCATGGAGAAATTCCCCGGATTTTGAAAATCCACGAAACTTTCAAATGATAATAAAGTGGCAGAAAACAAAGTCGGAGAAAAAGGAATTCTTCATAAAGAAATGGCCAACATTTAATGATAAAGCACTCGTATTGATGTACCGGTTCTGAAGGGTTCATTAATAGAAGGGAGAAGTGATAGAAATAAGAGCTATGTGAGAGTTAGGAAGATAGTTCAATTGTTTGGTATGTACGGGCTACCCATATGTAGTCATGCCAATTCAACCTTTTGAATGAACAGAGATATAATTTCACATGTGAGAAGAATAGCTAGCTCACCAGTACTGTTATGCCACAGTGGAATGTTAAATCAGGCCCCAAGATGAAAATAGGTATTTCGATCGAATTTCTGCTTAAAATGTATAGAAACATTTAGGACCCCAGGAATGTAGGTCATGGGAGTTGATGACCTCCAACCTAGTGGTCTGCATTGCGTGTCTTAGGCATGGCTAAGCCTTGTGACCTGTGAGGGCTATGGTTTGTTGTTGGTATTAATAGAATAAAAAGAAGCCCTTTAGCATGTCACATGCCATCAGGGAGTCACGAACCCACTTGAGAAACTCCATATCTTTCAACAAAAAGGGGAATGTGGGAGTTGTAAGTAGTTTTAGGAAACTTGGGTTTTGGGTAGGCATCAGACACAACTCTGTCATTTTATCTGCCACTAGGTCATGAGGCATGTGAGGTCATTGTGAGAGGAAAACATGTGTACAACATGTACTCTCTCTCTTCACTCTCCCTCTCTTTCTCTGTCTCTGTCTCTCTATCTCTGTCTCTGTGTCTCTCGATCTATTAATTGCAGGCCATGTTATTATGGGAGACATCTAGCTATTAGGTTGTCAGTCTCTTGATGCAGTCTCTTATAGCATATCATATGAGCACTTGCAGTGTCCGCGAAGTCAAAAATCTTACACGGACCAATTTGGCTGGTGTTGAAGCCCACTACACAGGTCATCTGTTCCATACACCAGCCGTTGCTAAAAAAATTTGTATTATGTATGGTTAGAACTGAGCACTCTAAAAATAGCTTTGCAGTTGATTAAGGAAATGAAATCAGTCAATCAAATCTTTAACAGTTTAATGAGTACAGGTTTTATGTTGTCAAATAAGGGCAAATTCAACACCGGCCAAAATGGCCTGTGTGGAAATGGCCTACACCAGACATTTTTTACTTACACCCAAAATGTCCAGTGTGGCAGGTGTACTTCGCGGACACTGCACTTGCTAATATGCGTTGTAGCAAGTAAAGAATGAAAAGAAAAAAGAACAAACAAATTGCACGAGACAGTGAGATATCATATTGATAGGAAAAACAGCAGGACAGACTGAATGGCTATTAATCAAATGGCGATTGCCCTCATAGATATGTATGAGGCCAGATGATGGGAGGGAATAGTAATAACTTCTTAATCGATGTGAGTTATACACACGAGAACGTTTGCCAAAATAGCATAGTTGTGTCGGACATGTTGGTATAATGTGTAAGAATTAATTGCGCCTGGAGACCGGTATAGATCGAGAATTGAGTAAAATAAATATTACTTTTACTGCTACAGTGTCATTTGTGCTAGGGGTTTCCTTGACCCAGAACAGATGGAAATCATCTCAAACTACACAACTACTAAAATAAAATCTATTCATGATATCTTTGTACATCAAATGGTAAAAAGGTTATGTTAGCTCTTGGCCAAGGCCTTCCCCTGTCGTATCCCCGAATGTATTTTTTGACCCTTCAGGCAAGGACGAAACATGCATTACTCGGTAGTCCAAATCACTTCCCAACTTCAAGACTATTCATGTTTTCTTCATTGTTGTATTCTCACCGGTCGTACCCACCCTCCATCTCTGTCCACCTGTGGGAAAATACTTCAGTCTGCTCACCTACAAAATGTTATGTGTGTTTGACGAACGCTTAAGTACTTTTAGAGAGACAAACGATCATTAATAAGTCATAAAGTGTCATATTAACTATTCAATGGGAGATATATCTATCTTTTAGGGACATTGTGTGTGACTTTATTAATCCTTGGGTTGTTTTCTTGAGATGGGTAGTTGGAACGTGACAGAAAGTGTGGATCAGTAATGTGGAGATTGAGATATGTTATCTAAAGGATCAGCTGATATACAAGGATAGAAGTCTCAAGGGTTCCCTTTATTTTAGGTACTTTCAAGATCCAAAGACCCATTCCTGTACGAAATCTATACATGAGGGGTTTAATTGACCTCTGAGTATTTTACCCCAACAGAGAAAAAAAAAACGATTCTTATGTCTTGCACTTTCCACCTTGGCAATGCCAATTTCACCAGCTTGGAGGCATAAATTATCTTAGATGAAAACATGATCTTCACTGATATCTTATCAAAATGAAGAACACCCATTTACACACATGACTATGATTAGATAATTGACATCCAGTCATCCGGCACCAGCATTACATGTATTTACTAAATAGCCGTATTTCTTTCATACTGATATATTTCTCATCACTTTTGCAACTTATTATATAGATGTATCATTGTCTTGGAAGTTGAGTGCAATACCCCAAATCATTTTGGTATTTAAGTTGATGTTATAAACACCTAGGCATCTAATGTCCATACCTCAGGTAGATTATGAATATGTACATATTTTGTGGCACTTGTTTATAATGACTTGAAACTATGTTAACAGACCAGCTGCGACCTGACATCTACTTTTGGCAAACCCTGGGGCTAAGTATCTGACACCATGCCAATATTTGGGATAATAAGGCAGGTAAACACAGTAAATTTGGACTACCGGTAGAACATATTGTATACATTGCCTGGCATCCTAGACTAAACGGCCATGAACAGAGCTGTGCTCTCTGGTAAAAATATACCATAACAGTAACTTGTTTCCTGAGTAAACGGTTCAATATGTTATGGTGTGTGTTGGATGTAGATGTCATTCTTGCTGGACATACATGTACATTTACGTAGATCAATAGTATGTGCATACGTAATCGTGACTCTGTTGGTGATTGATAGTTCCCTAGAGAAACACTACATTTTATCTCCAGTGAAGAACGACAGTTCCTTTAATAAAAGAACCATAATTTCGCCACCAGGCTATAAAGACACTGGATCTCATTCTACATGGTCCCATTCTACACTATGACGTCATAAAAATATCCTAAAATATTTTCTCTGTGCATGAGAACCATTGAAGGATAATATAAATTAATATAAAAGTTCACTCGATGTCTAAGCTGATAGTTTCTCGTGACACCATGCGTTTGGACAGATTATCGTGGAGCTCTGTCCATGTTCCAAGCAAGTAGTGTGTTTGCTATTCCATACAGCCTACATGATTGTCTTTTGTCACTGGATCCCTGCTCAGTGAACCACGTGTGAACGATCAAAGACTGGGTTATCTGGTCTTGTCTATGCGACAAGGCAAATAAAAGAACACTTGCTATCTTTTAAAAAGAGTTGGGGGACATGCCCCAGTAGCGGTTTTCTCCCTCACCCCTCCTCATAGATTCGATCATTCGTCTCATAGATCGGTCATCCATAGATGTGATCATCCCGGCTGTGCTGGGCAAGCAGCATGTAGATATACCTATCCCATCTGTTTTTGAACAAGCAGCTTTAAAATACATTGTGTACCTGTCCAGGCTGAGAAAAGAAGGACTTAAAAGTCCAGGAAACACAGTTTGATTGACTGATTTATTTTTTATTTGCGCAGTTTGTCTGTCCATCAATACACATACTATAGAGAGTCTTTAGCCAAATTAAAGTTATACAGAAATGTATACATGTTTACTAGTGCCTTAGTAATGCCACGGTATGCCTCTGTGTATTACACCGGGGTATTACATAAAGGAGCGAATAAATAGTAAAACTACTTGGCCTTGTAAAGGTCAGCCAAGGCAGTATCATGTGGATTGTGTTGGCAGCTATTGATAAGGTCATGGATCTGGCACCAGGGGAGGTAGGTTGCAGGAGGGTGTACCATTCAATGAGACTCAACTGTCTGTGTGGTAACAGTGACAAATGAATTCTGTTATGTTTGGCAAATATCATATAAAGCAAAATGATATCTGTTATCATAGTCACAGAGAGGTTGGGAATATTAGGTACCTTGTCTTATGTCAGGCTATTTCTGGTACGACCGACGCAATAGAATTTCTACTTTATATAATATGTCCTCCAAACTGCGCACAGCCTATGCATTTTTATTTATCAGTAACTTCTTATTTGTGATCATAACTTGGTCGTCGCTGTACTTAATGCTGTAAAATAAATACACTATTCTTATACACCATTGCCATAACTACCAACCGGTGTAATGGATTGATGTATATATGGCTGCTATACTACTGAGTCTATTACTTCTAGAGATAGGCAAGGCCCATCACCCAATTGACCTCTCTCCACTCATACCTACTGATATTATTCTTTTTAGGTTAAACAATTAAAACCTGCTTCTGGTTCAAACAAAAGAGAGAAAAGCGGTTACCATAGTTTGAATCCTTGACCGTATAATAAAAAATTGTTGTTTTTTTTTAGCTGTTCATTTATTTAGTTAATTTCAGTTACAATATGAAATACTAGATATGAAAGCATCATGTTCTATTAAAAGGAGTTAAACCTGTCAGTGCTTCCACTACTATATTTATGATGCCATCACTCAAGTGTGGTCAGTTATAGAAGCCTGTGTGAATGAGATGGTGCTTGAGTTGGCTATCAGCACTATCAGCTCCCACTCCATCCCTGTCTATGTAACCAGGGCAGGGCTGAGTACCTATTATACACAGTTACTGCCAGATTAGTTACCAATGGTCAACACAAGGGGCGTAGTGGTAAGATGGGCACTTGATACCACTTGTCCAGTGTATTATTGACATAGCTGGGATGTACTATAAGCAAACTTTACACATTGCCAAAATTTGAGAAAACCCTAGATTTACAGGTATTTAGGGATACACTGCCCCCCCCTCTTCAGGTATTCGGGGAATGTGCCTGCAGGCCATGTCTGATGACTTTACTTAGCAACTTCTGGTAAGATTAGTAAGTACCGCAACCCTTTTCTAGAGCGTTGCTTATACGCGAGGACGCACACCTTATAAAAGCAGCAAAAGTTGGGTGTGCAAAAAGATAAGTAATAAGCAGAGATGCCACTTTTCCTGGTTTACCAGGAATTCCTGATTTTCGTCTCAAGATACCTGTATTAAATCATGTTAAATTCCTGGGAAAATGTGTCCAAAAGTTCAGTTTTTTTTTGTTGGCCAGTGAGTGGCAACTCTGAATAAGGTCAAAATCAAGTCCCAGCTGTGCCTTATAGCCTATAGGATATTCCTGAAGTGTATGGTGTCTTATACGCATGGTATTATTCTAGTCCTCTTAAACTCCACTGGATAGGGATTTTATATCTCTTATCACAGTTTATAGCAAACATCTGTATAGGAGAAACCAGTGGGGTGATTGAAGCTTTTCACAAAGGTTATTCAAGTACTAAAAATCAGAAAGATTCTTCCATGATTTGCTATCATGAAAGCACACCTGATTTCTATGAAGCCAAGAGCTTTGGGTACGATGTTATGTCTCTTTTCTTTGTTACTGTCTCTATATTGGTATAAATGTATGTACATAATGCCATTCATTCGCCCACTATGAGTTACTTGACCTTGGGATCAGTTTTAGATGAGTCTGACCTCTAACCCATGACTTGTGAGTATTGACCTTGGTCTTGACTCGTGAGTAGTTCTCCTGACCCTAACTTGGCTCAAGTGTTTGTGTGCCCATTGGAGGTTCGGGTATACATATTGCTCTTCTCAGTGGTCCCTGTCTATTGATATAGGTTCTTTATGAGAAAAAAAAAACACTAAAAAAAAACAACACTTAAGACCATTTTTCATTGAAATCTATTTTTTTAATGCAATCAGGAATTACCGGTATATCAATTTCTGAAGGAGGTCTTTACATTGCTAGACACAAAGAAATGTTCTGGTATGACACTGCTATTAATTAGAGCTTCCAATCAAATGATGGTGTCTCTCTCCCATAGCATATTGTACTTGGTGGTAGATCCAAGCATGTCTTCTAAGTATATTTTTGTTAAAGTGAAAAACAGGATTTCTAAATCAACTGATAACATATTTGGGATATTTCTTCAGCATTGATCATGTCATAGACGTGTATGTTGTAGTTTTGCTTTACATATCTAATATCTACTTTTTTGTCTTTCAGAAATGCCTCCAGTTCCAGTTGGACGACCTGGTGTGGTCTGCCAAACAGACCATCATCCAGACACTGGCCAAGGTAAGTCAGTTAATGGCCTTTATGTTCTTTGCCAACCCCTACCATTGCGTCATTTATGTTACAATCCAAACTTCTATTTGCCTCTCAGCTTGGGAGTTCAGCTAGACCCTTTTGTGTCAGATTTTAGAGGAGATGCCAACACATTCAGACAGCTTGGGACCCCCTGGTTTTGTTAAGCTTGAGGAGGTCTTACAGCTGAGAAGCAACATTAGCTCTAAGTGTCTGTGGCAGTTTCCCTTTTGAATACAGTATTACCGGTACAGTTAAATGACAGTACAGTAATGGATTCGAACACTTAATAGGAGTCAGAAACTAATCGGAGACTGAGCATAGACAGCAGATTGATACATATAACCATACATCACCTGTGACCCACAGCTCCAGACTGAACTTCACTCTCCTCCCACCCAGGTGGTTACTTATGTCAGGTGGATGCATTAGTTAGGCAGGTAACCCCATCCAGGGTGGAACACCCACTAGAGAGCTATATCACTGGTATAATAGAGTAAGGAGGCTATTATCTAGGCCATAAACGTCACATCAGTATGTTTTCTATGCTGATGTGCACCATGCGACCTCTATGTTCAACAGGTGTTGGCTATCAGTGTGGAAGAGTCTTTAAAAAATCCTGTCTGCGAGGACTTCAGAAATTTTCATTCTTGCATTGCTGAGAAGCATGAAAATCTCTCAAGAATATATTTATTTTTTAACATAAAATACTGACTGTGTGTAAACCTCAAGAAAATAGGAAGATAATCAAAAATAAGATAAAAATGTTTCTCTAAATATCTGAACTTTGTCCCCAAAAAAAAGAAAAGAAAAAGATTCATATAGAAGCAATTTAAATTTAAAATAGATGCCAGATTTAATATGACCAATTTATCTTCATAGACTACGGGTATATCGAATCAGAAAGTCAATGAGTTCTACCCCTTAATTTATAGAAATGGGTACTCAGTTGTGTATTCCTCTACAGCGTGCAAGTAGGTAATGAAGATGTAATTCGTGACCACGTCTTGCCTCAGCTCCTTTACTTAGGCCCAATTGGTTACACTTCCAAGTGGATTACCCCCCACCTTCTCATGTAAACCTGTACCAGTCACCAATGTTATTGAATGCAATATGCATGTGTTCAACACATTTTCCCTGCGTCTACACTGCAATTTTTTACCATCTTTTGTCTCCGTATCTAGTTTTATCATGTCTCAGTCCTATCAAAACATAGATCTTTCATATTCCTTTAGTTTGGGGGAACATGAAGATAACTACCCTGGGGTTCTATGTGAATTTGCAAAATCAAAAGCGCCATCTGTCCAGATCCTAAATCTAGTTCAGTAGAATAGAGCTGGACTTCTACATAGACAGCCCAAGCCATTATACATGTATGTCAGGACAAATTGATCTTTTACTGTAACACTTTCAATCTTATGTACCAATTGTGGCGTACATGATGGCGTTTGTAAGGTAGCGTGTTTCGTAAAAAAAAGTCCAGTGTTTAGTGTGTATAGACGAGGGCATACCTACACCTACTAACACACTACTGTGTATCCTCAGGCTTTGCTGCCCTGTCTTGTCCATCTCCACTCTTCCCTGCGGTCCCACAATACGTAAATTGTTTGTTAACTCGAAAAGCGAGTTATAAGGAGACACCCTGGGGCCCTGCACTTTCAGTCATTTTGGTGTTGTGAATAAGTTTAAAAAAAGATGGAAATTTTATGTATAAGAGGCAGAATTACTTAATGAATTTGTGGTGCCATTAAAGGAGGAGATGTAGGGGTCTTGCAGGAAAAGGTATTTCATTACCAAGTTATGTAAATTTTGAGAAATTGTCAATATTGTACAGACTCAGTTGGTTGGCAGCCATAAGATGCTTTTTGCCTCTAATAGTGAAGGTATATGATGTTGATCCATGTATCAACTTTCCCACCTTTTTTTTGCAAGGTGCTGCGAATAGCACAGTTTTGGCGGGAGTTATGCGAATAGTGGCTTGGTGGTGCGAATAACCTGGTTCAGGGAGTGCTTGACTCCATGGCTTCCCCTGTAAAGGACGGTGTGACAGTCAAAGGGAGTGCTGATGCAACAGGATGAGTGCACAACCCATGGGAGCCAATCACAGGCTTTTCACTTTTCGAGTTATCAGCAATTTACATTGCTGCATTATATTTTCAAGTAATCCAACCATGCTCAACAGAAAAAAGAGTCTGCTGTAATTTTCTTTGCACCATCTCCACATTTTTCTGATAATTTTAGACAACAAATTTTATCAATAATCTGATTACCAGAGACAATTTTTTTCTAGTGCTTATAAAATAAAAACAGCAAAGTCGACTCTACCTATGATTTCCTGGCAATGTTACCTGCAGCATACCTTTTCGTTTTTGGCAAAGCCTAACAGTATGCATACCTACAGGGCGTGGGCAGGCACAAGGAAGGGTGTCTCACCTGGCTGGTAGCCAGGTGAGAGAGCCAATACTTCCATCTCACCTGTAGCCCATCACTGCCAGGTTACTGGAGGAACAGGTGGTTGGGATCATGTGGAAAGGGTAGAGGTGGGGGTGGATATGTTATGTGAGGGGACAAGCCAGATCGTCGAGGTAAAGGAAATTGTCGGGGGAATCGTAGATGGCTTAATTAAGGAAATGTGGACAAATGGAAGGCAGATTAAGGGGGTATAAGGGAATCGGCAATGAAGTAAAGGGGAGATTCATAATGAAAATGTATGAAAACTAGTAGAAGGAGAAGTTCGGTCAACACCAGAGAAATAAGGAAGATGGGAAAAGCATGCTGATTTATAACATGCACCTTTGACCACCAAAAGACAGTTGAATCATCTTATCTCCCAAGAAGGCTCCCACCTGTAGATAGCGGTCAATTGCAAATTTTGTAAATCGTTCTGCCAATTGAATGTGGATCTTCCTGAAAGTCTTCTGGGTATGAATTAGCCCCAGAGCTACGTCATAAGATCAGATACATTCCAGTTAACTGCATGTGATAGTGCTCATTGTGTAATAGTACAAACTATAGTGGCATTACTTAGGTGCAGGTCATTCTCTGACAGGTTAATGGTGACCAATGAGTGGTCCTAGGTGACTACATCTTATAGGTGTTACAAGGCTGTCTCCCAGGTACCACCCTAACAACCTACAGGTCCACACTGTCACCTGTCACCTCCCTGTCCCATAAACCACACAAACTTAGGCCGTATGTATGTAAGGTTGAGCATATAGCAAGGCAGTAACTCATAAGAATGAGACGTATCTTTTCTAACCGAATTTAGGTTTTCTGAGATGAAATATGTTCAAATGCTGTCACATGTCATTTACAAAAGTCAATGCCCCAGGTTTCCATATTGATCAGTATGCGTTAGATATGGTAAGTATACACGTGTATGTTTTAGGTCCCTGGATATCATATGTGTGGTAGAGGTCAGAACCGTTAAGCTGCCAAAGTAAACTACAGATATGTAACATTCAATGTTAGTGGTGTATGCCACCATGCTGAACCCCTGGAAGGAAGCACGATGCCAAGATCACGAGTTTACCCTCCACAAGCCAGCCAGGGTCTTTGGCACCAAAGGGGATTTGGAGCTCCTTTCTGGCATATTTCCTTGTACATGTATGTGCACAGTTTCATGAAACCTGGTGGATTAGTTGTAGGAACCATTTATTTTGATTTATTTCAGATTTACGTGTTTAAATATTTACTTTGAACAGTAATACAAGTGATAGAATTGATCAAATTTGAATCCAAGTAGCCTATATATAAATTCCCACTTATCCAGCTTACTCAGAGTCTGGCGTTTCTGCCATCTATCATAACCCCTATTGATACAAATGATGCTGAGCTTTCAAAGCCTCCTACAAGAGGCCCCAGATGTCCATTGAGGGACCAGGCCGGAACATAATACATGTAGCTTTAAATTTGCTTAGGGAACATTTGAAGAGTCCATATGCATGTGCGTAGTATACACGTGTTTTTATGATGATTGTTGACTTGTTCCGGGGCGTTCTATACCGTTTTTATTTGCCAGCCACCAAAGGTATCCATTCAAACTACCTTGATGTATGAATAATAATCAGAGGAAGTGGTTAGAGTCTAAAACATAATTGATTTGAATTAGGCCACACCAAAAAAAAAAAGTTGGTCTACTGATTTTGGTTTTGAAAAATAGTGTGAGGGAGCGACTTTTTTTTTTTCTTTTTAAGAATTTTTTGGCGTCCAATGGAAAAGTGAGGCAAGGGAAAAAATTTTTATTTAAAAAAAAAAAATTGCCAAACATCACAAAGAGAAAACTTTTAGGAAGTGAAGCACGCAAAATCCGTAGACGAGATTTTTGATTCAAAGAAAAAAAAAATTTGTATTTCCGAAAATATGGAGAGGGAAATCCGTAGACCAACTTATTTTTTTGGTGTGGCCTTACCACTAGCATGATATTAGTGTTTTATAGCCGCCATAGGACCTATATTTTCGTGCTAGTAAACTGCATATAATAAGAAAGGGGGGGGGGGATTTAGAAAACTGACAAATCTGTAAAAATGATTGTATTTGTGGCCGCTGTTGGTATGGAGCTGAGTAATTTTTGTCCGGCGGGCGCTGACTCTTACCTAACGGGAGAGTCAGGCTTCCTGCATAGGGCTAATTTGTCAGGTGGCTGGAATTTTAGGACATAATATTTTTATGTCAATTTCCTCTTAAGGGTGGCTTCCTAAGAAATGTTTGTTGCCATTTTGTGAGAAACCTTTCATACGGGGGCCCAGATTATTTGGTTCTTGCAAATCTGTTAGCCTTCACATTAAGTTTAGCTGCCACGGTCGGCCATGATGGAAGTGGTTTCAGGTCTCACAACAAAGGTGTTATTCATGAAATAATGTTATTCATGAGAATCTGCTTGGAGAGTGGAGATTGACTTTCTGTCTGGCAGAAAATGCACCTGCTGATAGCTACCTGTTGCAACCCACACAGCATGTGCCAAACCTTAGAAAAAGGTGCGATCTAAAGGTTTCCAACAAAAGACACTCTTCCCACTCACAGACAGCAAAACTAAGGTGGTACTCTTGTCAATATTATAAGCTGATTGTTGAGGATTTGCTTCTGTCAAATGTTATTCTTAGAAACTTGCTGTTTCTAGAGCACCTGCAAGTTTTAGATAGGGCAGTCCCAGCGACTCAGTCCTTAACTGAGTCGCGCACAGTGACTAAGTAATTTACACCATAGCACCTAGTCTATCTTTACTTTAGAATCTGATAACTTTGTAGAAATCTGAATTACAAGCAAAGTTCACTCACCTCACCTGTTAATATACATGGACGAAAACGTCATGTAAAACATGTAAATGTAAGCCGACACGTATGTACCGTAGGTCTCTAGCTATTTTTCCTTATTGAAATAAGAGGGTAGAAGAGTAGGTTATGTATGCCAAATGTTATTATGAAATTTATGTTTACCTACAGGACCTGAAGGATGCCATCAACTACGGCTTGTATTGTCCACCCATGAATGGCCGTGCAGGAAAGTTCCTGGACGAAGAAAGACCACTGAGGGACTACCCCCTACCCGGACCCATAGGATTCTTAGAGGTAAGTGTGATGTCTTGATCTAGGTCAGTGAACGCTGGTGTTGTGTACATGTTCACTATACAACCCCGTTTTTACATGAGTTGTGCGACTTGCATATTTAAGCTTAGCTGAGAAAGAGATCTTTGTACATGTAAGGCTGCCCTGGTGGTCTCAATTAAGGCATTGAGAAACAACTCTAAAATGTAGATAGTATTCAGTTACTTTTGATTCGAAATGCTTCTAGCAGTACTAAATGTGAATAGAGCATTGCAATTTCTATACAAGTGTGCATTGAAAGTATGAAATATTGAAAATTTATATGAATTAAACCTACTGATAGGCAGGTTTCTTTATAATTATTGGGCATTGGGAGTCAAAAGTCTTCAAAATACACTGACAGTTAAGAACGCTTTAGTTAGGTAATGTGAAGTGTGACAGTTTAGGCGGGCTTGCCTAGCCCACTTAAAAGGATCTATTTCTTCTCTTTCCTATCTCCTCAGGACGTGTGTGGTGCACATATGCGTGGGCACCGACACATTCCTCTGTGAAATTGTGTAATGTCGTTCTCGCCATGAATACGACCTAAGCTGTCGAAATGGCGTTAAACGTCTATTACTCACTCACTCTGACAGTTTACGGTATAGATCCTGGAGGAAGCTTTAGTAACATGGCAGTCTCACTGCTGTAATAAACCCCATCCTTGATAGGGTACAGGAGGTGAATTAGGAGGTGGGGACTGGGTAAATTGCTAATAGATACCCCTCTCTATAGGAACCTGTAGGAATCTTGAAAACGGCACCGGTGTCTTATATACTGGAATGGGGGGGGGGGGCGGTGGTTATAATTGAAGCCATGGAAGTGCTTCTTACTGCCTTCTGACGATTAGAAAATAGGTATATCAGGTGAAAGGTGAAATTTCCTTTTGATTCCAACCCTAGGAAAATAAGTACCGGTAAATTTGATGATAGTTGTAGATTGTATCTTTAAAAAATAATGATTCATACAGGCAACATTGGCAAGAAAGGCCATTATAGTACTACCTACCGGGTAGTAGTGTAGTGCATGAAGTGTAGCTGGCAGGAGGAGAAGGTGGAGGTCAGGGGCCGGGGTTAATACACAATATGAGGACCAGTGCCAACAAGTAAAGACAGAGGCGTAGCAAGCAAATCTTCATTGGGGGGGGGGGGGGGGGGGGGCAGCGGGGGCCTCACCTCAACCATCTTAAATTTCGTCTCAAGAGCAATAGAACCTATACATACCTATATAAAATTTGTATAGAAAAGTAATTTTTGATGAATTCTAGATCTGATATTCCCTATCCCATTACTATATCATTCTAACTTGAGATACAAAGTTTTAGCTTCTTGTTCAATTTGTTATAAATACTTGGCAAATTTTTTTTGGGGGGGGGCAAACATACTCAGGACCCACCTCCTTTATGATTTGGGGGCCCAGGTCCCCCTGCCCCTTTCCTACGCCCCTGTAAAGGCAGAGGGTGGGTGAGAGAAGGCTCGGCGAGGGACTGTAGCAGAGATACATGGCCTAGAGTGGTATTAGGGTCAAGGGTGGCTGCTGGTTAATGTTGTAGCTTCTTTTTGTTGCTATACCCGGGCTCTTTAAATGGTGGCTGGTATGTTCTAGGTAGTGAGGGGCATTCTCTAAATACTAAGGAGACACAGGATGTCTCTCTAGTAAAGGACTCGGGAGAGAACCTCCATGATGTTGTGTGTGACTCACAGTCACATGTCATTAGCCTTGACTGTAAATTATAGGCCAGGCAACGTAAGCTCATATCAAGGCATTATGTACCCACAAATGAAATATAGTATCTCAGAATACCCAAATTGATATATTTCTTACGAAATCAAGAATATGAAGTAAAAATGAAAATAAACCTCTATCAACTACTCCACTTCTACTTTCCTGGATATGTCAAGAATTCACATTTGAAAGTCAGGAATAGGCAGACGGAGGGAGGGATACGAGGACAATTTCAACAATGTAACATGTAATTATTTATTTCTACAAATGTATAACTGAACTAGTACTAGGCCTATCAGTATTTGATTTTAAATACGGAATTATAATAACTCTTAGAACCCAGTGACATTGCCTTTGGAACTATAACGTTGAGTACAAATATAACATACTGGTCCCCTTCCACATATATTGGGCATCTAGAAACATATACCGGTATACCCTGTCAGAAAAAAATGAAAAGAAGAGACGAGAATGATTAACATCTGAATGCATTTTTGCTGTTCCCAGGAAATGGGAGCAAAATCATAGAGATTAAAGGATAAGAAAATGAGAATGAAATATCCAATCCCTGTTTTTAATGTTTAGTCAGTGGCAGATGAATACCGTGTTTTGGATATGGACCGGTGTTAGGAAGTCTCATGGGCATCTAGTTTCTTTCAAGAGAAAAGAGATCTGTTTGTACTTGCTTTCCTGGTTTTATCACCAGCGCTTAGACCCCCTGCTGGAACATTTCCTACTTGTTAGCCTTTCATGGCCGAGATCACATTACAAAATGAATACAGCACGGACGTATGAATAGAACCTGTGTTTATGCCTTCTACTACACAATGGTCCTTCCCCCTTTGGAAAGGGGGAATCAAATTCAAACTTGATCAGCCTAAAGGCTAAGTGGATTTAAGCCTGCCGCAAACAGTACTGACTGGACTTACACCCAACGCAGACAGGATTTAGGGGGCATCTGTGAAGAATCTGTACCCCCCTCCACCCCCTCTAATTTTCACCCCTTTCAGATTCTGGGCAGATTCTAGCCTGTTATAACTCAATATATGCTCAGACCATCTGTTGAGAATCTGTCAATATCCAACATGTTTGATATGCTCAGACTCAGACCAGACGTCTGGTCTGCGTCCATTTTTGACGCAAACATCACAGACGGGACTGGATTCCAGTCCAGCCTGCATCGCGTCTGCATCCGATCCGTGCTGTTTGCGCCGGGCTTTAGGGAGTGTTTCTGAGGCTGCACTATGTTCTTCAGGTTTATGTTGAACTTAGGCTCGGCCTCATACTAATAACTATACTCCACACGTGGTTGGCATTATCACATAACTGGAACTTGTTTTCTAAGAAAACTTTACCTGGGGCTACAATGACACTATGACAGAGGCCCTCCCACACAGTCGAGACACCTGAGATATACCTGCCAGTCTTGTATTGTGATGATAAGAAGTTGTAATAGAATGTGGGTAAGATAGAAAGTATTCAGAGTGTATACAAGGGATCCTGTATATTTATTTTCCTGCTATCTCTGAATAGAGTCTTTCCAATGTAAAAATGCATTGGCAGGAATGTGATACATGTATCATAAAAAAGAAGAGAAAAGGAAAACATAAACAGATGAATAATAATAAGTGCTGTTGTTTAACGAGGGTGTGGTTGGATGAGTTGGAATGAAGAAGTGAGAGGAGGGTTACCTGGGTAACGTTTAGCGGTTGGGGAGATCTACCCGGTAATCCGAACTAGACATAGCTTAGTGTAAAAGGTGACCAAGTGACACGGGAATAGACGTGTATGATAGAGTGCCCAAGATTTTCTCCATTTAATCTAAGATTTAAAAAAAAAAAATTAAAAGAAATATGGTGTTTTTTCCCCCGGACAAATGAGTATACCGGTAATTAGATAAAATGATCAACGGGACATCTGGTGCTGGACATCACATTTCTGATAGTTTTCGATGTCATAAACTTGATTCATCCCACATAGCATGCTAATTCACCATGTCGACTGACCATGATATATACTAGTTGATGACCATATGGGGCATCCGGTGTGAAATCAGCTGTTCTAGATGTCAACATCTGTTTAGCTGATCACATTTAAATTAATCAAACGTAACTACCGGTATGCAATATTACCTACCTGGTAGATACTATACAGTTATACACAAGTCATTAATATGTGCCCACGTTATAAGTTACAAGGTTTATCATTTGGACAAAGATGGGTGTACATTTACAGCCATTTGGTTTCTAAAAAAATAATGCAGGATTTGAAGAGTCTAAACATAAGTCTGGATGCAAATCCGCTTACCATCAGACAAGGGCATCAGACGGACACACACCAATTAGTAAATCAATTTATTTGATGATTAACAGGCGGATCAGTATGAATTGATTGATTTGCCTTCTGTAAATCCTATTATGATTGACCAGGACGATCTAACCACCACTCCCTGCAAATATTATACCGTTGTATCTATACGTGGACTCATTTGTCCAAAAACAAAATGTACAATAAGCAGCAAGTATCTGAGTATGTGTTAAAGTCAACACTTAGGCCCGACATGGAAAGAAGTCATGCCAGTATTATTTTCTGTTCCCACATTAGTTCAACATGGTACTGTAAGATGTTCAACATAGTTTCTGCCATATTTGTCTGTTTTAGTAGGTAGAATACTAACCTGCCAACATAGACCAATTCTAACATGGGTCAACATAGTTCACATACCACCATGTCTCACATTATAGACATGCCATATGTAGGCCTGCTGGTCATAGACTGACTAATGGTCAACCATTACTTGTAATCATGTGAATTCTCCTACCTTTGGTGGCGTAAGACCCGAATAAAACAATAAAAGACGGCTGAGAGAGAGCCACACATTTGGCGGTCAACACAATTGTTCATCTAATCTACAACTTGATCACAGGGAAGGGAACATTATGTAAGAAAGACAAAAAACAAAGAAAACACACACACACACAAATATTTGTTTCGAAGCAGAAATAAGTTTCAGTATCTGTCTCATCCCATTCAGTTTAGCTTGTCGTTAATAGACTCCAACAGTACGGTCAGGGTACTGATACAAGTACAAGGGTGTTTGTGTGCCCAGGAATAATCTCATAAACCCCCCGAGTGGTGTTATCTGGTTATCTGATAAGGACCAAGAGTGGTGCAGATCATGTCCCTGACTTACTATTGACAAGTAATATCATGTAATGGTATTAATAACACTAGAGAAGGAGAGTTAATGCTCTCTGCTGTATCCAAGGTATCGCCAATAATGGGGAAAGTGTACCTTGGCTTGTAAATAGAGTGATAACTCTTAATCGGGTAGCATGGCATACATGTACCTTACTATGAAATATAACAGAAAAACCATTATAAGTGACCCCCCCCCCCACATTGAATAGAGAAAGTGAAACAGAAAGAGATATAGAGAGGGATAAAAATCATCAATACATTGACATGGACATTCTTTAACTTTGTTTTAAAAAATGACATGTGATAAGTCCCAAATTGAAACAGAAAACAACAAAATATATTATACATGTATATTTGCTTACGGCACAGCACATAATAACACATACCGTATCATTGTGTTCAAGCGCCCTGGCAGTCTTTAATTTGGCGGCATCAATTCCCCGGCGCTTATACAAGACAGACGATTATTCAAGATGCAGTTTTAGTGCTTAAGATGTTTCAACACCCCATTACACCCGGCACTTATTCAAGACAGGCGGTTCTTCAAATACCACCGGTGCTCAAACACGACGATACGGTATACATCTATACCTGTTACTACTGGCCGCTCTGTATGTCAATATTAGCCATCGTTTTGGTGTTATCTTCGAGTTTGTGTTTCCTTATCTCAAGGGTGATACCTGTTGATGAGGTGTATAAACTTTATAAACCTGAACCTCCAACCTTCTAAGTGTGGCAGGTGTATCAATCCACCACTACCTAATCACTAGAGTAACTGTCACGTGGAGCGGTCGTCTACCCAACTGAATGTACCCTATAACATGTGAAGATAGATGTAAAGAACATTTACCGCTACTTGCCCTAGTGCAAGAGGATTCACTGTGTCAGTAAACTTGCACTAGGGTAACGATTTGCAGTAGTAACCCGTTGAAAGATGTGTATACATATGTATGCTCCTGTAGGTCTTGCAGTATTTTCTTTATTTGTAGCTGCAAACCACCAAGCCTGCTTCACCTGTTGTTCTTACCTATACAGGGATGGAGGTCCTTAGGCCCTTACCTGAAGTCCCAACGACCTGAGAATGGGCATTTCAGGGATTTTTGTGGTCAGCCAGTTTCATCCCTGCCTGTACAACCAAGTGTATGTAGAAGCTGCTCAGTGTGGGGGCTGACCCCACACGCATGTAACTTTGGGGCTCATCTCACCTATTACCAGGTCTTTTACTTTGATATGTACGATAACCAAAAACCAACGACCACAACCACCAGAAGCACCATTGTGAAGGTCTGCAGCCCATTGCTGCCCTCTCATGACAGATGTAGGCACTATATTGGTCTTCTACTTTGACTGTGTCATAACACATTCCAAGTTGTATATATCTGTGTCTCTCTGGTCCCTTTAATCAGATATAAGTCCTCAGAGATAAAATTCATTAGAAGGAAGCATGTTCGGCAACATTTATCTTCACACTGGTTCAGGGTAAATGGATTTAAATTTCTGAAGGAATATCTCAGCCAATATTAACAGCTGTAAAGGTGACACCACACACTTACTGAGACGTTATAAAAAGGGCAATGCTATGAAGAAAGGGGCAGCTCTTGCTAAACAATGTTGGGTTACCTGATACAAATGTTTTATTGTGGGTAGTTGGTTTGTGTATAAGTATGCTCCAAAGGTTTAGGACTGGTGTGAATGTTTGTATACACCTAGAAGACCCTTCCTGGTGGGTATATGAACCATAGCAGCTGCTCTATTACCGATCTAATTAGACGACATGTAGGCCTCTTCCTTCGTACATTTTGTAAAAAAAAAAATTACAGTTCTAAATATTTACTAATAAAAATATCACTACAGACCACATAAAATGGATCTGTAGATCTTCTGCTCTGGGTAGTGATCTTAAGATATATTCTTTATGTCTTAATGGTATGCATAAATGTTGTGGTTAAGAGCTTAGAGTAGAAACCATAAATTGTGGGAAATTCAAAATACTGCACTGTAATGTATGGAGGAAACCAATCAGGGATGAGAAAGTTATGTGATAGCCGACTAATTTCTATAAAGCTAAAATGCATACATGTGAGTTAATTTGGGTATTTCAGTCAAATGAATCCAACTTATGAGAGTGGTGTAGGTTCACTTGCAGTGAACCAGTCCCTAAAATGATCTATGTAGGTGTGTTGGATCCTGTATGTGTTAGCACCCTAGTGTGTATAAAGCACCCTCAGCTATCTGTCCCCTACACTGGGCCCCTTGTGTTCATCGGCATACACTGCTGCGCTTCGCTCCGCTGACGTGTTCTCCTAGATTAAGACGTCCAGCGAGAACCGTCGGGCACCAGTCTATCTATCCCCGGGGTAGAGAGGGGCCCTGTAGATAAGGTGGAGGCAGGTCTGGTCCAGGTTAAAACATGTGTGTCTACTTATTACCTGTACCCCCTGACCCCACACTTATTCCTTCTCCGAACATCCTATACGGACTTAGCTGGTTTGATTATCAGCCAATGAAATAACACCAACTATTCACTGTGGTCCTCTCGGGGGCCAACTGGTACCTATCTGATAGGTGTTATCAGTAGAACTTGCTGGTAACAAGCTCCAGCAATGGCCGCGCCCATGGGACAACCTGCTACCTCAGAATACCATTCACGAACACAAAATGCCAACGGAAAAAAAATATCAGGGAATCGTACCGTTTTATTTTTCTTCTTTCACTTTCTGGTATCAGGGATGTAAGTCTTCAGGATTTCCTGATTTCTGAAAATTTTGATTGCCATGTACTTTCCTTATACGAGTGGTAAGGAGGTATGTTTGGAAAAATAGAAGGCTTTTATATCAAGTAAATGTAGGGCTTCCTGATTTTTGCCCATGCCTGACTTACATCCCTGTGGTATGCAATAAAAATAATAGAAGAGATCATGAGTACGTTCAGTTCATGGAATGAAGAAACCTAAACAATTAAAAATCTATTTTTAATCTCCATATGAAAAACGTTTCCTGTTAGTTGATGATTTGGCCTGACGTATGGGAAAATGAATGATTGGGCGAATGTTCGGTAGAGAATAACTCAACAAGGAAGGCATCCCAAGAAACAGCACCCCCATCGTGTATCCCACATAATCATAGTATGAGAGAATAACAAGAAATGCGGTTGTGACCACGTAAAAAACGCCTCCCGGCGTTTTTTTAAGCGGTCACAACCTCATTTCTTGCATACGAGGGAATTTAGTTTGGGGATTCTATATTGTGACACCTCATCACATGGGGGAAATGCAATCATCGGCGTGGGGAGGCGCTAAAAAAAGTGATAGCAAATAATTATAGTAGATATCATCGTGGTGCTAAGATGTGTTTGGCACATGTATGGGGAATTTCTTGTCAATTCTACAAGACAAAACTGGACTGACGTATGAGGGAATGGATAAATGATAACAGTAATGGCAATAAAAATCAAAATGGTACGAAGATTTGTTGGCATATGTATGAGGAAGTACTTTTGATGATCACATATATCTTAATGACAAGTACAGCATTAAAAAGTGTTTTGGCACACTGCATTACCATTGCTAGGCAGGACCTGCTAGTGCAGATATTATAGTGGGATGTTAAGGAAAAGGTTACTCCACAAGGAAGACGTCCACTGCAAACCCACCATGTATTACACTATTTTGTAGGTACCTGGATCACAGACTATGTGCCTGGAATGGATATGTATACAAAGTGACAGGGTGATAGGGGTAAAGAAAGGAAACCCCATGTTCAGAATATCAGATGGACCAAGTCCTGGCAAATGGAGAAAATGTCGTCTGCTCACGTCCACCTCACACATCGCTGGTTGCCTACCGGCACGTGCCACTGTAAATACACAAGCCTGCCTCGGAAAAAGAAAGAGAAACTTTGTTGAAAACCAAATGAAACAGAAACACGAGATGCACCGATTTAAATACCTTTGTACGATAGGCGGAACTAGTAGTTTTAATATGAAATATTGGATTCGTTTCTTTTCTTTTCTTTTAGGTGGGGTTAGTGTGCAGATCTGTCAATCAATCAATCAATATTAATCAACATGCACGCCTACCTGGGTTGTGTGTGGAGAGGTGGGTCTTGCAACATCCCTGGATATGGTTAGAATGGTTGCTAATATACCAATGATTATGGTCAGTTGATCAGACCCTTGAGTTACTTTTGAATCCCTAGATGCTAACTTTTATATCACTCTTAGCGCAGAGGTGCCACCTATGCCTATCTCATATGCTCCATGTAAAAGAAGAGAGCCAACACCTTTTCCTTGATACTCCATAGAACACTAACCCCCTGTGTTCCTCAGTGAGAGAAGGCACAATAAGTTGCTGTTAAAACAGGAGGCATCAGTCAGGCACATGGAGAACACCAGAGAGAGGTGGTGGCAGGGTAGGTGTGGATAAACACTGAGAGGCTAGAAGCCGTAAGCTGTTAGTCTGTAAAACATGCGCTAGTGGGATAGAAATGTGGAGTTCGGCACAAAAATGTACAGGTTAAGGTAAAAAGGTGGACTGTGGGGGCGGAGGGTGTGGCCAGACTCACCTGGTTAAGGGGTGAGATGGAGGGAAGGGGAGAGAGAAGGAAGTGAAAGATGCCCATGGTATTTTTGTAGGGGATATGACAATCAAGACGTATCAAAAGATCTACTTTCTTGCTATATTGTGAGTCAAAATAAGTTTTTGATGGCACAGTGGGGTTACATAGGATGTAATATGTTATGGTGAGGGAAGAAAAGAGTTTAATGATAGCCTGATAGGGCATGAAGAAAATATATTTAAACTTGCTCACATGTCCCCTAAACGTTACAAAAAAAATAATAGGCAAGGGGAGGGGGTGAAAGGAACCAGGTCATAGATATATATTTTTTCTTCAAAATAATGATAACGGTAATTAATACCGGTCCACAATCCTACAATTTCACTCTGTAATGCGGGGGTCCACTAAGGATGGATGCTTAGTACTGCAGGTGTCACACAGTCCCTAAACACACCATTTCCCCTAAGTACTGTCTGTCTGTTTGTTGATATTTCCACCTGGAAGGTATACGTAGATAATAGGACACCTAGATAGGCCTCACTGCGCCATGGTAAATGTAGCCAGCTAATAAAACCACAGGGATTGCCCAGCTTTGTTGACCCATGACGTATCGTGTTGGGCCATGACAGAACGTCAACATGACCGTCACTAACTAAACTGGCTGCAGTCCCATAGATAGTCCTCCTTTTTTACCAGGCACTATTTGTTTTTATTTCTCACCGTTAAGATCCCCAGTGACACAAAATGACGATAACAACTAACGTTTTTGTCTCTTAAAAATGTCGACCTCCAATCCTCCTTAAGTCCTTCCTCTAGTTGGCTTAGTTCCACTTGTGCTCAAAGCGGCAATTCTCCAACATTTCCCACCTCAACATTACCCCTTACATGTCTCTAGTTATTGGTGAATTAGTTGGGGGAAAATGTAATACTGCTGTAACTTCAGTGACTTGTCCTAGTCTAGTCGGCAAGATGTCATAATTATTGGTCATCTCTCACCAGGTTGCTGAATACACATAGCAGTATTTGTAGATGTGATCCTGAAGTACCTGGCATTCCTCATATCCTGTCAGTATAAAGGGGGTCAAGTGGTACCTGATGGATACTCTGTCTTTTGTTGTGTAAATTTGGTGTTTTAGATTGAATTCATGGTGCTGTGAACATTGTATTTAAGACTGAAACTGCTCACTATTTGATAGAAAGTTCTTTTTCCCTATAATGTCAAGAAATGACAATACCGTAATCTCCCGCGTAGAAGACGCGTTGCGCGTATAGGACGCACACCAAACTCAGCAGAAGCATTTTCGCGTATAAGACGCACCTCTTAGGGCTCAATTTTGTAAATCCAGTACTGTTCTATAGTAAAATTACCCCTCGTATAAGATGCACCCTGATCTTGAAAAAATCCTATAAGACGCACAAGGCTTTTGTTTGGCCTAGAGGACGCGTCTTATACGCGGGAGATTACGGTAGTTGAAGTAGTACAGTTCGTCGCCTTAGTGCAAGAAGGCCGTACATGTAAGTGTTGTTTTTTTTTAAATCAAGTTTTGCAGGAGGGTCAAAAGAAGTATTTCACTTATTATAGCACCAAGTGCATACACATATCATAGACAGAGTTTCAGTACTATTGACAAAATGTCAGTTACAACCTTCTTGCACTAAGACGACAGGATTTATCTTGGTTTTGTGGCTGAAGTAGTGTTCTTGATGCTACCAATAGAAAGACTGTCACATTCTAAGTCCAATCATTCTCAATACTTCAGTTGCCAGAGGGATTCCTTTATTATGCCAATAGCGACACATAAGCACAGAGAGTAACTAATTACTTGGTGAATAGAATGGCAGGCAATATATTATACACAAGGAGAAGGTGTCAATTCTTAGAAAACCCCATTAGTTGTAACAAAACCAAAGAACAAGCTGGTCTGTGAAACGTGGGTAGTGTCCCTTTGACATGCTTTGGGTACAGCCATCTTTTGTGTGCTTTAACCCAAAGGATCAGTCTAGAAGCACGGACAACTGGAAAGACATAAGAATTTCTGTTGTATACAGGTCGAGGTATACATTGGATTTGGATCGCTAAGGATTTGCATATAATCTTTTCCCATGATTATGATTTGTAGACGATCAGTAAGGGGTAGGACATCTTGGGATGTATCTGGATGTAGAGGAATAATTATCAACTAAATGTATATGCACTTATGTAATGTCTTTCTGTATATGTATCTTTTCAGTTCAAGTTCAAGCGGCGTGTGTATAAGTTAATGCAGCTGAACGCCCGTAAACTGAAGCAGCTACATACTAAAGCTAACCTCAAACAGTTCCTGGACTGTGTCAGGACGTCCAACGTAGACAGGATCCACAAGTTCACTGTCAGGGGGCTGGACCCCAACTTCCACGATTCTGATACCAAAGGTAAGGACTGTCTCTGATATTATGGATATAACAGGCATGTGCAATAATAAAACATCTGTCAGTAGCAATGTGGAAAGGCTGCCCCAATGTGAAGACACTCTATTCACTTCTTCGTATTTTTTTTTTTAACTCGGCAATTCAAACTTGCGACAAATGATCATATAATACCTTTGTAACCAATTCTGGTATGACACACATAATGTACCACTCTACTTTATATCCTTGGTTATGATAAAAGTAAAAGACTTTTCAGACTTAATTCGCTCAATATCAAGAGTACAAGTTTCAAGTCATTATCTGGGGGGAAAATCTACTTCAATCAGTTTAAATTGATAAAAAAAAAACATGGATTTTCTGTACAGAAACGCCCCTGACGTTAGCATGCACGTTAGAAAAGCCACGTAATGTGATCATAGCGCTGGTGTCCGGCGGATGTCACCTGGACTTCCGGACGCGAGAGGGGCATACCGCCATGCACCGTGCTGCAGGAAAGGGCAACCAAGAGGCACTCAAGGTCAGTAGAAGGTCAATCCATCGTAGCAGCAAAGACTGTTAGTTAAATGTTCCTGCCTTTACCATACATGTAGTCAAAGGTGTGGATATATTCCAAATATCAAAAGTAGGTAAAGAGGAAAAAATATCTTTATACGTGTTCTCTTAAGTCATAATATCGTAGTATTTACTTGGGATTCTTTCTTTAGTCAATAACAGGAAATAAGGATGACTTTTATGGTATTCATTTGTGTGTATTTTTTTCAACCAGAAATGAAGATATTTGAATGCCATCTGAGCTTAAGGTTTTGCTGTTGTTGATTTAGACTTTACTGGACCTTGGTTCGTCCCCAAACTACAAGGACGCGCGGGGTCTGACCCCTCTGTACCACGCCGTGTGTAACGACACCAGCGCCCACTGTGTGGAACTCCTCCTGCACGACCACTCCCATATCAACATTAGGGACGACAGTGGCTCCACTGAAGTACACCAAGTAAGAACATGAAGAGTTATAAAGAATTATGCATGTAATTAACATAAAATACAGCCATAGATTAATTTAAAGAACGCAGGGATGTGATCTATGCATGCATAGTTGTTGGCCAAAGAACGGGACCTTTTATACATACTAGATGGATTCAAAGCATTCTCTAGGAGACATCACTCTTTACAAAAGTTTGGCTGCTCCAGACCCTGTTTCCTGATCAGTCTTTTCACGGTCTTACTGTGATTTGGGATTTTTTGCTTTATATGAAGAAATGAAGAAAAGTTTGGGGGATGGGGCATTTTTGTCAGGAAAATGAGGAATGATTGGGATCTTTTTTGCTTTATATGAAGAAATGAAGAAAGGTTTGGGGGAGGGGGCATTTTTGTCAGGAAAATAAGGAATGATTGGGATCTTTTTTGCTTTATATGAAGAAAAGAAGAAAGGTTTGGGGGATGGGGCATTTTTGTCAGGAAAAAAAGGAAGAGACAAAGGTTCTATGGGGATGTATGTTGAATTTAAGCGTTCCCCTTAAATTGTGTCAAATTGGGGTACATGTATCTATATGAAATATCCATTAACATGTAATACAGTTGTCCACATAGTGTGTTTAGTTGTCGGGGTGCGATTTACATATCGGTACACCGTACATATCAGACGTAATACATGAAAAGCTTTGGGACCCAATGGCCGTATGCGGGGTTACTGTAGGGTCGTGGGACAGGGGAGATGAGAGGCGTTAAGGACGTTATAGGACCCGGGACTCTGACCACTAATAGTATACCCCTACTTATAGTACTGTATGATCAGGGGTAGGGACCGGACACGGCTGTAATAAATACAAGTATGATATACATGATGAATAGACTTAGGATCCTACTGTGAATCACTGCAAGTTGATATGATTTCTCCTATTACACTGTTCTGTCCTCTCATTCTTTCACTTACACGCCTCGACCTGTGCCCCATCGTTTTTTGTCTATAGTTCAGAGTTTATTCAGTTATATTGGACATCAAATTATCATCAAATATAGGTGTGTGCCCCACCCCCTTTTTTTTCTTTTGGCTGCGTCCCCCCTCCCCCATTTCTAAATCCTGGATCCACCACTCTGTTTCCCACACCTATGTGAGATGTCTGCATGAGGTAAATGTGTTATTTTAAAATAAATCAAATTCTAGAATTTATTCAGATGTTGGAATCCCTTTAGTTCATCTACATAATTTCATTTCTCAACACCACTTGTTGCTTGCCTTCCTCCAGGCGTGTAAATACGGCCGTGTACAACACCTGGAGCACCTCCTGTTTTACGGCGCCGAGATGAACTCACAGAACTCCAGCGGTAACACGGCCCTCCACGTGGCTGCCGTCAATAACCAGGTGGGTGATGCATTGAACTTGTTACAATAGAATCACGTTTCGAACAGATTTAAAAAAAAAAAAAATACTGAGTTCAAAAAGAGCAGCAGTATAAATACTGATGTCAAATTTGCTGAAGCTATAAACTTATCTGTTGCCACTTGGTTAATCTGGGCTGCCATTATCAGTGGTAAATTATCTTCAGGTTAGGTTGCCAATATTCTTGCAAATAGCTGACAGGTTTATTCAGGTGCTTAATATATAGTGAATCAGCATAGTAAAAGAAGAAATTTGTTACATTAGCACTCTGGTACTTCATGGTAGATGTCAGTAGTGGAGTCAGTGATCCGATTTCAGCTAACGCACAGCCGCCCCCTAGTGTATGAAACACACACTAATAGGGGAGCACCGTTGAAGCCTCAATCGTAGGTCTACCGCCCGGGGTCTACCGTCTATTGCAGAGGGGTAGATTGGCATGGGTATATACAATGTATGTGGAAAATAGTGTACCTCCCTAATGTACCTGTATTGTCATCTTTTGATAGATAGAGCCACTGTACGTGATACTTAGTGTCACAAAAGTGTTTTTCGCAGAAAACAATGCAACACATTATCACACTAGAGCCTTTAATCTGGAAGAGACTATTTGTGCAACAGTTTCTGAAAAGTTTTACCAGTGACAAACGGTTTGCTTGCTACCTTTGATTAGACTACTTCGTGTAAATAAACCGCCCATTTAGGGTTATTTTTGGAGTGCCCTTTTTATGTACCTGTTCAGTGTCAACAAGATAAATAGTGGATCCCTTACCGTGATCTGGCCGCCCATTGATAGGATTCAGGGTAGGGGGGGGGGGCTGTGAGGGGTTAGTTGGGCAGTGACATTGTGGTTAGGGGGTGGTGAGTTTTGTAGAGGTCACTAGAGCAGGGTTCTGTGCCTGCAGGCCATGGTCTCACTGACAGATAAATTAAATACCAACAAACCCCAAGTTGAGAATAGTTTGATTCAGGATGGGAGGGGAGGGGACGTACATTTGTTGAGTGTCGTGAAGGGGCCGGTTCTCATAGAATATGACTGATTATCAAAAGAAGCAAACAAACAAACAAAAAAACAAACAAAAAACGAAAGAAATAAAAGGAAAAGGATGAAAAAGGGTGTTTCATCAGTGGTGCTTGGGGAAAGTAAATCCCCCAAAACGATGGGTATGTATATATAAAACATGTATGAATGAGTGAGTGAGTAATAGATGTTTAACGCCATTTCGATAACTAAGGTCATATTCATGGCGAGAACTACATTACACAATTCGTAGAGGAATGTGTCAGTGCCCGCGCATATGTACACCACACACATCCTGAGGGGATAGCAAAGAGAAGATATAGACCCTTTTAAGTGGGCTAGGGAAGCACAGAAAACATGTATGATGATATGGTTTTAAAAGCTAGTTTGGGTGAGTAGCATCTCCTTTAAAACTCCTCCCCGCCACCATATCGATATCTACCTGTGTCACTATAATCGTCCTGGTGACAGCCCCTGTCACGTCGAGGTCATGGTAGGTGTTTGGGTTCATATTGGGGGTTAGCTGTAGGTAGGGCAGATGGGGATGGGGTTGTACTTTATAAAAAGACACCGTGCATATTGAATGCCTTTAATGATGAGACGACAGACAGTTGGAGAGATGTTGTGCCTGATTTCGTTTCTTTCAGAGGAAGTTTTCCTTATTTTCTATTAGTCTCCATTATGTCGATGATTTAGTTCTTATATGAGTACCGATAAAAGCTTAAACGAATCCTCTTATTAAGCCCCTACGAGTAACTGTTCTAGGTACTGAGGAATACATTGTTCAATAGTGAAAGAACAGAATCTTCCATATTTGATAAGAGATGTGTATAAGAAAGTCATCATTTATTGCTCCATATAGTGTCAATGACAGTTGTCCTAGATGACCATTCACCAGTGACTCAAACCCCAATCACGCCTACTACCCACTATGCATTACTCTCAAACACCACTATTTAGGCCAAATAAAAAAAAAGGTTTGTTTCCAGTTACCCGATCGACCCTAGCAAAACAGGGCCATTTTGAAGAATTTTGTCTATTTTAAACAATCTTTCATTAAATTTTTTCATGCATTTCCTGTAACCTTTTCGTGTTCTCCTCTCTCACACTTATCATTTTCCCTTCATTATTTTACAACGAAATCAAAGAATTTGATACATCTTTTGATATTTGTCTATTTCCTATATAAATGTAAAAAAAAAAAAAATAAATAAAAGTCAGACCTACCGACCCTCCCTTTTCAAGTCATGTAACTTTTTTGGCCTTACCACCCCTACCTTACCCCCAACCTCCCACCCAGGGAAGGTACCATTAGGGACGAAGGCCAAGACAGTCAGACAGCTTTGAAATATTCAGAGAGCCTAAGTGGTGTTCCCCTCCACCCCATGCCCCTTCGTTACCCCCCCCCCCCCCCACACACACACACACACACTTATCCCCACTGCCATATCTTTCTGTTTCACTACCCCAACCTCCCATGCCGTCCACCTTGTAACCCCCTCTTCGACCTACCCCCACCTTCTCCCCTCCCCCGACCTTTTCCCCTACCACATCTCCATCTTCACCCTACCTGTCTTGGTCATTACCCTCTTGATGTCGGCTAAAAATGAAAAAAAGGTGCGTTTCTAGCAATTATGGGTAGAATACCCTAAACAGCTGAAATACTTAAATACTTAATTACTGAAAATTAAGAAGAAATTTCCATAATTCCTCCCGGGTACCCAGAATTTCAATAGGTACGGAAATTGACATTGTTTAGGTAGGTTGCTGGAGTTAGCTGAAACAAAATCGGTCTTCTCTGTGCCCCCTGCCACCCCTTACTATCAGTGGTGTGTCCAGGTGAAGGAGCAGTCACAGTGATGTACCTGGAGGTACCTGTTGTAGACACACTTGTCTCAGGTATGCAGTATTAAGGCTGTAGGTAGGTGACTGTGGTTAGTTACCTGGGCATGTCACCTATATACCCTACCTGTGGTGGACTATAGCCCGCTCTGGTAGCAGGAGGTGGACATACACACACACAGACAGGGATATTCATGAAAAGGGAATTTTGACTCTGCTGACCCCAAAGGAGGCTTTAAGAGGTAGGCTAGAAAAAAACACTCAGTGTCATGTTGGTTCCAATTGATACTTTAGTAATGTGTAAATACTTCAGATGCACTGAAGAAGTTGGTGGTTAAGCTGTTCATTTAAAAAAGGTCTTTGAGTTTTGGGTCTCATTGTCTGTTACACATGTATACATATGGCTAAAGAAGGATTTATTCTTCATCGAATATGAATTTAGGTTATCTGAAAGGGTAAACATATTGATGCTGAGGCTTCATGCAATTTAGAAATTCATCACCTCTATATCAAGACGAGTCTATATCTAAGAAATAGTGGCGCTAGCGCAGAAGGTGGTATATGCTGGATTTGGTGCTTAATATAAACATGCTGCATAGACACTTTGAATGTTTAGTCTAACAGGTGCAGATATCAAGCATTAAAAAGTAAAAAGATAATATAAAATGCTGAACAATTGGAGAGAAAGGATTTGGGACTTCAAACATACAAAAAAGACATCAGTGGAATGTGTTTATATGTAACTAAAAGTAAAAAGAGCTGTCAGTGGGTGGTGGAGATGTCGACTTGGAAATATGTCACTGCACTTAGTGCAGCTTTTCCTGATGTAGATTTATAGAAGGTATGTCATAAGCTGGCTTGAGTATTTCTTATAGGAGTCACACCAAGGTAATATAGTGAGAAAATATAAAGGTAGTGTCAATTGGCCTCAACATGCTGGGAAATCTCCATGGTAACTTGCTAGCGGTCTTAGTGTTCATGGTAAAGGTCCTCATTTAAAGGCCACGGCAAGAGAGAATAGGTTATGAAGTTTCCATCTTAGATCATAATTATTCAGGTTGACAGACATAGGGGCATGTTCTTGAGACCTTGATGTACTCAACTGATGTACCTTGTTTGTGTGGTGATCGTTCTATTAAAACAGTCCTCTCACCAAGAGCGATGGCCTCATATTTCTGACTAGAAGATGGAATGAGATTGCTGATTTAAGTATAAGTGACTCAGAGGCCCCACGAAAAATAAGATCACTTGGATATGTTAACTTCCAACGATAGATGGAATACAAACATAATTATTAAGGTGACAATCGGTCAGTCTCCCAAAGAACACATTTTAGCCACCAGACTTGAGACAGCGAACCGTGTTCAGTGTTGTGGCCTGCATGCCATGAACTGCTACTACCACCACACTACTCCCTGCCTCCTCTCACCCCTCCTCTGTACCAGTGTGCCATCCTCAGAACCAGCCCCTGGAGGGATAACATATCCTCTACACTGGTTCAATTCACCTTACATTGGATTTATCACAAACTTGGTACCAAGAAGTTAAGACTGATGTTATATCATTACATGGAAGGTAAGCATTAATGAGATAACATAGCGCATAAGACAGGTTCGAATTAGTACCAGATAGTCGGTTTCTATCACAGATGTCTCTGTCACTGCCCTAAGACTTTTCTGGGAATGTGTTGCATTGGTCCAGGGCTGACACCTGCTAGTCAGTACTACTGAGGGATAGCTATTATTCATGAGATCTTGATAAGAGTTGTTGGCTGTACTGGTTGTGATATAGATATCACAATCGAAAGGGCGATAGAATCTATACACATATATCTTTTGTGATACAATGGTTATTTTTTTCCCATTAACCAAAGATACATTGGAAAATGATCCTCTAATCATCTTTTACAGGAGTCTTGTGCCCGGGTCCTTCTATTCCGAGGAGCAGATAAGTCCATACAAAACTTTGCGAATCAAGACGCATGGCAAGTAGCTGTGATAGCCGGTAATGTTGAGCTCGCTGATGTGATAAAGACCTTCAAAGCGGAGGATGTCGGTAAGTTAGATCATCACTCTACCTATAAAAATAACTTATATTCATGGCAAAAATAGAAAGATATCAATATTTGAGGAATAAATTAAGAAATTGGTGATTCATAGATCTAAAGCATAACCAAGATGACATACTTGGCGCCAAATCTTATCTTAGGCCTAATATGATATGTGATTTTTAACTCATCTGTAATGTAAGAAATCTCAACCGCGCACGATAAAATTACTTTTGTGAAAGCTGTAGAAGTATTGCTTTTTAAATTAGTAGTCCTCACTCTCCAGGAGTAAACTAGAATATCGAAACATCCATTTAAGAGTCATGTTTAACAATAAAACACCATTAAAATGTTTTACCCACTTTCACCTCACCCCCCAACAGCAGAATCACTCATACCAAGAGCAACACAATACACCAACTCCTTAATCATTCATCACATTTCACCCATTCATACACATGTCATGTTTTATCAAGTTTTCTGTATGTTTTATTCTTGTATAAGTGTGCTGTCGAGTGTGACCAAACTCAAACTATTGCTGAATACCACAGTGAGGATGGTAAGGGTATTTGTGCGTTAAATATAGCCAGGTTGTTGAGGTCAGTTTGGGGTAGGGGCAGTGCATCTTACCCCACCAACAGAGTGGGTCACAGAGACTGTATAAACCTGATGCCCACATGGCCCTTTTACGCCCTGTCACTTCAATACAGGATCCAGCAGATCCACATAGGACAGGTGGTTAATGACCATAAGGACCTGGCTTAACTATGCTTTAGTCGTTTAAGGACTTAAGTTAAACCACATTAATCCAGGGGCAGGGGATTTTCTACAGGTTGACTGGAATGAATAAGGATTCAATTTTGTGATAATCCAGACAAAGATATTTTCATATTGGGTTAATACAGAGTGATCCAGGTGGAGTCCAATCTTTCTCACCACATATCCCGATATGCTATTTTGATTATAAATGTTTTAATAATCCTGGACAATAATGTACATGGAAACACAAGTCTTAGATGTACGTTGAGGGCCATGTGTTTAGGTCAAAGAACATAGCTCTGGGTCCTTTCAACGCCTATTGCGTCCTCCTTTTCCCTTGTGTATATAAGGTCTTAGCACCCTCCTATTGTGGTACACACACTCACGGAACGGAGTCCACAGGTAAATTTACACACAGCACAATGCCTGGTGTAGAATGTTCACACCAGGTGTCAGCACTGGATTTAAATCCATTTCAGCACCAACAGAATAACTGTCAGTAGTAGTCTCATCTGATCTAGCAGACCTGTGCTTCATACCATATTGTTACTTTATATGATCTGGAAAGAGGAGATGAAAATAGATATTAAATATGTTAAGGGGAAAGAAGGGAAACTTGGTACAGGGAAATAGCAAATAGAGAGCTGAAACATGTTTTCTGCTGAGCATGGCTGGTAGACTAAGTATATTTGAGCGGCACCATGTCTGGTTTGGGTTGGTGTGGTAATGAGTTGAAGTAGACTGATTAGTGATGTACCTTGGGGTGATAACGAGTAGGGGTACTATCATTAGAAAGGTGCATAAATATAACTGTGTGTTCAGGTGGTCCACACTACCCACCCCTATACACACCTCCCTGGAGCAGACAGACAGTATTTACTGGTGGACATTATGGGTGGTCTTGTTAAGCCTGCCGCAAACAGCACAGATCAGATGCAGACTGGACGCGAATACAGTCCCGTCTGCGATGTTTGCGTTAAAAACGGATGCAGATCGGATGTCCCGTCTGTGTCTGAGGGGCGTGTGGCAATATCAAACATGTTGGATATTGACAGATGCAACCCAGATGGTCCGTGATCATATATAGAGACAAAGGAACCCAGAATCTGGCTCAGGTTAAAAGGGGTGAAAAGTAGTGAGGTGGGGACCCTCATATGGGGACGGACGCCACCCAAAATCGGGTCTGCGTCCGATCTGAGTCGGGTCTGACTGCTTGCGGCAGGCTTTAGATAATGGCATGAGCCCTGGATCTTTACCCTGATTTAGTTTAGGTCTGATAACAGGACCCTAAATCAAACACCATGTGGCGCAAAATTTTATCTTTTTATGGTCAGAATAGAATTCCGTAAAGATACACCAATAAGAGCAAATTAGGGGAAAGTTTTCTCTTGGCCTAACCTGATGGAGGCTATTTAACAAATGGATAAGGAGGCCACCCTTGGACAATTAGGGAAGGCACTAAGTGTGTGTGCCTTAGTATTTTTAAGGATATTTTGTGTGGGTTACATAAAGGTAGATGACCTCTGTCTGCCGAATGAGGAGCTTTCTATAGTTAGCCCATCATCATGTGTCTTTTACCATAGATGTCACATTTACCTAAGTAATCTACCATGGATCTGAGGCCTTCTGCGCCTAATTGAATGATAAAACAGTACTACCGGGTACCCCAGTAGGTTACGCAAGCTGCGTCTTATACGCTGAGTATAATGGTAGATCTTCAAAAGTCACACCTGAAATTCGGACCTCAACCCCGATTCAACTATGCAGGGATGTAAGTCTTCAGGATTTATCAGGATTTCCTGATTTCTGAAATTTTTGAATGACATTTATTTTCCTTACATGAGTGGTAAGGAGGGCTGTTTGTGAAAAATAGAAGGCTTTTATATAAAGTGAACTTATGGTTCCTGATTTTCGCCTATTCCTGACTTACATCCCTGAACTATGTTACATTATGACTCAGCAATTGTGACAAGTTTGGCACCTGATCAATACAAAGGTATAGGGACACACGCAGTACCAGTTACACCCCACAGGGGGTAGTCAATACTGGGGTTTTGCTGGTACCATACAGATATTGTCATTGCGAACAGCACGCTATCATACCTGAGTCACTGTCTCCATTTTGATTAGAGGCATTCATGTCTAAGTCAGTTTTCTAAATGAGGTTTAGTTGGTACATTGCTCTTCAAATTGAATCATGTACATGTTGTACCTACTGCGGTAGACCTACACGGCAATGTTAATGCAGGTAGATATTTTGCATACGAGGAAAAATAAATGAAAAAACTTGAAAATGTTTTCAGGTTTGGTGTTAGGAAAAGGGTAATGGCAGGATAAAAAGGTAAATTTTAAAAAAGGAGGAAAGTGGAATGCATACATGCAGGCTTACAACATTCACTCTTGCTGTTGCAAGATTCCATATCATAACATGAGGAAATGACACGTAGAAAAGGACCTAACAGAATTACCCACAAGACTATATATATATATATATATATATATATGTATATATATATATATATATATATATATATATATATATGTATATATATGTATATATATGTATATGTGTATATATATATATATATATATATATATATATATATATATATATATATATATATATATGTCAATGATGGAAAGTACATTCAGAAATTACCTTCCATGGTGTATAGGATACAGTCACGGTAGTCTTGTTAATGTAAGGTAGCCTTGTAAAACGAAGAAAAATATCCTGAAGGTAGCCTCATAAATACCTTCTATTAATAGCAGTAATGATGAGGAAGCCCTGCCCCAAAAAGATTTCAATAAGATCAGAGTTAGAGTTAAAGAGTGAGAAGTCAGTTTCACAAGGCCATTGTAGAAATCCAACCACCCATTTCCTTGGTATGTATGGTGGATTGAGGTTGATGAATTGAGATTTTGGCATATGGCGACTAAGATGTTTTTAAAATTCGTGTTTAACCAGATCTATCTCTCCGATCTGGATTAGTTTACAACTGGTTAAGATAAAAATTACTACTCTTTAAATTTTTTTTTTTTCTCTCTCTCTCTCTTTTAAAAATAAGGGCGGTTTCTTATGTGGCCAGCATAGTATTGAATCAAGATCTTTTGAGAAATGAATAGCCGGATGGTTACTTATTCTATTATTGTAGAGTGGTTTTATTTTTGACCTTCCTAATATTTAACCTTACCAATGGTTAGAGGGATAAAGTTCTTCAGTGACCCTCGTTTTTACTATACTTAAGCGATATCTAGGCACCTCTATTTGAACCAATGACTATATGAGGTATAAGTTCGGGAAAGGTGATTCTTATTGAGGTGTGTTGTGAGGATAACTTTTCAAATGTTATTTGGGGAAATTCTGGCTCAGAATTTGAATGAGAAACAATTTATGGAACCCTGGACAAGTGGACGTGTGTGTGGGGGGGGGGGGGTCGAAATATGTCAAAATGTGTACACAGGAAAAGAGATGTTGCATAGAAGAGAGGTAAAGGGGGTCTAATATTCTCTGGATTGAATATCTATCCAAAATAAACTTAAGGTCAACAAACGAGGAAGTGAGGGTATATGTCCATTTTCAGGAAATCGTATTCATTCCCCTGGTCTTAACCTGAGACAAATTGGCCTCAACCACTTAGAAAAGAAATATCACAGCCAGAAAAATAATGCAGCCTCTGTGATCGTTCACCCACCCATACTGGCTCAGCTATGTGGCACATATATATTATCTACTAGGGATAAATCTCATTTATGTCCCCTCACCCTACTATACCAGCAGCCCAAACAGGTTGTTGGTGAATGCTGGTGGGGGAGGGGAGGGGTTGGGTGTTGGTAGTAGCTACACATAGTACACAGCCGCCACGGATCGCATTCTGCCTTAGCAGTATCCCGGCTGGGGCGGACGGGGACTGTGCCTGTCTTGGAGCATTAATATCCAGACATAGGAGAAGGTAGATCATGTGCTAACTTCTAAAAAGAGCACAAGATCAGCTGCAGTGTTTGTGGTTGTTCCCAGGAAAAGGAGCCTTTCGCCTGCCGTTCAATTAGTGATTTGTGGCAGGGTGATGTCTACAGCATATGCAGGAACCCACGCTGACACCACAGGATTTAGGGCTTTAGGACAACAAGTGTGCTAATGATCAGCTTCCTCTACCAGGATTATCACAGCCCTGGGGCCACTGGAGTGAACTCAGAAGTTATCGTCAAACACTAACTTTCGGATTCATTCGATGTGGTAATTTTGGGCGAAGCAGTGGATCGCAACAGCCACTTTTTAAAACCACATTTTAAACCAAAACAAACAACAGATATCTATGCTGCTGTTGGTTCCTGGTTGTGATAGTAATATAATGGCCTGAAGTAGATATGTTGTTGTCCCACGCCTCATTTCTTACCATGTGGTCCAGAAAATAGGATTCTGATGGAATTTCACATGCGCTACCAGCATTCCCCTATCTCTTTAGCAGAGGGCAGTCTTGTATCTGAAACTGTGATATTCCTTGTCTTTATATCGCTGTACTTTGTCCAGTGGCTGAAATGGAATACCAAAATCTGAAATAACCAATAATGCATTGCTAGAGGCAATAATGGTGCCCATATTGCCCTTTGGGGGAGATTCAAATGTTCAGAATCATTTAACGAGAAGTCACTGGAATCACGTGATTGCTTTTAAGTGTTTAAGCAAGCAACTCACGAGTTACTCACCAGGGGGCGGGAGAGCAATGAGCTACTCCCCTCGGACCCCCACAGCGGGTCACATGGTACTACCTGAGGCTCAGGTGTGACACAGGTAACAAGGGACGTCCTACATTCCCATACACACCCAGCTACCTGGGCCAAAGCAATCAGTCACAGGAGTGGCCTGACAGAGCCTACCGAGTCACCCAAAGTTACCTATGGAGGACTTGCTGGAGCTGCTCCCCACCTGTAGGCCCGATGTATGGGCCAGGGGGATCTTTTATCCCTTTATTTGTACTGACATAGATATGGAGGGCAGGATTAAGTGATTCAGAGAAAATCCTGTGTATGGATATACCAAGCCACACGACAAAGTTTCGTGAAGCATTTCAGTTCAAAATACTGCATTTATGTTGGGGGTGGTCACCCTGAGCACAATAGGAAGTGTATGAGCAGTTCATCACAGGGTGAAACCACAGTTACTGCGCATCTCACCTAGTGGGAACTGGAGCCATATGGAACAACTGTAGACTAATAGCTATAGGGAAACAAATTAAGTGAATTATTTTGAATAAGCTCTGTAGGTGGTATTAGTGCTGGACATGGAGATATCGTCACACATCAGTGAAGGTGCATTTACCACTCTGCTCTATGCTCTGTGCATACTGATCACCTTCCCATAGAACTGTGCTAGACTGACATCTATGGTTGATTTAAAGCTTTTTGGAGCAGATATTATGACAGACAGAACCCTTGTTTATAGTTCTCTTTGTTCTGTGTTAGTGGATTTGTAATATCGGACTCGGACCAGCAATATGCTTTGCCTTGTGTGGATTGTTGTGAATCTAGGATGTTGTAAGGAACTGTGAACCACAAAGAGACGAGGAATATCACTAGACCTATCACTCTGCCTTTCTAAGAGAGGCCATACAGCCACTATGTACATAGGACCATCCGAACCCAGCAGTTAGCTAGGCATATGGTATAGCACAGAGGTACAGGGCTACCCAGTTTAGTATGGGTATATTAGTATTATATGGATTGACTGATCTATTAAGGACTGGGGCCGGATTGTAAGCTAACAGAATCTGACTGAGAATAATGCTCCCAAACAGCAGACCCACACACTAGATATCACACATGACCCTACTATATGACCCTGGTAGGAGAAAAACTATATTTCACAGGCAGTGGCGCTAACTGGGGAACTAAATTCACTGCCCATAGGCATGTGTATTTAGGCATGTCATTATTGAGCTGGAGGTCAGAATTTGCTCTATGAGTTAAAAGAACCATGCGTGAATAAATTTGGACTCATAGTTACAGCATTTTGTGTAGCTTACTTTCCGTGCTCCTTTCTTTGTGACCCTCCAGAACTCGTGAGGACATTTCCTTCATAGAACATTTTATTATAACTTCCTTAAATCCTGATGGACAAAGTGATCTGTGATCTCAAGAAAGATTCTGTATAGATTTCGACTGTTTTCCTTAACATCTAGGCCATCAACCGACAAACTGTTAATAATCATAGCAATAGGCTATTGGGGGAATTATCAGTAACTTTCATCAAAAACTATCAAAAAATGCCACCAGTCATGAAGAATACAGTAAAGGAGGGGGCAAAAACCCCTGTGCAGCGTCCCCCAATGTTACTACCACGTAGGGGGCCTACCACTGTTCGAACCACGTCCATCATGAGAACCACCCCTCGCCACCACAACCACCAACACCACCACCATCATCCCTCAACCATCACCAATAAATCCAACCACCAATACAACCATACAACCATCAACATCAATAATAACATTACCAAAAAGTCAAAACCCAAACGTAAAGTGACCTTCTCCCCACTCATTCCATCCACTACTACTGTGGTCGTTACAGTGCCCTTCCAGGAGATCCCCAAGTACAATGACAAGAGGCGAGGAGCTGCGCCAACACTGAGTACCTTACAGAGGAGTCGCTCAGATCCCAGGCTGAATCTGACCTTCAGTGGGAAGCCCTCCTCGCCCTACCTGACCCCTGGTGGCTACCCTCACTACTCGTCCAATGGTAACTTGTTTGACGCCTCCAACGCCGGCATGCTGTTTCGACAGGGCTACGACTCTGATTCTCCGCGCTCCCTGAGCATCTCCAGTGCTGGATCATTGTCAGGTGAGTAACTCATTGTAGTAGTGTTTGGGTATTATTGGGAGGTGAGTGACTGGAGGAGGGTTGATGTGTAGACGTGTAGGAGCTGTAAAAGGATATGCTTCTCATAATGCCTAAGATGTAAGTTTGGTCAAGTAATCGCTTTAAAGTACCTAAATGCATAGGATGCCTAGTGCCAAAGCAGTATTGCACTTGTTAATAAGATCTTTCACGTCATTACCTCCCCACACCACCCATTTCCCTTTAAAATCCATTCTCACCGAATTAATAGCATTAGCTGTATATAATATACTGTAAATTCTTTTCTTATTTTCTTCATGGACGTTTTATCTTTTAGATAATTGGAAAGATCTGTCTCAGTAATTTTTTTCTATTCTTCTGAAAGTTAGCATGTCACATCTTAGTTATCACATATACCCGTACTTGTATTGCTTATCGAAAACCTGATGGTTAAGCAATTCGTTTCTCTAGTCTGTTGATATATTATAATCTATTTAACTAGCACTGTCAATATCTGATGCATATATGTTACCTACTGCATGTAGCAATCTATGGCACCACCCCCAGTAAGTTATCTTTACATTAACGAGTTTTGCATCAGAGTATAGTAGGGTAGTTCCTTTTGTTCTTCTTTTTGTTGTTGTGTGTTTTTGACATACCAGAAATGTGTGTTGATATGTGTAGTAGTCCTCTGTGTTGTGCCGTGTGTAATTTAGTATAGAATGTTACTAAATTTGTCCTGAATTATACCAACTTAAGCATGGAGTGCATCGGGTTTATATATTGGATGGATATGTTCAACTGTATCATGCCATAATGATGCATAAATGTATCATGCCATCTTGATGCATAAATGTATCATGCCATCATGATGCATAAATGTATCATGGCGACAAATTGATGATAATGATATAGCAAGGCACCACACTACTTGGAGA
The DNA here is from genome assembly GCA_949317995.1 of Acholoe squamosa. Taxonomy (NCBI): domain Eukaryota; kingdom Metazoa; phylum Annelida; class Polychaeta; order Phyllodocida; family Polynoidae; genus Acholoe; species Acholoe squamosa. Next base: position 33,182,445 of record OX439037.1, on the reverse strand, counting down.
AGGGTAGGGTATGAGAGTAGTTAAACATTGAGCTGTTGAACACACCCATGCCATACCACACCCCCTAGTAGTACATGCAAAGTAGATTTTGCTCCTGGTGTAAAATATGACGTCCAGACACTGGGGCGCTTGCTGCCCGGTGCAAATTTGCATGTTTAGTTTTATAAGTTTTCTTTGTCGTGTGCATCGTTATGACTAATTGTGTTACTAGATTTAGTTAATCTTATGTACAGTGTACTGGTATGAAGCATGTTGAATGAACCTAAGAAGGATATCCATAGACTCTAGCTAGACAGTCTGTGCAGATATATAACCATTAAGTACATTAGGATTTGTGCCTCCTTGTAGATTTGATAGTAATTTAAAGTACACATTTCGTTTTTAAGAGAAAGGAATTTAAACATTTAGATAACAGATACTGTACGCTGTCTCAAAAAATTGCATGCAAATAGAGCGCATGATAAAACATCCTGATCGAAATGCGTGACAGAGTGAGTGACTGCACAGTTGTGTTTTAATGTTATTGAATACATAATTTTATCTTATGTATTTGTACATGTAAACCTTTAAATACATGTTCGGGCTCTAATAATCTAAGCGCTCTGTGATGCTCCCTGGTGCATTGCAACTCAACTGAACTTATGCACTGCCCCCAATGTATGACGACCTAATTAGGGCTCTGAAAAGTCGTTCTTCGCCTCTTTGACTTTTTGATTTGTACAGTTATCAGTCAATGCATATTCATTACATGTTAGATGGTACCAAACGTTACTATGTTGTCTTGTCCTATTTAATCCCGGTACATATGTTATGATTAAGATTTCTCTTCGATTTCCTAATAGGGCGTTGCTGAAATACATACATGTTTGATAATTTAAATTTCCCGCCATTTCTGTGTTTAAATTTAGACGCACATGACTTCTGCTTCCAGTCAGATAGGCAGCTTGTACCACCTCATATATATAGTCTATACAGTGTATATGATGTGAATAATGTCGGTGTTGCATATTTTGTAACTTTACTAGATTTTTTATTTATGCTGTAATGTGTTAGAACTTAGAGTTCAGTAAGTACACGTTTTACATTTACCCCCTTCATCTACCATCAGCCAACAAACCGGGTGTTGGTAGGCCTGGCTGGGTGGACAAACGCTCTCTGAGCCTGGACTGCCGGCCACCACCACACCCGGCGTCTCTCCTGCGTCCCACTGATGGTGCTGCCACCTACAGTTACCAACGGCAACGACTGTACCCTGCCCTCCCAGGTCGCACCTTTGTCTGCGTGAAAAACTACAAACCGCAGGACGAGGCTGAACTAAAACTGAAAAAGGGACAATTTGTTGAAGGTTCCTACATCCATTGATTATCTTTTTGATTTTAAGTTATTAGAAGTTTGCTTCCGTTTTGATAAGTTTTGTATTAGTTTTTGGACTTTTAGGTGCTGCTTGAATTTATTGCTAGGCCCTATAAGCTGATCATCTGCCTTGCCTCAAGTACCTCAGATCATTTGCATTGCCTGTGATATTTTTATCATTGAAAAGATTCGATTGATGTTGATTAGGTCTAAGCACTTGCTATTTTGGCTTAATGGCCCCGTGCCTAAGTGCCTTGCCTGGTCATTTCACAGTTACCTATAGTCCCAAAATCATTTGACAAAAATGATGAAGTTGACTTGAGATTTCATGTGATTTTCCACCATCCCCACCCAATATGATTGATTTTGTAGACAAGTGTTTTCTTTGCTATGGTTGATTTCCCTGAGAGCCTAATGATGTATCATAGTGTTTTGAACTGGTTGTAACAACGTATCCCCTTGATTTCTATTCAGATTCCTGCAAGTGGCATGTGATTTTTCCTACCCATAAGGACAGTTTTACACTAGCAGTAGCATCAGTTGGAAGATTTTTCCCCATCTAATTGCCTAATCCCTTTTTGAACCTTTTCTATTTGTGTATGTAATATGTTCTCGCTTTAGTACAAATGAGAAACAAATGAGTTGGTCTACGAATCGCCCTCTCCATATTCGGAAATACACTTTTTCTTCTTTGAAAAAAATCTTGTCTACGGATTTCACTTTCTACAAGTTTTCTCTTTGTGATGTTTGGCATTTTTGTTATTTAAAATTTCTCGCCTCACTTTTTCAGCAAGGACAAAAAAATACTTTAAAAAAAATAAATATTAATAAAAATTCACTAGCTCACACCAATTTTTCAAAACCAAAATCCAATTTATTTTTTTTTGGTGTGGCCTAACGGTACCTAATCGGCATATGCGGTCACCTAGTGGATGTTTGCTTCAGTGCACTTGAGGAAACCCCTATTTTGAATGGGTTAATCATGTATGGGTTTTGACCCAGCACAAATCGTACATACCTCGGCCGGAGCCTAACCCTGCCCTTAGTCATATATTTCCCCTCAGACCCTATGATACCCTCAGCACTTTGTACGCTGGAAATAGGGAGAAATGAAAAAGTATATTGAGTATCTTAGAAAAGTGTCTCAAACTTTGTAACCCTGTGCCCGTATCATAGCTCTTTGCCTATTCACCTTGTTAGGTCGGACATAAACCGATAGTTTTCCCTCTCATAAAGTGCTCTATCCTACATGACATATTTCCACGCTGTTCTTTAGTCCCAATTCATTTTTTGCATTGTTGATCTTTTCTTTTATAGTCCTGATACCTGTTTTTGTTCATTTTTGACTGCAGGTTTCTGCATTCCTAAGTGGCAAACACTATCATTTGGTGCAGTGGTTGTTTTTAGACAACGCCATTGTACAATTTTGCTGTGCCTTGCCTGGTTTGGCAATTAATACTAACAATAGTGATGAAGTCACCGGCTCAGTCTTAGTATATCTCCTTGCCTTTGGTGGCACTATCTTATAGTGTTAAGTATTTCAAATCATGTATGTAATACTTTAATTGGCTTCATTGAATACATTTCATGACGTGGCTAATAAGTATAACTTTAGTTTTTAAACATTGGAAGCAAGAACGGTCCATGAAGCTGTTTCTTAAAAGAGGACATTTATACGTCATCGTTTTAGTAGTTTTAGCCATACGTCATGTGCTGATTCCAGGGTAATCCTTGCTGAGTGTGAACTTTACAGGGACATTATTAATTAGAGGCTGTTAATATTATTTCATAATTGATAGGTGGTGATATCATTTAACAGATCTATCCCTTTGTATTATTTATCCAATGTAGACAGCGTTTCTATGCTCGTCTTCCCTATTTGAAACTCCAATGTGCAGGTTGAATGATGATATTGTGCCTCCTTACTCTTGTCTATATTACACTGCATGGTGGGCGTGGCCAAGGCCTGTTGGGCGTGGTTAGCGCATTGTGGGTGTGGTCTGCAGGTGATTGACAGCTGTAATTGACATAATTTCAGTGATGAGTGTAGGAGAGAAGGGTTACTGGGAAGGCCGCGTTGGACCAAAGGAGGGCTGGTTCCCCAGTAACTGTGTCCAAGAAGTCCAGATGCGCCGCAAAGGTATTATGATGCACGAAGACTTGTAGGCCTGCGCTGCATAATATAGTCCCTGAGATGAACTAACCAACCTCAAGTTTGCTGTGTGTTGACTGAGAGGGGTAATTGTAAGTGCAGAAAAGCCCACTGTGACCAACGGAGCTGTAGCATTAATAATTCTCCCTCGATGCCAATGTGATTATTACATGCCTCATATATTACTAAGAGTTCACAAATTCAGGTCGAAAGAAAACTAAGGAATTAAAAAAACAAAACAAAACAAAACAAAAAAAAACACGGCATATTCTTATATGATCAGAATTTAAGAGGAATGGGTGTCTAATGCTTTATGAAATTCCAGGCAGTTTAAGAAATCTAGCTTTTCCTTATGGCGATGTCTTGCATGGGTATACATACAGAGAGCAGAGGTCTCTCAAAAGGCATGTAATAAATGACTAATACATACTCTTTTAGCCATAGGATCTCCCGCATTCACTGATTCTCTCCTTCCGTGTCTTGGGTGTTTTTGTCCCATGTCCTTAATAGATAAACCTCCCAGGAGTGTTACATGACAGTTTTTGTGAAAAGAAATAAAAAGAAAGCCATTTTTTTTACCCACAGCATTGCACGCTCATAGAACTAAGAACACATCTATCAAAAAATGCTCATGAATGAAAAGTGGGCTAGAATGTGTCCCGTCCAACCAGACACAATTAATTATCAGGTATCTGCTTTATTCATGTATTGCTGTATAGGTGCGAGGAAAAAGGACTTACTTTAGGTTCAACAGGTCCTATATCAATAGATCACATCTGCATGACTGAGATATAAATTTCTTTGCCAATAATAGACTTTAACCAGTTTTAGTTTGGCTCACCTGTCCTCCTACTACTAACACTCACTGATGTCTCTATCTGTACTTGCCATTGACTCATGTAAAAATTAAGCTGCAAGGCTTTCATATAGATTGAACAGTTTATTCACAGCGAGGGCTGATAACCAGTATAGGCATGATCCAAAGGAAGAAGTTTTGCCCAAATTTATATGCTGGTATATATGACAAAGAAACAATGAAAAAGAAGCTAATACGTACATGTACATTTGAATAAGGAAACAATTTTACATGATAATGACCACCCAAAAGTTAATATCTCAAATAATCTCGAAATTGCTATAGGAAGCATTATCATATCTCTAACATTATACGCATATTTGTAGTTAAAATAACTTGAGATCAGAAGTTAACATATATACATGTATGACATAAACATGTATCTGTAGAGTGATCTTTAGACCATAAGGCATGGCAGAATAAGAGGGCAATTAACAAGAGCCTTGCTAGTATGCCCTGTTCACTGTCATTAGTGTAATTACCTGATTAACCCTCATAAGACCTTCCTTTAACATGTCACTATCACCAGTAGGGCAACACAGTGTGTGCTGCTATCTTAGATTTAGTGTCTCAAATAATGTAGAGGATGGTGAAGATGCCTAACTATGTAGGTTAACAAGCTCTATGTTTGCATCTCAGGTATGGTAAATGATATACATATTTGTATACATCTTTATAAAGTTACTTGGGAAAGAGTTTTATATTAATGTAAGCCAATGTACATTTATTCCAATTTTCATGTCATAGTTCTTCATAGAGTGGTGTTTTTGTGAAAGGCCTTTTTTACAGGGTTTGAGGTGAAGCTGTACAATTAGTTTGATCCTGTCCTTCTCAGAATGATCTCATTGCCATCTACGATATCCAGAATAGAAATACAAATACAACAGTGATAGATGTAAATTATGTAGACATGTAATCCATATATATGTTTTGCCTGAGGTACCATTAATCACACGTGTACACAAACAGAAGATAGAAGTGGCCTACATTTTATATGGAGAGTTAAGTGTGATTGAAAGCTCTTCTACGTGATCAGAATACCTTAACATATGACATTTATGTGTTCTGACAACAAGAAACTGGCAGAATAGAAGGGATCCATGTGTATTGTTGTAGCATTGTATCCCTATCCATAGTGTAACTGAGTAGGTCGAATACCTATATAAATGGGGTGGAGTCAGAGTTCAAAAAGCGTAGGGCGTCTTACCTGGTAGCTTATGCTGTCTTAGTCTTGGTATATACCGATAGATAGGAATGATGTTACCCCCCCCCCCCATTCCTTTTCACTTTCATAGACACACATTGATGTCACAGTTAACATTGTGTCATTCAGGGAGCAGTTGGGGAGGTCCATTTCTTCATGTCTTTTCTCATGCACAATGGCGCCCTCTAGTGTCGGCTCTATGAACTATTCCAATACCGGGGCAGATTTTTGTTAATTTAGTACTGTTCTATAGTAAAAATACCCCCCTATAAGGTGCTCCCCAAACTCAAGGCAATGTCCCTCCCATGTATAAGACTCAGCAGCATTTTGTTTGGCGTATAAGACGCGCCTTATACGCGGGAGATTATGGTAGCTATTATCACTAAGCCTTACCAGAGCTATGCAACATTGAGAACCAGTGAGTAGACAGGGATTCAGGGCAGAGACATACCTCTTGACTATCACGGTGTGGAGGTGGAGATACCACTTGCCTATTTAACTGGTCCTGGTTAAAAACTTACACCCCAATATGATTCAATGTTGACATTTCTTTGTGTGTCTCCATTCAAACAATGTCAATTTTTAGTCTGTACATAACACTACAGGCTATAGCATTATGTGCCATGCGTTTTTTGTGTCCTTTTACTCTGTCCATAGCCCCAAATCACGGTACCATTTCAATGTACTTTTACTTTTGCATATTATGAGAAGTGGATTTCCCATAATATTTGCAGTGGTTAAAAAACTGCTAACATGCTTTGCATAACTCAGTTACAGACAGCTGTATGGAAACACATGTACCTTACACCTGAATACATTTACCACCTTTACGAGGGGAAAAAAGCTGACAAAATGAATTCAAACCAGATAATTGGAAATATATATACAAGATGCAGGACGTTGGGTGCTATGATAGATATTTACTTTAATTATTGCAGGTTCCAAGGGAGGTGGAGATGCAGATGCGGTCCTAATCCGTCGACAAACCCTGCAACAAATCGTCCAAAGTGAGGGGTGAGTTCAAAAAATTCTTTTCATTTATTTCTCTTTTTTTTTACTAACCTTCTCTGTAGTTGCTCCTGTCATTATAATCTACATCAGGTTCACCACAGCTTCCACTGCTACTTGATCATAGGGTTCAAATGTATTGACAAAAGTACAGTTCGGAGAATACTACCGGTAGATTGAGATCAATGGAAATGATTGATTGATTGATACATTTATTGCACAGGATCGCCCTTATAAGTGGCGTTCTTCAGCGTACATTTGGCCAAGAGACTGAAGATTTCTTATTAGTTTGCAATTCTAAATCCATTTCAGCAGTGTTGATCATGCTATATGCAGGGATGAAATTCTTCAGGGATTTCCCTGAATTCAGGGATTTAGTAGTTCCAAGGCCCTATTTATACATATAAAAACCAGGTTTTTGGGGTCGATATTGGACCATTTCAGGGATTTTCATGCTCTGTGACTTTCATCCCTGTATATGTAATTCGATAATAAGGTAATGAATAATCTTGATTTATCATACTAAATGTAAATACGATGATAATATCATAATAAGATGATAGATAATCTTCATATATATGTCATTTCATGCATAGGTATATTTGATGTGACCACACACAGTAGCTCTTGAAAGATGCAGGAAAGTTTAATTTTTTGAAGATGTATGAGCCAAATTTAGGGTCCTTGGGAAAATGTATGTTCCCCTCAAGACGGATCCAAAATAAGTACATTGGACGACGATAGAATGATAACTTACTTGGCCCATATTTTTCTGTTACCATTAGACATGACAAAATCAGCGAGAAATTCTCGCAACTACGTGTACACCCATGTCATATGATAGGATGGAAAGGTTGACTTTTAAGACTTTCGCTGTGGGTAGTATTTATATTGGTGAGACAGTTTGATTGTTAGCCATGTTGAATTGGCATCTGTCATGGCATACATTGTCACTCACAGTCATGCCTGGGAAACCACGTAAAATGGTCGGTCTCCACCCTCTCTGCCAACCTACCATTACCATGCTCAGTTATGGTGTTCAAAGGGACCAGGTCTTATTTCTCCTTGTCTCTGTGGTACCTCGTGGTCTCGTACAAGAATAAGGGAAAAGGAAGTGGGTCATTAATTAACCTTCTTTTTTTCTTTTGCACAGGTCGGAATTCATATCAATACAATTAGATTTGTTGAAAATGAAATTCAAATAACTGAATTCTTCACACTTAAACCATCATATAGGGAGAAGTAGTGTAGAAAGTAATACCACAGTCTATCCACTCCTTACAATAAGAACCTGAACCTGAATTCTCCCTGAAGGTGGGGAAACCTAGTTTACCAAGCAGTGGGTAAATACTAGTCTCTTTTGTGTAACAGTTAATGTGGATGGGGTGCGGGATGGGGAGGGGTAGGCGGGTCGAGGAACAGGACAAGTTATTTGAGATGGAAAAAGAACACATTTGTTTGCCATGACTCCCTTTGTTCCTGGTCGGCTCTGTGCATTGCATTCCAAACTGGTTTGATGGTGTGATCCAACAGGCGGAAGTATGATGAAAAATAGAGATAGGGTAAATGTAAGATAAAAATATAAAAGCGGTGAGTGGGGCAGTGAATAGGTGGGGGGGGGGGTACAGGTGAAATGAGAGATAGAAGAGATAACATGGTACTACAATATGCTGAAATTTTCCAAAGAAAGAGTGGAATACAGTCATCGGGAAGAAGAGAACAGTAAAGCATGGGCTTTAATGGGGGTGAATTTACTCTGTCGTCTTAGGATCATATTGTCCATTGTTACAGGAGGTATCATGATCCTAGAATCTAAGATGTGGCCAAGTGATACAGTAGAGCATAGGAATTCGCCCGTTCATACCTGCCGAGGTATATATTATATCCTCTTTAGGTGGGTGGATGAATGGAAAGTTTGGACTCTATTTCTTAAGATCTAGTATTGGTCCCTGGTTGAGGCTAGTTGAGATGAGAAATAGGTTTGCCCTAACAGCCACCATTGTACACGAGGCCCTACTTAGCTGTAAAGGGAACTGGCATCCATGAGAGATGGAGATGGTCTATGAGAAGAAACAAGAAAATAGAAATTGTGCATTGAACTCAGTAGAAAGAATTAATCAAATCATCAAATGGTTGAAGGGCGAGGGATGATTATCAAGTTACAGGTTTATGTTGGTGTATGGATTCATGTTGAACATGCCTAATAAAAGAATTATAGGATTGCCAGATAGTAGAATAAAGTGATATAGTGGATCCAAGGGTTCTGCTGGATGAAGGGTAGAATGGAAAGGTTTGGATTGTCAACAACAATTGAATATAAGGTGAAACCCGGTCATGACTACCTTCCCCATACTCCACACCTCCCCAACATCCCACCTCACCCTTACTTCTAGCACCCTCCTCCCACAAACCATCACCCTAGGACACCTACAAGGTCGTCTTCAAACAACAAGGGCATGGCAGACTGACAAACACCCTCGCATACCTACTCTTTCTAAACATAGATAATAAATTATTTCAATGTGAAAGGATAGATCAGTGAAAGAATAGTAAAGTATTTATGGTGGAATGTGCCAAATATGACGGTCTGTTGTGACCTATTCAGTTAAGAGAAAAGTGGCAAGGTGAATTTATTTTCATATGAAAAAGGCAGAGGAAGAACTGCGACGGATTAAAGTTAGCCCTCAGAATTAAGAGTTAGAATTCTAACACTAATATACGTTTTAGAATCATGACTGTATGCTACCTACAGTAATCGAGAATAAAGACACGGGACTAAAGCTGGTCTTGCAAGGCTTGAAGGTTAAAAGGGTAGTATGGATATAGATCCATTAAAACCATGATGGGCGTTGTATTGGATATCAAATCTGGACACATACTAAAGGGTATTAAGGGTTCACGGTGATAACAAGTATGTACTGCTCTTCGAATTGAGGCACACCAGAGAGCAATTCTTTCTAAAAGCAATACGTCTCATAGAACAGATGACTTGGCATAAAAGGCACTGGAGGAAGAATACAACAACTTTCGACGTAAATTATCTAAATTTGTCACTCATCAATCTGGAAGTAGATATGAAGGGCAGCTTCAAATGGTCAAATTAATTGTTCGGAAATCACAGCTGCTTCGTGACCATTGTCATTATAATGAAGTATTTGTGGTCCGCGTGACAAGAGAAAATCAATAAAATAATGCCAAATTATTGGTGATTTTAGCTCAATGGATGCAGCGTGTCATTTAAAAGGTTTTTTATTTGGAAATTGAATAAGGCACCTTCAGAAATCAATAAACTGGCATTTTGCCTGTATGCGTGATCCAATATGATTTTAGCATTAGTGAGTGAATAACGCTAATGGCTGTTGTAGACCCTATTCCATGGAGGCCAATCAGTAAATGAGGCGATCAATTTATGAGAGATGAAATTCATATTCAAAATGTAAGTGAATAACACAATAACGAGGGATGTCAGTGTCACGAGGCCAGTTTTATTATAGTCATTTAAAAAGGGTGGGCAATGGTGAAATGGTTAGTGTGTTGCTAGTGGTAGGTTTCCTATCACTGAAAACCCGCCGCTATTGGTAAGTCGTCATATATGACGAGTTTAGGGTCGTCAGGTCATTATGACTACCCTAAGTCATCATACTGACCACCTTGGATATACTCTTAGTTTGGATATGTGCCATAAGAGGCCCCCACTATGCATTTCCTTGATACAAATGATGTCCCTTGGGGTTATATTGAGCCTTATCTTAACATTGCTCTTGTTGTATAGTCTAATATGAAAAGGAGAATGTGAGAAATGTTTAATATAAATGTTCTTGTGAAAGATGGGAATTTCTAAGTATGAAGGGTAGAAATAACATGGATCATTCTGGTAATGACACCTCTCTTATGGATATTACTAGACTATGACCCCTTATTTGGGTGTGCCTAAGGTATAATACATGTAGATGGGTGTACTCACAATGTACTACATCATAATCTTTCAATGAACCCATGATAGTGGGTTTGGAATACCCACAATAAACTCTTAAATGGTAGATGAGGTTACGAGACATAATTAAAGAAATAATATTGGGAAAAAGTAAAAGAAAACACAATATATAATTTATATGAAATTTCGACACAAGACTATATAGCTATAAAGGACAGCCATAGTGACGACTTTAGTCAGTGACGACCTAAAGTCATCACCTATGACGACCCCCTGACGATCTAAAGCTGTAAGTTTTGGGTATTGTCAACCTGATGACCTAAAGTCGTCACTGTTGACGAGTTTTGGATCCCGTAGGTTTTCAGTGATGGTACCCCATTCTGCAACTATAGACTATATCCTCGGCATAATTTATATAATCCTTATTGCAATTCACTATAGTTTGGCAGTTAACACCCATTAATAAAGGTTTAATGAACACCATTAATATTAATATAACCAGCCTATAAGATTGGTACAGAGTTGGATCTCAGAGAAATCAAGAAGGGAAGATCTCTTTTTGATATACAAAAGAGAAATACTAGTATATGTAACTTGTTCATCATAAATCTAGGCGAATACACCCGATACGGACCGTTTGACATTGCCCCTCTCCATCTTTACACAAAAGGTGCTAGATATGTATACAATTTTCACAAAGCCAGATCATATCCAAGGAAATGTGGGTCGTCACAGACCAGTTCGTCTAAATATCCTCCATGGTGAAAATGAATATCTGGATGATATAGGCAAGAAATCTATTCAAAATTGATCGGAGGTTATTTCTTTTTGAATGTATCATAACTTCAATACCGACCACATGAGGAACATAATTGATGCAACCATAGGCTTACAATATATAATTTAGATGGAAGAAGGGATATAATCATGTTCTGCCATTATGTACCTCGCTATAAATGTACTTTTCGGTTTATGAGAGACAGATGTATACAATATCAGATGTATACAATATCTATCATTTATTTTAAATTTCAATAGAAAGTATTTTCATCAGATTTCAGACCCTGTAATTACCACTGACAGACAGCCACAGGGTGTTTTATGATGGAGAACAGGTCCCAGGTTTCTATGTCACATCTAACTGTGACAATCTGAGTAATAGTGTGATGGTTACCCTAGACAACCACCTTTACCTGTCCTTTCAGACTACCAACTTGTACTTGTCTACCCCCCCCCCCCCCCCACACACACCTTACCCCTCCCTGCCAGTTCCCCACACATCTGTATAACGTACGGCAGATATCTACTGAAATTTACTGAAAATAAGTGTCCCGATTTCAGCCATATGAAGGAAAACATGGCACGTTCGTCATAACCAAAAATGAATGCTTAGTTGATTAGGGATTAATGTGAAAGTTTTATATGAGTAGAATGTATTTTAGATGACAGCCCTCTAGGAGTGAGGTTAGTGGATCATTTGGGTCATGAGAGTTGTTTTTTTTTGGGTCAGGAGAGGAGTGGCTACATGAAAGTTCACTGCAGATACCGTCCCCATCCATCAGAATAGTTTCAGTATACCAAGATCGTCTGAATACACCCACATGTTGCATACAGAAAGGCCCATATAATGCACTTCTATATCTATATGTAGACATTACATAGTACTTGCCCTATAGCTGTACTATCAGCTGAAAGGCCCCTTTATTCATTCTCTTCACCCTACATAAGTGTACACAGCAAGACGTGGGGTGATGACTGGTCTTTATATTTTTGCCATGTATGCAATACCCCTTCCACACCCACTCACTCTGGTAAATGTATGAACATGTAGCACATGCATAGTGCCTGATAAAGCACTATTTATATATGCATATATCTAGCCATCGACAGAGCTTCAAACGGTGTTTCAGGTCTAGGTTCCATTCAAATTGGCCAAAGAACATGCTGAGGCCTTGTGGATTTGATATCTCAATTATGCCCACCCTCAAATCGTATCAATCCTCCGTTAATTCAGAGACCCAGGCGCTGGTAGAATGGTCTCAAGGGAATAGTCAAAGAGAGGTGCAGGTTTGCTAAGTGAATGGGATAAATTTATACAAAGATTCAGGGGATATTGGGCTGAGAATGTATTGAATCCAGTGTTATAGGAAATGACATTCTTGTCCATATTATAGGACATTTCAGGTAAAGGATAGATAGAGTGATGACTTTATACCCAGTCAGACAGGGTGGTGGGAGGAAGTTCCTTCATGCATTGACATGTCGGCCATGTTAGTTATCATGTCAGTCCCACCTGACATGCTCAGGGGGTACCTGTACATGTAGTACATAGAACCTAGTGTACTTGGGGGTGGAGATCCAAGGGATCAAACACATCAAAGCGGCCTTGTCCCCATGTTACCTGCATTCAGGTAACTGCTCACTGGGTGTGGTATAGATTTTCTAGTATAGCCGGTCTTCAACCAATATTGGTCGTCTAATTGATCATTCTTTTAGTTAGTGGTCATTTGCCCTGCTACCTTGAGTGCCATTTTTTGCTTGGCTATTTGATAATGGTTTCCTTTTGACAATTTAGAGAGAGAACCTTCTCTTTCACAAGTTATAGTCCAGGTTTGTGTGACCTCCCTACCAGTTCCGGCTCATTTGCACTTGGCCTGTATAATGAATCTTGTTCATGTATCCAGACTTACCGCTAGTTTAAACCTTCAACCTTGTCTTAGTGGAAGTGTCCTATTTTGCCGTATAAGAGTGTAATAAATAGTTACAAACATACATATGCTAAAGACCGAGAAGTATTTCCATACAGTAACCTTAAGATTAACAAGTAATTAAGATAATTTGGTACAGAAGAATGACACTAGAATTACCTTTATTGCAATTACGCTAATGGCATCAACTATTATACTGGTTTACATAACTGCTTACCGCGAACTCTAGCATAACTTCAATAACGTATGTGGTGAGGTTAGCGATTATTCGCTATTTTAATCAAACATTTCCCTGGTCTGTATGACTGTGTTAGAAACATCTGTATAGCAAATTAGCCAAGATAAGCGCCCTGCGCTCATTGATTTCAACCAGGCTATACCCCTGGTCCTTATGGGTGAGTGTCATCATTTGTATGGCCACTAATCAACATTGAAGCCCAAATAAATCAAGATGCTCAAAAGGAAAGAAACAGAGCATATAATGTATGTGATTAGTGGCTTATTAGAGAACCACCATCTCTATGATTAGCATCAATAAGAGGGGGCATAGAATATAATTATGCACCTGACGAGGTCGTCGTACATTGAGAGTAACCTCTATAGATAGATAGAGACCACAGGGTACCGTCACTAATAAATGAAAAGGTAAACAATAGCCTCAAACAATTGATGATGATTATGTCTTGGGTGTGGCAAATTAGAGACCACCCAAGGAAAGAGAAAAGAGTAAGAAAGGATGAGGGTAGGTGCTGCTAAAAAAAAGGGGGGGGGGCAGCAAGCATGGGACTGTTTTTGTCTTGAAAGTATTGCTCATGAATATTAAATTTTGTTGTTTTATGATGGAGTATACAGATTGACTATAAAGACCATGGCACGTTTGTGGTACAATCAATTACATGTTTTGTATGAGAACGCAAAAAGTCTTTTAAACACAAAACATTGATCATGGGTATTCTTGGTATCTGTTACGCCATGGTAAATACTGCGTGAAATTATGAGAGTTTTTTTTTTCTGAAGGTAAAAGGAAGTTCATTCATCGGTCACATACATAATGATAGTTATTCATGGAAAGTGGATTGTGTGGTAAAGTACCGATTAATGTTAGGGGCTAATTGTTGTGGGTGAGGTGGTCGCTGCAGGGGTGATGGGGGTCTATTTAACATGTTTAAATGCCGATCAGAGGGGAGGGAGTTCGACGGGAGGCGGGTAACATCAGCACACGCAGGGCACACGACCCCCCCCCCTCCCTGAAATCTGATTTTTTTTTTTTTTTTATGGCTGAGGTGTCAATAGCTAGTTGCGGTAGATAGGGACAATATAAAATGGGAGGTACATGATAATGGGAGGTAGCCTAAGTTTGTCAAAAATAAACCATGAAAGAAGTCGAATTGTATGAAGATATATTCATATATTGGTAAAGTAATATGTGTAGATCATGAATATCATAATAAAAAATTGAATGAATTTGCAATGTTTGCACAATTCAGGGATTACAAAATGTTGTCTAGAATGTACAGAGAGTTGACGCTTTGGGTCTCCAATGTTAAAGAATAGACATTGTATTTGGAAATCTTTTCTCCCGCCCTTTTGTGATTGTTTACCCAGGTGTTAACCACAACATGGCCATTAACTGGCTCTATGGTCTTACTTGGAGCTAGTTCCTGCCTGTGAATGGCAGTGCTTATGTTAGACTCCCAACAATGGAAACGAGTAGCCTTTCCGAGTTATCAGCGTTTCTACGCTTTCCTCTAGTGTGATAGTGGAAATATGATATTTTACGTAGCCAGACCTGTTAAGATGACAAGACCTTTCTTGCATGTTCCAAATACTGTCTACATTCAGCCAGTATATATATCATGTTAAATCAAAATCAAATCTAAGGCTAAAATAAGAAATACCTTAATGGCTACAAACATGGACCACGAATATTAAAAGGGCATTCGAGTTTCCACTATTTGAAATAGCTATGTTGGACAGAAGTGCTATCTACTCTCCATCGTGACGCCCTCCCTCTCACCCTCTCTCTCACATATTTTATTGTGTGGCCCTTTCCCAATCATGCACAGTCCCATACCTGTATCGTGTTAACCATAGGCTGTTATGTACACCAACTAAAGGCAAAAACTCAAATTGGAATTTAATGATGTGAAAAATGAGACTAGATTCTGATTGATGTAAGCCAGGTAGGATTTCTGGCACGTGGGAGGATGAGTGACATTGGGTGGCTAAAGGATGGGTTGAAATTAGGAATAAAAGAATGATAGCATGGTTTTAAATTAGGAGAGAGATATTGTGAAAGGTTGCGTTTGAAGCCAGATGCATTCTATAGATGCCTCATCTTCAGATCTATCATCAAAATGATTACCGTAAAACCTCGCGTATAAGATGCGTCCTCTACGCCAAACAAATGCCTGGTGCGTCTTATAGGATTTTTTCAAGTTGGGGGTGCGTCTTATACGAGGGGTAATTTTACTATAGAACAGTACTGAATTTTAAAAATTGGTACCTAAGAGGTGCGTCTTATACGCGAAAATGCCTCTGCTGAGTTTGGGGTGCGTCCTATACGCGCAGCGCGTCTTCTACGCGGGAGAATACGGTACTGATCAAAATTATGAAAAATGATTAAGTAACATAAGGATTGTTGTAAACTATCTGTAAATGATCATTAAAATCCCTACAAGAAGCCAAACCTTTTAGAGCACTCTGCGATCGTCTTCACCCTTTGAGGGGCTAGAAGGGCATTTAGGAGGAATCCTCACCCTCCACTACAGGAAACACCTGGTCATATACCTGTCCCACAGGTATAGATACGTAGGATTAATGGCCACCCCCTGTTTAATCCCCATCACCTGCCCTGTCATGCTCCATCCTTAGATGACCTAGAGAACCTGTCTAAGTAATACTATCTTACTCCTCCTCAAAGCTATCACAATGAGAAGGGGTAACCGTAGAACCAGGCTTGGCATGTGTAAAAAAAACAAGTTCTATTCTAAGGCAAGAGCATAAATTGTACATATCGGTCGCATAGAGATTGGTTGTGGTGAAATTGTAAAAGTCAAAGAATTTTTTTTATAATCGCAAGACTTGGAGCATAATCTCGGGTTATACAGGTAAAGCAGTATGTTTATGTGTGAATTTAATTGTCAGGGATATCAGTGCCATTCCATCATCTACTAGACTACGTGCTGTATTTTGATATATTGATTGACAATTATGACGATCCATAGGCATATGTGTCCTCCTCTCCCTACCCCCTGACACTCCCTCCCTCCTTCCATATCTAAGTACAGGAAAGGGGAAAGGACGCAAACAGAGCGGGAAGGGCTGTCCCAATAGGTCATGGAGAAGTCTCCAGTGGGTGTCGTGTGCACCTCCAGCCCTACCTTACTCAGGTAAAGAGGCCATGTGAGAAGGGAGGGGGTTGGGATCAGCCAGGTAAATTCATGTTAGCTCTGTGCTCAGACTGATCCCCAGGTAAGGCCTGAGCCAACTGCTAAACAACGTCTCATAGCTCTGTCATTCAAGCCCTGTACCACCTAAATGGGGGTTTCATTGAAGCCTTCTTGTAACACAGGAAAGGAGGCACCTAGGGAATCTGAACTACACCACTCCCCGAGTCACAGCAGCGATCCTTAAGCCCAGCCGATGGGCCTCATTAGGCCAACAACTAGAGTATAACTATAAATCAACCGCCGACCAGTGTAGGACAGGTCCCTAATTACACGATCCCCACATTGTACATGTACTTAAAACTAGTTTAGGTACTGATCTCTATAGTATTAGTTTTACTACGACTTAACTCTATTACAAGCAGGCATGTAGTCTACATTAGACTAAGCCCAATAGTGGAATGGGAATTTGCAGGAAGGGGGTGACATTCAGCTATAAAATGTATAGGGCAGGAAAGGGTAAGGCAGGCGGAAAGAGAGGCCCATTTAGAAATTTAAAGCTGGGGGAAATGGTCCATGGATATGGGTTCTTAGGTTCTGAAGCAGACTCGATGTGTATGTCAAATTTGGATTGATATTGTTCAGGAGATAAGGGACTTTAATCTCTTTATTGTATTAACTCTATTCTGAGGCAGTCTTTCGGCTCCATGCCATGGGTGGGAGGGAGGTGAGATGAGTTGATGTGGTTGGCCTCAGGCTAGCCAGTCTTGTCACATCTAACCTACCTATAAAGTGCACTATAGTCCATCCAGACCCTCCTATTGAAGCCATATTCATGCACTGATGGATTCCTCTGGAGCTGATATTGCGTTTTATAGTACAATCATATCTCATTATCTCATTTTCTTGCTTCACATTCCCAGGACATCTTACATTCTTTTAGTGTGGATATACATTGGTGATTGTCAGTGTAAATACGGCAGCTCTGACTGGACGTTTTCTAACCCTAGATATCACCCTAAACATTCTTATATAAAATAGTATGTACCGGTAGTTTGGGATGGGTTCTTTAAGGAGATATGCATGTGATATTCAATTTTGGTCATCTAGCCCTGTATAGATATTGCCTACAAGCAGCTACACACGGCCCACCCCCAATACACACACTACTCACACATGCACCCACCCACAGACCACTGTGACAGCCATCCAGCAGACCCACCAGCCAACCAGCCTGGTGCAGCCAGCAAAGCAGCAAGGTAGGCGGACCTCCCTCCTCCAGGTATTTTTAACCAGACCATGCCCCACTCAGCCATGCTCCGCCGTCACAGTGGTTGGAGGTAGGCAGCAGCGGCGGGACCATTGCAGGGGAGAGGAACAGCAGACAGGTACTGGAGAGAGGAGAGCTTAAGTTGGGACCACCAACACTCTACAGGAGATATACCAGCTGTACAAGGTGCCACACCTATATAGGGGCATCGTACCTTAACCATTCACTCTGCACACTGGAGGCTTAAAACCCACATTGGCCTCATCTGGCCTGCTTTGGAGGCTTATATCTAAAGTTGTGCAGTTAGTGATAGAACCTGGAGACGGGAGGAGGCAATACCAATAGAGCTGTCCTACCTCCATGGGGCGGCCGTGGAGGGTGAGCAGCAGGAGGAGGAGACGGTGACGGTGGGGAGTGGAGTGTAACCGGTCTGTGCAGGTGTAGGAAGCCCCCTCCCTTCCTGTGGCCCCTATAGCCTATATACCTCTGCTGTGTCGTATATGTACATATATACACACAGGAGTTGAGTTGAGTACTGTGTACCTGTGGAAGGTGGTGTGGGTGTGTTAAGGTGGCTGTGTTAAGGAATGTAGCACCCTGAGCCACCACCCATTTGACCTATCTGTCCTATGATTTACCCCACTCTCTTTCTCACCCGACGCTATTTTAAGGGCACATCTTATGAATAGGACATTTTTACCACCAGAGGCACGGTGGTCATCTGGAGTATGTATAGAGTATATGTTGCCATTAGTCCTGTATGAATAACGAACCTAAGCGAGTGGTATAGGATATCTCTAATGAGTTAGCTATTTGGATGATCAAGTTCAGAGGATGAGCCTTGGAATACTTCATAGTAATACCAATATGCTTACGGCTAAAGCCTAATGTTAACAGCACAAATCTGTGACTAACCTCAGGGATTACAAAAGGACTACACCATGGCCTACCCACAGAATCATTATCAACTTCAACAGCAGCAGCAGCAATATGCAACGCGACAAAGGATTATGTCGTCCCCAGGGGAGCATCAGTCACGAACCCTCCCCAGAGGAGGGGGACGTACAGGTACACACCATCCACCAGCTCTCAGGACTGCTGTCATGTCACCGGAAGCAGCTGCAAGGCGCGGTCGAGCACCTCTACCCCCTCACTGGGACTCGATGACAATGACCCGCTCACGAAGTGCGCAGAACATCCATGAACATGGAGGGCAACTGCATGTAGTCAATATTGCCTTCGATGATCCAAACCCTCATGGCAATACGACAATGTCAAGGGCTGAAGGACATAATGCTCGGTTAATGTCCTCAAATGATGGCAATTGGATATTCAAGGGAGAGAACACTAAGAGAGGTCGACAGATGCAACAACAGCAGAACAATAACACACTTGCAATGCGCAATATGGCAGTGAGTCAGCAAATGTCATCGGCACAGCCAAGTGGGATACTCAAGGTTCAACAGACACCTTCACCTGGTCATGGTGAGCACATTGCAAGGGCCACAGGTGGAATGAGCTCTGCAAATAGGTCAGCACCCCAGCGCTCACAGTCTCATGATGATGTCCTATCACGAGGCGGTGACAGAGTCCAAGTTCAGCGAGACTTCAGGTCATCACCCAGTCCAGGGTTGAGTGTCCAAGTTCCTGCTTACAATCGAAGCAGGAGCAATAGTTCAGTCTCCACCCCTCCTGTGTCTCCCCATATCCGAACAGCACCTGCAACACCCACCGGTCGCCCACCGCCCCATGGCTATGCAGGGCAAATCATCTATATGCAACAATCACCTGGCTCGCCTGGTTATGCCATATCGCCTCAGCAGCGATACATTAGAAAAGTAAGCCGGAGTCCATCGGAGGCCTCCCAACTCACAACGGCATCATCAAGTTCTTCTACCCCGCGTACGCCAAGTCACCAAGGAGCACTGCTAGCACAGGTGGTTCCAGCTCCAGGAAGTAGAACGGGAAGTCGAGCACCTAGTCGAAGCAATAGTGTGCCAGACTTGATCGAAGCTGCTGTCCTTGATGATGATGCATTCTTGGCCACTACACCCAGGAGCACTACCGGTGGAACCACAAACGAGAACGAATCGCCTCACTTAGATGCTGTTGTGCCACCTCCGCTTTCAAGTCCATCAGCCCGAAAGTATGCCATGGCTTCATCATCCGATGTCCTTGATTCGATGGTGGACCCTGGTGGATCAATTCGCGGGTCGATATACTCAGGAACATTTGTTCGGGTGAATGTGACAGACTTTAAACGAGGGGTCTCACAGGATGAGCAGAAGAGCAATGGTGGGTCGAACCTTAGGGAGATGAGGCGCACTTACCACAGCGAGCCCAGCCTGGCAGATGCTGTCGATGAGCAACAGGGTGGTACACAAGAACATCTGGAACATGCTCATAGACAGGAGGTTGTGTCCAGTGGCACTATCGCCAGGGCATACTCGCCTGGCAGGTGAGTTCTAGGTTCAATACAAATCATATATTATATAGAAAGAACTGAAGGATTTCATAACTGCGGGGCTTATACTCTTGATGAGCATACATCCTTAGCGGATATGAGTCGTTTATGAAATTCCCAGTCTCATCCGGATGTAGAATATCACATTCTCAATTTCCCCTTCTTGCTCTCATGCCACATATTGTGTGCAGTAAAGTGGGATTCTTTTGAATAGGAACATCCTTTGTGGTTCACTATCACTCAAACATCACATTCAGAAGAGTTGAATTTGAATAGTAAACTATGTCAGGGCATACCTATTTGAATAGTCACTGCTACTGAGGCCCCCTTACCCTAGAGTTCATCTGTATTTGAGCAGTGGCTATTCACAAGGTATATTGTAGTGAGTAAATAGTACAAGCATTAGTGAATGAAGTAAGAAGGAGTAAAATCAAAATAAAAGGACCTAAGTTCTTGGAATCATGCATACATGAGATCACTGTATACCCCCGTGGTTGTACAATATTTTCAGCTTCATGTACCCCATTGGTCATCTGCGTCCCTTACTTACTCATTCCTTAATAGTCCTTGCAGAAATGGTTTCCACCTACTACCCAGAGAGTATTTGGTGTAGATAGTATTAGTCTATACCCATTTAGTAACGGGTTCAGGTGGTACATTTAATTTAGCAGGCTTCTATGGCTGGTGAATAGACATTTCAAGGTGCCCGTCCAGCTATCTCACTAGCAGCCTGTGACAGCTATCTGTGACTTCACAGTCATTAAACAAGATAAAGCTAACACTCCTTTCCCACCCTCCATACCTGTAACTATACATACATGCACTTCTTAGCTTTCAATAGAACATCCACCCTACTTGTTCTCTAAGATGTAGCCTAGGTGTCCGGCAAACTGTGGAGAGTGAAGAGTTAGATTTCGAGAGCTATGTCTGACCATTTCTGTTGAGTGATGTCAAGATGCCCGACTTTGGAACATCTTTGGTTGGGCATGGAGATAGTTGTTCGGGATTGTGTCCATCTGTCTGACTTAACGGTTGAGGCAGGAAACAGTTAGTTGTGGAGATATACCATGCCTCTATGCATATCTTCAACTCACTAATACAATTTCCCAGGTCACATGTACTTAAGTCATCTTTAACCATGCAGCCCATGCTTCACATTTAATCATTATGATTAGGGAATCTAATAACTTCCATGACATAACCACCTTTTCATTCAAATCACGTCTTCTTTTTAATTATTGTCCTGTCAGGGCTACATTCCAGGGGTCATTACTTCACAGGGACCTCAATGATGCAGTGTTTGAAATGTCCACCATCTGAAATGGCCCCAGGGCTCATTTGAATAATAATTAGGTCAGCCAGACGCATTTTCATTAATCAGAATTGGGCCAAAGAAAGGCAGACTGTGTAGGTGACTCGTGAGGCATGTTCTACATCTTCTGGTTGCAGCTCCGTTTCATAACCAGTGTATAACGGGAAAGTTGGTTATGACTAAAATATTGAATGCCCCTAATGGAAAATGGGAGTGAGATGGAGGATTGGTGAGTCAATATCAACCATTTTTGATATCTTACTATCCTGACTTACGATTTTTGAGTTTACAAAACCATTACTGAATGTGCGAAAGAGGTTTGCTGTTACTCATAGTGTCAGAATGAGACATCATTTGGACAGAGGAATAATAATAATAAAAAAATGAAAGAGACCAAAATGAAGTCCCTCCAGATAGCCAAACAAAGTAAAGTGAGATGGGCGCAAAGAAACGTAAGCGGAATTTAAGGCAGGAACGGTTACATTCCCAGACTCCTTACTTGCCCTGGGGCAGCCCGATGTCCTGAGAAGGAAAAAAAGAATTCATAGCTGACGGTAGACAGACATATTGTACAGCCTCCTACCGCAGGTTCTAAGGCCCTTACATATACCTTGCCATCACCTACCTGTAGGGAATGTGTCCTCATTAGGACTAGTCCCATTAGGAGGTAGCCAGGCAGGTAAATACCTTCAAATACAGATAGGAAACTGGTGTCTGGATCTATGACTGTAAAGGGAAAACCTGGGGAACAGGTTCTCAGGCTGGTCTGCTACATTAGAAAGGGAAATACTAATGAAGGGAAAACAATATGTAAGTGAATGTAAAGAGATAGGTTACATCTTACTGCAATAGGGTGTTGTATGTAGCCTATTTGATTGTAGATCTCAGCAGCTAGTTCCAGCTAACTTGATTTTTCTTTTAAAGAAATGAGATGTCAAATTATTAAAGTTTTATATTTTTCACGTTTCTTACAAAGGTAGCTCCCAATATTTTGTTTCGCTTAAAAGTAGCACCCACTCTCTCTTAGACAGACATACCATTTCTCCAGAAGTATTTGTACCAGTAGGTTGTCTGCAGAAAGAAAATGTTCTCTCTTGGTGTTTGAGGGGTGATATATGATATTCCTGGTCAGGATGTTTTTTATATACCTGAGCTGACCACTGAAGGCATAAAAGGTAGACAATAACCCTATTGTTCACTTGTGAGTAAGGTGGTTTGGGGACAGTCGTCCTCTGTACTGCCATACCTCTGTCTCCATATATGCCTATGGTGTTTAGGGAGGGTCCATGCTAACATTTGAAAGGTGGGGTATTGAGTTCCTAGGTGAATGGAACGTGAAGGACACAGAGAATGGAATACAATTTATAGAATATATTTTTGAGTATCCACTTTGTCTAGCATGTGATATTTGAAGGGGAATAGTTTGGATAGAATGTTTGCTACAAATGTGATAGGGCCTAAAAAAAGAAGGTTTGTTTCCAGTTACCCGACCGACTCTAGCAAAACAGGGATGATCCTGGGAATTTTATTTTTATTTTGTGAATTTTTAACATTTTTTTGGCAATTTTCTGGCATTTTTCCCGTGATTTTCATATTTTCTAATCAGTTTTTCTCGGAGCTTATCAGGTCTTTATCTACTGGTATACAGTTCATAACATTCATTCATATCTTGTACATGAGCTTCACATTCCATGTGGTGTTTTTTTCAATACTCTACTGTAAAATCATAGAATCCAACATGTCTGCCCATACATTTCTATACAAAATCAAAAAAAAAATCCGATCTACCGACCCATTAGGCATGTAACTGGAAACACAACTCTTTTTTTTTTTTGGCCTAGATATGATTTCGGATGTTTAGATGGCTGGAGGAATGGCATTAAGTAGTGATAGAATGAATAGAGCATTGTCAAAACATGAGAAGGAGAGTGTTCAAATATCACCCTTAATATCCAAAGACCTTGTCCCATTTCACTGTATAGGTACGTTCAATTGAAGAGAGAAGTTCGCCTACGCCAATAGAAAGGTCTTAATTGAACTGGTGAGAAAAATATTGAAAAGGAGAGAAGAAAATACACAAAAATGTATATCAATCTCCACTGAAATATGTCAAAGTTCATTTATAAGTTCATTGCCTTTAAGTACTTGGAATAGTAGAGGGAAATGGGTAGGTGGGCATTTACTAAGTTGTCTCATGTATTGAAGTCAAATTATAAGGTTTCAAATGTATACAGCACAGGGGTTATACCAAACAATGTGTGTCCTGTTTAGGGATGAAGGGATTGCTAGCACTCCTTAGCTTAGGTTACATTACCCACCTTACCAGGTGAAACGAAATGTATCCCCCCGTGCATTAGGGTTAAGGGGTAAGTGAGAGGATCTAAGTCCACTGGAGCATGGCAGGGTTGGAAAGCGGCTGTATGTGACACCCATATCCATGGTCTGAATCCATGCCGTAGCCCACAGGGGTTGTAAGAAGGCACAGATAACCAGTGAAGGTTGTCCTTATGTTCAGTCATACATGGTACATTTATTACCACAGGACAGGAGGCCCCGACACTCTGCTACCACAGGTGCCCTGAGTGAGGTGAGGGGGTGGGTTAGGGTGGATGTAGGGAGGTGGATGGGTCTGGGTAGGGCATCTATCCATCACTATGACATATACAAGAGACCACTTACCTCAGGGGGTTAGCAGGGCAGAGTTATCAGAGTTTTGGGGCTATTGCATCTGCATATTCAAAGTGGCAATGATGTAGATAGCCTACACATGTCACGGTGTATTTTGTGCCCTCTATACCTAGCATATATACCAGAGCCACTAAAGGAAGTGGGCTATACAACCTAAGGGAGTGGGGGTAAGAGAAATGTTTGGCAGTTTTCTGTCAGACATGGAAGAACTGACACGTTGATATAAATTTAAGTGCAAAGTTATTTGTAAATCGCACATCACAATCCACCCTCACAGGTTATCGTTGTGATTCTTGTTGGAACAACAGCCAAGTTACCATGAAAAGCACTGTTGGTACTAAATGGCATATAATATAATCATATTCCAGGCATGTACCCCATGCCAAACCCCACCTATGTACCTGCCACTGACTGATCCCCTCCCTCCCTCCCATCTCCCCGCCCTCAAAGCCAACCACACCAGCCAACATACCTAACTCACAGTCACGCACTTCTCCCCGCGAGCAAAATAACAATGAGTTTTATACAGAAGTAAAATAACAATCACCACACGCCTTTGCCCAGAGGCTAGTGTTCTGCACTTTAAAAATGATACAGAAAAATGGAAATAAATGATAGAATGGGAATGAGTCCCTAGAGTCTTTGAAAGGCATTCCTCTACAAGTGGTTTCCCGTTAATCAGATATAGTTAATAAGGTTGTTTGCTGTTCTGTAGTTCAGAGGGGTAATGCCATGAATTATATAAGCTAGTATGTGGTAATGCCTCCTATGGCTAAGCCCTATAGTGTATACACTATAGGATCCACTCTCCTTTTAAACCCTTATCCCACGCACTATTTCCTCTTGACCCCAAACATATCCTTCTCTTTTAAAGCAAGTAAAATAAAAAGCTATACCCCTTTGATGTGGTCTACCTTAGGATAGTCTCATTGGCAAAACCAAAACTAGCGACAAAATATGCACTTTCATCTTCAACTCACCAAAAGAGTGACTAGCATCTAAAGCCCACTAGCCATTGATATCCCTATGTTGACCCATCATTTAGGAGCCTGTCTCAGTGTGGTTATTGTGGCCTAAAATTAGCACCATTTACCAGTACAATTTGCTACATTAATGTCTCTACTGGGTTCAGTGCTTACAAGTCCTGGCATGCCAGGAGACCACATTGCATGGTGCAGATTGTACATTTATTGTCGTAATCATGCTGGGAATGTCGTAAAAGATACCTTTATGGGTATACTTCACTGGTGCATTAGGTCGTGACCCCTGTATTTTGTTTATAGCATTGTTATGTGAGGCTTCTGTGTCACCTTGGTGTTGGTGAGATATGCCAAGTTATTCTGTAATGCATTCCCTATGAAACCCTTAATTTACAAAGTCTTATGTTGATACAGTGCCAATGATATGGGCTTAGCCTTGTTTCCTAGGCAAACCCCGTCAGTAATATTCATTGGAACTACAGGGAACTAGATAATGTATAAACCAACTATCCCACAGGGTGTAGTAATAGTGATAAGTACATAGCATGTTTTCAATCCACGATCCAATACTTAGTCCAAGATAAGTCTCAGTATACAGATCTGCAATAAAGGAAATATTAGTTTTAGCCCATTGTGTAATGTTAAGTAATATTTGTAGCAACAGTGTATCATGTATTGCTGGTACTCCATCCAAACATGTATTGTAAAAACATGAATACTAGGTACAAAACACCATTGCAAGATTGACCACACTGCAAGAATGTCCAGAGAGTTTCAAACATGTAATTGTCTAATACATGAGGAAATTGAGCAATTTCAGGATATTGTTTCTAAAATCCTCATGTACTCAGTGGTATACCACTAGTGTCTATATATAATAAGTATACTATGCAGGTGTGGGAGTATTGTGGCCATAGCCCTCCACACAAACCTTCAGACCCAACACCTCTAACACAGTCCACTATTTACAACGCAATCGTATAGATCTACCTGCAGTCTTCAAAAAGCATTGCTATTCAGTAAGGTGTTTGAGGGTGTGAAGTTCAGCCACCCCCAGTAGGAATATACTACCCCTGTACTTAGCTTTGGGGCCCGTAGTGAAAATAGCATGTTGCCATAAACATTACTCTTCGTCCAGGGGTATCTGACTTGGTGTAGAAAACGTAGTTTGCAGAAAAAAGTCGTCTGCAAACTATTGCAAACCGTTGGTTTATAAGAGTGAGAAAAGTGTCAAAAACGGTATGACATATCTGTAATTAGCTTATTCGGGAACTGTCGCCTACGTAATCCATAAAGGCTGATTTTTTCTGTAAAATTTATGTAGGGCATTAGGACAAAATTCTAGAATGTTCCTTACTTTTAGCGTTATTTTGTATACCGGGTTCATTCAGTTTGAAGTCAGTCCTATACTATATTGTAGTATACATTATCTGGTAGAATACCTTCTGGCCCCACCAAGTGCTGTTCCTTATGTAACCTTTTGGTCTGCCTATGGCTATGGCTTAGTGTTATGGTGTGAAGGAGCTAGGACTAGGTCTCTTGTTGATGAAAGAATCCACACAAAAAAAAGAACTCTCTTTGAATCCATGGTTTTCTGCCTATTTAACGTTAATTGCAATCCTGACACTTTTCTCTCCAAACATAGTTGCGATACATCTTTCCCCCTAACCCGAACACTTTGAGAACAGATAATCTTCACCGCTAATACAAAGACCTATCAGCTCAGAAATCATCATTTTCATGTCCAAAGTGAAAAAAGTGCCGTTCAAGATATTGTCGAAAAAAAGTTACTGTTTTACATAGATGGACTGTTTGTTAACTAGTACTTTGATATCATCAAACAATTTACCGTCCTGGAGGACTTATTGTCGAAAAGTTATCTAATTTATCTGTTCCTGAAGATTCCTCTACATTATTATCCAGTGACTCATCAGTGACATCCCTGGGACCTCACATACTTCTCACACCTCCATTAACAAAGTTACCTTTCTGATACCCGTCACTGTATGTATTATCCTCCCTGCTCTGCTCCATTCACATACCAGGTGTGGTGTGCCGTAAGGAGTGTGTGAGTGTCAGTAATCCCTAAGTCATGTATGTGGGGCATGGCTTGTATACATACTATAAGAAGCAGATTAACACAGGTAAACCAGGATATGGCTTTTTATACTGAAGGAACTTTAGTAGGTCATGTCTCAAGTTCTAAACACGATTTACATGTATAGTGCTACACTTCCAGGATGGGGAGAATTGAGTGACAAAGGGAAAGTACGATTTAAAGGCAGAAGATGGTGCAGCATTACCTGTGTAATGGAGGTTTAAGTTTATTACAGCCTCTACACCGGGTATAGTTAGTATAATACTCCTGTGTGTCATACAAATTGGTGCCTGTGATTGAATTGCTATTGAATGAAGGAGAATATATATACTATTCCTTTTAAGTTATTTCATGACATTGATTCGAAGGAAAATAGGTTATAGCCTTCTGGGGAAAGCCTGGTGGGTCTTCTAAGGCCATTCTGTCTCTTTTTGGAGAATCCATTACAAGCAGAAACCAGGACGAAAGTGGCCCTTGCTTTCTTTTCATGCCGGGACTGGTCACATGCATTTGACATTATCTTAAAGTGTTCTTATCCATCCTTTAATCAGTACATTGTGTGCCAGTATGATGGATAATGCCTTAGGCACAGGTTTATCGTATAAATCAACAATAAAGAAAAGCAATCAATTTCACCCTATACCACACCTGCCCGGCCGTTGGTACCTGGGGGCTATGTCATCACTATGTATATATCTAAAGGAGTGAAAGGGTCAACTGGAGCCCCATATCAAAGGCAGGGACTGTGCAGGAAGCTTAAATAAAGCATGTATTTTTAATAAGTACACCAAGGCCCCTGATTAAAAGCCTTTTTTCATGAGGGGGGGTATTTTTTTTATAAACTACACAGAAAATATATATTTGAAAAAAGTGATCAGTAGTGACCACTTTAGGGTGATCAATATGACGAGGACTGTAGGGAGCACCCTTGTCATCTTTGGATGATCATATGTGATCACTTTAGGTCATCAAATTGATGAGTTTTTTTTCATATTTTTGAGCAAAACACAGTCATCAAAATGATGACATGGGTGATCACTTTGATTACTTTTCCTTTTCTTTTACTGCTATTTGGCTTAAACAATAGAGTTAATTAACTCGGAAGAGAGTTATAAGAGTCGGGTAAAAAATTGATGGATTCAGTGCCTCTGAATGGTAGCTTAAGACAGAGAAAAAAATAAGACGCTTTTAGGCCTATGTTAAATCCCATAGGTGGTGCAAATAACCAAACATTCCCGGCCTTTTGGTATGGAGTGGTGCGGATAATTGATGAATGTTGATGAATTTGCTGTAATTCGATCCGTCCAAGCGTCTCTATTGTCGTAAAAATGGTCTTTATTATTTTTTTTTTCAATTATTCTCTGTTATTATATAGAAATATGATACAGAAGGGCAAAAGCATATAATTTGAATCGATATGTTTGATTAAAAATGCGTCTTTTAACAAAAAAAAATTCTTTTTGTAAAATCAATTCTACATGTTCACATGTTCAATGTTGTCCATTTATTCAATTATCAATACTGCAGTATAGCTTTAAATCAATACATGTTCTTGGGCATTAATCATATAATTAGCGCGGCGACTAGTGAGTACTACTCGTGAGATGAGTAGACTAGTGTATGGTTCACAGTCGCCACGGTGTAAGGGATAGGGAGGCCTTGCAATCTATTTTTGTTTGTGGCTCCTCTGCTATGGACTATTCCTGCTCACTATTCTAATGTAATAACAACAGTGTGTGTACTTTACTTATCAGTGAAGGAATTTTCAGAATATATCTCATACTTTTGATTTTATTCGCAGATAAGACATTTCATCATTTGAAGCCCTATGGCAGATTAGCATAAGAGCATTTTAAGATTCAGAAATGCATCCCTGTAGCCTTTGTTTTAGAATTGTTCGTTTTGAAACTACTATATATATGTAGTACAGGTTTTATCTCAGTGGGTTGTGGTACAATTGGATCATATTTTCTGTATTTGAACAAAGTATTCACTGTCAAAGATCTCTATGGAGAAATTAGTGCTAAAGTGTGTGTTGCCATAAGTGCATTTTTGTAAATCAGAGGAGGTTGGAGTGTAAGGCCACCTTGTGGAACTGATACATTCTTTTCTGTGTAAAATTTTTAGTTTACATTCTAATAATGCTATCTCAGAATATGTATCTACTATAGGTGATGAAAGATTAATTTGATTACTCCTTTCATTATATAAGCGATTTTGTGGAACACTGAAAGCATGTATGTACACCGAGTTACTTACACTGTGCTCCCCCTCTATAGAGAGGTGGAGTGATCTGGCCGGTTTGCTGACCACTGGCCCGTGACAAGGTACAGACTATTACAAGTGATTGGCAGTTGGGTGTGTGTGTAGGGGGGTGGGCAGGCAGAGCAGGCTCCTGGCAATCTGAGACAGTGTACACTCATAATGACACACCTGTTGACTATGGCATTGAACATTGAATAAGACAGGTCCCTGTGGCAGCTGAGTGAGGTGCATGCAGAATGGACAGTCTACAGACTATTAGTACTTAGCTGCAGTGGCTAGTTCAGGTTGAATTTGTGCTATATACTACCAAAAGCCCAGATGATAGTATGCCCTATCTGTCTCACCAACTGAAACTAGACACAAGATTACAAGTCGCCGCGCCATGTCTCACAGGACTATTCTCTACTATTGTATTAAAATCTACAACACTATGGTTTTATTATAACATAATTGGATAGTACTACATTAGGGGCCCTGGTGGCAGAATCAAAATGATGACCTTCGGTCATCGATTATGAAAGATCACCTAAACTCATCTGCATTGATCACTTTTCTACTAGTCTATATTTTCTGTGTAGAGTATTTAAGGTTTGCGTACACATACCGGGTATATGTATATGTATAAAGGTTTCCTGAGGCGGTCTTCCCTGTATAGCGGGCTTAGGTAGTCATTGTCCTTTGATGTCTGTCCCTTGATGGCCTCTCAACTGGGCCGGTCAGCAATTTAGCCATCCTTGATGTCTTCTCAATGTGATCAGTCTGACTGAGGACTTTGATTTACCCAGTTAACTCGGATAGATTTCGTAATATGTAGTGGGTCTAATAATGCATCCAAAAGAAGGAGAATAGGACTTTTATTGATTGTCAAAAATACCCTGTATGAATGTCAGAGCAGCAAAACAACACAAATACGATAGTGGTAAAGACCAAATAAACATTGCATATGACATTTTTTCTGCACCTCTAGGAGCAGAAGAATCCACAAGGAAGTAGAATAAATTCACGTTATAGAGGATCAGTTCCATGGAGTATCAGTGTGTTTCTTGAGGCATTAAGCCATCCTCAATCCTGCATAAGCTATACAAATTAGCTCTATATGTAAGCGAAGGGCTGTACACATGTACCACATCCTGAATGGTACATACAGACCCCGCCTAATAATATTTGTATGTGAATAGGGTGATCTGGGCCTAATTAAACCTGTGCTAAGTGAGGCCATGTGGCGATCTCAGCTTAATGCTACTTGAGATCTGACTCTATTACATTGTACATGTAAGAGCTTGAGTCACATCTATTCACCAATAAGCAATTGCCTTGGTTTTAAGATTCTGTAAATGTAAGGAGGATGTCGGGAGTTAATGATTGCTTGAGATAATCATATCATAGATCATGAAAATATCTTGTTCTCTGAAGTATATAATCTCTCACGTGCAGCTCCTTACTGACCTCCATTTAAGGAGTATGATGATAGTATTTATCTGAAGAAAACCTTGGTTAGTTGAGTCTAGAATATGTGATAGTGTTTGTCTGCAGTAGCCTATTTACCCCAGTAATGTGTATAATAAGGGGCTTTTGGTACATGCATGTAGTAAACCAGGTGAGAGGAGCAACAAGAGAGGGGAGCTGTAGGTGTACATACCTCCTGGTTTACACACCTGTGGAGCTGAAGACCTCAGGAGATGTGTGTCCGCCTCACCTGTGACCCACCTTTACCAGAGCCCTGGTGCGTGCTATACATGTGTGGGTGCATGTTTGGGTACATTATAGCTAGCCTACATAGACATAACGTCTAGGCCAAGAGAAATTATGGTTTTAGGTTGTTCAACCCTATCATGTTGCTCTGCCATCTCAAGATGCAAACGACCCAAATCCTTACCAATATTTCTAAAATAACATTTCTCCTGTCTCCCTACACATACATAATACCGTATTCTCCCGCGTAGAAGACGCGCTGCGCGTATAGGACGCCCCCCAAACTCAGCAGAGGCATTTTCGCGTATAAGACGCACCTCTAAGGTACCAATTTTGTAAATCCAGTACTGTTCTATAGTAAAATTACCCCTCGTATAAGACGCCCCCCCCCCAACTTGAGAGAAAGCTATAAGACTCCCCAGCATTTTGTTTGGCGTAGAGGACGCGTCTTATACGCGGGAGTTTACGGTAACCTTGTCCAAATACATAGCCCCCCTTAGGACATGCCTGGCATAAAACTGCAGAAACAAATGTCTAGGTATGTATAGTCCCAGTGTTCACTACACCGGACAACGATACTTGTAGAAGGAAGAAAAGGGTCATAAAGTACAATACCGTTTTTCTTTTCTTTTCATTGTGCACGTTTTAAGATGTCAAAGGAGAACAATAGTACAGGGTACTATAATGTAATGGATTGGGGAAATACAGTAGGAAATGATGTCTATCCAACATCATACTCACTCAAAGACTGTCAGTTGTTCTGAGGATAATAAATCAGACCTGACATAGGACCCTCCCCCGCCCTCTCCTTGTCATAATCACACACATACATGTATGATGTGATGTGATGGAGGGGACAGTTGCAGCAGGACATTGTTGTGGTGACCTCCTGACGGAAATACAGTCTAGTCACACCGCCTATATATATACCGACATAGATAAACCACATTGTAAAGTGTGCATTAGAAATAATCCCTCGTTTGAGGAAGGCTTAATATGGGGATTTTTTTTTTTTTTTTTTTTTTTGGAGGGGGGGGATTATGTATATTGCATTGCTGTAACGAGGCAGATTGTATTCTTTTTTTTTCTTGTCCTTACCCAATAGATATAATTTTCAAGTAATAAATTATATGCTTTCGGTTTCCCCCCTCCAGTGACAATTCACATGATAGACTACATGGGGAGAATGCCTTTGAAATTTATGATTACGTGATTGATTGGTCTATAAAACTATTCAAAAAAGTTATATGACATATATACATTATACTATTTTCTGCCACCTTTAAACATATATTATTACATGCCATCGTTGACTAACTGAAATATTTTAAATGCTGGGGGTTGAATACAAATGTATAACTTCAAGTTAAGGATCCAAGGACATGTCATGACTTGTAATTGAATGATGGCTCATTACAACAGAGAAGACCTACCCTGTGGGGAATGGCTGTCCCCACGCCTGGTCCCCATCCCACTCATTCATCCCCCTATACCTGTAATGACTGCTGGTAGCAGTATTGGCTGCCTCAGTGGTCACAGGGGTTGTGGAGATGCTTGGTTAGAGATTACTGTAGCTGTGAGGGGAGGATGTGGTGAGTGGGTGTGGGAGTGGGTGAGATGTTTTACACATAGAGTTACAGGTATTGTGTGTAAGGTGGTGTAAGGGTTGGGTTCAGGATGGTACACATAGATATGTACAGCTACTCAGTGTGTGTATGTGTAATCCCTACACCCTCTCACTCCCACATATGCACAGACTCCTTTATCTCACAGTCTGTCACACATATCACTCACATAGTCACACAGGAGGAGGAGGATATACACATATAGTGCTCTCGTGGAATTGTCGGTAGAATAGAGGATACACCAACTAAACTGAAATTGGCCTTGATGGGAATACGACATACATGATAAAGCCGGGAGAAAATGGGATTTAACTGTGAAAAATAGTACCGGTACATTAGTCAACTGGGTGGATAACTACTGTGATAAAAGTTGTACAAAACACAACGCCAGATTCAGAGATATACGAAGGAGATAGTTTAGAAGATCAAATATAAATATAGCAAATTAAGGTCATAGGTGGTTTGGTTCACATTGGGATGCACAGACACACACCAGTATGACTTCTTTAATTAACTACCCTGTCTTTGCTGTTAAAAGTAGTCAGCCAATAACTGATCTGATATCATAAAATGTCAGCGGCGACAAAGGAGGGAAGTAATTGCAGACACCAAGGCATTCTTCCCTCTGTGTTTGAGCCCCCCATGCACACTGATAGGTGCCTGTTAGCCCCTTGATCATCCACCCAGAGTATCTGTGAGGCATAGATATTATAGACCAAGGGACCACGGCACATAGATAAAAGGAAAAGGGGGAGAAAGAATGGATTCCTTCATGAGTAATTAGACACAACAGCAGCATATGCTGTGAGTCTAGGACTGTTGGCTGTCTGCTTGCCCTGAGCAGGAGTAGGCTTGATAATACCTAGCCGTAGGGGTTTTCCATGGAGTGGGTATGTACTCCCCTCTTAGCCCTAAGGATGCACAACCTGGAGGCTGTACTGGTTAGCCTTCACATGCAGGAGGACTAGGTGTGCTGCATATCAGTTAGCTGTACATCGCCTCCAGTGACTTTTCTCTTGTTTCTTCATTTTTGCCACCCCTGGGAATTTACAGACTTGACCCTGTTAGGGACCTGAGTGTAGCTCTGGAGACTGGAAGATGCATTGGGGGCTGGGAATCAGGTGCCTTGTTAGCTATTATCAGTGCATCTTGGCCAGTGGTGGTGTTGGGGACTAGGTGAGTGAGTGGGGAGGTATGCATACATACATGTGTGTTGTGAGGTGGTATGTCTGGTACAGATAGAAAGGAGAGTATAGGTTGAGGAGGTAGACAGGTAGGAGAGTGACACTACTCCTGTCCTTGTGAATCCCATCCTCCAGGTGGGTACTCCTGTATACCTTAGGCACACCTGATACCAACAGAATCACTCTGCATAGTTATTATACAGCCAGCCTTCTCACTGAATTCTCAAGTTAAGGCCTAAACAAAAGCCAGGTGATAGGATATCTATGCTGGAGCACATCACCATTTGAAGCTATCACCAGTGATCACCATAGACCACTACTGAAAGATGCCACCCCCTATTTCCACTCCACTGGATGTACTTGTATACGTACCTATAGGTTTCCATGCACTTGGCATTAAACTTTGGGTTACATTATTGGTGATATTTCATCGTTTTCACGTGCTGCCATGTCAAGGGCTAGACTCTAGGATTGGATACCAAAGTGCAGAAACCAAATTGGAAACAGTACCAAGGATCACATGATTTATATACCAGATAGTGTTTCCAATGACACGAGTCATGTGCTGTGCAAGTAGGCCAATTGTAACTGTATAGCTGGAACTGGGTTTAGATCTGAATGGTCAAATGTAATGTCTTGAAACGATCTTTGGTTTCAAGCCTTTATCTTTTGGCACATGTATAATCATGGAAGGCACCAATCTGAAGCTTCAGCCAATATCATTCTCAGGTGTGAACCTTGGGCACATTATCATTGACAGGTCAAGAGGGCTATTGGCCTACTGGAGATAATAATGACAGAGTTGTAACTGTCAGCACAACTACTACTGTCAACCCAATCTGTATAACTCCACCCAATTGCCATAGGTCCTGCTATTGTAGGATTATACCTGGGATAGCCATTGCCATAATTGAACACGCTTTTGCATTGGAGGGTGGAACCTTGTTAAGTTGTTACATGTGTGCTTCCCCCACAATACTCATATTTCAAGTGTCAAGGCTGTGTTGTAGCTCACTCCAGGAACTAGGAGTTCTGAGTAGAGGTTCAGTTTTCAATGAGTTTATCGGGTATGAGATGGCTACAGGAGCTATGCCTGATATGGATGTTACAACTTACACTGCTTTTGTCTGACTACGTTTTCGTTGGATATACCATTGGATATACCCTTGATGCTCATACTGTTGCTATGCATGTGAAACCTTTCAAAGAACTGTGATAACTCTGGCCATTCATCCCAAATGTCTTGGTGAAGACATGTGCTTACTCAATATCCAACTGACTCGTTGATCGATGATACTATGACTGTGTCGCACATATCACTACTGTTGCACCTGCTTGTGTCGCACCATGCTGAAGTGGTCACTCCGTTCTCGTTACAGGGAGAATGCCCCTCGTACGGTGGTCCTCGCGAAGGGTGGGTCCGGCTTCGGCTTCGTCCTCCGGGGAGCCAAAGGTGAGTACTTTATGAAATTTCAACTTCAATATATGTTCTTGGATATGGCAAGCAAAAGAAAAGGTGTGTTTCAGGTATCCAGACTCCATGGGTAGGCCTAATATAGCAGGGTAGAATCATTTTTCTTGAAACTTAATTTAGGGATTTTTCTATTCAATTGAAATGAATAAAATAAAAACAGTTCCAGCGAAACACACATTTCTTTTGCCCATATTCAAGAAAAAGAGTACATGTTACTACCAATTTTATATCAACAGCTACCAGCATCAAATCCAATCGGTCTTGAGATCTGGGAAAACTTTATCTCGAGAATTACATTTGTGGTTTTCAATAGAGAAATTGAAATGAATTTCACTTATTGCACTTGAGGAATAATAATGTTAGCTGATAATGAATGACATTTGGCATATTAACTCAATTTCTAACTAATAAGTAAAGAAAGTCATGTTCTGTTGGTCACATAATTGGTACATTTATTCCCATGGTCACGACTGAAGCACACACACACTAAGTGAGGAATCACATGTATATGCTCACCCTTGTGTCAAAATTACTTATCTCAGGCATTCATAGTATGCGGAGTTACACTATGACAGGACTATTGTGCTGTTATATAGTATAACAGTGATCATAAAATATATAATAATAGTGCATGCACTGGTGGACACGTCCACAAACTGTAGAGGTGGTCTAAAAGTAACACCTTTGAGACATTCCATCACTGACACCCTGAGTCACCAAACTCTACCATTTGGTCACTTTTGGGGAACAGCAATAGAAACTGGGCTTGGTCACGTTCGGAAATCCTGGTCCCAGGAGTACGATCCTACTCTGTGAATGGTGGAGATTTGACAAAAAGTAGTGGGGATTACGCTCTGTATAATAGTACTACTCTGTAGGACAAGGGTATAGCGTGAGGGGGATAGCTTTCCCATGCTATTGTATGTGAGTATTATATAACCCACCAGGGCATTAAGCTGAGGTTCTTTTTAAAGGAGAAAGCCAGGTTTTATAACTATCAATCACCTTGGTCTTGTGTACATCGACGTATTAATGATTGAATTAACTACATTAGGAAACAACCATGTTCAGTACAACAGACGGATGTTCTGCTGGTGTCAATCATAATTTGTATAATTTTGTGAAATCATATATTTTCATTTGTGATAAAGACTAAATACTCTTTTGCAAGCTGAGTCCAAAAACATAGACTTGATATCCGTCCAGGTTGAATATCCCCTCATATTTTCGGTTTCCTATCCTAAATTTCGTTTACTCGATATCAACCCACTGCGTGTCTAAGTGTGAAACAGGATTGGGCGATAGAAAAACGGAAGAGAACTTTTGGTAAATGACGGTAGAATATGTGTATGTTTCAGACATTCTATAAACTAAGTTACAAGTTCACATCTGTACATAATATGCACCCACCACCCCGGACC
Source organism: Acholoe squamosa (assembly GCA_949317995.1). Lineage (NCBI taxonomy): Eukaryota > Metazoa > Annelida > Polychaeta > Phyllodocida > Polynoidae > Acholoe > Acholoe squamosa. The sequence goes on along the minus strand of OX439037.1, from coordinate 33,145,368 downwards.
TTATACCTACATGCACCGTGTCCTATCCTGAAACATGCACTCCTTGTGCTCCTAAATTGTGGACGTCCCTCGTATAATAGACATACCCTCACGCAAGGCTTCTGCCTACAATTCCATACCCAGAGTGCATGCTGCTGCACCATGCGGAAGGATTGCACTGTCCTCTCATTTAAAAAACTATCAAACCTAAAGAAAAATATAGACCTGACAACACCACTCCTACCAAGTAATTCTTGGGAGACAATTTCGTGTCGACTCATATTACCTTGAATTCTAGACTCACCAGAAGACCTTTTAGGAACCTGGCCAACTCTCCCTTTCTTATGGCTTCAACCCCTTTCTTCGAGGTAAAAAGAGTGGGAGGGGGGTCGGTCTAACCTAGTATGTTTCTCCTCTATATACCTGTGGTACCTGAGACGTGGTCGGCAGCTCAGGTTGTCAGGTGGTTGGGACACAGGAGGAGGGTGGACTGAGGAGGTCTGAGCTGGGTGTGGTTCCCACTGGGGTGTTCTGTGTCCCTGGGTTTTATTGTGTTTGTATATTTGTATGGATGTACACATGTGAGGTGATATGGAGCAGGAAGCCTTGGTCTGTTCTACATTCACCAAGGAAAGTTCTTAGACGAAAATACATTGTATCACCCTCTCTTAAACCATGTGCTCCCTCGCCCCCTCTCCCTCACCTCTGCCTCTGTCGCTCACCCAAGTCTCCTTTATCCTCCCTCCCTCATTTCCCCTTTCATTCTTTCCCTATTTCCGAGCACATAATCTTAGGATTCCTAAGGAAGGACAACCCAGATACACAACTTCCCTCCGTTCCAAAAGTAACAGATTCATCTTGGTGACTTTCTAACAATAATGCTGAAACTGTTGTTCCTTTTCTTATTTACAACTCATCAGTTAAAGAGTAGTGCATAGTCTTACTCTTAGGGAACATAAGGTTTATTCTGAGGTACTGCTATACATATAAAATCTGTATGTCTGTCCAGGCAGAAAAAAGGCTCGTGACTCACCTCTCTCCCCACCTGACATTGGTAAAACACAACACACCTTCCTGCGCACAGAAATACACCATCTCTAGCTAACAAAACAATAACAACAACAGTGCAACAACACAAAGAGCAGAGGTTTTATGCCCGGCGGCACAGGGCGGGCCTTAGAATAGATGTATGGAAATTGGAGGTGGGCGAAACGATAGCAAATTAGTTAAGGAGCAGGCAATTGTGGCAAGGCTTTGTGGTTAAGGCTATGGGATAAATGAGGTGGGTGAGTGAGGGTTAGGATAAAACAAAAGAGGGGCTTGCAGAATGCAATGCAGATATGGTTTATCATCCTCCAGATATGCGTAACTGTATGTACTCTTATCAGTATCACTGTACCCCTGGCGCTTATTTGAGACCACGGTATATCTTACTCCCTGACACCTATTCATTCCAACACGTGTAGTGTCCTTGTACACTCACACCAAACACATGTAGTTATAGTTTGGGCGACAACTATTCACTTGATAAAGCAAGGTTATTAAACAATAAGGGACCCCATCTTCTACATTGGTGAAATATGAATATCGCCAGTATATTGAAATAGGGTTGTTCCTCTCTGTGACATGAGGGTTTGTATGGGAGTTATCTGTGTGCGTGTCGGGGGTATAAAGATAGGGCAGGTACTGTAGATAATTGAGATAATTCACAATCACAGGTAATTGTGGTAGCTCTCCCATGCAGGTGAGTTGATTTCCCGAGCTGGTTATCCACCCCCCCCCCCCCCATTATCCATAAATACCGTTATAAGCGATACAGTTCAACGATGAGTAAAAATTCAATATAGTGAAAACTAAAATCGCCACCTTTGCCTAAAACAAATTCAGTATGATGATAAAGAATCCAAATGAGTGCTTTGATATGACAATGATGATGATAAAATGATAATAAAATACTCCCGTGTTTTGTCGGTATACTATAGCCACGTTGGAACTATAGTGTAGTGCAACGTAAATATAATATAGAAATGCATTCTGTACGTCATCTTTATAACGTCACACTTCAAAATCACAAATTTACCTGCAGTTCATTCGCTTGGCACATGGCTTAGTAATTACTTAATTCAAAATGAGTCAACTGGCAGAAAACTGGAAAGATAATGATGATAACGACCTACCGTAATGGAGGATGGAAACACTATTTTACAACCAGATTAACATTGTCATGACACTCTGACATGGAAACATACTGACAGCTGCACGAAACTGGCTCTGGATGACCCCATTCCTGTCCGATTCACCTGAATCGTTTTCCAAAGACTAGTGCCACTCTGACCCCTTGACCTGGTGACCTCTGACCTTGAAGGTGATGACCTTGTGATCCCATGGTCAAACCTTCCAGTCGGATTTTGACTGGACAGTATGTTATATGTATTTTTCTTTGGCCAGTCTTTTGAAATTATTCAAAAAAAATATCGCTATATTATATACTATCTGAGCTTTTCTAGTAGATCCACATTATACCCCAAACACAAAAGATATTCATAGAAAAATGTATCACGAGTATTTTCTGTGTATGATTTTAGAGGTTTGCAGGGGGTCAGTGGTATTTCAGCTCCACCTCTTCCAGTTTATCGTAAATGGTATACAAATGTTATCTCTCTCTTATTTGGTATAGGATACGGTTTATGTATTCTATTATGTAAGAGGCATATTGAATTCTTATTAGATGTACAAGATTAATGTACAAAGTCCTTAAGTGAATTAGAACTCGCATTGAATAGATATAAAGAGATGATATGTTTGAGTGCTGTCAGTCGTGACCGTGTGTTTAACCTGTGACCCAACACCAGGGGACTAACATACTTGGCTTTCGTTAAACAAATTTTATAAAGGCTGAGTCAAATGTCACTGCTTCCTGTTCTTATAAGTAAGTAATAAGCAAGTGGAAACTGTAAAATTCACAGAATGTATAGGGGAGGACTCAATGGTAATGGAAAAATGTTCCAGAATTAAACTTAAGAGTTCTCTCCAATATAGGATTGTGGTAGGCTACTTGTTCTGATGCCTATATCAACTACTCAGTTCTGAGTGGGTGATCTTGTTCCTTATTGTAGCTCCCCTTGGACTCTCACCATTTAGATATAGTTAGCACGCCTACCAATTGTTCAGTACGTTTATAGGTTTACCAGATGGAGACTCAGTTTTTGTATATTGTACAATTTTAGGACAGGTATATATATGTACCTGTGTGGTTTTGTGTAGATTACAATTGCCTTTCAGACAAAATTCACTGGAAGGGAAATGATGTTAATTGCTCATGGTACTGATGTATGAGTTATTGCGTATTAAGCAGCATTTGTGGATATACCAGCATGTTGCCATTGTGTTATGGAGGAAAAATGGGAAACCACCTCCATATAACGGTACAACGCCCACTGCAGTTTCGTATATTTTGTTCATTGATACAATAGGAAGCGACCAGAATGACTTTCGTTGTGCATTATTTTACGGAATATGATATAGTTCCATGCAGGAGGCCCATAGACTTAAGATGCTTCTCTTGTTCTAGACTACATAATAGTTTATAGAAAGAATTATCAACATGCTATATTTATTGAGAATGGTTCACCAACTGCGCTTTGTTTTGATACTTGTATGGCCCCTGTAATGTTTACAAGGCCGATCTCTACCTGTGTGTGAACTGTCTTGAATTTTGGCACAGGTGTAAATCAAATGTTATATGCCATGCCAAATGTGGATTTTATGGAGTGGAACTTCTGCGATTGTACAGGCCACTGCATAGCATGTTTAGTTAAGATTGCTGCTACTACGAAATAGTAGTCTTTGTTCAAATCTGACAATTGTTTTTTGTATCTCTCCCATTTTATTAGACCTAACGCTTGAATTAGGTAAGTGAAGATTAGACAGCAGGATGCATGTCCCTTATTGTCTTTATTGGGAGGTATATAGCCTCCTACTTAATGTAAAACACTTCTAATACATCTGCTTTATAAATGGTTCTCAATTCCACTTTCTTCTCCTTTATGCCCACAAATAGTTACTCAAAATATAACATCGACTCCTGATGCTTCACAGGTCAAATCAAAACTTGCAATTACTATTTTCACAGGCTATGGTGATTGTTTTCTGATCAAATTTCCCTTTAGAAAAAACCAAACGCTGCTCGCTTTAGAATTATCAATGCACAAAAATTAAAAACTCCCTGGCACACTCCAAGTCCACAACACTAAAATATCTTTGTCTATAAAGATAGGCCACTTCCACTGTTCGATCTGGCCACATGGATTTTTGTTTGAGTTTCATTTTATTCAGTCACAATATTTTCTCATTTTAGAGTAAGATGCTGGGCAATAGGGTTGAAAAGATTTTTTTTTTTTTTTCAAATTACTAATTTGTCAAATGAACTTTATAGATGTGGAGTTATTAAGTGTTTTCGATCTCATTGCATGTCATTTTGTCATATCGAATTCATAGTTGATTGTGGATGCTTTTGACATAACTTAAATATAAGTGTCTGCTATGATTCCATCGGTTGCGACTTCTTGGATGGTCCCATTGGGGAAAAATACCTCACCGAGTGATTTTCCCATGGGCCAGCCGCTGGTGTAGAATATTTGACTTGGTAGAATTTGGATTAAAAATTCAGTCGGGAGTGGTGGAGTCCAGACTTTAAGTACTGGCATCTTAATCAATTTCAAAGTAAAATACTGTAATACACACCTCCTGCATCTCACCCAGTAAATTTGAAATGTAATGCATTCTCACTGTAGGAATAGTGCTTGCCGTACCGAAGTAATTCTGCACCAAAATAATTTCCAATGTATATTAAGCAAGGCAGATGATATCGGGTAGTAATTGTACAGCCTTGCTTCACGTTATGATTACAAACATATTTGAAGGATTTTGTTTGATCATATTTTACACTGATCTGTCTTTGACTCCGTAATCAATCCCACATCCCTCTGGAAGTTAATGCTAGTGTTATTTAAATACTTATTGGAAAGGAAAGCAAGTAATTTTATATGTGTATCGGTTTGAATGACAGCACTTCATACGTCACACTGCCCCATTTCCGATTTGGTGGTGTCAATTTTTCACCTCTCTAGATGTTCATATTAGTTTTATTCTCATCAGTACTTTTGCTGTGTATTCCCCAATACTGACTAAAATTCCATACACTCGTGATATTACTAGCTATGCATTTGTGGGTATAACCATCATTATATGATGTAGAATGTGCGTTATATGTGCATGTTTAGATTAAGAGCAATATCCCTGCATGTTAGAAAATACAATTATATCATACGTTGTACCAGGTATCCTGACAAGTCAAGATCCTCATGGAATAAGGGATTATTTTGTAAAAATCTAACTTTGTACTGTTGTGCTGCAATGACGGTATTTTTGTAGTTCACCTATTGCCTACCTTAATAATCCAAGTAGAGGAGTGCTAATAATTCTGTCCAACTGTCACAAACAACTTTTTTTTATAGAGCCCATTTCTTTTTTCAATAAGCAGTTTGAATTGCATGAAGTTGACACTTTCAGTCAAAATGAAAAGAAGAGAAAAATGAAATGAGATTTTGAACGTACTTTTGTGAAAACACTACGTTCTTCACAAGGAAATGTCTGTCAGCATTTGTCAAAGAGAGATTGAGTTGAAATATGAAGTCTATGTTCTGTGTAAGAGGGTCAAGGTTCTCTATGCTACTTTACAGACATAAAATTATGGGTGCCTCTGACATGACATAGAAAATGGAAAGGGGTGGGTTGTTGACCCAAATGTCCTTTTTGGTTCATATGACACAGAGGTATGGCCATGTAGCCAATCCTGGATCCCTGCCCAGCTTCTCTTCCACTCTTACAATGCCAAGGTAGCAGAGAAGACGCATGCTTTTAGCACTACCAAGCTGTAGGTAGTGGAATGAAAATGTAACAGTCTACAGTGTGAGAGGACTGAGGTAAAGGTACGCTCATTCAAGTCACATGGTTTCTATTCTCCTTAGACAGATTGTATGCCCATGATAAAGCTCTCGCAAATCTATGAAATAATCTTAAAATCACCTTTGCTCTTGGAATCAACGAAAGAAAAATACCTAATTGTTTGAGACTTTGCTTAATTAAGTAAATTGCTGAATATTCATTGATAATGCTGCAAAAACAGTTGACATTAGCACCAGTCGTGAGGAAACAAACCAGTTTGTGTATACACTGGATGCCCTGTTTCAATAACTGCCAGATTCGTGGGACATACATCATAACTCAAACCGTGACCTGTTATGATCTCATGATCATGACCCTGTCATGGTCCACAGAAGACAGCTTCAAGGACCATTCACCAGAAGGTGCCAGAGGCTATTTTGATCGGCCATTCAGAGTGAAGCTGAAGAGACATAGCTCTTAGGCCTGGTTTAAAACTTCTTTTGAAAGTTCTAAAAAGGTCCTAATTGAGTGAAACCCTGGCAATATGAAAAGCTATTGTTTCTACTTCTCAGACGGAAAGGCTAAAAAGGGATTATGACCTGAGAACGAGAAAAATGACCCGGTGGCGCAGTGGAACCAGCCCTTAACAGGAGTATTGAAATGAATGAGGGTTAACCAGCAGGACAAAAAGGTTAGGACAAATTTTGCATAGAATGCAAGATAAATGGTCAAAAATGCAATTAGCACCGGACCTTGGCTACTGTTTAGTCCCTCTTTCTGCCTCCCACACCACTGTCACTCTATGAGTCACTCTCAATGTCAGTTGACATATGACAGTGTCTATTGGAGCTACCAACGATGGGAAGGCATTGCCTGACCTTGTCTATAACACAATGTCACTGGTCAGCACAATATCCTGTTTGTGTCATACTGACCTGTGACTTGGACCATTGTAGACTCATAGATGAGGGCACCTCCCTAGTGTACTGGTCATTGACTGAATGATTTAAGATCTCCAAGGTCAAGTGCAAACTCATTATATATGAATCAACCTACATTGTATTGCATGTCTAGCATATAATTCATCCATGACAAATGGAATAGGTATTCAATTATCTGAAACATGTGTCATTCTCTACCTCTCAAGTCACACGGATGTTATTTAGAAAAGACTCAGGGACTGGTTTCTCTAACAGGTGTGTCATATTTTGATTTAGATTTGGAAAAAGATTTAAAAGAGAGATAAAAAGACTTTAGCGTGAGATGGGTGCATTAAGGCCTCTTTTAGCAGATCAAGACACAGTTACCTTTGTCCAAGAGGTATAAGAGGCTAGCCCCCATCGAGGGAAAGACAGGTGTGTCTCTATATATAGTAGTCTCTGGTATAGTCCCCCAGACATTGCTGTGGGAGGGGAGATGGCCACAACACTGGTCATGTTTGATCACCCACCTGGGCTACCTTCCAACCCTGCCTGAGGCACTCCGCCCATGTCTGTCGTCACTAAATAGCTCAAACTAGTCTGTTAGTGATCTGTCCCATACATTCGTATGATAATGCAATCGTAGCTTGGATGAAATTCAGTGACTCTACTTCAATTAAGTCAAATTGCAAAAAGAAAATGATGAGGGAAACCTATGGCTGTAAGCCTTCCTTAGGAAAAAGTTAACCACAATCCCCACTAGAAGTACACAACATAAATTAATAGCTATACATTCATTAAGGGCAGTGTACTACAAGGACCCAATAAAAGTTTGTTCTATTGAGGGGGATGTTGTGTAATGATATGGGGCCCTTGGTGTCTTTTCTCCCCATTTCTGCTATAACCAGTGCATAACACACCACGCTCTTTGACCACCTGTTGGCTGACGTATGTCAGACAGATGGTCCCTGAATCTACCCTGCTACAGGAACCTTTTACCTTTCTTTGTACAGTATGTGGGTTAAATAGAGTCTGGGTCTATAGACCTCTCCTGTGGCCACTCTTATTAACCAACTCCTTCATCTTGTGGAGAGTAGGGCAAGTATTTAAAGACCTATGTACCGCCCTTCTTAGATGTTAGCTGTTTAGGGTAGTGTTTGATCAGGCACTGCTTGTAAACCATAGTCCCAGAGTACACAGCGCTCATCTCAAATAATGTACTAAATTTACCCTTTCTCAGCCCTGCATTAGTTCTCCTTTTGTCATAATCAACTCCCTTCTAAGATTGAAGGGGTGAATCAGAGATGTGCATCGGGAGGTTGAAGATTTATTGAAGCAACTCCGATATCAATCATTTTATGGCATTATAGAAGCCAGGTTCTGTATCTATCAATACATATGTTATGCCTGCTTATCGGTAGCAAACCCCAAATACATGTATTATATTAACCAGTATGTATGAATACTTGTATGTCAGGTTTAGACTGTATGTATGCACCATAGGGTAGGGTAGAGCTGAGGACTTCTCAGTTTGGTAGGTCATGCTTTGTGGTCAAGAACCAATTGAGGAGGTCAAGGCTGACCAAACCTGACTGAGAGAACACCTCTTCGCCCTCTCGACCACCCTTCAGCCCACACAGTCCCTACCTGTCCTTCTACTTGGATCAGGCTTTAAGCCGAGGCTTAAGGCTACTCCTGATCCAGGTCTGTATAAATAGAGATGGCACTTTATAGGGTATGGAGTCCAGGTGGAGGAGAAGGAGCTGCCATGGGTAGGAGATCTGGCCCTAGTCGTCCAGTGAGTTCCATCAGAGATGCCACCTTTCCTAACTTTTCAGGAATTCCGAATTTTTGGCTTTCATTTTTATGGGTATTTCCTATTGTAAATTGAGAAAATGGCCGAGAAAATTAGGAGGATTTCCGAATTTTTGGTAATCAGTGAGTGGCATCCCTGGTTTCATTCCTTAAGGATCCAAAATTCTATGGATAAGATTTAACTAGTTTAAGTAATCTTATCGCTATATGGGATATAGATAGCTTCCCTAAAGTATATGGACCTTGCTCATTAACAAGTTTATCATTTCGCGGCGGGGAAGGGAGGGGTAGTTATACTAAGCAATGAATGATTTCACTGCTCCCATCTCTCTTTATAAAACCCCACAAGAGTGGCATCTATACATAAGATGTGGGCGAGACAAGCGCTCAGGTGGATATGCATATAATATGTAAATGTGCCTTCAGTACCTGGAAGTGTGTTATTGTTGGATACACCATGATACACGTGACTACCCAGATCACAAAGAGATCCAGTCATGCATGGGCTACAAAATAAATAGAATCCCATAAATCTCAGTCCTTCTGCTTTCTACTTTGACCTGAGTGAAAAAAAGAAGAAGTTATAAACATTTTTTCTGAAGAATTTCAAGCTACAAGTACTATTTCATCCCTGTTGATACCATGATGAATAGGCCTTACATAGATACCTTATGAGGAATCATGGAAACCTCATAACGGAATCATGTGGGAACCATAGCTCTATACCCTTACAGGCAATTCTCAAACTGCGCTATGAAGAGAAAGAATTCCCATAATGGATAAAAGAAAATTGTCCCAGGCACAATGCAGTACCATTGTCTGTATGTTTGTCTGTGTAACACATACAGGTATCTGAAAGTGGTACCAGCCAACCTATGGTTGGTTGTTTCTGGCACTGGTCAAATTCAGCCATGTTTATATTGACCTTGTGACCTTGCCACCAGAATAGGGGTCAAGGTTCAGACTAACGCACCTGACATCAGGCAGGATTCTTTGAAAGGAACCTGAGAGTTAAAGGATGACTCCTGCAGCTACGTGAGTTGTGTACTTAGTGAGAAAGGCTTGAGAAGAAAGTTCTTTGGGGCTGGTAAGGAGAGGTTGAAAACAGTGTCTGATCCACAGCTTCTACCTTGTAGACAGTCGGTTATAGTGACTCTGGGGTTATAATTTATTGTTATGCTACAGCGTGGTACTGTTGAGAGTAGAGACTCATTAAACCCCAAAACACTGACAGTTTATAGATAAAAAGAGCTGTATGTACTTATTTGGTGACAGGGACACAGATGCCCCTCCCTTGTATATTCCCAGAGGATGTGGGTGTATGCACAGTGCGATGGATGTCCTATACATACCTTAAATGCCTGAAGGAATGGGATGGAGTGGATGAAGTCATCTCCATCTATTGTCACACCCCCTACCCCTCCTCCATACCTGACTTTACTCACCGTTAATACCATAAACCCTAGACCCCAACGTGCCATGTCCCATCAAATCTATCTAAATGTATCTAAAAAGAGCACACATAAATAGGTATGTAATGATCATGACTAGATCATTTGTTGAAATACCTTGTACATGATGAGACCTTTCCCAATTCTTTTAATAGAAAGCCCCTCCCCCACATCCCCCCATCCTCAACGAAAGATTGGCCTAGTTTATTTGATTTCTTATTTGCTTGTAGACACCATTACTACATTTTCCTATGACAATTTGGTGTATTGACTTTAGTGTTAAAATGTGTGTTTACTGTGTTGAAGTCGCATGAGATGGAGGTTGTGTACCAAAGAGGCAGCATGCAGGTATCATAGAAACACCATCACAGAATGTTAGCTAGGGCTCATAGATCTATTTAGAATTATAATAATAGCTTTTATTGACAACAAAAGAAGTGAGGTCATTGCTGACCTATGTGTCATATAAATGCTAGTAGAATGAAGGGTCTCATTGACATCTCACTGGCACCTAGCTGTAGCCAACCTAGCTCTGGACAGCCAGACATGAAACATTTTATGTCGGAGGTAGAGAATTGAGTAAACCCTTATAGCGTTTTACCAAAAACAGGGGAAAAAGCTAAGCAGTATAATACCTTGAAATATTGTGCCATGAAATATGAAGTTATATATTGGGTCACAAAGTAAATTGACATGCTCCGGTTGTCCCTATAGCAGTGAAACAACAGTTATTGCGTATATTATACATTCACCTGGCTACTTGCCAGTCCAGGTAGAACTATTCCCTATACGGTTGCCTCTAGCCCACTTACTTCCATTAATTACTGTCTACATCAGTTCTTAATTGAAATTAATTTCAAGAGTACTGTTAGCCATATCCGGCTTTAGCTGTTGAAGTCGTGCAGATCTTAGTAGCACAATAGGAAGTTAATAGAGAGTTGTCCATTCTAAGTGAATGCAACATCATGATTCTTAGCGGCTGCTGTTACCCCCAATGCATCAGGATTTAAGTGATAAGAGAAATACTGATATCCAGGTGTATACCTTTCCTTGTGAATAGCGGGCTTCCCTAGCCCGCTTAAAAGGGTCTATTTCTCCTCTTTCCTATCCCCTCAGGATGTGTGTGGTGCACATATGCGCAGACACTGACACATTCCTTTGTGAAATTGTGTAATGTAGTTCTCGCCATGAATATGACCTTAGCTGTCGAAATGGCGTTAAACCTCTATTACTCACTCACTCACTCCCTTGTGAATGGTTATAGTGGTTAGGTAGAAGGGTAAGAAAAATGTCTTATTCATATCCAGGTTTCATGCCACCAGTACATGAAGTCCTGTGTCGGCTGAAAAAGTGAATAGGTTTAGTGCTAAAGGTGGTCCATGTACGTCCTCAATATGCTACAACATGCAAGGTGTAGAGTAAACTCTCTGACCCTTCAACACCCCTCCCACCCCTCCGTCTACACATAGTGTACGTCCAACCCTGACACGTCTGTCACAAGGCACGTACTGTGAACATTATTCTTTAATGAACACTATTCTTTAATGAACACAGCAAAAAAGCATAAAGATATTCATTAAAAAAAAATCCATGGACGATGTTGCAATTTAGCGGTATTTATCAATAGTTCCTAATGCAGAAGTGGTCTCTGTTCTTTCAATTCAGCTTATCACCCTGCCCGGGCCTCCCTAGCCCACTTAAAGGGGTCTATTTCTCCTCTTTCCTATCCTTTCAGGATGTGTTTGGTGCACATATGCGCGGGCACTGACACATTCCTTTGTGAAATTGTGTAATGTAGTTCTCGCCAAGAATATGACCTTAGCTGTCGAAATGGCGTTAAACATCTATTACTCACTCACTCACTATCACCCTGCCCCTCCCTTTTGATGTACAGCTTATTGTAGACCTAATTAGGGCTAGAATACTACCATGGATAGCCAGGATATGAGCATGCTGCATTAATGCACACTGATGATCAAAACATCATCCTTCACTCAGTTCCAAAATCTCCCCTTCTTATCTGCCCCCCACCCACCCCTTAGGTAACTGACATTCAGTTGTGTAGATCTTGTATAAGGTGTGGCATTCCACACATAGCTGAGAAGGTGAGGTGGGGTGGCCAGGCACCATGACGGCTGTCACTCAACCATGGAATTCTCAGGGCTGTGGGCCCATCTGAAATGATAATACATGTGGAAAGGTAAGGATCTTACCTACAAAGTTTATTGAATTTCATTCTCGATAAAGGACTGCCATATGCAGTCTTGTGATGTCTTTATAAACAGCAGATGGTTGCCTATAAGACCTGACATGCCTTCAGTTGTTAGGGGTCATTGTCCCTGTAACTTATGACTATTACACTTAAAGGTCTCTATATCTTCACAAAAATATAGTCACAATTTCGATTTCACACAACAGTAAAAACATCTATGCTTGCCAGCTCGTGGCCTGTTTCGAGCAGTGATGCCACTTTCCTTACTTTTGGAAAAATTGTCTTTGGAATTTCCGTATTTTGATTTGCTGTTTTTAATCCCTGCAAAAGGTTGTCAGAATTTTCAATGGGTGACATGGCTATTAGAGAAATCATCCACAGACGTGCAGTGGGCACCTGGATACAATAGTCCTAGAGTACTGCATCTCCATTCTCCCAGGCTTACACCCTTGACTCTACCCAACCACTGCCTGGGTACCTATATCACATCACCGAATATTAGCCACACTACCGCCCCCTGAAGAAGAACCTGTAAACTAATATCTAGAGGAGTGGGCGAAGCCCCAACGCCACCCTCCAAGCCCCAACCATCGTAGTCACATTCAGGCTAGAGTTGGGAGTAGGTGGATTCCTGTAGGGACTTGGCTAGAATATCAATTTCTCATGGGCATACCCAGAGTGACCTGTAGGTGAATTTGAAGTGAATCTTTTTCTATTTCAAGAAATGAATTATACATGAAGTAAATTTTGTGAGAACTTTAACTTTGCCCTAAGTGACGTCATATAAATTGGCGATGCAAGCCATCATTTGAATGCTAGTATGTTTCAACATATTAATTTCTATTACTGTTCTCATTCTACGTACACATCTGGATATTGTCCCTATCTTCACCCCTTATCATATTCATACACACAAAGATCAGAATTACCCCCTCGTCTCCATCTGGATATAACTGCAGCACGCCTGTTTGTCTAGAACCTGATGTAGCCCAAACACAGGTTTTTTAGAGGAGAGCAGGCCAGAATTGTAATGTCTATTTCAGCAGCAAATGAAAGAGGAGTGGGCAATGGAAAGGTGGATGAGAATAAGGTCTGAGATGGGATAGGCACTGATGCGATTCTTTCTTGTCTTCAATCTGGGTTAAATAAATACCACGTAGGTACAGTTTGAGGGGGCACAGGTATGGGGGAATAAATCCCTCCCACCCTCTAATGTATTTTCCTTTCTCTCTTGGGTAGACAGGGGAAGAAGGAAATGCAGTGGTGATAGAAAACTGTAACATTGATATACAGAATGAACTGTGAGCAATAATTCTGGCAAACAATCGCATATTTAGAATGGGGTGGCAAACATTGTACAGGGACCATAGAGTAAATATAGGTGGTAACAGTGACGGTCTGTACTAAGGTAGATTAACATAGACATACATTGTACAATGTATATGCCATCGAGTTTTACAGATGTAGGCCTTGATTATATGTGAATATCCATCAGGTCTGAGGAAGCGAAGTTACTTCACATCAAGGGTTACAAATCTGTGAAAAGTAAACCTAAAGGGACTTTAATTAAAGATAAAATACATGTCCATAGAAGACCTGTATTTCGATCAGAATTCACAGTGCCTATGTACATGTATACATATTCTGTAGCCGCCACGCTCTAAACTTCTCTTCTTTTTTTTTCTTTTTTTTTTAATGAAGATCCATCTGGGTCAATCTTGTGATTTGTCCAAGTCCAATGAGATCTCATCTTATCATTTAAAAGGGGGTTGGACTTCAAGGAACTCGGGCTTTTTCACGACCGGAGTTTGTAGGTATGATTTCAAAGCCAAGAGAGTTCTCCTATCCAGAGCATTGGTTATAGATGAAAAGAAGCGTTTTTAGAATTTGAACATTACTTCAGGTTAGTTCTCAATTCCTCTTCATGTCATAGGACAGTTGTGCCTCCTACCTGTACAATGGCACCCTTTACACCAACATCTGGCTATTCCCACCTCATGAAGGTAGCGTCATAATTTGCAATCAGAGAAACATAACCATTAAGGCTGTAAGGACCTGCACATTCTTGGTAGTTTAGCGCCAAGTGACCTACACCTGGAGGGCCTTAGGGTTTGTGGGCAGGTATTCAGCACGGTAAACACTCGGTGGACAGTCTTAAATAGGACAGGTAGATTGTGAGGCTTCTCTGCTAGCCTCCAGGTTGGCTATGACCTGTTTGGTGAAGACTGTAAGTTACTTTTAGTTATACAGTGAGGGGGACGAGTAAATACAAAGGTTACAAGGTATAGGTATCCCTCAGGGGTCTATGTTTAAACTCAAGTGTCTTTTGTCTTCAGTCAGCTAATGGCAGTGGCATTTGAACTGTTTCCTTGAGAATAAAAGAAAAACAGGAAAGCCCCTTGGTGTAGACTGTAGGCATGAAGGCAGGAATTTAGAAAGAAGCGTCAGAATTTGAAAAAAAAAGAGATTTAAAAGACGATCCTTCGTCTACCTTCCCAGCACCAGTTTCAGTTTATTATACATTTGTCGCCGCCAACATCCTCAGACTATAATTATTATCATAAGCACACCAAGACAACATGAGGGTGTCTTCCACTCTATATTGTTTGGTTGAATTTCAAAAATAAAAATTTCTTGCAAGAGATTTGTGACAAAAACCACCATATAAAAGTCATTTCGTCTGAATAAATGGCCTGCCATTTGGATAAGGTTTCTGTAGATACATGTGCCAAAACACCATGGTAAATATACATGCATATAAAGCAAAGGCACACATCTTCACAGGCTGGGACAGTCCCAGGACCGTAAGGCATGTCCTAATGCAGACCACTATGGGCTGCTCCTCCCAGTCAAGTGCTCCTCTGTGAGCAGCTCCATGTGTGCCATATTGTGCAGGACAGACATGTAAATATGCAGCAGCAGTCCCAATTGGCAGGTACCCAGTACACCTGAGGAGCACACTTGGAGGGGGTGGGAAGTGAAACCTTATCAACCAGCAACAAATGCAATTCCTGGGTTTTCCCACCGTGTGGGTGTTGGCAGGTGTAGTATATGAGCTGCCATTCATGTAGAAACTGCGAATTATCATGCAATCTTCTTCAACCTTGTTCCAAAGCTCTGGTTTTTATTGTGCCCAAACCTCATGATATTCATGGTGTTCACTGTTACTGGAGGTGTTTGTCTCTCGTTGACACAGGCTGAAATGCTCTTCTCTCAGACCTCAAATGTGGTCAGAGAAAATAGGGACCAAAGTAGCTACTCTCAGAACAACCAATTACAATAACCATTTTCCAGAATAGTGCACCATAATGTAGTGAGGTATGGATGGCGGCCAGGAGTGTTGAGATCAGCTCTCCCATGCCACCCTACAAGTAAGACCATCTGCTTCTTGAAAGTCATACACACACGTAGTAAAAAGTATTTAAAAGTTGGGGACCTATTCAAGAAAGATGCAGACTTAGTGTGAGTGGAATAGACTTGTTGGGAAATACCCAGTGCACAAGGAGAATATAGTAGTCCTTCCTAGTACCCTAGTGCCATCCTGTTGGGAAACCATTATTCAATATTGTTTGAAGGGTTTCATGTAATATCCATAGACACCCCTACATTTATTTACAGCTGTCCTCTCGCTTTTCAGTTTTCCTGGTTAACAAAGGATCATCATTGAGTCGCACCTTTTCCACTGCAATGTTTCGAAGCACTTTTGATCCGTGGAGCTATTCTATGATTAAGTAGCTATCGTGTCCTATTGGCGAGGAAGCTGCATCATATGAATACTAAGTATCCAAATTGTCCAAAATGGAGGTGAATAGGGGGTAAGGATGACATATCACACGTATATAACAACAAACAGCAACAGATCCCAATGACTCAAACTGTATGCTTCATTCCATGTCTGTGTGTATATTATAAATACTCAGGGAGAGTTATTTATGTTATAGACCCAGTGACAGCATTTTGGTGTTTTTCTTTTGGTCTAAATTAGCATGCCTGGCCATCCCCTTCCATGTCAACATGGCACAGTGTTAACATCGACAGCCTATATAGCCAAAATACAGGCTTCTGGGAGAGACTAGAGTTCTGCAGTAGAAAAAAAGTGCTGCCATGTAAACAGTAAAAACATGATGAGTGCACAAATAGGGTGCTATAACAAGGCTATATTCTGTGGGAATGCAGGATAGAATTGCCCCCATGTCGCAGTTAACATACTCTGTGGAGCATAGGAAAGCAGTTGTTGTTCATGGTAGTTAGGTTAGGGTCGGGACACATACATTATTGTGTATTATTCTGTAGGACAGAGGACACATCAAGGCCATTCTCGGATCCACTGGAGAGCAGATAGGGTAACAGTGGCACGTGTGAGGGGGTTGGGGGATGGGAGAGAGGCTCGGGGACTTGGAAGCTGAGGTGGTTCAGATCAAAAAGTCCGATTTACCCCTCGGCAATACTGTAGTACCTACATAGCGAGGGGGTGATGCCTTGCTCCTGTGTCTGGAGGGGTTAGGATTAAGGAGGGCAGTGTTGGTCTGGCCTCTCCCACCCCACCTTTGTGCTACCTACCTGTAAGACCCACACTAAGTGCCATACAGCAGTGGTGGCACTATCTGTATATCCACGCACTCACTGTAACCTACTGAAGTAAATGCTGGTGTTAACTGTGGTTTAGACCCTGGAGGAGGACTGTGAGGGGGTGGCTGTTGTCTAGGAACTGCCAGGAGGGTGTCACATGCTTACGTGGCTCCTGGGGAAGGTCTAGAGGACAGACGCAGGGGAGTTTTAAAGAGGAGGAGGAAGAAGGCAGGGGAGTTTCAGGAATATGAAGTAGGAGTATGTATACATATAGAGGAAACCACAGAGGATATAGCAGAATGGATTGCCCTCCCACTGAGTGAGTCAGCAAGGTAAACCTCTCCCGCCGCATCAGATTCCCTGAAGACCAGTGGTCCATTCCCAGCCATGTCTGTGGCACGGCTGCTCAATTAATGTCAATAGTCGTAGTTAGCCAGAGGAAGCATTCTTTAAAGCCTTTTGGTATTGGAATTGAAAACAAGAATGGAGAATATACCTGCTGGGACTACAAGTGGGACACAAGACGTAAAGAAGCGTACTGGTGATGTATGCTTACCTGCCAGTAGTCCGACACCAGCCAGCCTAACCCCAGGGAAGGGCGACACCAACAGCAACATCCCAACTCCTCACCCTGGAGGACAAACAACCCTAGTTCTTCCATACTCAGGTACCACAAACATCGACCATGGTAAGGTACCCTCTGGATACCGCACCCTCCCCGCCCCTATCCCTGAAGGCACCATGTCCAGGCGGTACCCTGGGGACCGAGCCTTCCGCCTGGAGGCCGGGTCTGACAGGAGAGTGCCCTGGACACATACAGCAAGGGAGGAGACGATGGTGGTGGATACCACACGGGCTCAGGTTGTCATCAAACCCAAAAGGATAGGACCTGGAGGAGCTGTCAGAGCAAAGAAGACCGGAGTAGTGGGTGAAGAACACGTAGGTCGTCCCCAGCGCACTTCTCGGAGGACTCTCAGTGAAGGGGACTCACATAGAAGAGGAGCAAAGGCTGGAAGAAGAGGAACATGGGGAGGAAGAGGGACATCAGTACGGAGGGGAGACGGAGGAGGGGTTGAGAGACAAGCGGGTGAAGATACAGTAGAAGATCCCAGTGGGTCTGGTAAAACCCATACACCACTCAAACCAGCTCCACGCCTACACATAAACACACACCCTGATGCAATCACTAGAAAAGTCAAATCGTGTGAAGACCTGGGTGACCGGAAGGCCAGCTGCAGTAGTGATATAGATACTAATCCCAGGGTAGGGGAGAAACAGGAAGATTATTTTTGTAGTGGAGGTGATAAGGTAGTATCAGGACGAAAAGGCAATGTTGATATTGATGCTAGTGGGGAGGAGCAGTTATCAGGTATAGACTCCTCCAGTGGGGTGAGTAGCTCAATGGTTACTGCCTCCTGCAGTACTGAGGCAGTGGGCGAGCAGCTCATGGAGAGGACCCGGGGCACTGAGGTTAAGGGAGCAGGTCGTGAGCAGTTCCAGCAGGCAGAGGCATTGTCTGAGCAGGAGCGCCAACAGGAGCATAATCAGGGAGTGCACCAAGACCTGCATCAGACTCAGGAACAAGAACATCAGGAACTGGCAAATGAACTTCTACAACAGCAGGACTTACTGGATAAGCAACAGGAACAACAGAAACAACTTCAGGAGTTGAAAGAACACCAACAGCAAAGGATTCAATTACAAAGGGAGCAATACCACCAGAGAAAGGAGCAACAGAATGAGCATCTCAAGCAGAAAGAACAGCAGTGTGAACAAGGAGACGGTATACAAAGCTTTACGCAGGAACAACAACAGAAAGACTTAGGTGAGCAGACACAGCAACATCAGGACCAGGTTGACTTCCTGGGGCTGATGGTAAGGGACAAACATCGCTACCTGGAGGCGTCTGGGAGCACCTCAAAGTGGAGGGAATCTATGAGTGGGAGCAGCTCAGCCTCGGTTGAAACGGTTCTTGAAAAGGTACCAATAACTGGGACCAGTCTGAGGAGTGGTATACTCACAGGAACAGGTGCTGCTGGCCTTAACGCCACTACCCCTATCTCTGATAGTGTCATCACTAACAAATCAGCCCCTGCGTCAGTGACAACCTCATCAAATATTCCAACTGATATCACTACTACCACCACCTCTGGTACACCTGATCTCACAGCCTCCAGCTTCCCACCACCAATGCAGCTGTTCTCCAGTGTCCAGGGTAGTATGGCCTGTTCTCACCTTGTAGGTATCCGGGAGATGGACACCCAGGAAGCAGGGGTTAATGAAGTTGGGGTTGTAGAGGCAACATCAGTGGATGTAGGTGGAAGGGAAGTTACAAGTGAACATTTGAGTACTCTTGAATCAGTAGTAAGGACTAAGACCTTGTCTGAAAATCGACCAGCAGAACCAGAGTCTGTGGACACTCATGGTAAACTACAGCAGGAGGTTGACACCCGTGGGACCGGGATTCCAGTCGTTATGGAGAAACGGGAAGTAAGTGCTACAGCAGGAAGTGACCCAGGAATTGTGGGTGATTACGATGAGATGTGTGCCGACCTGCGGCGTCTGATAGAGCGTCAACTCATGCTGTCAGAGGGTGTGACGCTCCTGGCGCCACCTAGTGAGTGGTCAGATCAGTCTGGTAAATGTGAGGGTGATGCTAAAGGTCCAACTAAAGTACCACCTCCAGTGCCTGCTCGCCGCTTTGTGAAAGGTAAGGGACCAACTCCCCTTCAGAAACCCCCAGTGCCTCCTCCGCAAAAAGCACAAAGGGGATCGCAACAATCTCTCAACTCTGAAACCAAACCGGATGTGGGCAGCCCGCTCACTAGGTCAGCCTCCGGTAGGAGGCGTCTTGGCAGCGAAGGCTCTGGAAGCGGAAGTGGATCTGTGGACCCTTCTGAGCTGCGTCTCAAAGTGCCGCCGTCGCCACCACTGCGGAACTCTTCCAGCTCACCATCGTCGACGTTGCGGTCAAAGAGTTCCGGTGATACGCTGAAGAAAAAGTATGTGAGCTTTGATGATGTGAGATTGGCAGAGGATGCAGTAAGGGCCGAGAGCCCCGATGTGTTCTGGGAAGGGACAGTTTCCGCTGCCTCACTATGTGCTTCACCCAAGTTATTCCCAAAGGAACCGACAGGGGGCAGCCTGCAGGGCATATCCGGCTACTGTCTCAGCACGCATGGGCAACAGGAAGAGGTACCTGCTGCTTTTGGTGGATTGCAACCTGGAGAAACAGCAACTTCTACTGACATGGTTCAACCCCCTGGTATAATTCTCTCTCTTTGATAGTTAATTGGGAAATGTATAAAATACTGTAAGATTCATTCAATTATTGTCTATATATTGTACCATTTTATTCAATGATAATCATATGAGGTGTGATTAACTTGAGAAATATGGTAAAGCAATTGTTTGCACTGGGAGTATAACATAGACAGTACATGTAAACATCCATGGTGTATATCCAAGTAAACAGGCACAATTTATGAGCTTTACTCCCATCACATTTACACGTATGGGGGGTGGGGACCTTGTGTACTGTAGATCTGTTCTGTGTTAAAAGCCTAGAGGTAAACCTGTCTTCCTTAGTGTTCCAGGTTTCAGACTAGATCCATCAAGGATAGTGGCTTTGCTTCAGCCAGCAGTCTCTGTTAACTCAATGCAAAACGATAAAAAACGACAACATTTGGAGAAAAAGTAGGGAAGCTAGAAGCCATCTGCAGCCGTTTTGTAGTGCACTTGGCGGTGGCAGTGACATTAGACATACCCAGATAGGGAGGAATGAATAACCAGACTAGACACAAATAGAGATAAATGAGGGTGCACGTCTTGTGAGTAACACCAGACGGGAGTTCTTCAATGCTAATGAGCCCCATATTTTTATTTTATTTTCGATTTGTCTCCCATTTAGTTATCTTACCCAGTTTATTTCTGATTCAATGGGTTCCCATGCTGGCAAAGATGGCACTTTTCCTGCATTTGCAGAAAATCCTCTTCAACAGAAGTTCTTCGATAAATCAGGGTTTATCCTGCCAGCTTTTGTCGACAGGGACTGGCATATCATTGCTATACAGTTCTGAAATGTAGAACTCAAGATTACGATTACCCTTTGATAACACTTGGTGGCTATTTTCCCATCTTATGTTTACGTAGGAAGGTCAAAGGTGTTGTACCGAGCTTTTTTTTTTTTGCTCAATACTTCTTGTGTGATATAGTGAAGTCATATGTGATCTTCTGTATGTGTGTTATGGTTTACAACCACGTAGACTATATATATATATATATATATATATATATATATATATATATATATATATATATATATATATATATATATATAGTAGTATATATAGACTAGACATGTGTTGTACACATGCCAATACTACATACGCATGGTATTAAAGATTAGGAGCTGATTTATGTGTTATCAGTCAATGAAGACAATTTATTCATACTATTGCAAGACATTGATCGTTGTCGAGGTAATGATTTTTAGTTCAGGAATTTAGTAATCCATCTCAAGTATTAAGAGTAGTAGAATCAAACACAGGAGTCTCAATGTATTCTCTTGACTGACTCTATTCTAACTAACCCCACAGGTCCGGCTTGGACATGCCCCCACACCAGAGCACTTCACCAGCACTTTGAAACCACTGCAAATGTAGATATACACCCCATCCTGAGACTGACCCTGTACATGTCTCTTCTCGTTGTAGCCCAGACCCAGCAGCCTTCGTCCCTGGACTTCGCGCCCAGCCCCGACTTCCCAGCCCTGCAGTACCTTGACAGGGTGGACAGGGGGTCCATGGCCGACAAGGCTGGACTCAAGCCGGGAGATTTCGTATTGGAAGTAAGTTTCACATTTGCCAATCAGCCTACCACTACCCCAAGAAAGAAAATAAGAAAATGAAATAAGTAATCAAAGAGAGACGAATTTGAAAGGTCCAAATCTAGAGGTGGATCTACAAAATCAATAAATATTTGATGATCACAAATTTATTTCTTTGCACGTAATGTGAGCCTTTTATTTATGAAAATTGAAAATAAGAAAAATGATTCATGTGATGTAAACATTTTAACTAAATGTTAGACATAAATTGCTTATCTGATCTTCATGCAATCTTAATGGAGAATCTTGCTCTTTCAACTGAGTCACATCACTACCTCTTTACTAAAGTGGACCATTAAGTCTTCACTTGACTCCGTCTATTAGTGAAGTCACTTAGTGTGCAGGCTAATGCACCTCTTTTGTATTTGTAAACACCCACTTTTTTCAAAAGACACAAATTCCATCAAATGTGACATTATTCAAAATGAATGATGTATTTGTACACACTATTGTAGAAACTATGGTATCGGTAATATAAGATGTGTAATAAGAATTTGATCTGAGTGAGATCAAGGAAAAATGAATATGATTATTGCATGTATTTATCATACTTCATTCCAGATTAATGGTGAAAGTGTTGTAAACGCAACACATGAGCACACCGTACAACTTATCAAGCGCTCGGGTGACACATTAGCCATGAAGGTGGTAACGGTGAAACCGCTGAGCACTGAAGGAATGGACGTCCATATGGATGGTACACGTACCCTGCCTATCAAGAAGAAGGGTATGTATAACTTAGCTTTATCCTAGCCTGTGCTGGAGAGATTACAGTCTTATCTCTCAATTATGCAGTTTATGTCTAGCTTTATTTCAGTTTAACTACCTGGATGGTGGTATATGGGGCAATAATGGTTTAACAAGGGATGTATATATGGTTACAATTTAATTAATGCTAAATTTCTGGCAATGTCTGGGGAAAGGTTCTCTGCATATGTGTCATCTTTTTAATAACTGGTTCAAGGTCTTATTTGAGGGAATTGTAAATTATTCTGAATGCACTCTATGTTAAGGTTAACTTGACTACTGACGTAAGATGTATGATATGGGATACTGTACTACTCTAGATAATAAGTAAAGTATTGATACTGTGTATATTTTAGACTACTGCACTAATAGTTAAGGTTTAGATTAATAATCTGAATATCCATGTTTGAGCATGGCATGTGTTTGTAGCTCCCCAAACAGATAGCACCAAATATAAGAGAGTAGCTTAAAGCTTGAACCAAATACCATTTTCCCCCGAAAATAAATTCTGAAATTGATAAAAGCTTGCATGAAGCAACCCCAGAGTGTGACTTTCTGACAGGTTTGTGTGTGCAGTTTTCCCCATTAGGTGATACTGCCTTGACTGCCAGCCCTATTCCTGTAGCCGCTCATGGATTCATTGTGGCCATATTACAAGATTGCCTCCTTTAGAGTGCCAGATATATCCAAAAAATGTGTTTTCATATATATTTGGAGAAACTAGAGAGAAAAAACATGCTAGCAAGATCATATACCACCATGTAAAAACAGTCTAATTCTATTCATAGAGTCTGCCCATAGTATATAAACATTTGAAATATATTTCGTTTTAATTGAGAGTATACTATTAAAGTTTGACTTTTTCGTATAAAAAAAAACATAGCGCCCCTGTCAGATAGGTTCTGTATTAAGATGACGGCAGTAGATAAAAGTAAGTAGGAAATGGAGTAGTGATAGGTTAATGTCACAGTATGGACAATGAAACCTTTCTTCTGCTCGGACACCATACACACACCCCACCTGGTGGATGTTTGAAGAACCTCACATCAAGTGTAATCTATTTGTATAGTGCTAGAATATTAGCAGTGGAGTAAAGTGGATTAATGTCCTTATCTGCAGATAGCAGCGTCTCTACCAGTCACACGACATCTATGGACAGATGACTATCATATTGGGATAGAGTAGAGCCATTGTCTGTTATGAGAGAAGAACCATGAAGTTTTATAAGAAATCAGCTTCTCGAGACATGTCCATTAGAAACCTTCGAGAACTGGTAACCATTACATCTACTGTCAATTATAGCAAGCGTATGCAGTACTTTATACGCATTATAGAAGATCAAATGACGTTAGGGAATCGTAAATGAAGAATGGATGTAGAAGATAGGGATTTAGAGAGAAGAGAACAGTTTGGACTGTCTAACATGGACTAACATATAACTCGTCCGCCTTGCCTTCTCCGCCCCCTGTTGGTATCTAACCTTTACTAATAAGTTCTTCAAGATCTTTTTACATGACAAACATATCAATCTCAGCACCACCACTGCCTCTAGAGTTAAAAGAAAAAAGATTATATTTGAAATTGTTTAGAAAATAATGACAAAAATGGTCACCTCATTCTGTTTTCACATTCCTCCTGGTGCAATGGTTGTCTGTATGCCATGTAACTAAGGCGATGTCTCTAAATGTCTGTGCATATAGTTAAGCAATAGTAACCTTAGCACGGTCACACTAAAGAAATTAACAATCTATGGATTTGTTATGCCTATTTGGATTTCTTTTTATCACGGGTTTTTACTGACCCAAATATTAAAAAAACTGTATCCATTTCACTCATTTCCCTCTTGATCATGCGGCCAGGCAGAAATGTCATTGCCATGGGATCATTAGGAAGTAATTGTATCAGCAACATTTTTATAATTAAACTTCATTTAAAAGTCTTTAAACGATGGGGAATCCATAGACTCGACGTTTTTGAGGTGTGACCTAAAGATACTTACACCTGCTTGAGTTTTCTCTATTTCATTAAGATTACTAATTAAGTTAACTATTACTTTGCCCCTGGCATGCAGCGGTGACCGTTTACAACTACTAAGCCACCACTCCTGGTCTCCTGAGGCGACACATGTAATGCCCACAGACTTATTCCTTGTTTGCGATTTGAGAGTCACGATCACTTGCACAGCGTTTAGTGAAAGCAAGTTTTATTTGCTATTATGTATAGTTTGTCCAAATGAAAGAAACGTAACTGGTTTATGTCTTACAGAATGCATCAGCAATGTGTTTACAATGACTTTTGGCAAAATGTTTGAATATAAAAGAAAAATCTGCATTTAATTCAAAAGAAGTAGAAAAAAAAGTTGGATAGAACCTATGCTGTCCCTCTTTTTCGTAGTTTCCTGGTGAAATTCTGGAATTTGAAAATGAATCACTGCACACTCAAAAACTATTTGAATACCAAATAATATATGTTAATGTGATCTCTAAAACCAACTCCATTTGGACAAGCTATAAAACCGACTCCATTTGGACAAGCTACATTTATATATTATATTGCCAAGCATCAGCAATGATACCTGATACGTTACAACCGAAGTATGATATTTGGTAAATATTTTCACAATCAAAGATGTTTATCCATTCCTGTCAAAAGTCAACCCTTGTGATTCCTTACTATAAAATGATTTATCATTTGACGCTTTGCTGATGACTTGGCAATATTGATACAAAGCTCAGCACCTTGTTTTCCTATTAAATTCTGCACAATTTAAGGGGAAATGTAATTTTCATTTGAATTTGAATTTAATTCACCATATTCATCTTGTTTGCTATAGATTATCCACGTAAATTAGCGCATGTTCAACAAAACAAGCTTGTTTCTCAGACTATTCACGAAAAGAGGAGCAGTTTATTCCGTTAATTTTATCACTTAATATATTGATTTCAAATTCATGCCAGTGATCTTGGGTTTTTTATTTATAGTTGATATCTGTTGCTCCTTTTCTCAGTTCAGTCTGTAGTTTAAAGTATACCCCTGCATGTTGGCGTTTTCAAATAGGTTTTACTGCATGCTCTACACATTGCTTCTTATTTTTCCTCCCCCTCCTCCCCCCTTCCCACAACCTGGCCAGATTAAAAAAATATATATATATCTTAGGTGTCACTCCCTTCTCCAGTGTTTCCTCATAAATCTAAATATTTCAAAGTCTCATTTTCAAATAATAAAACTAATGACCATTTAAATTGCAATTCTAAACGCTAAAATATCCCCCGCTTTTCTTTTTAACAATGAAATTAATCGAAATAAAATAAACAAAGACTTTGTAAACTTTTATACACAAAAATTATGGAATAGAGTGACTCCATTTATTATATTTAGCAGGCCAATGTTGATGGTAGGGGATGGTGGGAGAGTGGGGACTGTAGCTGTGTGTTGTCGTTGTGTTCCTCATCTAATGGTGGGTGGTTCTGTGTGTCCAGCACTGGCGCCGGTGCCCCCGAAGAGAAATCCTCACACTTCGCTGACCAGTACAGCAGCAGGCAAGGCCAAGTCCATGCTAGACAGTCTAGCAGAGCTAGGTATGCACTCCCAACAATATCTAAACTCCCAGGCTGAAATTGCCTCCATGCAAGTATCATAGAAATCGAGCAAGTATATACTGAACGGATACAGTATGAGAGTGTCACGCTAAGTAAGGTAATGAGGCTTATGCGAGTTGAATTGTTGAATTATACCACCCAAATCAAGTTTACAATTAGTTGATATAAATGGATTTTTTGAGTAACTCAAATGCATTTTCTGTAGCAGAATGAATTCATTTAACGATCTCTGACTTTGTGCATAATCATTTTTGTTCTAGATTTTCTCAACCAAGAGTGGCATATCTCATAATTTCTAAACGATATACCTCAGTGGTAACTCAGCTGCCTTAGTACAAATTATAAATGGAGATTGATCTACTAGTTATGTAAATTAAGACTTATCATTCAATATTACTTCACTTGGTAATCGCATTCCATCCCATCTGATGAATGATAATTTAGAAAATAAAATTCAGTTTCCGTGCGCACTGCAACTTTTGATGTCACTTCTTAGCTTCATTGAAAAGGGAAATTAAGGATTAAATAGCAAATAATGCAAGTACTGAGATTTATAAAGAACGAAATATGACATCTATGTTTGCCATTGTTTGGGGTATTGACGGTTTGATATAATTTGTTTTACACGTTTATACGATATATAAATGGTGAAAGGTTTTACTTTTTCCCTGTGGTTAGGTGGAGACGAGTTACCGTATTGCACATAATAAGCGCCCGCACCCCCCTCATTTGGGGCCATTTTTGCAGATTAGAAAAAGGCCAATTTTCGACGATTTCAGAATCAGTTAAACTTTTAACCTTTGGGGTGCCATACATATCATGTTTAAGTACCCTGGGCGCTTATTACGTTGGATACGGTGTTTGAGTTATGTTATCGGCAGCAATTTTCTTGGTCAACTTCAAGAAAAGGCAATGTGGCAGTTACAAGTTGCTGTTATGTGAACTGCAATCTTTAAGGCCTGACTGCAGTGTTCACTTAACCCATTAAGGCCTGATGTTGAGAATACTCAACATCCATGTAGGGGCGGATGTTGAGTATTTTCAACACCATGTGGGGCCTGATGTTGAGTATAATCGACATAGATATTCTATGTGGCAGCCATGTTTGGAAATTTGAGAGAGACTTAATTGGATTACTATTTTTGGTATGATGATGGTTATTACCTATTTTCAGGCTGAGGAATTCGAATCTGAGAAGTTTACAGTGATAGAGACAATGTAAAATGGTTAAAAATGATATCAAAGTCATGGATAGTGTATTTATACCTTGGACCCTCCTGCCCCCTGGTAAATGTACTGCTCAAAATTCAGTCCTCTAGCCTTCCAAAGTCCCCTCATAGCCAGCCCTTAATGGGTTAAGCAGTGTCACTGTCTCTAAATAATGATTTGTCAACATGTACGTTCAGAGCTGTCAAAGTTCATGCATGTGCGTACAAAATACAACAGGACTTGAGTGTAACAAACATGTTGCATTATGACTAGATGGGGTAGATGTTCCTATAGAAACCTCCGCTTTAGTCTTTTAAAATGTACTTGTAGGGCCTCAACTGACTTTACGCAACTAATAACTTTAACCTAGCAACTAGGCAGTAGATGTAGTCCTGCTGTTATAGACAATAAGACAAGAAAGAAGAGCCTTTGGGGAATAATACAGATACAATACAGTATAGAATAGCAGCAAATGAAATCTGTATTTCAATAGATACTTGTAATACAATCACTTAAGTTAGAAATGGATTCATTAAGACAAACTTTCTCTAGAACCATCATACTTGATATCCTAACTTTCTCTGTGAAGATTGCCTTCATCGGAATTACAGGACAACATATGCACAACAAGTAGACTTTTGTTTGCCTGAATATATGAATGAGGTATCAAGACTGAGCAGGCAGCTAAAAAGGTCACAACAAGTCACAGCCAAGTGGCCTTTATTTAATATCATATGGTCAAGTGTTCGAATGTAAGCTTTCTGCAGTGCGGACGGAAACTTCAATCCATGCAAATAGACGGATAGATTCTATAGTTTTCTTTTTTTTTTTTTTTCTTCTCTAACTACCGTAATCTCCCGCGTAGAAGGCGCAGCTCGCGTAGAAGGCGCACCCCCAACTCAGAGAAGGCCTTTTCACGTAGAAGGCGCACGTACCTCCTCTGGATCGATTTCTGGAAAAACCCGCGTATAAGGCGCCCCCCCAACTCACAGGGGGGCTGTTTCGCGTAGAAGGCGACCCCCCCCCTCCCCACCCCCCTATATGAGTTCAAGCTGTCATCGGCACACGGTCGGCGTAAAAAAACGGCGAGCAAATCTACAGCGATCGGTCTGCCGCGCTTGGCGCTATGAGTTCAAGCTGTCATCGGCGTATGGTGGGCCTTATCCCCGGCGAGCGCGTCGACACCTCCCGGTCTGCCGCGGCGCTAGCGCTATGAGTCGATGCTGTCATCGGCCCACGTGTTCCCTACACCCCGGTCAAACCCGCCGAGCAAATCTACACCGACCGGCTGCTGGCTATATGAGTTCAAGCTGTCATCGGCACACGTTCGGCTTAAAAAAAACGGCGAGCAAATCTACAGCGATCGGTCTGCCGCGCTTGGCGCTATGAGTTCAAGCTGTCAGCGGCACACGGTCGGCGTCAAACCCGCCGAGCGCCCGCCGACACCTCCCGGTCTGCCGCGGTGCTGGCTATATGAGTTCAAGCTGTCATCGGCACACGGTGTGACGGTCGGCGTCAAACCCGCCGAGCAAATCTACACCGACCGGCTGCTGGCTATATGAGTTCAAGCTGTCATCGGCGCATGGTGGGCCTTATCCCCGGCGAGCGCGTCAACACCTCCCGGTCTGCCGCGGTGCTGGCGCTATGAGTTCAAGCTGTCATCGGCGCATTTTCCCAAATGAGATGTTGGAAAAACCCGCGTATAAGGCGCACCCCCAACTCAAGGCAATTACCCTCCCGCGTATAAGACCCAGCAGCATTTTGTTTGGCGTAGAAGACGCGCCTTCTACGCGGGAGATTACGGTAATAGATATAAGTTAAACCTGATTATACATTTTCGTTGATTGTGGAACTTAGTTCATGTGTAAAGTAAATTATCAATTTGTTTTTTTGTGGATTTCTTTACTCGAGAAGTACCATCAATGTTACAATAAGAGTACTGTATCAAATATTATATTAGCTACTGTCACTAATCCTGCTCTGTTGTTTCTATTACAGAACGCTTAGACCGCACGCTTGCACTGTATGACGAAGACACCAGAAGTATGGGTACCCATGCAACTACTTCCGCCCTCGACTCTGCCGCCAACCGCCGTGGGGTGGACCCGAACAACAAGACGGCCTCTATACGCTCTCGACACAGTGGAAAACGACTCACTGCATTTGAGCTGGAGGACATCTTTGCACGTCAAGGTGACACACCTGGCGTGCAGTCACCAGAGCCAGTTGTTGTTCTCCCGCCAAAGGCATATGCCAGCCCCACGGAGCAGAAGGTGGCACGTATGAAGGGCAGATCATCCCCTGCAAATGGCACGGCTAGTCTCTCACGGGCACGTAGCACACCGAGTCTTGTACCAGCTCCTGGCCAGCAGAATCCTCACCATGTAACAAGGGTGGTGATTCAAGATGGTGTGCAACCAGCAGAGGATGGCCGTGTCATGTACAACCGGCAACACACTGCCAATGGACAAGGGGAGGTGCTTTATGCTGTCCCTCTAAAACCAGATAGGAGAGAGAGACATGCTTCTGCTGACAGTGCTGCCTATGGATACTCAGGAATTCCACCCTCTCCTCGTGAACCACCACCCCGGCCGCCATCACAGAGTTCATCTCAGAGTGGGGACAGCATCCCACCACCCCCAACACACAAACCTCCCCCAGTACCAGGGGACCAAGACTACATCCAAATCATACAGCAGCCTACCTATGCTAATATTTCTGAGGAAATCCAAAAACAGGAGGCTCTGAGAAGGCAAACGTCTTATGAATCGAGTTTCAGACCTGGCGTGGTAGCGAAGCTGAGCAAGGAACCAGCTCCACTACCACCAGGTGCTGCACCACCACAGCGGGTTGTCCCATCGGTGTCATCATCCTCCAGCATGTCCTCCTCATCCTCACCTGACCACTATGGTCGCCCACATAGATATGAGCAACATATGATGCACACAGAATCTTCCAGTGTGACCTCACCTCAGGAATCAGTGCATGAAAGTGCAAGGAGATTCATGCAAGACCATCCCAATGCTTCAATGCTGGTCG
This sequence comes from Acholoe squamosa, assembly GCA_949317995.1. Classification (NCBI taxonomy): domain Eukaryota; kingdom Metazoa; phylum Annelida; class Polychaeta; order Phyllodocida; family Polynoidae; genus Acholoe; species Acholoe squamosa. Next base: position 33,114,994 of record OX439037.1, on the reverse strand, counting down.
CCTCAGAGGAGACCCGGTCGCAGGTGGAAAGCCGCCACCCACCGCCCACTTCCAGAGCTCAGTATTACGAGCCAGAGCCTGATTATGAGACTGTATCGGAAGCGGTTTCACGTAACAATACTACAACGCACACAGAAGCTTTGGTTATTAACTACAAACAGACCCCTTCTCCTGCTGTCAGCAGGCAATCGCCTTCTCCATCTGTTAGTCGTCAGAGCTCATCGCCCTCTGTCAGTAGGCAGAGCCCTGCACCAGAGGTTCGCCGACCGAGTCCTGCACCTGTAAGTAAAGCATCACCTGCACCTCTAGTTGTGAACTCAACCAAAACAACTGAAGTGGTCAAAAGGGTTGAGACTGAAGTGCAATCTGTGAGGTCACTTCGGGAGAACTGGCAAAACAAACAGGCTCATAGATCTGTAGATGAGACTGATAAAACTGTGTTAAAACCGACAACGCCAACTACACCAAAAACCCAGGAGAACACAATGTCTGCGTTTGGTAATGCAATCAAGGCAGCTGCTGTTGCAAGAGAGAAACGGGCTCAAGACGAGAAGAATTCTCCACCACCAGCCCCTGCCCCAGCTTCAGCTCCTACTCCTCCTCCAGCACCTCTGAAGAAGCCGCCTAGCCCGCCACCTCCTCCTCCACCAGGACCCCCGCCTCCTCCACCACCACCAGTGTCTACTCCGCCTTCCTCTCAGCCACCCACAATTAGAAAGAACAACATGCCACCTCACATTCAGAAATCTCTGGAGGAAAGCCGCCAGAGAGAGGACACCCATGCTGCCATTATGGCAGCTGTTGCTCGTCGACGGAACCTCGTCGAGAATGAGAATATGGAAAAGGTGGCAGATAACATAGAAAACAGAGTTCAGAAGGCAAAGAAGATTCAGTCAACTGTCTACAAGCGAGATGGGGGTAAGGAGGTTGTTACACCAACCTCTAGTGGTCCCAAGAAGGCACCAACCCCACCTCCAAAGGCAGTAGTGGTTGAGAGTTCTGTCAAGACGACAGAAGTCATCAAGAGTGAGGCGGTCAAGATGGATGAGAAGAGTGAGCAGGTACAGCGGCCTCCAGAGGAAGTTAAGTCTCCTGTAGCCACTGTGAACACACCAGAGGCAAAGACCCCTGAGACAAACTTCACGGCCATGGCTGAGAAAGCACGACAAGATTGGCTGCTGAAGAAGACCGGGCAGACGCTTGAGCGGAAAAAGAAGGACACTACTGATGAAACCGATAATAACAATAAAAAGGGTTGTGCACCATCACCTCCTGTACGTCATAACCAGACTCCCAACGGTGGGACTGGAGGTATTCATCGGGGTAATGGTAGTCCTGTATCGCCAAGTGCAGCAGTTGGTGATCTGGCCACCATCATAGCACAGAAAGCTGCAGCTAGGCAGAAGAGCTATGAGAGCAATGGCAACAGCAATGGCAATGTAGGTAATGGAATTGGGAACAATGCAGTACTAGGGGTTAACACAAATTCTAATAACAAGAACTCTCACTACAGTGTAGAAAATAGACAGTCTGTAGAAATAGAGGGTGCCACCTTAGACTCCTCAAACACTGAACACTCTGTTATGAAGCGGACTCAGATCTTTGGGTCTCAGAAGGTTCTAAAAAAGGCACCGGCCCAAACAGGGACAAAGACTGTGTATAGGGCTGAGGGATCTCGCTCTGAAGGCCCCATCCTTCCACCACCAGCTTTTGGTGATGACTTACCACCTCCAATGGTCCCACCACCCCCTTCCACTGGTGAGTTGGACATCATTTCCAATGGACATTCCCGGCACGGTCAGGAAACAGTTGGCTGGGTGATCAACTCTGGGAGGCAATCAGACCGTGATTATAGCATACAAAATAAGATCAGCCAGCGTAATGCTGGGATGGGTGCACCTGCCAATGGTAGTGATGGTGATGTTTCTACTATGAGACTAAGGAGGCATGAGGAACTTGAAGTGGCACCCGCTGTGGCCGATGTGGTGGACGTGGAGTTCATTCCGCCCCCACCATTGTTTGACTCTGAGGAGATGAATGCTATAGTTGGGTCCCAAGCAGCATCTGCTTCCCAACAGCCAGAGGATGCTGTAAGTTTGGTATCATCCTTGTCCACATTGTCCACACTGTCTTCAACCGAGCAGGACGCTGGGGCAGGCAGTCCGCGTTTCTCCCTCCGCTCCTCCACTTATACCATTAACCCCGAGTCAGACATTGGAGTGGCCCCACCACCACCCGGCTTCGATGACATTCTGGATCCTCCAGCAGGGCTTTCTTCTCAAGTTGGTGGATCTCTAGAATTCATCCCTCCACCAATGGGCTTTGATGCAGTGCCTCCTGCAGACCCCGCTCCAGTGAATAGCCTCCGGCATGTGATGCGGCGGAAGGGTTACCAGGAGAAGTCCATAGACACTTGGTCCACCTCAGATGTGTGTGAGTGGCTTGAAAGCCTACACTTGAGAAACCTGACCTCAAACTTTTCGTCTCGCAGTGTCTCTGGCGACCAACTTATGAAAATGGGTCGAAATGAGCTCATCGCTATTGGGGTGAGTGAGGTTAGTGACCGCATGAACATTGAACGTGCAATAAAGCGGGCTATCATGAGGAGGTAGTTATGAGCAAACAAGAACCAATGAGCTCAATGTGACTGAAAAAATAGACCCTTGGAGCAGAGGTAGTAGCTGACTTTGCAGTTTACCTATGGTAAAAGTGTGTTTTAGTTATAAACCAAGTCTTGTTCATTAGAAGAAAAGCAGCACTCAAGTTCACTATGATGTGTGTGTATGTCTGTAGCATGGGACGGTGAGAAGTTTGCCTGAATTTGTCTGAGAAGAAAATTATGCATTTATGATAGCAAATCTTATATTGTAACAAATATTAATAATAAAGGGTATAAGCTTCCATAGCAGGCAGTCTTGACCAACTGTATACATTTTTTACTAGAAAAAAATCGACGAAACCATTTAGAGAATTTACAATATGAATTAATATTGTAGTATGTACAATTGTATATACTCGGTAAGCCCTCGAGGGGATAATGAATTTTCATTATATTTAAAACTTGTAGGCTAAGAGGAAAAGAGATATGGAAGATGATTGTGCGAAATGTAAATGATGAATTTCTCTGAGTGTGTAACTGATCAAAGGGAAAAATGTACCTTATATTGTGTAAATAATAATGGAGATCACGTTATACAAACTAATATATGTAGAGTCATCATATTTGGTAAGGGTCAGTATCCTTAGATATGTTTTAAATGATTGCTAAGTTAATTAATATCTGTTGATTAATGATGGAGGTCCTGCCGCCTATGCCCACAGTGGAACATAAGGGGCTATCGAATATTGATTAATACAGAAGCAAAAAGGCAAAATATGTATGATGTGCAAAACTAAACCATCCGTCTCATTAATAAAGTATTTTCGTTAGATTAGGTATACTGAGTCATCACCCATGCACCAAGAGTATTTCGATGTCCAAATCAAGTTGGTTAGAATAATTTGAATGATCAAGTTGCCTTGTTATTAGAAGGCACAGACAAAACGTTAGGTAGACGATCCTTAGTCAGCAAGGGTATCGTGAAAATATAATGTGAGCGAATTAAACACAAAAAAATATATTGATATAAGGACAGAATACTCAACTACCAAAATAATAGAGAGAAGCACAACAACTCGTTTTATTTTATAAGCAGTTTTCTTTGTTGTTGTGTCTAAAAATAAAATGTGGTCCATGTTCTGACCATTCCTTATATCAGCATGTGGCTGTAAGAAAACATGAAAAAACTAAAACAAGGAAACTCAAGTTTTCAACATAACCTTAAGAAAAGAACCGAATCTCACCTCTTCCCTTGACAGCCTCAGATCTGATGCTGCCTATTTAGACTGATATATTCTATTCAACCATGTATGTATAAGTAATATTGAGAAAAAAATCGATACTACATTAATTTTCGGAAATCCAGCTTATATTTTCAGCAATGTCCAATACACTGTGCATGCTATGAATAACTTCTACCAGTATATGCAGAGTTCCATGAGTTTTTGGTATATTTTTGGTGACTGGTTTACTGCATCTTGACAAGGTATTTGTAGAACTTTTGATAGACTGGGCACTCTACCATACTTCTCTTTTCTAACAGTGTTTTAATGGGTTACTAGTCTACGACTAGGTATAAGATTAAGACTGCTTTTATAATGTTAATAACTTATAGACAGGTCTTTTTATGCAATGATCCCTATTTGTGACGTCATAGTCATATCATAAGTGATGTCAAAGGTCAGACTGCGGGACAGTATGATTGTTGGGTTATCTGATAGCATGGTGTACGTCATATGGCGTCATTCAGGTTATAATCTACGTCATTAAGACGTAGTTACTCGCGCCATAATGACGTCCTAAGGTTGGCCCATTCTAGGATGTATGGACCTTTAGCAAGTTGCTTTTTTTATTTCTACCCTCCATGTGTGTGCTTCCAATAACGCCCACAGTAATGGATATCCCTCCACTGAACTATCTTATGCACGCTATATCTAATTCAAAATCAAGATAAACATAAGTTGATGTGTCATTGTTGGACTGTGATCACTGAGCTTCTTCAACACACCAGGTGTTTACTATCAATATTTAAAGTGTGGTCTTTGTTTCACGTCGAGTAGAGCCTGTTTTATGTTAAATTCCTGGCTTCAACTTGCGTTAAAAAAACATCACATGAATTCAAAGACTCAATGTTATAAATCGAAAGACTGTTAGGGGTCCAATTAAAGATTATGGATGTCTCATCGGTGTATGAGGAAATTGAAATTACTAATAAATGTGATCAGCAATATCCATTAGGATGTATTTCAGATTTTCGCAAGGCACTCACCGCACATTAGACCTTGAACAGAAAATCTAGCTGTAGATTGATTTTTTTTCTATTTTACTGTTTCTTTACATTTCATATAGAATTATGTACTTGAGGTACAGTGAGGATCTTGCTGTTTACTTTGGTTGCCATGGTTACCTGGCTAATTATTGTGGCAGGGTGATGGAGAGTTGACTAATTTATAACTCTTACCCTAGGGGGCACCAGCTACGTTTCTGGCTGGTGATGCCACCTGGGTTTGTACGATACATTATGCCGAGCAATACACTTAATGTAAACACCATACATATCGATTAAAACATGAAACATATTTGTGTTTTGCTGTTGAATTCATTTCTCATGATGTTATTTAATTGCTCGGTCAAAAAGAAAACTTAGTTGTATAAGTAAGAAAATTAAGAGAAGACCTTACCTTCCCTGGCAAATCTGTCATAGAGCAGAAAATAAGAAAGTAAGCATAAATAAGAAAATCGAACAGAGGATAATAAAACAATGAGATGAGTGTAAAAGCTATGTTAAAAGTTCGTAGAGCTGATTTGAAAATAGAGATTTTATTTATTATTTTGAATAGCATTATTCATATTAGGACCTACCACTGTCCACACAACTATGACAATCCCGATGCCACGTTATAATCATTTGTTACACCCAACAGTTACTTGTTGAGTGTAAGCAACTTTTTCCCAGCAGTCAACACCTGACCAAATATCTTTGGATATAGATCTTTATATTATCTTTGGATATAGTTCATATTACACATATCAAACTGAACTTGATTTTGCTTCTAGGTATGTGCAGGGTTCCCACAGGACAAGGAAAGACCGATTCAACGTACCCCATGCCTGTATCCTTGGAAAGTGTTCATATTGCTAAATCAGGCCACATAAATGGTTCCCACAAAAATCTTGGATCGAAATTCCCTGACCAAATTTATCATTTTCCTTGACTACAAGCACTCAAACTTGTTTGAAACAGAATTGCTACATTAAGTGGTTGCCTATAGCCAGTATAGGGGAAAGTTGCCTCATTTGGACCGGCTCCTAAATTGGTCCACCCTAGTTTCCCCTAGTGGCAGTATTAGGAACTGTTTCAATGCTGCCATTTCTTTTTGTCAATATCACTAAAGTTCCTAATAACTTACAAAAATGTAATTTTTCTTATTTTATGCACATTTCCTGGGGAAAATGGTTTTTGGACCTCTTGATCTTATTTGCACCACCACTTACTTAAGTCCTCCTGGATGCTAGGCAACATTTTTCTGTCCAAAATCCCTTCAGATTTTTCGATGTCACATATTATACGTTTAGACTGAAATGAAATTTGATGAAAACCATTGTCATGTTTTAGAAAAAAAACTATCAATGAGAAAGATGAAAAGTTGCCTAAATTGGACCGGTTTGAGTTGCCTAAATTGGACCATAGTTGTAATATTGGGTCCAATTTAGTTGCCTAAATTGGTCCACTCGGTGGGACCTAGGCCTAGTTTTCTAAATTGGACGAAAGTGTAACATTTTTCTTACTCCAGTATGGAGCAAATTCATATGATATTGATGGAAATAACAAGAGGATATGTGATATCATATATTAAAAGTTCCCTAGTTTTATATTTTTCAATATAAGGAAATAGAGAAAAATAATGTACATTGGTCCAATTTAAGATACCAACTGGTCCAATTTAGGCACCTGGTTGCCTAAATAGGACCATTAGGCTTTGGTTTTTAATTGCACACCCTGACTAGAGAAATTCAAATTCCTAGATTGTTCTGCTATGACCAGAAAGCTATAATGTACACTCACAACGTATATAAATGTTACATTCAAATTCACAGAAATAATCACTGGACAGGAAAAAGTTCTTAGGGGGTCCAAATTAGGCAACTTTCCCCTACGTCAAACCCGCACCTTTTGTAAATGAGGGGATATTTGGGGAAAATTATTGGCTACCCCCTGGGAGTATATTATGAAAAATTCAATAGCATCAATACTACATTCTGGCAAACAGACTATCCTTGATTTTTCCCGACTCACATTGAAATTTTTAAGATTCCCTGACCACTTTTTTCCCCCAACATCTCGGGGTACATTGAACCATTGTAGCTACCCCAAGTAGTACGGAGCCCTGGAGAGGACATCCAATTACCGTAATCTCCCGCGTATAAGGCGCGTCTTATATGAGGGGTTTTAGTTCTTCCTGGATCCACAAGGGGGACACCAAGAGCTTTATTTTGATATGCTACACTCCCCCCTAACTCAAAAATAACATAGGGGGATTCAGGGGGGTGCGGGGGGCCCTAGCTACACATAGCTTTTTGAATTTTGAAAATCCATTCAGTAGAACCAAAGTTATGATTTTTTTATTTTTTTGACAATATTCTTCAACTCTAGGTGCGCCTTATACGCGAGGTGCGCCTTATACGCAAGAGATTACGGTACTACACTTTTTTTCTGAAGTTTGTTTTCGCAATTTTTATTTCGTTTTCGCAACTTTTGTTTTCGTTTTCGCAACTTTTATTCTCGTTTTCGCAACTTAGTAGTTGGTTTTGCAACACAGTAGTTGGTTCACACAACTTAGTAGTGGGTTTGCGCAACTTAGTAGTTCGTTTGCGCAACCTATAGATACTTCCGTTTCCGCTACTTAAATTTCTGTTTCCGCAACTTAAGACTTAGAAGTTGCGAAAACGAAAATATAACTTGCGGAAACGAAAATATAACTTGCAGAAACGAAAAAAACTTGTGAAATAGAAAATAAAACTTGTGGAATCGAAAATAAAACTTGCGGAGACAAAAATAAAACTTGCGGAGACAAACTCTAGAAAAAAATATGTACGAAACAGATGTCCTTTCCAGGGCTCTGTAATACGGCCATCGGGGGTACTACTTTATGAAGAAGTCAACGCTGTATTCATGTAGTTTGTAATGGGACGCAGCACCAGCTGAGCTCTGCTCCAGTTAAGTCTCAACGTGAAGTATTCCAGTTAAGTCTCAAAGTGAAAGAGGATGGGAGTACTATGAACCTTAAAGGCAACGCTAACCGCAGAAGTCTTGTGTTCAACATATATATCAAAGTACTCCATCGGAATGAACGCAAAGGCTATTGGTAAAAGATGATCTTTTGCCATTCTGAAGAGAACGAGTGCATTTTAAAAAGCTTAAAACCTTAGAGGAGGTTACATGTGTTCTCCCAAACTATGGGAGAACGTCTATGGAAGATGTAGGTCTAATGCATGGGCAAAATAACCCCATAGGGAAGCCAGGATTCGTTTTTATATTGACCCAAAGGGGAATTTGTAAGGGTTTTGAAAACATGGACTACTCTATGAGGTAATAAATGGGGTCAATATACTAGAGGTACGCTTTTCTTTTTACAAATCTTATGTAATGGCTGCAATAAGAAATAAATCAACTCAATCCCCATAGAATAATCCATGTGGCTGAATATCTAGAAGTTTTTGAACACGTGCCTCGGGGCACGTTGCATTTCTTTCTCAAATCTTTAAAAGAATAAAAAGCATTGATCAATTAAACTTGAGTTTCTATGGCCGATCCCCAAAGATATGGAGTGGCCTTTTGGAGTCGTTCCGAGGGATAGGGTCTTTATAAAATAAGGAAAAAATAAGTCTGTAAGCAGCTAAACATGTCCCCCTCCCCTACAGGGAAAATATTTAAATATAAGTTGCTGTAGGCAATTCTGGAGACCTATTTTGCTGAAGAAGTGGGAGAATTTCCCTAAATCAATAAAAGTTTCTGTAGGCACCCTGCATATCATTTTCATGATTTTACTTTTGCCTTAGGTTAGGCTATTTAGGCCCTATACATTAGTCAATTCATGAGCTTGAAATGTCCCGAATTTTGTTGCTTTCAAGGACCATTTTTTTACCTAAGTCAAAAGTTTCAGAAAAAAATGTAATGATACATACTGTATTCGAAGTACTCACTTCGAGTTAAGGATGTGATGTTGTCCCACATCATTTAAAAGGTTTATCCCCCCAATTCTAGTTATCTTTGATATGGAAGTGGGGTGTAGAACTTTTTCTAATTTACTATAAGCGCCTCTATTACAGATTTCTAGACAATATGGCTAGAGCTTATGATTAAACCATTGTCGTCAGGGGTATCCTAACAAATTATCTTCTTTGAATACACCAGCTATTTCTTGGTGGATCAATCAAACCATCTCTGAATAGGGGTTCAATTGTAACAGAATCTCAACGTATACGGGTATGAGAAAATGTCATCTTCCTGCCCTGAGTCGTCTGTGGGCTAGATCACACATTCAGTCTTCTAGTAGGACACAATGACCATGTTGCTACAACTCAGGACACACCATCAGTAACCAGTGAGAGCACTTGACCAGTAATGTAGTAGAGCGGTGTGTACACATACACTGGGCTAGGAAAATCAATTAATACAACAGTATCAATAATGTGGTCACCTGTAGCCTTTTGTCCCATACTTGGTGGCCATGGCAACACAGGTTGAGATGTCTGGAATGCATGAGAGAACCTTGTACTGTATACTCTAGGATTGTTGGTGCACTTTACAGAAGGTCTCTATGACTCTTATCTGATATGGCAGAATTATTTTGATCTGTATTACAATCCTTCCAGAGATAACTGTATTAACTGATAACTGTAGAATCCTAACCTCCTATAAAGGAAATCAAGGTATTGCAGTAGAAGCGATTTAATCCAAGCTTATAACATATTGTATACTAGAGCAGATGGGATAGCTTGAACTGACTGATTTTCCACTTGCAAAAGAGCTTGACTGTCTGACCTGAATTTCAACTGTGTTGATGGCATTCATGGGGACATTGCTATACAGCCAAAAATAGAGCCTAAAAGTTTCCCTGTTCCTCCTTGTCACACTGATGAAACATTTTAGGCCTATCACGACAGTGGATTATGGAGCATTTACAGTAGGCCTTTGTGGGTGTGGAGATTGTAAAGATCAGGCTACAAAGGGAACAGAATGGCCATCAATATTTGTACACATGCACTGGTACTGACGTGCTTCATTACGTGTAGGCATTATGTATTATTGCCGCTCTCCAAGCAGGTTGTGGTTTACTATGAGTAGTGTGTGTTCTAGATATAGGTAGGTTCAGGAATTGTTTTAACATTGACAGGCCTTAAACCTTCATTCTGAGCTATATGACTTGTTGTCTGACAACTTTTAGACTTTCATTCTCAAATACAAGCAGAATGGCCATTTCCGACTTTTCCTGGTTTCCCGGTATGGTGTTTTTGGTTAAATATCAATATACATGCACGCTGCTTTCCAGAATTGTGAACATTCCTACTTTTTATTGACCAGGAAAATAATCTCTTCTATTGAATGCTTCAATATATGCGTCCTTATCCTTGACAAACTGGAGACGTACATTATGATCAGGCCTAATGAATAACTATTATGATTAGGCCTGATGAATAAGCATATATCTATGTACGCATCTCCTTTGGGCACTTATTTATGTTATAGATATTTCCCTATTGCCTTACAGTTCATGCCTTCTTAAGGACATTACAGAAATCAGCATGGAGAGTGAGACTGGTCAGACACATTATCAGGAACTACCACTTAGAGTGGACCATGGACTGTTGACATGAACTACCTGGAGCAGTCCTCCTGTGCGCGGCAACCCAATGGGGATATTGCTGTAACACATTTTTATGTGCAGTCTTATATCAAACAGGTGGACTTTGTTTTTATTGATCGAGGTGCAGTCTGTAAATACTTTTATCTAAGACTTAAAACATTTACCTAATCAAAGTGGAATAAGGAAGTGTATCCAAACATAGAGGTTGCAATGGTGCAGGCACATGCCGCTCTGTCATTAAGAAAGGCCTACCTTTGCAGAAAGGTGTTATAGAAAGGTAGACGGAGCCATGCAGACAAGAAGGAAAGGAATCAGTGAGACCATACACAAAAGACAATATCATCTTTAATGACGTTCAGAGCACCAGGCTACACATGCAAGGGCCAGGATTGAGAAAGGAGCCAGACACAGAAATAATGGACAATGCTTAGAACCCTTTATTGACTAAGAAAAGGTGAATATCTACACTGGATTATTTTATCATTGAATTGATAGTTATATATATATATATATATATATATATATATATATATATATATATATATATATATAGGGATATCTAAAGCTAGAGGCGTCTGAAGTGCCTGGAAGGATTCAACTTGCAAACAATGGAATTATGTAATCAATATGCTGTGAAATACCTGTATTGGAAAATACAAAATGTATATAGAACACCCATCCACACGGGAATTTTTATTCCCCATTTGGCCACCAGGGTCTAAAATCATTATAAAAATATGTTAAGCGAATTTTTGCAGAATTCAATGGTCTCATTTAAAATGCTCCATTTGGCCTATATTTCGATGGTAAAATGAACATTTTTCAAGAGAAATCAACCTATATGCCTGTTTCTGGTTGCTATGGCAACCATTCCATTAATCAAAATTTGCAGATTTTCATGCCAATTTTAGGGGATACTCACCAAAAACCCAAAACTGAAAACAGAAATGAAAAATTCCTTCTAGATCAAAATCTATAATAAAAATCATATTATTATGTATTTTTTTTATGAAAAAGGCTGATTTATTGTGTTTTTTAGGCATTATCATGGTTATGTATTGAGAGCTTAATCATCGATTTCAGATACGAATATTGACCTATGTTCAAGGAGGGGTTCTGATATAATGACTAGGAATATCTAAGCCGATGATGTTTCATTTTAAAGATCTTGAGATGAACTTTGATAATTGATAATTGGGTGTTTTTGGTTGCCTGGTCACATATACGCGTTAGAGGGAAATTTCATCTAACTATCACAGTTACCAAAAGGTTTCCCAGTAGCATTTAAAAACTCAAAACTCATTTATCTTACCTACTAGGAGGTAGTACCGGCCTTACACCCCAAGAAAAAAAGATAAAGATGAAGAAAGGCCACGTACGCTGGGCTAACACCAGAGTCACACTAGCAGAGGACGTCCATGTGCCAAGAAAGGTCATCAGTTGTGATAACATCTCCCTGGCTTCAAATATACCATCACAGAGGTTAAAAAGGCCAAAAACTCCAACATTATCAGGAGGTAATTTTTTGCTTGCTTAGATATAAAAGATAAATAGATTAATAATTATTCTCTACTAAAAAAAAAAAAAAAACGGCCCTCAGACGATGAAACAAACGTACAACGATTGAATTTAAGACGGCTACTAATATTTGTTTGATCATCTTCTTCTGCAGTGTTTAGAGAAATCAATATTCCTTGTCCACACCAGTTAGGGTCTTCGTTCCAAAGATCTCTATTCTGCTGCTAAATGTGAACTAAGTTACTTTGTTTTAATCCAAATCATCATACTGTTGACAGACCCATCTAGTATCTGAACATTATTGTTTCTCTCTTCCATGTTTTTTTTTAGTCTAATCCTATACTATTTTATACCAACAGATGTACATGGAGTAAAGTTCAAGGGGAGACCCTTGACGTCTGTCAGTCAGACTAACAGAGCAGCTCACCTTGGGAGACCTATGAGCAGCTCCTGGTCTCCAGACTCCTGGTCCAAGGCTGCTCTGTCTCTGTCCAACTCTAATAAGACTCACTCAGTCCCCAAGAAGGACCGTCCATTTGAACACACAGTCCTTAATAGGACAAATAGCTGCAACCTAGGTACAGTTTCAGCCATTAGAAGTAGACCTAAAACAGCAGGTCCCCATCTAGCTAAAGCAAGGACGTCAAATGAGGAGAATATCTCTTGGACCATGGTGGCCCCACTAAGTGATCAGAAAGTGAATATTGAGACAAAGTCTCGAATTCGTGCTGCCTCCCTAGCAATTAATATTCTAAAACATAAGAAACTTATGAACAAAAGCAGGTCCAATGAGAATGACGTCATTGTCTTATCAACTGAGCTACTCCCTCGTCCCTGGAAACTTGAAAGGTCACGTGTTATAGGCCGGAAACATGGAGACAGAGAAGACTTTTATCAGCCTAAAAAGACAGCTGATAGTGAGACCACGGGAGATGACACAGAAAGAGACAGTGAATCTATCCGCAAGAAATCCTTCTCAGCTAGTATGACCATGGCAATGTTTAGTGCACGCATTAAGCAGCGTCTAAACAAGAAAAGGATGGAAGAAGAGCACCTGCGCACTGAGTTGGATGTACTGCACAGAGAAGATTCAGATGGACAAAGTTCAAGGCCTGGTTCAGGGTGGTTGGCAAAGTATGTGAGGGCAGTAGAAGCTGGGCTTTCAACAGACCACCTCATACAGAGGGCTGAGGACCTCAGGGTTCCTGTATCCACCCGCTGGGCGAGACGAGAGCGAGAAAAGATGGAGGCAGCAATGGCAGAAAAGGAAATGAATGATAATGTAGGAGGACTTCCTGTGTCATCACAAAGCCAGCGCCACATTCAGGAGGAACTAGAGACTAAAGTGAGAGACTTCTTGAGCAAGGATTTGCCCTGAGATGCATATATGGCAGCAGGGGCGGATCCATGATTTTGAGAAAGGGGGCACACATTTTTGACATAGGATGAGTTGGTGTACCCATCACAAGTGAAGTGCAGTGTTTTTCAAAGTGCAGCTTCGAAGTGGCTTTGGTAGGGGGTCTAGGGGCATGGTCCCCCAGAATTTGGTGTATTTCTAGACCCTTATTGAGAGGCTGCCATGTCTGATTCATTACAAATTTCAGATATTCAGCCTCATGGTGAGGGCAAGAGGAGGACTGGCATAACAGGTGGGATATGGTCAGAATAGTCATAAAGTTGGGATGAGAATGGTGTCATGGGACTGGAAGAAGGGCAGGATGAGATTGAGGTGGAGGAAGGGTGGGACTGACGTAGGTGTTGGATGAGACTGAGGGGGAGGAATGGTGGGACTGAATATAGGGGTTGGATGAGACTGAGGTAGAGGAATGGTGGGACTGGGGTTCAGGGAATGGTGTGATGGGGAAAATGGTGAGAGTGAGGTTGAGGTAACGGGATGGGGGCTGCAAATAATGGCAGAATGAGACCGTGATGGGAGAAAAAGTGTGAAGTAAGTAGGACTGGGGGTGAGGACTATATAAGGTCGAGGAATGGTGGACTGGGGGTTAGGGCAGGAGCCGAGGGGCAGGAGAAGACATGGATGACTTGCAACACCCTGGTGTCACCCTTAGCCCTGCAGCATTCTAAACTCACAATCTCACAATCATTTCAACACAGTCCCTGAATCATTTGGGATACAGTATTTGAACATATAGTGGTCCTAGTCCCATTCCCATTGTCTCATTTAGAACTGGAAGATCAAGGCTGCTTGACATGGGGTAAAAGGAGGGAGACAGTGGGAAGGGATATCAGTAATTTGGAAGATGAGTAAAATTAATGGTTGCTAAGGGGAAGAAGGGAAAGACAGAGGAAAGATAAAGAAGAGGGAGGCAATAGACACAAACAATTCTTAGAATAAACAGGGTGACATGGGCATTTCTAAAAATCAACAGTGTCCAGATTGGATCCCCCCATTCAGAACCCTGATCCACCTCACCATAACCCCCCACAGAAACCCTTTAGGGTAGGGTGGGGTAAGACGCCCTTAATTTACAAATGTGTCATTTATAAGAAATTCATGGCTGCTTCCAGAATACTTTTTTCATTAATCAAAGGATGGAATGATATTTTCTTCATTCGCAAAAGCTTGTCAGCTCTGCCCCATAGATTGTTACAGTAAATCATCTATAAAAAAAAGTGGATGCAGGGGTAAAAGGCCCACAGCTGGGGTAAAAGGCCCACAACCTTTGGGATAAAAGGCCCACATGTACAATAAAGAGGATCATAATTGGAATAAATGCTCTATTTAGATTCTTGTCATTAAAAAATAAGCTAAAGTTAATATTCATGAACTACTGCTGAGATTTGGACATCCTAAATCACCTAAAGTAGCATTTTCAATAATTCATATCAAAGTTCAAGGGGTGATAGGGTAGGATAAGCTAAAATACCCTAATAGCACGTAACTGAGCCAGTTCTAAGAGAATAATCCCTAATTAATGCATATTTTTCACCCCAATCAAGAGATGGAACAATGTATCATACTTGCGAAATAGGTTGTCAGCCTAGCCTTAGGGAATATTCCAATAGAATGCTTGACAAAAAGTGGGGCATTTTGCCCCGTAGGTTGAAAGGCTGGGGTAAAAGGCCCAAAGCTATGGGGCAAAAGGCCCATGGATCTGATGATAAGATATGGTTCATCTCAAAAGCCCATGTAGGTATTGGAACAAAGTGTAAGGTAAAAAAAAAGTATCTTTATGACCTACCCTTCACCCCTTTATCTAATAATACCTCACCTAATACTTTTAACCCATTTAACTTGCTACCTAAAAATCCATGCACATTTCAGGAGCCTTTTATTTCTAATTATCTCAAATTCAGCATGATGATCTTAACAGTTATAAAATATTGAATGTCTGATAAGTTAACTTTTTCTCATCCAATCATAATGAAAACCTACAAAAGAGATCTCTTTGAAGTTATCCTTACTTCCAAGTGTTAAATGGCTGAATACAACTAGTACCTTGGTTATGAGGGCTAAAGGGCCTTTTACCCCAAAGGGCCTCTTACCCCCCCCCTCCTACCCTACTACCACAAGTTTTGTAGGACTTTGAGGGATAGGTTGATTATCTGTTTTTATTCATGGGGAAAATTTTGAAATTCTTGATGTCGAAACATGCATTCTGATGACTCCTTGGAATTATGGCATAACTTTCTAGTAGGAATGTTTGAAAAATTCTTTCACAGTTGAAAATCCTGTGACATAGACATTTTGATGAACATATTTTTGGGAAAAATAGGGGGGGGTACATGCCCCCTGTGCTCCCCCTCTACATCCGCCCCTGCGGCAGCCCAGCATAAACATCGTTGGAATCGACAGAAAAAAGCACTACTTTAAAAGAAAACTATTAGGTTCTATTCAAATAGAAAAACTCTGATTCAAAAGTGTGTAGACATGCATGCACATGGCGCACAGATTGATGATGGAGCTTAAGTATTTATAAGAAACTTTGTACAACATTATATATAGGGTAACTAGTGGCTTCGCCACTAGATAGTGGGGGCAAAGGCTTTGATAATGGTACTTGTATGCTGCCCCCTGGTGTCTTACCCCAGAAGCTCTTATCTTAGCGGCGCATATCTTAGCAACCGATCTCATAGCAACATTAAACAATTTTGCACTCTCCCAGCAGATTCTCTCAGAGGTTACCTTATCTGTAATTTCTCGGGAACTGATATATAGTTTGATTTTAATGTATGACATATCGAAATGAAGGTATCGATGAGTACTCTCTAGATATGGTGTAGTTGAGAAGCTACAACTGGGGAGTCCATCATGAGGAGCTCCGATCTACTTGAATGGAAGCCCAAGATGGCGGCCATTATAGTTTTACTTTGAGGCTATAATGTTTTTTTCTTTATCAAAATAAATAAATAATAATTCATGACTGATACTGAAAGCAAAAACCAGTAGAAAATTGATGATTCTATCATGGAAATATTTCTCCTACGACTTTGAATGGATAGGTCGAGTTAGCCTGGCATTTTCCTCACTGCTTCACAGCCTAAAAATTTTGCTTCATCTGGTACCCCACGAGTACCAGAGGCTGAAGCAGTCAAAAATAGAACATTTATAACCAGCGATCTACTAACTCATTTTTATATATAGGGTAATAAGGGTTCACAAAGAAGACGTCCTGGATTCAGCAGGGCTGCTTAAAAATGGGTTAGTAGATCGCTGGTTATAAATGTTCTATTTTTGACTGCTTCAGCCTCTGGTACTCGTGGGGTACCAGATGAAGCAAAATTTTTAGGCTGTGAAGCAGTGAGGAAAATGCCAGCTAACTCGACCTATTCATTGAGTCCGGTAACCTTGGTAACGTGCCGACGTCGGCACACCGGATGCCGGGGACAAAGTGGTGCTCTGTGTTCGGCACTCCCTGTGATGTACCATGATAAAAATGCTACACTGGAGCCCTGCACATTTTTAAATGCAGATTACGGCCGTAATACTGCCCCAATCTCCTACTGACAGACATGGCATTATCTTCTCTATCATCCCATTATACTGTGCGAATAATATTGCCATGAATGCCATATTTTGGGAGAATTCAGACATTGAATGGTGAACGCAACACTGGAGCATACAAAATTGTCCCCGGCACAGTATGGCGCGGTCCGTGTGCACGTGACACGTTACCTTGGTAACTTACTACGATACGTGGTTACCGTCCGGATGAATCCATTCAAAGTCGTAGGAGAAATATTTCCATGATAGAATCATCAATTTTCTACTGGTTTTTGCTTTCAGTATCAATCATGAATTATTATTTATTTATTTTGATAAAGAAAAAAACATTATAGCCTCAAAGTTCTTTAAAAACTGTAATGGCCGCCATCTTGGGCTTCCATTCAAGTAGATCGGAGCTCCTCATGATGGACTCCCCAGTTGTAGCTTCTCAACTACACCATATGTAGAGAGTACTCATCGATACCTTCATTTTGATATGTCATACATTAAAATCAGACTAATAGTTCCCGAGAAATTACAGATAAAGTAACCTCTGAGAGAATCTCAACTACACCATATCTAGAGAGTACTCATCGATACCTTCATTTTGATATGTCATACATTAAAAACAGACTATTAGTTCCCGAGAAATTACAGATAAAGTAACCTCTGAGAGAATCAGCTGGGAGAGTGCAAAATTGTTTAATGTTGCTATGAGATCGGTTGCTAAGATAAGCGCCGCTAAGATAAGAGCTTCTGGGGTAAGACACCAGGGGGCAGCATACAAGTACACAGGGGCGTGGGAAGCAGTTTCAGAGTGGATGGGACCAGGGGGGTTTTCTGCAATTTTTGACCTACCTTTGCTTGACCTTTTAGTTTTGACCTTTTGAAGAGTTGGCCAAAAGTGGGGGGGGACATGTCCCCCCTGCTTTCCACGCCCATGAGTACATGTATTTGATTTTGGCAGTAGAGGGGGGGGGGTGGTAGGACCATACCATTATCAAAGCCTTTGCCCCCACTATCTAGTGGCGAAGCCACTAGTCATATTTTTAAAAAACGATATTTTCCCTTTACAAGATTGACCATTGGGATTGCATTAGTCCAGTCACACTGCTTAACAAAGGCTACTTCCTAAAAACTAAGGACTTTTATTATAGCATCCTTGCAGGAAATGCAGTGGTAATCATTTTGCAAAGTGGGTTGGATGGTTGGGGGGGGGGGGAGGTCAACGACCTTTCTACACCCATCCCACCCCCTTGAAGTGCTCTGGAATTTCTGTCTTCCCTTTTATTTGATATTAAGGTTAGCAGTCCCAGGATAACAACGACTATGGATAAGGCCTTAGTAATCAATCTTATAATTGTTATTCTCCAAATAACTTTTCGACATTTTTGGCATTTTCAATGCCCTAGAGAGGCTCATTTAATGGAATCAGAGATGGTCCTCACTATTTCCACAGGTGGCATGACTGGGCCATGGTTGGACTAGCTCCATGGGAGTGTAACATCATCTGGAGTGCAGGATCCCGCAGAGGGATATACTGGCATTTTCCCACAATTGATCTATAACGGGGGTTGACTCCAGCTTTAACATGCAAGCTTTTTTGCTATGCGCTAAAATTAAGGGGCGATATCCCACCCCCTCCAAGGGGAGGCTGAAACTGTTTGGTTCCCCCAAATTCACAACCCCTTCCCACCCGCCCATTGTAGAAAAATAGATAAATACCAAAAATACCATGCCCATAAATGTGTATTTGTGTACCTGATATTGAATAAGAGGATGAACTGCAACATCGCACCTCCCCCCCCCCCCAGCCCTAAGGGAGTGATCATTTTTTAACAACAGGGGGGGTCTAGAGGTGGGTTTGAGGGGGGGTCAGAATTTTTTCGACCCCTTGACCGAGGGGTCAGAATTTTTCAACCCCTCTGAAGGGGGGTCAAAATAATTTCATGTGTTTTCAGTGGAAAATCCTGCATGTTACTATAGGTTTAAGAGCACGTTTGCGTGCGATTTTCGGCCCTTATGGGGGGGGGGTCGAAAAATCTTTACCCCCTCGAGAGGGGGGGTCGATTTTTTTTTCACGCGTCTGCACGCAAACCCACCAGACCCCCCTGTTAAAAAATGATCACTCCCTAATAGTGCTGCAATCTGTACATACGGTGCACCCCTTTCAACGATTCTCACTGTCTATAAGACAGGATTCTCCACTGCCATGTTCTGTGCTTTCTGTGAACTAGCCTCAGGTATGGAGATTGCCTTTTAGTTTAGTTAAGTAATAGACTGAAGATCGCATTTAGCCTTGATCGGCGACAGCCGATCACCTAATTTCCAACCTAGTGGACAACAATGTTAACCATTTAATCATTTATACCCTGGCAAAAATTAATTCATTATGGGCAAACTATTTTTTTTTCATTTAAGACAAATCTCATTCATTCACATGATATTCGACGGATTTGAATATCATTGATCACTTTTTTGAAAGGAGGTCTAAGGTAGTGAGGAGTCGCGATGAAAGGTCTTGTCGCGTGGATATTGTTATAATGGACCAAATTATGATATATTATGTACTCCTGTTACTTAGTGATAATCGTAATTCATTTATCCAAGAGGAGTCAAACGTGCGATACAGTAATTTTCATTGACTATATATATATAGGTTGAATTCGGAAGGTATGTAATGAGAGGACATGAGACTGAATAGATTTTAGTCATTTTTTATTATTCATTTTGCTTGACCAAGACAAAATATATCAAAGCTAGTATGAGGTACAATATGAAGATAAAACAAGGAGAACACACTCTGGTCCTCTCCTGCCCCTTAATTAGCTCATTACCGGTGGTAGTTTAGGGAACAGTGCCGTTCACATCCCTAGCAGATGTTGAACATGGCATTGGGCTGGTTGACCCAATACCTAGATAAACATGTTCCTTAAACCGCCACTGGCAACAAAACTAAAAGAAGAACTCTTCAGTCATGATCCTCAAATACTAAGCTGTTTGTCGGAACGACAATTGGGCAATATTGTAAAACAATATTGCATTCACAAGCATATTGGTTCTTAAATATGCTGCTCGCTATAACTTTTTCCCATTCACAGAATGCTGCAGTGTTTATCACAGATTTTTGAATATTTTGGTTTTTACAAATATAATATAGTTAATTCAATTTTTTCCAACCAATGGTTCTCATAGCTATGATATGTATAGGGCCTAAACAATATTTTTTGGAGAAAATACCATGTGACGATTGATGTTAATATAGCACTATAAACTTAAACATGAACCAAAATGATAATGGATGATGATGATGATGATGATGATGATGATGATGATGATGATGATGATGATGATGATGATGATGATGATGATGAACAATGATATCACAGTAAATTGTCATATGTTTGAGATATGTGAAAGTTAACATGTATATTAACTATACAATTTTGGGTTTCTGTCACTGAAATGGGAAAATCTCCTTCCTGCTGGCAGATAACTGTTGATGTCAACTTGTTCACAGTTACCAATCTACATGATTGAACAGCACACACTTCGATGTCACCATACATCTTCACAGTGTTCTCTTTTTTTGTTTTCCCAGATGGTAATAGGAAAGTCTCCTTCTTCTGATAGAAGAAGCAAAGAAGGAAAGTTTCCTTCTTCTGATAGAAAAAGCAAAGTCTCTTTCTGATGGAAGAAGGAAAGAAGAAAAGTCTCCTTCTGATAGAAGAAGGAAGGAAGGAAAGTCTCCTTCTGATGGAAGAAGGAAAGAAGGAAAATATCCTTCTGGTAGGAGAAGGAAAGCCTTCTTTTGATGGAAGAAGGAAAGTTTCCCTCTGATGGAAGTAGGGATCAGTTTATCTACGATCACTGCTTTCCCAGATGGAGTGAGAAAGTTTCCCTCTGTTGGCATTGGAGTTCTGATCGTATTGGTTTACCTACAACCACTGCTTTCCCAGATAAAATGGGAAAGTCCCCCTTTTAGTCAAACAGGAGTTCTGCTGATGTTTGATTGATCACTGCTTCCCAGATGGAATGGGAAGTCTCCTGTTGTTGGAACAATCACTACTACACCACATGGAATGGAAAGTCTCCCGTTGGTGGAAGACAAGTCTTCTCTTGGTGGAGCACAATTACTTCCCCAGATGGAATGGGAAGTCTTGTGTTGGTGGAACACACGTTACTTTCCCAGATGGAATGGGAAGTCTTGTGTTGGTGGAACACACGTTATTTTCCCAGATGGAATGGAAAGTCTCCTGTTGGTGGAACGTGTACTGCTTTCCCAGATGGAGAGGAATGTCGTTTTGGGGGGTAAAACAGGAGCGTGTGCTGCCACAAACTTGTCCACAGTCACTGGTTTCCCCGATGGTATAGGAAACCTAATAAGCTTCTTTGCTGGTGGTATTTAAAGAAACTTGTCCTGACATCTGCTTGTCTTGACGCCACTGGGTCGCGAGCCTCGATCACTGCAGAGAGACTCCAGCTTCTCACCTCCACAAATTTTTGGTATTTTGTATTTTCAGGATTTTTTTGTCTTCTTTTATAGTTTTCTGTTGGAAGCAAATCAAAAGATATTTTGCATTACTTCTACATAAAGGCATCAATGTTACAGTAAATGAACAAATTGTGATGCATAGGTGCCTACTTCATAAGAGCCAGAAAAGGCTGTCAATAAAATCAATTTAGAATCGAATTATTTAGAATCAAATTGATTTGCTACAGTCAGTCAGCGCAAATTTTCACAAATAGCATATTGGAAACTGATCTATATATGACATTATGTGATGAATTGTGAAAGTTTTCTCTGTATAATCTCTTTTACTGCACTATTTTAGAGATACTCATTGTTGCAACATAATCAGAAATACATACATTTGCTGGGATGCCCCTCTGTGGGGACATCATGATGCCTCTCTGTGGAGGCATCAACCTTGTGTTGAGAGTGGGCATTTAGACAGCGGTCTCGCCAGCTGCCTCAGCCACTTCCTCCTGGCTGTTGCCGGCAGATGGAGCCAGCAGGTAGACCTGGCTGTCGCCGTCCTGGGCGCTGTAGTAGCTGCTGAGGGACTGGGAGGACCTGGCAATGCCAAGGCCAAGGTCATAGATTCCATTCAGACCTTCTGTGGTTAAAAAAAGAAAGAAAGAAGCCTTATTTCCATTTTCTTCGTGACCTATTTTCTTTTTTACATTCACAGATCGATACAGCCATGATGGTGTACATAGAGTGTAATTAAAGTAGCTACAGTTTAAATTGTACAGTTTAGATGAAAGGGACAGGGGTGTATTGGTAATAGATCGATTAACTTTTTGATGCTTTTTCTTAGAAATTTGAAGTCTAATTTTCATCAACTAGAACATGAACCTAAGCTCAAGTAGTCTGTTATTATGACCTTTATATATAGGCAATAAAAGAAATATATATATAAAAAAAAAGAAGAAAATCCTCAGCCACAAAATATATTGTAAGCTTATACAGGAAATTTCAGGATCGCCCTTTAATGTAAAAGGGTAGGGACAGGCAGCGAAAAATCATGACCCACCTGAAGAGGCGGCGGACCTGGGGGAGGTGGGGGTGCTGGGGGCGCTGGACACGTCCTCCTCAGCCTCAGGGCTGCCAAATACCCAGTTGCGCACAGCGCGAAGAGCAGCTCCGATACCTGCTCCAACTCCACCCACACCTGCTCCAATTGCGCCAAGGATGGAGCGGGAGGGGCTCAAGACCGCCCAGTCCAAGGTATTGTAGGCGCTGTTCAGGAGATCACCTCTCATGAGGTATCTCTGTAAAAGAAAGGAGATTTTAAGTATTAAAAGTGTTTTGCTTGAATTATTTGGTACTGTCTTTGTTCTAGCCATTTATACGGTTACATTTGCTTTTCATGAAACGCTGAACCTCAAAACCTTCAATTAAATGCAGACTGAGGGGGGGGGGGATCACTTACCCAAGGAACTATTCTGCTACTCTAATAAACAAATAAAAGTAGATTATCACTGTGTCTTCTATGAAGGTGTATCCATTTTAACGTAAAGAGGTACCTGAAGCTGGAATTATGGGTACTAGGACTATGCCAAGCACTGAAAAACAATGCGATATGACATAAACACCGGACACTAAGCTAATCCCAGGTACAGTTTTTGCCCTGTCACAGACTACGCCTCTGGCTACAAAGCACATCGACTCTCAGATTATACTTATAGGATGCATTGCACTCCTTTATGTACTAGAATGTTAAGGTTTTTACCATTGTAACGGCTTCCGCTTAGTTAGATGCCAGGGACCAATTACCACCACTGTGACGTAATGTCTGTCATTATGTCTCTTATTTACTTTGTTACATTTTCAAGTAAAAGTGGTAATAAAAAGGTAGTTAGTGGGGCGAGGAGACATGTAGCAATGGACTATAGACTCTTTTTGCATACTGCTACACCATCAGGGGAAGCATCCCTCGTCTCTCCCCCCTGGTCCGCAGACGGTAGACCGGTGTCACCTAGTCCGTGTAACCAGGTTAAAATAAAACTGTTCTAAAAAAAACAAACTTGTCAGGCCAGGATAAAATCTTTATCTCACTTTTTAATGACTCAATACTTGCCCCCCGTGGCTGACCCCCTCCCCCCCCCCCCACCTCCCTCCAGGACTCAGGAGAGGAGGTACCCAGTAACACAGTAGCCATGAAGACTAGGCCTTAGGGAGTGGTCATTATTTATCAACAGGGGGGGGGGGTTGAGGGGGGGCATAAAATTTTTAGACCCCTCCCGAGGGGGGGCTAAAAAAATTTGAGCCCTCTTGAGGGGGGGGCTAAAAAAATTCACCCTCTTTTTAGCAAAAAAGCCCGCGCGCTACTATGTCTATAGATCAAAGAGGGGCGCGAAAACTGTCCGCACCTCTGGCACAGGGGGGGGGGGCGCAAAAAATTTTGACTGCCGTCGAGGGCGGGGCGTAAAGAATGTTCGCGCATCCGCGCACAAACCCACCACCCCCCCCCCTGATAAATAATGACCACTCCCTTATTCCTGTCCCCTTCTATAGTATATTGTGGTGCATATATCTGGGCAAGTATTGATACATCCGATCATCCTCCACCAGGCTTTTTCCACAGCACAGCAACAATCATGCAGTGATGCACCCCCCCAACCCGTCTTGGCCCTTGCCATTTTCTGTGGGCAAAGCCAAAGGCAAAGGCGCCTCGATGACCCCACGCCCACGGTCCCCCACGTTTATCTTTAACTAAGGCAAGAAATTCGCCTATCCAAAGATATTAAAGGGAAGAAACGACAAAATGCATGTTTTCTAGATTTAGATAACTCTACATTATCACTTCGTTAGGCCAGGGATTACACCTGATCACTCGTTTTCCTCCCCCCTCCCCACCAATAAGTTAACACCTGTACCACCCGTACCCGAACCCATCGCCTCACCCCTGCCAGTGCCAGTGCCACGCCCACCTCGTTCGGCGTGAAATGATATAGGCCTTAACAAAGAATCAGTGTCGAATCAAAAATTAAAAACCCTCCGGTTCCATCAAGGAAGTTTATCCACACTTACCACCATTGCGTCGAAGGATGCCATTTTGCAATTTTGTAATTCGTAGAGAAAATATAGAGCGTGTTTGCCTTGTGTCCACGACTCCTTGTTGTGTTCTATGTAGCAACTGCTTGCTTGGTGACGCTATCTTAGCAACTGGCAGAGGTATCATAGCAACCGCCGTAACGAGCGTATAGTCTCAAAACGTCTCATCAACCTGCCTGGGTCGAAGAAAGCTATTTCCCTTGGCATCGTCAATTAATATCGGGGCTACCTTTTAGAGGAACACAGTTTGAGGTTGAATAACGTTTTCGTTATATAATACAGTGAAAAGAAATGCTCAGAAAGTATCAAGACTTTGCATTGCTTAGTAACCCGATCGTTTCTATGGAAACCAAGTGTTACGATCAACACCAACAAACTGATGCGCTACCGAGACTAGACTGAGTGTCTTCTGAGTCAAGGGTGAGCCGTTCTCACAAGAGAGGAACGAGAGTCATAGTAGGGGCACGAAAGTGGCTATACCGAGACATACAATCTATATTATGTGATAATTATGAGCCTATACTATAAACATAGTTGTAGACCCGTACTAGAGTCTAGACGGTAGACCCTATTATACAATAGCCTAGGTTGCGGTTCTCGTGCAGACGAAACTCTAACTAGTAACTACAGCCTTCTATAGCCTTATTTTTTCCATATATTATATCCATAATTTTCCCAGGCCTTGAGTTTTTTATAGTTCGAGTTTCTACGATCTCGGTCTAGATGGATTTTTTTTTTCAGACCGACAAATTAAATTTCCGACCCCTAGCTCCACCAAATTAAATATCAATATGTCTATGTCTATTATAAGTTTACCACGACCCCCCCCCCCCCTGTGTCAAAGAACCTTCCCCGCAAACAAACAAAAAAAAACACGCTTTTTTAACGTTAAAAAAACGTTTCTCAAAGGTTTAGAAAAAGGTTTTTGCAGAACAAAAAAAAAAGTTTTATTTGAATCTAAACAAACATCAATTTAACGTTAAAACAAATTTTTATTTCACGTTTTTAAACGTGTTTTTAAGGTTAAAATAATGTTTTGAACGTTAAAATCAAGTTTTTTGAGGTTCTGTCACCCACCAAAGTTTTTTGGGGGAAAATGTGAACCTCAACTATGTGTGGGTTCAAAATTGCTACCTTAGGCTTCAGATGGAGAGTCCCAAGCTCTATCCATTAGGCCACCAGGGGCCTTTTTCTGTGCTGTTCACGACTTCGTGAAATGAATTCTTCATGCAAAGTATTTCTGAAGAGAGGTGGAAGATTTTGTGAGATAAAATCTTGGTTGTTTAAAAATATTTAAAAGATTATCTTTATTCATGAAGATTATAGTATTTCTGCAGTGCATTTGACAACTCTTAAAAAAATTTCTTTAGATTGCAAGAGCTCTACATCTAATCTTACACTGCTCTTTGAGTGTTTCTCATACCACGGTTATCCAGACCTAGAAGGGTCAGGATAACTGTCTTGAATTATAAGAACAGCCTTATATTGTTTTAATAGTATAACATTAACTGCATATTTTTTTGTATGAATTACCTATAGGAAGAATTCTTTATATGATCATTAAAACTGAAAAGAAATCGTCAATGAATTCATGATTATGATGAGGACAACCTATTTCTATGGTCTAAATCATCATATACTCATTATCTCCATTCACAAAAGAAATGGATGTTTGGAGATTTAGTCTAGAGAAATAAATTATCTTCATTATTATCATAAATTCGTTGTTGACTCTTTAACATTACAAGATAATATAAAGAAGTCGTTGCCAGCATAGAAAAAGGCCCCTGGGCTTGTATGCTAAGTTGCGACATTGAAGTTTATATAAGCCAGCATGTCAGGTTGAAAATAAAGGTTAAAGAAAAGAGGTTTTTCTTTGAACCTAATATAGACCTTCTCTGAACGATCAGAAAAGGTTCAGGAAAGGTTGGGATAAAAACGTTTTTATCTGAACCAAAAAAAACAAACATTATAAATCATTCAGAAAAGGTGTAGCCTGTAGGAAAGGTTCAGATAAAAACATTTTTATCTGACCCTTAAAAACCATTTCAAATGTACAGAAAAGATGTAGAAATGGTTATGAAAAAAAAGTTTTTTTCTTCAACCTTTTAAATACCAAGTCAAAACCATTTTAATCAGAAAGGTTTGCAGAAAAATGTTTTAAAGGTTAGAAATGAGTTTAAAAAAAAAACGTTTGAGAAAAAACCTTTTATAAATGTTTTTTTACCGTTAAAAAAGTCTCTTGTTTGCTGGGTTTTGTGCCAAATGACCCGCCCCAGCCCCCCCCCAAAAAAAAAAAAGAAAAAGAAAAAAAAATAAAGAAAGAAAGAAATGTACGTGGGTGGAAGTAGGCCTACCTAGGCTAGGCCTATATTTAGTTTTGACTTTGCCCCCCCCCCTACACCAAGTCATTCTTTTTCAAAATGCCCCCCCCCCGGCGATAAATGACTCGTCCCTATATATTGGCTTTTTAACGAAATAGCCTGCACGTTTAGGGAGTAGCCATTTTTTTTGACGGGGAAGGGGGTCAAATTATTTCAGACCTCTCATAGCTAGGGACCTCTTATAGCTAGGGGGTTAAACTGATCAGTGTGGCCTAACTATAGTTAGAATTATTACCCAAAGATGGTGCTACAGGGCTGCGGCCTTCCTCTGGTGGTACAACACGATGCTGCTCAGTACACCTTTTAGATAATGTCTTAGTAGGGTGAATAATTTATAACCATGCAGTAATGAGCCATAATTCTGTTTTACCATAGCGCCTATATTACCGAGGTACTTGCTCCATAATTAGATATAGATGGCGTGTTTTGGGCAAACAATTAAAGTTTGGGATTTTCTATTTCATGCTTAGATCTTTCACGTTCTGTGGTAATGTAATCAGGAAGATGTAACTGTAAGTTCAAGTTACTAGCTTTCTGATCAAATCAGATACAGGGAACAATCATGCAATCATACTCAGCTCCTGGGACTCAGCTATGTTTCCTCCGTGTATATTTATATAGGGTAGGGTCGCCTAATATGTCCATATTAAGGAAATACTGCTAAATGTCCTAATTCGAAGGTTTTTCATTATCTGGTCACAATCTTTGGTTACATTGAAGAAGATTGAATTTCCCTTGCAGAAATGCTTTTTGCAATTATAACCATGCATAATTTTTTTTATAATTTCATATTTGAGAATGTTGCAGACATGGCCACATTACCTCCCATGGGAGGCAATATGGCCATAGGAGGCCATAATATGGCCACCCAATGTAACAAAAGCAGGGCTTAAAGAGAAATATATCTAGCAGAGTTTTTAGTCATGGGTTTTCTCAGGGGGCTCCTTTCCTAGCACATGTACCAAAGTGACACCTGTAAAGCATTAAGAATTTTCACACGGACCCAAATTTTTGACATTGGATTCAGTGTAAAGTAATTTGGCCATCTAACAGTAAATCCCCATAGGTGCTAATAGAGGCGAATATGGCCATATTGAAAGTCCATAGTGAATACATAGAGGTAATATGGCCATGTGGCCATATTACTTTCCTAGAGATAGACATGTGGCCATATTAGCTCCAGTGCATGGTGTTTTTCTTGCTAGAAAGATTGTGCTATCAGAATAGCATTCCATCTATTATGTACATGTACTAGAAATTATGTGGAATCATATACAACTTATTTCGTGCAGCTACTTCGGATAATGGCCATATTTCCTCCATGGGCATATTAGGTGCCTTTCCCCTAAGATACAACTTATTTCGTGCCCTCTAAAATGTGCAGCCTGTTTCATTTTAACAGTAAAATTCAAATTCATGTGGAATTGTTAAGATTAACGATGACTAAAGGATGTGGCTAGTAAATAATGGCCGGGCAGATTTGGGAGAAAATAAATATTTGTCACCTGATCATCGGCAATACTAACTTTAAGTGAGAGTGAGTGAGTAATAGGTGTTTAATGCCATTTCGACAGCTAAGGTCATATTCATGGCAAGAACGACATTACACAATTTCACAGAGGAATGTGTCGGTGCCCGCGCATATGTGCACACACATCCGAGGGGATAGGAAAGATGAGATATAGACCCTTTTAAGTGGGCTAGGGAAGCCCCACTAACTTTAAGAGCTGAGTTTTAAATACCCTTACAAATTTCACAAATATATTTGTATCTATAGGTTGAGGACTCATCTGAAGTATCTAACTTAGGGCATACAAGAAGCTCCAATGCCACAGAATTTTGAAATACCACAAAACCCCTCGCATAAGGCACCAATGTTACCTGTCAATTTTAAGAAAAATCCATGTCACATGTAACTACATTTCTATTTTCACATGTACCTGTCACTAATGTCCATGTCACATGGCGATTTTAAGAAAAGACGATGTCACCCTGTCGATTTTTACGAGTCTGTGCTATGCCATTATATTAGAGGGCCTCTGTATTAAACCGGTCACACTAGCAATTATAGAATTATGGGTGAAAGAACCATTTGAAACAAAACATAAAAACAGAAATTTCTGGGTAAATGAAATTCTTCTTTTGTGTTTGGAGCTACGATTGGCTGTTGCTTGATTTAACCAAAAAGTAAATGTATGAACCTAAACAGGATCATATCATTCGCAATTGGAAGTGTCGTGCTGGGTCGGAACACCTAGATAACAACCAATTGACAGTATTATTCTAAAACTCTCTTTCATGGTAATTATTAGAAAATGGTAGAAAAGCTAGGAGATACATTGTACATGTTCAATGTATGATAACTGTCACTGCTATCAGACGAGAGATGTACACTTTGTGGACATCTGTATGTTTTACAGATGAAGGACTCCTAACATTCCTCTGCCCCGTCCAAGACAAATCATTCTGCATGTATGACATAGAAACAACCCCTTGATACATGAAGTGAAAATCACAAATTAGCACATATTTCTTTGAAGAGGGTCTTCTGCATGTGGACATTAGGCAGCTCAAATGTAGCAAGAGATCAAAGGTCAACTGATCACACTCCTGATTCTATCCCCTATGTCCCTTGACCTTGGCCCCTGGAGGGAGGTCTACCGTCGTTGATCACGGCCTGACAACATACTTAATGCCTCAAGTCCCTGCCCAGGATGAAGGTGGCGGAGGTTTATTTGAGGTCTGTAAACATTTCACACAGCCATTTGAAGGTGGACCTCTGTGTGTGAATCTACAAGCTAGGGGGCGATCAGGGACGTCCCCCGCCTTGTTAGGTCTTGTTGGGTTGAAAGGTAAACTTACCATACTGCTAACCACCCCTCCTAAATATTTGAGGTTTGCTGGGGGCGTTCAGGTATTTAGAGCCGAAAGGCAAGAGAGCTATACAGTTATATAAGTATTATGATTTATACAAAAAAGATTTTAGTAGACCCCTTTTGACAGTAGGCCTACCAGAGAATGTGATATGATTTTGGGTATATTTCAAAAGTACCGCATTTTTGTTCATTGTTGAATCTTTTTCTCAGATCTAAAAGCTTTGATGTATGAAATCGATTGAACTGTTTAAGCAATACAACTTTGTCCACTATAACTATTCTTTTGGACATACCCCTCCCTCTTCTCGTCTGTATTCATTATTGGCCATGTATTTAATATTATAATCTTAATAAAATCTTAATAAGTTTAAATGTTGGTAAGAAGCACTCCTTAAGCACACGGGGCTCCTTGTTATATACCAACAACTTGATCCTTTTCTAAACAGCCAGGCACTCAAGTAATGTTCTACAACACACCCACCGGAGATATCAACAATATTGTGAGAAGGCATGCATAACGACCAAGGTGAAAAGCGAATCAATGCCTAAGCTCAAGGGTAAATCTGTCGATGCGTTGAGCAATACATGGGTCAGTCCCTACAATGCAAATCTATGACTCAGGGGTGCATTTATGATACAAAGTGGAGAAGTGTATTTCCTCTTATACGACCTCCGTCTATGAATCTCAATGAAAACCAATTACCAGGATGGAATTTTGCTTCGTAAACCTCTAAAGCTACGGGTTCCCGAGTAGAGTATGTGTACATAATATATCGGGAAAGAAATTGGTAGACACAGTCCATTGGATTTAAGAATCCACTGTGGGTACCTATGGATCACATTGTGGTCAGACAGAAAATATTTGCAAAAACAAATGCATGCATGATGAAACTATAGCTCACATAGCCATTATCAGCTGGGGGCCGCCATTAGACCCCGACTCCACTATGACTAACACCTTCAGCCCCCGACTCCGCAGTTTATGCCGGGATGCTTCCCATTGGTCAATAAGACAATAGCCATGTGCCGTATAAGTACAAGCAGTATCAATGACTATTGATACATCTCTGCATAAGTCTGATATAGACAGAGTAAACGGAACAGACAGGCCGACACACAGAGAGAGAGAGAGAGAGAGAGAGAGAGAGAGAGAGAGAGAGAGAGAGAGAGGCAAAGAGATCCTATCTGCGTATGATATTATTGTTGGTGAATGTACATTCTGTATCTTATTGTTGTTAAATATACTTATATCCTGTGTAGACGAAGGCCCATAGAAGAGGGCTCCACTGTGTGACTCATGCAGGTTCATGTCATGGAATACAAAAACGCTCACCAGTATACAAAGGCTTAAAACAAGGGTTTAGTGAGAGCATGGAGCGTTGCTATGAAGTCATAGATTGATACAACAACTTTGTTATTGAAAACTATGGAGTTTAGGCCATTGGACACTTTAATTGGCCTGAGCAGTTTAAAGGTAGGCCAGGTGGCAAGCTTTCGACTTCCTCTGTTCAAGCAAAGCATTCAGAACTTGGCATTTAAGAAAGTATTATACATTTATAATTCAAAATAGATTTTCTTTAAAATGGCGAAGAAATAACAACCATTAAGTGAATGTGAAATGTTAAGATGACATTTCTATCCCAACGAAAATTACAATTCTAAATTGTCAATTTTTATGAATCACCCCTCTGGCAGAGGCAAGTAAGTCGCGTAAAGCTTATAAAAACCCCAAGGTGTCTGCAATAGTAGTTTCCGAAAGAACCCACAGAGTGACAGGCCCGGTCACACTTTGGTAAGTTTACTGTTAAGCCGGGCTGGCCGCTTGGCGGTTGTGGGTATGGCTTGTTTGATGATCATGTTATAGATTGGCGGACCGAGCATGGAGAACATGCATAAGTAAACTTCACACAGCAGACTGCAATCATCTGCCCCATGAATAACCATGATGGTAAGGGTCATGCTGAACTGAGGAGGAACCATAAGGACCTGTGGCAGATCCTTCTCGCCCTTTTGAGGAAAGTAGAGGAGTTTCACTTGTGCAGACGACAGTTGATAATGAGCAGACGTTTTCTGGACTTAATCTTTCAGGGAGGTAGTGTCCCATCCTAAGGGCAAAACCAGAAATTGCCTCACCCTTCTCATTTCCTGTGGAGCACTTACTATAGAGCTCCTTAATGATTGAACTCTGATGTACTAATACGAGGAAAGGAACCAACATGAGCTGGATATTGCTTAAGAAATTGGAGGCCTCCAATACGACCACTGGGAGGCCTAGGAGGGGGCCGGTAGTGTCTCAATACCGAGCCAGTGCCATCTGCTCAACGGAGCAGGAACTCCGTGCGGAAATCAAGAACCGGAAGGAGGTCGGACATCTCGGTAGCGTTCTCTCGCAGCTGCGTCGGGAACGGGACTGGACCCAGAAGTCCTATATCATGAGGTCGTCGGAAGTGAGGCGGAAATTCGATGTCCTCAGCGAAAAGATGGACGCTATCCAGGAGGAGGCACAGATCAGGGAGCTGGCGCACGTAGAGAAGGTCGTGAGGCAGATAGAAAAGGGAGTGGGCATACTGGACTCTGAATTAGATACAGGTAGCCTTCTTTTCCCGCCCATTGTAGGACTCCAACATTCTCCAGCATTCCAATTGCTAAATGAAGCAGAGAAAGCCGATGACCTAGTGGATGGCACCATAAGAGAAGCTCAGGAGGAAGTACCGGATGTTACGTCACCAGGTGTAGAACAGAACAAGGGGCTAGCTCTAAACGCAATGACCAAGGAAGAGGCGCAACCGGAAGTCCCTTCGTTAGAGTCGCCATCGTTCATAACGTCATTGCCAAGGGAGGAGTCGGCGGTGACGGCTGTAACGAGGGCAAATGCAGCAATTCCTGAAGAACCTTCTGAACTTCCGGTGACGACGGTCATCGGAGTCAAACGTAATCGCAGCCTATCAGTGCCCAATGCCCGAATGACGATATCAGCAACGCCTCGTGCCCAACAGCGCCGCCTCTCCCATTTGCCAGATCCACAAACTTCCAGTGTTCTACTTCCGGCCATAACCCAAGGCGACCTTGAAGACACAGAGGACACAGATGCCATCGCCACCAGAGGCCAAGATGATGCCAGGAAAAGAGGTAAACGACGACGTAGCAGGGTTTCCCTGGATATGTCTGGTATTGACTTTAAGAAGAACCCAGTTTACTCAGAGAAACTCACTGCCCTAAGACGTCGCGTCTCTCAGATTGAGACAGAAGAGATGACATCACGCGTGCGAGATTTTATCCGAGATCAGGCAACAAGAGAGAAGGCCGCGAAAGACTGGACGAGTTTTAGCCTCAATGTTTCCTCTTAAATGTAGCCTCTTATATTCTGCTGAAGAATAAGGAGTCATAAAAAATAACGGGTTCACATATTCAGTTAAATTTTGGCATATCGAGATAGGCATGATTATAGTGCCTGTATATATATACAGGGCAGTGGGCCAGGCTGCGTGCATCTATCGTCTATATGTACATTGTATGTATAATGTTACATATAGGCAGGTCACTTCAATGCCAGCACGTGCATTTTTGCATATCCATGCGCTGACATGACCCTGAATGTTTTTCTATGAACTAGATAAGGTTGAATTTTTTGTATTTGTGGCGAAAATTTGTTGAACATTTGATTTACTTTTAGTCAATGGGCGCGACCCACCTTGAGCACTTCTGCACTACAGGGAACTAATAACCCACAAAGAACTAACATTAAGGACTGTTCCTTTTAATCAATTTTCTTACAAGGTACATCCTTAACTACATTTCCTTTCGCAAAGAATTGATGAATATGGGAGATGGGCATGTATATGATGCACATGTAGACCTCTTTTAAGTTCGGAAAATATTGTGTATCGTTATTGTGATGACGCATTGCATGTTCCATCAATCGTATACACAATATTTGATAGTTCACATTGTAGTGAAAATGGCCTTTCCCACTAAAAACGCTACTTTCGCTCACCACTTTTACTCTGTAAAAGGGAACCCTTAGCTCTGTCTAGTTATTGAGTTATTAGCATATTTGTGCACAAGGTCAAGTCTTCTGGCCATGCTGGCCGCCATCTTGGATATGATGTCATAATTGGGAGCAGTGCACCATGGGATGAAACAATAGATAGTTTCGGCCAATCAGATTGCTCGTTCATATCTCATAAATAATTAATGAGGGTTAACTGATAGAATATTTTGGGGTCTTGCTTGAAACTACTGAACAAACTCCAAATCTGAAAAAGGTTAGTACCAAACTGTACTCAACTCTTTTTGGTGGTATTATCTTTAGTGAGACCTTAGCTAGACCAGGTATATTTGTGACAGAATTGTATATTATTGACTGTACCTGTGATTTACTGAATACTCTATTTTATCTTTGTTAACTGAAATTCCAGGGACTTTGTTTTCCTTGCCATTCCTGACATTTCGAAATCTATATATCTAATTATTCAAAGTCTCAGGGATTTCGTTACAACATTATTTTATAATGACAAATTAAACATGGGTGCATGAAATGTCATGCATACGTTTGTACGCACATCGTTTCAATTTCAATGAAAGATATTGATATTTACAAGACACTTCCTCCCTGGAGATGGACCTTTTCTTCTCATTTTCTTCTATTTCCCTTCTGCTGGGGTGTCTGGCCCACAGTGAAGACAGACAGGGGCATTCCATAGGGACTGTTACATATTAATTAGACATGAATTATAGACTACATGGACTCCCTCCTTAGGGCATGCAGCTCACACATCTTTCCTGGAAATTTAAGTTTTGCAAAAAATGAATATCTCTATACGATAGGATAGAGTTGGATAATAAATGACTGATTTTCTTTCTGATACGGTCTTACTATTTACCGTGTGGATGGGACTGCTGTGGGACGAGTGGCTGCATCAATTCTGAATAAGAGAGGGCATAGCCGGGAGGACATGGGACAAGGCAGGTAATAATACCCCCCACCCCAGTGCTATGATGGTTTGACTTTGAGACTCAGAGCTTGGCCGAGCTTTCCATTAAGACATCGTTAAATGCTTACTCCAGACAGATAATAAAACAGACGTCAACACGTTTTCAGTGTTTTTTTTTTGTTCAGTCAGTTGCTTATGTAGCGTGCTGTCCACTTACATGCCTTCTGGGTATTTTTATGAATTAACGGTTATGAACATTTGAATTAACGACCATATAACTCACAGACTGCCTCCTCAGGGGCATTATCTAAGTGTGTGCTTTAAGCAGTTTGACCAACCAGTTCTTCATTTCTGAGAAGGAGTTATATTGGCTTGGCTGTATAATCAAACAAAGTAGATCCAAGCAATTTACAAATGAGAAAACCAACTCATTTATTGTCACCCTTTTTGACACACGGTTTAAAGCGCTCTCCCAGGATTGCCTTTCCCATGGTCAATCTGAATTTCTGTAATTGAGCCCCTTCTCCAGGAAAAAAAAGCATATTTATCTTAATGAACCTCTTTCAGAGGTACTTTTATTTTCTTTCAACCATAAAGAAATGTTTCCAAGCTCCCAGCTGCTGAGGGATTTGTATCAATTTTGATATTAACAGACTGAGACGTAAAATCTGAGGGAAACCGGGACGTGTATTGCATACAAATGGAGATTAGTAATAAGATAAACTCGAGTTAGAGCCCGGGAGTTTGAGTCATATCGATTCTTATTTTCGAAGGTTCATCCATATCAAATCCACCAAACTGCTTTATTTTTAGAAGTATCAGCAATAACTATGCTAGCTCAGAAAAAAAAAAAACAACAAAAAAAACATCGCCATTAATGTGCTGAAACAAAAACAGAGCACTTGACCCAACTGCTGACACACCATATAAACAAAAAAACGTACCCAAGAAAACTTAGTCAAAGTGACTTATTATTCTTACTTAGTACTTATGACTAACAAATGACCATGGAGGTCTAAGTTTTCTTAGTCATATTGACTACCCAAATCAGTTTCACTCTCCGACCACTATCTTGAAGAGGGTATCTGCTGGGAGTTTCAGGCAAGCTAACATATCTTAGTCACTTTCAGTAAGAGATCTTAGTAATTTTGACCAAGGTCCCTTAGTAAATTTGACTAAGGGATAGACACATGGTGTTACCTTTAGCCACCAGATGGCAGCGTGGTTTTAAACAGGAGTTTTCTGGTGGGTGGGTACAATAAATAGTTCCATGGATGTCAAAATTATGATGATTTTCAGAAACAACATGTATTTGAGCTTTCAAAATTCAATCTAACATTACACTTGGCCAAATGTACCAAATAGGTTGATGCCTTGTCAAATGAGATAGGTTGTCAGAGAGGAACACCTGTTCTGTGGTAATCTAGATAAATACAATATCCACATTTGAATTTGCTTCTTTGTTGGAAACCCAGAGTACTTTGGCTCAGGGGTTCTAAATGAATATGGTGTTAGGCATTTCAAATACTTCCTCAATGAGGAGACTGATCTGTCAGGTGTGAATCCTACATAGAGCTTAACACAATCACCAGTTGAAATGAAGTAAAAATATCAAGTAGTGTACTTAGTCAAAACAACAACCAAGGAATCCTAGTCAAAATCAGGCAAGCCAAGGCAATTTGGCCACTTTGTCTAATGGTTGTCATATTCGACCAAGAAAAAAAGGGACGTTTAAAGACGGCGTTTTGACTAACTATTGCTAGAAAGTTAGACGATTCGACTCGTATATGACTAACATTTGGGACTTATTTTTTTCTGTGTAGAATGAAATGAGAAATAAAGGAGGGCTGAGGAGTGAGTCGTGAGGTATTAGGTGTCAACATGACTCCCCTATCAGGCAGTATCCATAGTGACACTCAATAAGGACTAGTCTCTCTTTTGGTTATCAGCAGCTTAAATACTTTACACTCCTGTCACAACATGTTATTCTCTGTGAGGCAGGAGTCTTAACCCTTTTTAGGCGACTTTGAAATAGATAAGAGATACAGAATACTGCAGACTGAGAGAGACTATACTGACTACTGTTTATCCAAGGTCAATGGTCCTAGTCCCTAGAGGTCCTCACCATTTTTCAGATGGAGACCTAAGCATAATTTAAATAGAATGCAAACTAAATGATATGTTTTCATGCTTTATTCCTTTTATTGTCAAGTACAACAGGTGTTCCCAGAGACTTTTTTCTCATTGAATAACGGTTTTCCTCCTCTGGAGGCCTTCAGGCAGTGAGGTACTTTTTAAATGATTGCAAACTCATTGCGGCCGCTTTGATTTCTTTAAAAAATACCCCCGGTATCTCTTAAGAAAAGCAATTATTCTTTGAATAATAAGACTAAAATGCATTGTTCTTTTGAGAACAATTTGAAGATTTTCATGTCCTAAAACTATATATGAGGGGAACTGATTTGAAGCCTCTTATCATTAACATCTCAAGATTATTTGTTACATAACATGAATTATACATGTAGGTTGACACACCCAGTACTTCACCTCATGACCAGCCAAAAGGGCCACCCATTCCCTTTTATAATGAAGCAGTTAAATATTGTGTCTACTTCAGTTCCACTACAGGTCCTCATACCCCCCACTTGGCCTGCAGTATGTTCATGGGAAATTCACATGGTGCACTTGATATAAATGGTATAGGTTTCCTATATAGCATGTGTAGGAAATCATACTGTATGGGTTTAGTATTTCTGGCACATTTGCTGAGAGAGTTGTGTATGTGTGATATTTTAGCAGTATTAAAGCTGGCTGCATGGACATTTGCCCATCAAACTTTGCCAGCGCTAATGGAGTTAATACAAATGTTGAAATACTGGTTTGCAATCTGGCATTTTTAGTAAAATATTTAAGAATTTGAAACATACTGTATTCCCTGAAACTCCTTTGTATAGCAGTCTATTTATAATAAAAAAATTTCCCGCTTTTTCCAAGCATGTATCCTAAAACCCCACATATAAACTGCAGCTTATAGACGATTTCAGAGGTCTACTGTGTTAATGACAATGTTATCATGAACAAACTCCTCTCTGATTAGGTCAGACAGGTACTCTGTAGTGATCACCTTGGGTGATCACATGTGATCACCCTTAAGATCACGGGTACCTGCCCACGACATCATCAACAAGATGAGAAAAGGTGATCACTACAGAGTGCCTTTTTAAGCCTTATATTTTCAGTGTACTTGAATAATATGCGCATTTTTTGCCATCAATACCCTAAAACCTCGCCAGATCTATTACCGAAATGTTAAAATTTAACTGATCCTATAAGGCGCAGTTGTGGTCCATCCTCAAATATAATAAGCTGCGCCTTATACAGGAGGTTTTACGGTATTATACAATTAGGGCAAGAAGTGCATTTTCAAAATCTATGGAAACCTGTTTGAACTTCCTATAGGTCATACACGGCCTTTTCCACAATATCTTATGGTTGCACCCATTGCTAAATCTAGCTAGAAATAAGATGGGTACTAGTTGCACCCTGAAAGGTCTGCAGTGAAAGGACGGAATAGCCCGAATACTACATGGCGAAATAGGGCTTCAATATCTCTGCCGTTTTGTTTGTTGAATTGTATGGCCCTTGGCGAGGCCATAAAACGCAAGAATTGTTCAAGTCATTCCGAATCCTACAGTGGTCTAGGGTCACGTTTGCAGTAACTATTGCTGGAGGAGATCCCCTGTATGTTGATAGATATAGTTGATAAATAATAATAACAACAACAGCAACAACAACAACAACAACAACAATAATCAACATCGGTATATAAATATATGACAAGTGAGTAAGTATAACGGAGAGGAGACAGCAGTACAGATTTTATGTGCTAAAACACTTAACTTTGTTTTCGCTTCCAACACTTTAAATCCGCTTTAAGCTCTCATAGACAGAGACAAAGCCATTTCCAGTCCTACCTCTCCTGGCAATGGTCATTTCCTGTGGCCCAGGCGCAGAAGACTCACGACCAATCAAACAAGACACTTCCTCCCTGGAGATGGACCTTTTCTTCTCATTTTCTTCTATTTCCCTTCTGCTGGGGTGTCTGGCCCACAGTGAAAACAGACAGGGGCATTCCATAGGGACTGTTACATATTAATTAGACGTGAATTATAGATTACATGGACTCCCTCCTTGGGGCATGCAGCTCACACATCTTTCCTGGAAATTTAAGTTTTGCAAAAAATGAATATCTCTACGATAGGATAGAGTTGGATAATAAATGACTGCTTTTCTTTCTGAAATGGTCTTACTATTTACCGTGTGGATGGGACTGCTGTGGGACGAGTGGCTGCATCAATTCTGAATAAGAGAGGGCATAGCCGGGAGGACATGGGACAAGGCAGGTAATAATACCCCCCACCCCAGTGCTATGATGGTTTGACTTTGAGACTCAGAGCTTGGCCGAGCTTTCCATTAAGACATCGTTAAATGCTTACTCCAGACAGATAATAAAACAGACGTCAACATGTTTTCAGTGGGTTTTTTTGTTCAGTCAGTTGCTTATGTAGCGTGCTGTCCACTTACATGCCTTCTGGGTATTTTTATGAATTAACGGTTATGAACATTTGAATTAACGACCATATAACTCACAGAGTGCCTCCTCAGGGGCATTATCTAAGTGTGTGCTTTAAGCAGTTTGACCAACCAGTTCTTCATTTCTGAGAAGGAGTTATATTGGCTTGGCTGTATAATCAAACAAAGTAGATCCAAGCAATTTAGAAATAAGAAAACCAACTCATTTATTGTCACCCTTTTTGACACACGGTTTAAAGCGCTCTCCCAGGATTGCCTTTCCCATGGTCAATTTGAATTTCTGTAATTGAGCCTCTTCTCCAGGAAAAAAAAATATTTATCTTAATGAACCTCTTTTAGAGGTACTTTTATTTTCTTTCAACCATAAAGAAATGTTTCCAAGCTCCCAGCTGCTGAGGGATTTGTATCTATTTTGATATTAACAGACTGAGACGTAAAATCTGAGGGAAACCAGGACGTGTATTGCATACAAATGGAGATTAGTAATAAGATAAACTCGAGTTTGAGCCGGGGAGTTTGAGTCATATCGATTCTTAATATCGAAGGTTCATCCATATCAAATCCACCAAAAACAACAACAAAAAAAAACATCGCCATTAATGTGCTGAAACAAAAACAGAGCACTTGACCCAACTGCTGACACACCATACACACAAAAAAACGTACCCAAGAAAACTTAGTCAAAGTGACTTATTATTCTTACTTAGTACTTATGACTAACAAATGACCATGGAGGTCTAAGTTTTCTTAGTCATATTGACTACCCAAATCAGTTTCACTCTCCGAGCACTATCTTGAAGAGGGTATCTGCTGGGAGTTTCAGACAAGCTAACATATCTTAGTCACTTTCAGTAAGAGATCTTAGTAATTTTGACCAAGGTCCCTTAGTAAATTTGACTAAGGGATAGACACATGGTGTTACCTTTAGCCACCAGATGGCAGCGTGGTTTTAAACAGGAGTTTTCTGGTGGGTTGGTACAATAAATAGTTCCATGGATGTCAAAATTATGATGATTTTCAGAAACAACATGTATTTGAGGCTTTCAAAATTCAATCTAACATTACACTTGGCCAAA
This sequence comes from Acholoe squamosa, assembly GCA_949317995.1. Classification (NCBI taxonomy): domain Eukaryota; kingdom Metazoa; phylum Annelida; class Polychaeta; order Phyllodocida; family Polynoidae; genus Acholoe; species Acholoe squamosa. The sequence goes on along the minus strand of OX439037.1, from coordinate 33,074,634 downwards.
TGTACCAAATAGGTTGATGCCTTGTCAAATGAGATAGGTTGTCAGAGAGGAACACCTGTTCTGTGGTAATCTAGATAAATACAATATCCACATTTGAATTTGCTTCTTTGTTGGAAACCCAGAGTACTTTGGCTCAGGGGTTCTAAATGAATATGGTGTTAGGCATTTCAAATACTTCCTCAATGAGGAGACTGATCTGTCAGGTGTGAATCCTACATAGAGCTTAACACAATCACCAGTTGAAATGAAGTAAAAATATCAAGTAGTGTACTTAGTCAAAACAACAACCAAGGAATCCTAGTCAAAATCAGGCAAGCCAAGGCAATTTGGCCACTTTGTCTAATGGTTGTCATATTCGACCAAGAAAAAAAAGGGACATTTAAAGACGGCGTTTTGACTAACTATTGCTAGAAAGTTAGACGATTTGACTCGTATATGACAAACATTTGGGACTTATTTTTTTCTGTGTAGAATGAAATGAGAAATAAAGGAGGGCTGAGGAGTGAGTCGTGAGGTATTAGGTGTCAACATGACAGCCATCACATATATGAACGGTTCAAAACCTTACAAAAATAATGGTGAAAAGGGTTTCTGGGCTAGCCTGCCTGGGCCCCATCTGGCAGCTCAGACATTTACCAGCTTGAACCCACATTTGGGCTAGTCCAGAAGGTCCAAAGAAATCCCATCTGGGGCACTTGTTGACGTGCTGTCTGTGTAGTGATATACATTTTGGGGTCATCTATGTCCTCAATGAAATTCCTTTGATGCTTCAACCTGTATAGTGTAGCTTATTTGAATATACTGTTTTCAGTGCTTAAGATTGATTTCAATACCCTTGTACCCCCGGCGCTTATTCGAGACTGGTGCTTATTTGAGACCCCGGCGCTTAAACGGGCCACTACGGTAGCTAACATTGGGCCAATATAGTTACATCAATGGCCACTATTGGGAATTATACAGAAAATGTAGGATTTAGATTGGATCAACGTCAGGCATGCGGTACAGAGAAAACGTTGAGAAGCTTTTTCTGTTGACCAATGATTATCCCAGTGCATATGTACACGTAGTAATCCCCCGTAATCCCTAACAACAATCACCATGTTTATCTGTCAGATTCATCATTATTGGCGACTTTGTTACCTCAAAAGGTTTTTAGTGTGCCCATACCTCACTCCCTTCCAATAACTTAAAGACTGATATTTCGCCATGATATCAAGGGAAAATCTCACTAGGGAGATCCCTTCCCATAGCAGTCAGCTTTCATCTAACCCTTCGTTCCTGATACCTCTTAACTCCCCTATCTGTTTCCTCAGGCACACATCATTCCCTTTGCCTGTGGCTCCTCTGCTGCTCCCCTGTCACGTGGGTATCTAGGGGAGTCTTTGTGTTGACCTCTGACCCCAGTCAGGTCACGTGATGGGAGACTCCTATCATTAGATTTGTCATAGACCACTGGTGGTGGCGCCACCTCCAGGGTGACGCCAGAACTGATGAGCCCCACTCACGGCGCTTCTCATGGGATCCTGGGGGCACTTGGAGACACCAGGTGGTGACCTCTGGGCGCTGAGAACTCAGGGTAATATGGGAGAAATTGTGAAATTGATTCTGCTGTAAAATCCCATAGTCCGCTTGTGCTTCTATCATGCGAATGAGTCATACAAAGCATACAATCTGGCATTTCAGGCCAAGCGGACTATAGTTCCACTATGGGTATAATGCCCATAGTCCACTAGGCCTAAACCAGAATATATATAGGGTTTGTATGGCTCATTGCACGTTTGAGGCCAAGTGGACTATCGGATTTAGAATATCAAAGGGGGTTCTCTAATGGTGTAAGTACTCTAGGTTTAACATTGGGGGTAATATTGAAGAGCTGAGGCAAAAGTACAAGGAGACAACATTGGTTAATACAACACGTAGTAAAATTAAGGGGGAGAATGGGCGAGAGCAACAAAGAAAGGCTTCGACAGAGAAAAAGAGAGATAAAGAAGGTCAGTGAAGGAAATCAGCAGACACACCCATCTGAGGACGGGGATGGGCCAGTATCTGCTATACCAGTTAAGGCAAGGCATAGAAGGCCAATAACCAGGCCTCTCCTACTTCACAAGTCATCCAAATTGTCAAAGGCTGCCAGTGCCACAGTGGGACCACGTGACTGAGATTCCTGTTCGCGTTTGGCATGTCTAAAGTGCTGGTTCTACGAGTCTTTGATCCCCTATGTACAGTGCCTCTATAGAGGGATGCGAAGAGCAGCACTTTGGTTGTGTCGGTAACTTTAGTCCAAGTCATGCTATTGGCTGGATAATATAAATCAAACAAAATCCTCTTGATCAAAATCATTGCAGTAAATGTAAAGAGTCTTAAAGACAAACGCTACCCGGTACACAGAAGCCACATGGTGACAGAAATTAGAACTCATCATTTATACTATTTTGATAAGTTTTCTCACCCCAACTGGACCACTTTACCTGTGCATATTTTTTTCAGCTCATTTCTGATCACTATAGATACATTAAAGATATTTATATGTCATTTGAATTCCCATAGGACCCTTCAGTTAAGGTAATTTTTTTTGAAAAAATCACAACCTTTTCATTTCAATGGTGACCCCCCCCCCCCTTTTCCTTCTTTTAAAATGTTTGTAAAGATGTCCTTTTTATACTCAGAGAGTTCCATAGATGAATCAATAGAAGGTTGTTCACTGTGATGCAAAATATGAAAAAATGCTTTTCCCATTCGTTTCTATAGTTAAGGCATTTTTCAATTAAGTCAAAATAAGCATGGTGACATAGGGAATTTTTTTTTTTCGTTTTCGTATTCCTTATATACCAAACTATTACTAAGCAAGATTATTTGAGATTATCAATAGAAGATCTAACATTGATCAACCTGTAGCATTTGTCTTTAAAGTAAGTTATATTGTTCAGCCTATTATGTGCATTGGAATCTACCTTAATATTTCATATTAGGAGGACCAATGAAAAAGCTGATACTGATGCAATTTCTCACATTGTCAGTGTGTCTGCATGCGAAAGGGTACCCCACATTTTCTATAATGAATGATACTGGGGGATTGCTGGTATTACCAAAATATACAGATAACCATGAGTGACAGAGGCTTTACCTGCACTTACCTGTGTAAACCCTGTATCCCCTGTATATCCACTCTGCTCTCCCAGGTTATACCTTAGTCCTCCTGTCCATCAATCTTCCCCAAGACTTAATCCCCCTCACTCATACAGCAGATCTGAGGTCTACAGTAGATTCTGAGGTTTGCTTTTTGAGTGCATCCTGTCCAGCTCTTGGAGAGTGATTCATTGCAGTACAAAATACCCCGAGACTACCCAGCTCCAAGCAGATCACGGTGCTGGGAAGGGATAGGGACAAAAGCCCTCCTCCATCATCATCAAGCAAAACAGACATGTGGGGACATCAGACATCTACATGGATAAAATGTAGAGATGTAGGGGAGAGGAGAGATAAAATGTAAAAGGTGCATGCCGGGTGCAGGCTAGTTGCGAGGGCTGGATAAAATAATTATATCTAGGTGTATACCATAGGGAAATAGTGGGGGCCCCCAAGGGGACCCCCCTGATGTCACAATGTCACCAAAATTCAAGGCTTCAGATCACATGTCACCCTTTTTAGGGAAAATTACATACCAGGTATGTCTAAAAATAAAGCCATGTGTTGAAATTCAAGGCTTCAGGTCACATGTCACTTTTATTTTAGGAAATGGACATGTCACATGTCACTTTTAAAATGGTGCAATGTCAGAATGTCACCTCAAAATGGCCAAATGTCGCCATGTCATTTTTTTACCCCTTGGGGGCCACAATAGTTGACGGGGTGGACAAAATGTTGAGGGCCAGACGTGTTGGGGAAGGGGTAGATAAAATGTAAAGATACAGTAATGTTGAGGATGGGGTAAATAAAATGTAGAGATGCCAGCATGTCGGGAGGGCTCGGTGAAATACATGACTGTAGGCCTATCTAGGTTTAGAAATGTAGGGGGGGGGTGTATAAAATGTGGAGGTCCAGGCATCTGGATGGATAAAAGTTTGGGGTGCAGGCGTGGGGAGCAAATTAATGATGTTTGAGAGGAGTTCCCAAATTATAGAGACGCAGTCATGTTGGGGAGGAGATGAAAAGTATATAGAGAAGCGTAGGCCTAAATGCAGGGTAGGGGAATGGCTGATATATAGAAGTACAGGCGTTTTTAGAAGCATGCTAGGAGAAGGATCTATAAAAGTTCAAGTAGACATGCTAGCATGTTTAGAAGAAGGGTATGAATAAAATGGCAGGATGTGAGGGGTATATAGATAGAAGGAGGACAGTGCACCTACGGAGCTCAATGATTTTTATCGCAGATAATTGGCACGGCGCACTGCGGGTAAACGTACACTGCAAGTAGTAAATACTGTACACCTACAGCAAAATTAATGTTGCTGGCAACTTTTGTTCCAGTAGTTTTTGCTGTACAGCAACTGACTTACTTTACTAGAACAGCAAAATTTACTGTAACTTAACAGCAACACAGCTGTTACACATCAGTAACACAATACTAACGTGCTATAACATAGCCAACAACATCACTAACCCATCACTGGCATGTCACTGACACGTCACTAACTCATCACTAACCCGTCACTGACATGTCACTAGCCCATCACTAGCCCATCACTGACATGTCACTAACCCATCACTTACATGCCATTAACCTGTCACTGACATGTCACTAACCCATCACTAAACTGTCACTGACATGTCACTAACCCATCACTAAACTGTCACTGACATGTCACTAACCCATCACTGACATGTCACTAACCGGTCACTGACATGTCACTAATGAGATAATTAGGCCAAGAAGCATCAGCAACATATCAACTATACATCACTATCATGCTACAGCATAATAACAATTATGCCAAATAGCATCAGCAATGCATCAGTTACACATCATTAGCATGCTACAGCATAGAGCATAGAGTAACACATGACTAACATGTGAATGACCAAACAGTCAATAATATGTCAGTAACATTCAGTCACAGGGTTTAATACAGTAAGTAACACATGTTGTGGCCATATTTCATGAGGGCCCATGTGTATGTGGAGCCACTTGTCTATGGGGCCACTGCCAGTGGAGCCAAAAGTCCTAGGGCTATTTGCCATATGGGCCAAATACTACAGATCCAATGATATGGGCCTCTATGGAGTAACTACAGTAGGCTTTAGTATAAGACTATTTCTCAAAGTTCTGTGAGGTGGGTGGGTGGGGGGTGTTTCATATGATTATTTGAGTAAAGAAGTAAGAGTCTATGTATATCTAAAAATCGTATACATTGTGTACTAGTATGCAACACTTTTTTTTTCAATTTCAATGTAAAAAATATAGATACTGTTTGCTTACAGCAACAATTGTATATCTACAGCAGCACTTGCTGTACCATTGCATTTACAGCAACGAAATCGGTAACTGTACAGCAAATATTGCTGTATTTTGAATTACAAAAAAACCCAGTATATTTTGCTGTGGATATACATTAACTATTTACAGTGCTATAGCTAATGGCTAACGAGTAATCATATATGCATTGTATTGTTGAACAAACCTATAGCGAGGATACGGGTGATGAGGCACGCGAAAGTTGGTGCCAGTCTGGCGTTGAAATGTACAAGCCAATCACCGTTACCAGCCAAATGGGAGGACCTATTCAGCATTCTGCCCTATTCTCGTTGTGCTGCGCATTCCCGAAATGAACAACTGCTTAGGTAATATCAAGCTGGCACCAGTCTGGCGGTAAAGGACGAGATGGCTGGCCCATGGCCGCGCACACACAATCAATATGAAATGTCGCTATATATAGGCAGTGGCTAGTGCCATGGGCTGAACTATTAACCTACATACCCAGCAACCCTAATCATTTGCACTGCTCTCACTAAACGCAGTTGTCGCTAAGAATAGAACCAGTTCCTAAAATGCTAAAGATTATGAGAAATAACAAAGCCGACAGTCTGAAGACTGCTCCTATTTATAGGCATGTGTGGATAAAAGCGAAGATATCCGTATACTGTATTTGTCACCGGCTGACCAAGGTGTGCCCCTGGACCTACCTATTTCCACAAGACCCAAAATCGACGGCAACACCAAAGGTAGACACCTAGGCCTGAAGAGCCCACGCTAGTTGCTTGTCCAGTTTTCAAAGACACGTTACCTTTAGGAATATAACATATGTTGGAAGACATGGCTATCTGACAAGCTGAGGGACACTTTTCACCAATGCACCAATGCATGGACAGAGTACAGTCATTCCATGTTTGAGTAACTATAAATCACAGATATTCCTGTCTTATGATAATGCACGTAGAACATACTCATTTTGATAGCACACCGAGTACTCTTACAGAGGGAACCTATCACAATGACCAAGAACTGTGGGACAATAGTTAAAACTCTACCTACTGTCCTACTGATCGCAGTGACTTCTTGACATCTTCAGATTCAGATCCAGATTTTTAACAGCGCCATTTTAGCAAGGTAAGTTCTCCCTTTCAGATGTAAATAACCAGTCAACCATCCATTCTGATCCTCCCTATACACTTTAGGGTATTTCCAAAAGACAGAAACGTACATACAGTTCTTAGACTACCTTTTTTTCGCTAACTCTTCTTTATCTTTCCGAAAGGCGTTTGGGATAACAGTCTACGAAAAGATTCAAGTGAGTGCTAGTTAACTGGCTGTTAAGTATGAAGTAGTCACTTCAAAGAATCGCTGTATGCCCGCTAGGTACCATTCTCTATGACTGCATGAGTACTATATGTCTCGCTATAGTGTATGTTACAATTGCTGATTGTTTCCAGAACTATAGCCCTTAGTGAACAATCAAACCAAGGGCAATGCACTCAGTTGACATGTAGCTGTTTCTGTGCAGGGTAAGGCGATTATGTTTCAATCATTTTAAATCCACACATCAATTATGTCCAAGGGTTCTGTTATGAGAAGAACATATGGGTTCCCCTATCAAGGATATATAGGTATACTGGGTCCCCACTGGGTGTTTTATAGCTATTGTACACTCTACAATCCAATGTTTATCAAAATATTTTGAGGAATTTCTACTCGTATTGCATGTACCTGACGATGTGTAGGCGATGTTTGCCCATACCTTACCATCCTTAGGGTCTAACTTCAGCGTGTGTGATACGGTTTCTTCTCTATACATGTAGTATAGCCTATAGGGCAATAGTGACCTTGAGTTGTCCATGTACCTTGAGTCGGCCATTTCCCTTGTTTATTGGTTCCAGATTCTTATGATAAATGGCCATTTTAGTGGATTTCAGCTTATTTACATTCATAGGATGGGGGGAGAAGTAGATTCTTTATGGAATTCAGTCCATGCCCTCTCTACCTGCTGTGTATCTAGCTGTGAAATTAGTCACCCATTTGCCATATGCACTAACTAAGGGTATCTAGCTCTTTTGGCTAAGTTTATTTAGACTGACTGTTTTTTTTTCTGTGTATAGTGATTTGTTTTAGCTAAGAGGAGCACTGAGATATATGAACAACAATCTAGGTAGTTACAGATCCCCCTCTCGCTGATCCCTGGTTTGCTGGGGAAAACTTAATTTGGATCTGAATTATAGGTTCATTAAATACTATTTCCATCGGTGTGGAAACACCCTCCTGTATCACCTTTTGGTATCATTTTGAATCTATAGTCGATTGCCATGCATATGGGAACCCAAAACTTGGTTTGTCCTCCCTTCGTACTTTTAAGATGGGTCAATGTAGTATTTTCACTGAAAATCCCAGGCTCCTCTCATAATGGATGCAAACAAGTTAACGGAAACACCCATTTTATACAGTTTGTGGAACAGTTCAATATTGGATCTGTGACCTGCTAGTAACAATTAATGTGACAAGCATAACAATATGACTGCATGGGTGATAGTGTGATATCACGAGAAATAACCCCAGGGACTTACAGTGGGACAATGCCCTGGGTACATTGGTGAATCTGTCAGGGTTGGTCTGGTCCTGGTTCTGGCTCAGGCATGACTATTTTCTTGCACGTCTCCAAGGTCAGAGCCTGTGTTCTGTATCAATCCAGTCTGCATGCATATGCCATCAAAAACCAATTGGAATAGCACATCCTACAGGATTAGCAATCAATATATAAGTGATCTAGCAACAGCTGAACAAGACATTAGCATAAATTCGGAATAGCCCCATTATATTAGTTTATTTTGATCAAAATAATTGCAGAATGACAACAATGTGCAAAAAAAAATCGAGGAAAGGTTTGGTGATTCTTTTTGGCTCTTTGATTTTGTATCACCATCGAAATTATTACGTGTTAGGAAATCTTTGAAGTGGTTTCTATTTAGCAGCACTTTGACGCAATTATTAATTCTGAAACGTTCACCTGTTCTGGGAGTGCGACATTTTTTCTGGTCAGACTTTGTTCTAGGTGAACACATCTGACATAGGGTGTAGTGATAGTGGTTGTGATATATCAGTGTCTTTTATCATATCACAGGAGACCACTCCATCACTGGTAGACAGGACTCTGATCAATAGATTAATGTTGAGCTATAGTTCTGGACAACAAAGATGTATTTGAAACTACTGCGCAGCCGACTTTTGCAATTGTTGGACTACATGGAATCCCCTGTCGTGGCCTTGGGATGGATTCCTGGACACTTCTACGATTGCATCGAATGCTATATGCCTGTCTTAAACATTCTTCTATGAACTTCATCACCAAACGGATAATTCTCCATTCAGTAGAGGTCAATGGCATACGAAGGGATGATACTAAAAGTAGTGTTCCAAGTCTATATGTATTCGCAGCGTTCCATGTCTAACTGTATTCTGTAAGAGAAATGGGTAAACCGACCACCTTTGTCAGATTAAATACTATAAACTGACCAAAGACGTGTGGATTGTGTCACCAAGTATGTAGGATCACTGCAGGACACCCAGGCTTATTGTGCTTTCAAATAAAAACATCCTGACATGTCAAATCCATTTCAAGTAGACATAGACCTTGGTTCAAAAACACAGGCATTTCATATTCTTTTATAAAGAAAAGGCAGACTATATATACATAGGATAAATTACACTCTGTGCATCAGTGTCTCCAACAAGGATTAACATATTGAACAGTGTACCTCTGGCAATATTGTCCCATTGCCATTATGTCCCACTAAAAGCAGGATGCCGTTTGCACTCTCACAGACTAATATCACTCCTGTTCATTCAATCTCCTTTCTGCCAAGAATTTCTCTATTGAGAGTTACACCAACAAATATCATTCTCTGGAGAGACTTTCCATCTTTTAGAACAGAGATAACAAATTCACTATGGAATTACAAGTTCACGTGACAGAAAATAGCTGCCCCTCAAGGGCCCCTGGGGGGGATGTCCTTACAAAAGAATGTAGCCTCACCCAGGCAAGGCATAGTGGCAGGTAGATGTAATGACACGGGGCCCGGAAGAACACGCCAATGCAATTGCATTGCCCTCGGGATAAGATACTTCTGACGAGTTTTACTGCTATTCTCCTCTTTTAAAAAGTAATTGGTACTAGCATCTGAAAATCTCTCTAGGCTCTTAAATGGTCTTCTTTGATGCATCTCTACCCATCCCGTACATGGCATTACTTATATCAAGGAAATCAGGATGTATATTGATGAATTGCTGAGGATAGAAGGCTAATCATAGGGCGGCCAATCTATAAGCTTCTTGGGGTGGTTCCCTGTAGATTAAAAGCAGAGAGGTCATACTATGTTTGAGTGATGGTATCCTGCTCAACACTTACAACAAAAGATGTATCCTTACTGTACATTAATATAGAACAAGCAATTTCTTTTTCAAGAGAGAATATAGATGGCTATACATAACTGTACATATTCCCCGCCCTATAGTGTCCTGCCCGGTCCCTGCACTTTGTTAAAACCTGACTTCATCATCGTTACGAAAAAACGCGGATATAGGGGTATTTTCTGCATACTGGGAATGTCCTTGGAATTTTGTAAAAGGGGTAGTTTTTTTTTTCAAAAAAGAACTCCATGATATTTATGGAAAAGGGGTTTATTTTACCCTCATATGTCGAGAGTACACAAAGAACTGAAAATATTTGGGGTTTTCCTAAATAGGGTAGTCTTTAAAGGCTAAAAAATCCGTGCTATGAAGAAAAAGCATTTTCTCAAAATTAGGGGTGTTTTTGAAGCCTCGAAAATCTGCATCTTTGGCAAAAAAGGGGTCATTTTCAACCAAACATCCGTGAAAAAACGGGGTGTCCTGCTGGCCCTATATCACTGTACATGTAGTGTATATAGTTGAGGCAATAACCCCAAAATTGACTCCAGCTATACCCTGAAGAACATTTCTATAATATAGCTTCCTGTGCTTTTGTCCCTGACTTCCTATATATGTCATGTACCGTAATCTCCCGCGTATAAGACGCAGTGCGCGTATAAGACGCACCTAGAGTTTTGGATTATGCCCAAAAGAATGAAATATTCATAACTTTTCTTCTACTGAATGGATTTTCAAAATTTAAAAAGCTATGTGTAGCTCTGGCCTCCCAGACACCACTGGAGCCATCTATGTCATAATATGACTTAGGGGGAGTGTAATATATCAAAATGAAGCTCTTGGTGTCCCCCTTGTGGATCCAGGGAGAACTAAAACCTTACGTATAAGACGCGTCTTATACGCGGGAGATTACGGTACTATGCAAATTTATGAAGGAAGGTTAGTAGTATATGGAATTGGGCACTATAAGAGTTGGCCATATGAAGTCACTCCGAATGAGCGTTTAGCTACCTGTGCTTTGGTCCCAGCCTTCCTATATCTGTAACATACTCTGAGTTCTGAGGAAAACGTGTATGGCCTAACTTGTTTCCATAGTACTGACAAAAAATAACAGCACAATATATGGAAAACTCGTTTTGAGATGTAAAAAACGTGCACGTTTTCTCTAAACATTTATCCAAACAATTATTTAGCAAGACAAAAACGTGCACGTTTTCTTTCTTAGTTCACGTTTCTTTTTTGGCAAGACCCTCCTGGACATACATGTGAGACAGTTAGTAGTGCATAGACTTAGGAACTACTACCTGGGCATGTAATATCACTTGCCATGTCCCCAACGATCTTGAATTATTAGGTAGGCACACTCACGCCTATTGGATGTGTAGGCCCTCTAGATGGTTGTTTTCGTGACTTTGAATTCTGATCTGAGGCCCAGGCCTTTATATTTCCCTGCTCCATTATGATGTTGATCAAATTCGCAATGCAAGAATTGTGAACCATAAGATATTCAGCATCATTTCTTTGTCATTCAGGTCCCCCTTCCCGATACCCCCTTGGCTACCATGGTTAATAGGGTACACTCTCAGCCCCAATTGTAAATGGGCTATAAAGACCGCTGTAGCACATAAACCAGGACCAAAATCGGAGATTGGTTTTGTACCGACAGCAGCTACCACTCTTTTCCAGAAATAGAAGCACTCTGCTGTAAAACCCTTGTGTCGGGCTGACAGCTAGGGTAGGCCGAGGCTCTAGTCCATACAGGCAACCTGTATTACCCTGATATATATGGTCAAGCCGAAGGTGAAGGCTTGAAAAGAAAACAATATCCCTCCCAACCTCCAACCTTTAAAAGCTCACAAAAGAGCTATTGTTCATAAATCATACAATGTGTATGGCAGCGTTCAGTGATATAATACGCAAGGTAAAGGCGAGACGGATAACAGTGGGTGGTTATAGGTAGATGTATAGATCTAAATTTGTAAATGTATAGATCTACAGTTGTATATGCGGCATTGATGAGGTGTTATATATATGATGGTAGTGGTTTTCACAGTGTGAGTGCAAAACCCAACATCATATTGTAGGCCTATGCTGCCTAAGTCAAGATAGGAGGCTTGAAGGGCACGTGCCCTATCATTCCTGCATGCCACATACGATATGATACATATGAGGGCAAACTTTCTAAAACGATTTCTTTGAAAAAAAAAATCGTGTGCTTTCAACTCTGACAGTAGAACATGGATACGAGGTTATTTTATCCCACCAGAGTCATTAATGATTTTTTTTTAACTTATTCGAGCATGCATTTTTTTGTACTAAAGATGCTATGTGCCTCTGTATGGAAAAAGGTAACAATTAATCTATTTAAATGGAATATCTCACTATAGCCCATTTTCGATATAAGGATGCTCATCTGGTGGTTTTTGGTTAAGTATATTTATAGCACAATGGATTTCAGATTAGCAGTATAGTCAGAAGGTTTTTGGTGAAATACCGTCTTGAATTTACTGGGTTATTTCAGGAGATGAGATCTGATAACTCTTCCCTCCTCACGGTAGACGACCTGCTTTAACACATTTATCGAGGCCCTTCCTGTGATCCCATAACTGTCTCTCAGAAATGCATTATAACAGATGACCTTTTTCATTAAGTGGCAGATGCTGATTACTAAGAACCTATATCATTCGCTCATCATTCAGAAAATCCAATCTCCTTCCATAGAATTAACTGTCATCATACTGCTGTTAATGTGCTCCCGTTTCTTCATGCAGTCCTTGACTGTCATCGCTGTTAATTTGGAACCTGTCACAGGTTTTGACATACCCATAGTGTGCTGCCTTTGAGACTATTGAAACCGCATAGCAGCCTGACAGAATGGATCATTGTCACATCAGGAATTGGGACGAGGATATATAAAGCACGTTTTGTTTGTACTAGTTTTTTTTTTCTAAAGAGTGTTTACTATTTTAACAATGGAGGGTGGGCTTCACCTCCTTTGGTTAGGGAGTAAAAAGATACGACAGTTTTACGAAAGATACGAAAGGTTTTACACGCTCTTGAGCTTCTATCGATGATTCTCTTGGATAGAGAAAGGAATACCCTTCCGAAAGTGGGAAATATGCCATTGCTCACTTCAACCTCACGTATTCACTCTCTCCTGTATACAAGACGGCAGGAAAGGACCTCTTCACTCTCCAATAGAAGACCAGAAAGGAGGCGGGCGCCATCATCGATAAGGGGCGTGCGCAAGGGATTCTGGGACTGGGCCCTTGCCGCCCCTAGTGACCAACAATCGAGTCACGTGACTTGATAGCACGGAGGACGGATTAGGCCATGAAGGGTTCGATTGTGTTTCCGTGGTAACAAAGCTACCAAGCAGATACCCAGCGCCCTCTCCACAGTTACTGGGCGTTTGAACTATGGGGAGGGGTGGGCGCCAATCCTGGTGGGAAGGGGGGGGGGTGTAGCGGAGAGCAGACTATAGTTGAGCTTGTGAGGTCTCGTTCCTCGCTATGCTTTATCATAGTTCAACCACCGATCAAACCATTTTCTGATGATTCAAAACATCCAACGTGACCATAAATCTTTATAAATTTTAATATTTTGTCCTCAATATGTGATGAAAAAAGCCATCCAATATAGTGCCTGTAACCATAAGACCACTGCATCACAATTCATATTCTATGAATCAGTACAGTGATTTTATTGATACCTTATAGCAAAGCTGGCAATGACTTTCACACACTTATAGACCAACCATGGGCCTCCATGTCTGAAGTGCCTACATTTACAATGGCGGGCCGAGATCTAAAAGGAGGAAACACATGCTTGGCAGTGGCAATGGATTAGAGATACAAACAAAATGCATTATATATTGCACTGCTCCATATATTAGTGTCGGTAAAAGCGCAGTGGGAGGGGAAACGAAGCAACGTGTTAGAGGGAGTGATACTTGGGAGTAGATACGAGATACGTGTCAAGAAGATGGGGGTAGAGCATTAGGAACTGAGAAGACAATGGAAGCTATATAAGACTAGCAAAATCTACCCAGCAAATTGGTGTCATTCTGAGTCACTGTGTGTGAGTATTCACACTGGTGCTGTATAGAAAAAAAATGCGCCACCAGGTGTGACTGATGACCCATACTGACGCATGCTGACACATGTGTCATGGCACATGCAAACCCATACTGACACCTGGGCTATAACACATACTGACTCAGGCCTGACACATGCGTCATGGCAAATCAACACTCACACTAACACCTGAGCTATAACGCACATTGACTCAGGCCTGACACGTGTGTCATGGCACATGCACACTCATACTGACACCTGGGCATTAACACATACTGACTCATCCTGACACATGCGTCAGGTTTTTTCCCCTGGGATAGGGATGGGGGGAGGGGGTTTGGGAGGGGAGGGGGTGGGGGTATGACTTTATTCTGCATTCATTTTTATTCTAAATCACTGTCATCAATTGAGCTGCATATCTATGTCCATGGAAGGGTGTCCTGTAGATTCCTTTGTTCACTTTTTCCATTCCTCAAAATGCCTTCTTTGTGCCTGTCAAATAAAAATTAAACATTTAAGTTCAATAATGCATTACACAAATACCTTTAATATAATCAGCACAAGATTTTTTACCCTCCTCACCTCCTCCCCTCCCTCCAAAATATGTTGTGAGATATTTTCATTTTGGAGGGGGGGGGGCTAAAATTTCCCCCTGAGCCAAGTACATATCCTCTCCCTGAATGAGTTGACCTTTAATGGGGGCAAGGGAAGATAAAATTATTTGGAGACAAAATCACCCCCCCCCCTCAGAAACAAAAATAATATTCTTGCCCCTCAAACTGACCACAACCTAGTCCACCACTCTCCCAGGCCCCCAAACCTGCAAGTTACTGACATATGCTATATCAACTGTATCAATACTGTAAGAGACTCTAAAGATTAAGGTGGGCACAAAAGAAGATACCATAATATATTACTGTAGGTTACTTGGAATTCTGTAGGACTTTCGGATTACCCACCTTGTCTTCTCTCCTTGCTGTTCTGTGTCTGTGTGTTGTGAAATACTGAGAACAAAGAAACCAAGAAAAGAGCGGGAACTTTGAATTGGACCAATTAGGGACCAGGAGTTTGAAATCAACCAATCAGACACAATACTGACGCAGTACTGACGCATGGTCACACATGTGTCAGGTACTTCCTGGAGAGAAAATTTCAGGATGGGTCACTGTGAGTCAAGGTGTGTGAATATGTGTGAGTATTGACACATAGTGACGCATACTGACACATGTGTCAGAACCTGTTGTGTTTGTTGAAGTGAGGCACTTTGCTCCTATTATCACCCAAAACAACATTATAATTCACCTCATATTATGAATTCTTACCTGTTTCCCATGGTAATATGGCATCACCTTGGGCAGCATGCACCATACTTTCAAGGAATTACTACACCAAGACTAATGTAAGCCTGAATACCACATAGGAGGTTGATAATTGAAACTCAGTGTTATCTCCCATAGACAAAGAAAATTGTCTTAAAATACACCAAAAGAGAATATAAACCCATGTTTTCAGTCACCATTATATTCCCTATATACATATTGATAGATATCATCTATAAACACTTTGATTTATAAGGCAGCATCAATAGAAACAGCAATTCCCTAATTTGGCCCAAACCCAAAGTGCAAGTATATAGTGGAACTATACAATTTCCCCAGTCTCTTTATACTGACACTGATGCCATTTCGAGTCACTGCGGGTGAGTACTGACACATAGTGACCCATGTTCACTCAAGCGTCAACACCTATCTTTTGAAAGATGAGTCACTATGGGTCAGTCCATGTGACTACTCACACAGACTGGCTCATGCTCACTCCGTGTCACCTCACGCAAATAAGGAAATGAGTCACTATGCGTCACTCCCTGTGACTACTCACCCATACTGGCACATACTGACGCGATGTTAGCTCAAATGGGTTAGGAAATGAGTCACTATGTGTCACACTGTGTGACTACTGACACAGACTGACGCATGCTCACACTTGTGCCACATTATGTCTTGTGGAGATGAGTCACTAAGTGTCATAATGAGTCAAACAGTGTGAGTATTGACATCTTGTGACACGAGCTGACGCACTGGTGTTATAACCGGAAAGGTGCTCACACATAGCAGCTCATTATGACTCACACTGACTCCAATTTGCTGGGTACCCATCTCTTCTATCCCATCGTTGTTCAAAATGACCACGCCCTAACAAATAGCCTTATAAGTGTTCAGAAGGTAGAAAGGGGGTGACGAGTGGGCTGGAAACCCAGGGTCAAGGACAGAACAAAGAAACGCAAAGAGGAAGGGAATCTCGCCGTTATCGATATCTACTGGAAACGCCCTCCTTATACACCCAAACCGAGGCTGGATTTGATCTTGTGATTTCTCGTTGGCTGATCACGTGATGCCATAGCGTTCCTGATGTCGCTCCCCGGGTCCATCCCCCAACCCCTTCTCCTCCACTTCCGCCAACATCTCGTCACTATACTTTATCTTTCCTCATGATTTATCGGCACAGACAGATAGGAGCTTTGGGTAGAGGATGAGGAGGGGAGTGAGAGACGTCCACAGAAGGACCCACTGATATGAAAGATGCAGCCAAGTTGAGGTCGATAGTGTGACGTGTTTGGGACGTAGTGAGACGTGTTTAGGACGTGACAGAGAGGGATCAAGGGGTGCAGGATTGGATACTGGGATTGTCATCCTGCTGTAAAGGGAGAGAGAAGCGTTTGGTATTGGCAAATGGGAAGCAGTTCTTGCCATATTGATGTCTTGAAGTTGCTATCTACATAGGCAAGTGTGTGTCTCGTAAACGGTATATGTATATATATATATATATATATATATATATATATATATATATATATATATATATATATATATATATATATATATATACAGGCCTACTTAAAACTCACCAATGGTCAGTGTTGGTTACGTCCAATTAATAGTTGACTAACAGTTGCAGCTGCTGGAATAAAATCAAATTTCTCCATAGTGTTTGAATAACCATATTCATTTTCTTCTTTTTTTTCCAAAAAAAATATACACATGATCTTACTATTGATCACAAAACGATACAGCTTTGAATGGATATCATGTCTCTAACATTAACGTATATATAGCTCTACTGCTTTATTCAATGGATAGGCTATCCAACAAGTAAGATAAGCGCAATGTCAAGGAGAGTATATGGGTATAACCATCTTCACCCGGGGGTTCGTCCTTTTCATTATTCCTCATTGGAAGCTTAGCACATCAGTCTACATTAATCCTGTCACCTTGGTTAATAGCTAGACTCAGTGTCCAGGCCATCTACTCGTGAACTGCTCACTACAGTGTCACTCGTCTTCATCTGCTCACTACACTGAGACTAATGATATGGGAGCAGCTCATGTGCCTGGGCAGGGATGGCACGTGAGTTCAAAGGGGGAGAACTGATGAGTAAGGTAATGTGATCAGGTTCAGTTAATGACCAATAAGCCAAAGGCAACACCTGATGCGGTCGTTAGGACAAAGGCAGGGTATGGGCATAGTACAGGGCTGCAAGCATGGTATACCTATGGCCATTTTTGGCACAGAAAGCCAGCTATACAGTAGATCTACAGTTTGTTCTGTCTTTCAAATCATCCAAACTGGATAAACATTTGAGAGCCGTGATTGCTCTCATTGTCACATTAGAGTTGAATAAATCAGAATTTTATCCTTACACCCAATGAGGTGACCCCCCCCCTCCCATATCTCAAGGCCAGTTTCAGCATCCTAGATGGCCATGTATACATTTGGGATAAAATGATTCATGCCAGTAATAGGAATTGTTCACTGGGCCTCTTCAACCGAATTTTGTGTAGGAAATGTATGGTCAACGTCAACCGAAGGTGCCATGCACCGGACTATTGGTCAAATAGATATTCTGATAATGACAGAGTACAATAACGTGAAATAATGCGAAAGTTCACTCAATTTGGACTGAATGCCAGACCAATCCTCGCGAACCTTTGACTATTGAGATTATGCAATGTACGACGAAATTGAAAAAAAAAATAAAAGATTAAATACTTCTTGCTGTTGAACACACCACTCTGCGACTGATTAGACAATTAAGAAAGGTGTTATAATTATTATCCCTATATATCCTAACTTTATCGTCTGACTAGCCTTTAGTAAATAAATAGCACATAAAGCTGAACATTTAGGGGCCTGTTGAATGATTGGAATGGGGGAATATCTAGATCTAATAAAATGTAGCAAAACTACCATAAGACACAGCTACAATAATGGACAGGAATTCAAAATAGACAAGTGACATGTCAGTTCCACTTAATTAAGGCAGTGCCATAATCACATTCAATATGATATTCTCAATTACAACCAACAGCTAGGGTTACGTATTTTAATTGTTAAATGGCGAGAAGAACCCAACTCCCCAATCCCCCCCACCCCCACCCAATGTGACGTAGTGCTCTTAGTCTGTGCTATTTTGGAGGTTGAAGTGAGGGTGAGTAGTATAGACAGTTGTTGAGCACAATGTGGGATTTGCGCAGTTTAGGGATACTATAGCAGGGATAATTATGGTCATGGAACAAGTTAATTTAAAGTCAGATATTTAAAAATCATGTTATATTTTATTGTTTATCCCCCCCCCTCCTCTCAAGGTGTAATGGCTCTTTCAGTCCAATGCACCATAATTATACCAAACTGAAGGTGCGAACAAAGCTGTGAGAATAACACCTCAAGCCCTGATACAGCTAGGGTTTACCTGCCACTCTCAAAATTTAAATTACCCATGGCCTCTCTGCAGGGCTCTATACCATGTCAGAATATGTATTTCATTTAAATATTTCTAAACTGTGCAATCTGACAGGGAGCAATTCCGGAATTGCCCAAATCAGTGAGGAAGCAATTTCGGAATTGCGCAAAATCAGTGAGGGGCAATTCCGGAATTGTGCCATCTCCTACTTGGCGCATGACATATGTCATTAAAGTCCTTCTAGAGCTGCTATCTTTAGAGTGAACATTTCGTTGCTTTTCAATTACTTGATCAGATCGAACAAAGGCAGTGGTAGTTTGCCTTGAGGTTTATTCAAATCGAATAACGCACATTATCTTTTTTAGATTTATACTGTAGCAGGGGGACTGACGTGATTTTCAGCACATTTCAGGAGGTAACTCTATTTGCTGTGTACCCACGGTATTTCGCTCATGAGTTTAGCCCACTGTAGACACCCGATAACATAACATGAATAATTACTGTAATTGTTACAGTATTTATAATCATGAGCATCTATATCGTCTCGTTTGAGCTAAAGGATTAAGCAAGGAAAAGAAGAAAGGGTAGAGATTGAGGAAGAGAAGAATAGAGAGAGAGAGAGAGAGAGAGAGAGAGAGAGAGAGAGAGAGAGAGAGAGAGAGAGAGAGAGAGAGAAGAAAGAAAGAAAGAAAGAAAGAAAGAAAGAAAGAAAGAAAGAAAGAAAGAAAGAAAGAAAGAAAGAAAGAAAGAAAGAAAGAAAGAAAGAAAGAAAGAAAGAAAGAAAGAAAGAAAGAAAGAAAGGGAGAGAGAAGATAGGATACAAAGCTATACTTTGACTTTTGTTATTTCTTGTAACAGTACATCCCAGTCTAGTCCCCAAAGTATAAAGAAGACGTAGTAGATACTGATTTAGCCTTACAACCACATTAGGTGGAGCTGGTCAAATATGCATGCCATCTACCTTTGAGCCTCATCCCTATCCGTATTTATTATACAGAATACATTTCCCCCTCGCTCATGAATACAGTGCATGCCACATACATCGGCAAGCCTTTGGCAATGCGCCAGTCACTGCGCAAGTCATAATGTAAATTTTGCAAAGGAACTACTCTAAATATGGTAAACTCTTCAATTTTGTATGTTGTGTGCCTACTTCTTCCTTTATTGCAATAATAACCTGACCTGGAGACCCCAATATCAGGTGAGCGCGTATGAAGAGAGGAGGATATCTTTTATTTACCATATAAGATCACTGTTACCATATCGCCAAATGGAGACGGCCTCCGTCATTTTGCACAAGGTCAACTGACTGACCCTCAGTGCCTTTATAGGCCTACAGCAAGGGCCATAAGCGGAAGTATCAGAGGAAGGCCCCGGATATTGGTCTTGGCGCTGCTAGCGGCGCATAGTGGATGGGATGGGAACCTTTACATGGGAGTACAGGTGTCTAGGAAATGCAAATAGAGGAACGGGCCAGACGAAAGGGTCGAAATTGCAGGCAAGAACAGTACAAGGCAGTGCACGTTCTGGTTTCCATGGCAACAAGAGGAAATCAGTCAGGGCATTCATGGAGAGTGGGGCAGGAAATGCAATTGTCTCCCAAAGTTGAAGGAAAAGAGCGATATTTTTCACCTCATTTTCTAGTCATTTGTTGGCATTTCTGATATTGTGATATTCTGATTCTGGTTTTATAAGTTTCTGATAATGCTGTCATTTTTAGACTACCAGATAGTAGGCCTAGGTATTCATAAAAAGTCCACAATATCTTTGATATAGCTTAAGTACCGCTTGGGCCTATGCAGGCCCATAAGGCCTACACTTTTCCCTGACAAAACTGATGTTGTGGCATTGCAATGGTGATTGTGGAGAGTATTGACACTCAACCACAGCTGCCCATATTTTTTGCTGGTTTACGCTGGTAGAGCATTGGCAAATCTCACCAACAGGCGGGTACCAACTATCACTCTTTGTTACCGGCAAGCCCCTCTGTCTGCTCACACAGCCCCTGTTTAGTGTCTCATTTACACACCAGGCGGCGCGGCGCTACGGTTAGATCAGGTATAAGTGGACCGGATCCAATGTTTTACCCTTCAACTTCCGATGTTACTTACCATTTGATAGTGGTGGGAATTGTGATTCACGTCACCACAGCCCAATACCAAAGCCTGCCTATTAGTGGCTTGACAAAAAGGGGGCAGCCATGGGGGAAAATTCTGCATGCGTGAACCTGTTCAGTCTCAGCACGAGGAGTATCCAGACTCATGAGCGACTATTTATTGCAGGGGATTACGGCCGGAAGTGGTGCCAATCAATTGTTCTTCCATCCCATCGTGTTAGATTGTTCCCTGCAGCCCTATATCTTGTGGTCTTGATAGGATAGCCAATATTGCACTGCAGTCTGCTGGACTTTACAACACAACATCACAGTAAATGGCGTGCCCTAATGGCAAACTAATTGACTGAATGCAAGTTTTTTTCTGGCATAGAAAAAAATGAACATAATATCATGTTAAAATTGTTTCAGATTGGTGCCATGCTCTAAAGATGTCGATACCGCCCAGGTTATCAACCTGATATTTTGCAAGAGACGAAAATCAGGAACTATTCTAAGTGTATTCTCTGTAAGGTGTTATCAGTACGAAGTAGTAGCGGTTGGTTCATGTGGCTGTATAGCCACCTATATATGGGCATATACTGCATTGTACCCTTTTGTGAATAGACTATAGGGTGGATGAAGTTGGGATTTTTTTAAACAGAGTATTCGGTGCTAGGGTATTAATGGACATTTAGGACGCACCCAAAAGCATATCAAATCAATATGTCAAGTTGAAAAAAATATGTTAAGTTGAATTTTACTTATACCAGTTCCGATATTCAATCATACCCTTTCTACTGATTATCGTCTGCTTCAGTTCCAACCCGAACAAGCAGATGACATTCACACTGAAAGACGCTGAACGAACAAACAGAGAGAAGGAGAAATAGATCCAACACACCGAAGCATCTGATGGGCGGGTTAGGCAGATTGGCAAGAAAGGAGATCAGAGAGAGAGCAGCCTTTCTTTACGCACCCTGCCCCGAGGGTCTGCTTGTCGAGTGTCCCCTCTGCTTGGAGATTGTCTTTCTGTCTTCAATACACAGATGAGTCATTCTCCACACAGAGGAGAAATGTCCTCCCTTATGTTTTCTTAGGGGTGCTGGTTATTCCTCCTCAGAGCAAAGTAGGTTGCTCTTTACTGCTGCTGGCGGAATTGACTTTTAAGTGTAATAATGATTGTAAGTTTTAAGGGGGGTTTGTCACTCTTTATTGTAAATAATTATGATAACTTACAAATTATCGATGTGACATGTGTAAACTGGGTGGGGGTGGAATTATCATGATTCATATGGAGAAGGCTACCCGAAAAGTAAAGATGACTGGTTTCACTAGGAGGGAGAAGGGTAGTGTGATCCTTCGAGGTCGGGATATTTTCCTTGTGTCCAAGTATGTTCCACCATCCTCAAATTGTTAAGAAATGATCAGGCATATTTTTTCCAGGGAATATTTCTCCTTTTTTTTTAAAGAAAGATACTAAGACTTTATTTCATAATATCCTCATCTCAACTTAAACCTTTTGCCTACATCAGACTCGCGCTTGTTATCACTCTAACTATCCTGGATTACCCATTGATCTCACTTTGGGTTTCCTAGATACTAAGACTAAAGCCGCAGTCTTCAAATGCGGTATAGTCTATATGTGATATCACATCCAGGTACTCTATACTCAGGAAATGCTTTCCGCCTGCCAGATCCAGCTTCCCGCCAATTCACAGGTAGTAGACGGCATCTGTCAAAAGACGTTAATGGCTGTGGGGCATTTGTTATAAAGCCAATCTCCAATTTCAATGAGTACAAGAATTCCTCTTCGATGGTGGTAGCAATTCAAAATCAAAAGCGGAGACCTAAGAAGATTTTTTTAATGCACAAACCCTGCATTTTTCTTTTTGTCTGGAAGTTTGCTAATATAGTAGAGATATTAAACCCTGATATGAAAACTTGTTGGCGATCATGTACTGCGCTCACAGTCCGTTGAATTGAAATAAACCTATCCATGGGATGTGGTCTTCAGGAATAGAAAGAAGGGGGGGAGAGAGAGAGAGAGAGAGAGAGGGAGAGACAGACACAGAGAGACAGAGAGAGAAAGATCGAGAGAGAGACAGAGAGAGAGAGAGACAGAGAGAGAGAGAGAGACAGAGAGAGAGATTGAATATATCAAAGAGGAATAGAGCGGTGAACAATTGTGAGCCAGCAAGCAGAAATGGGGGTTCCTGCAGGATTTAGTACCTGTTTTAGCCACCAG
This sequence comes from Acholoe squamosa, assembly GCA_949317995.1. Lineage (NCBI taxonomy): Eukaryota > Metazoa > Annelida > Polychaeta > Phyllodocida > Polynoidae > Acholoe > Acholoe squamosa. The sequence continues at coordinate 33,051,652 of OX439037.1, read as the reverse complement.
ACGGCACCACTATGGGCAAGAATAGGAAAAATATGCCTAAAACTTGCTATAGGCTACTTTTTTATAGAGAATTCAAAGATTTTTGATAAAACATTCTATTATGGGGGAAAGGTTCCAAATTTGGCATTAAAAAGAATGTTTTTGGTCCAAAAAAGGCATTTTTGTTGATTTATGTTGCCATGGAAACATGATATTCATTCTAATTAAGAAAATCGATGATCCTACTTGAAGGAACTATTCACAAGGTCCACTATGGTGAAAACGGAATGAAAATATCATTTCTAGATCAAAAGTTATGGGCAAAAGAATGAAAATTTATGCTAATTTAGGAAATTAGCATAAATTATGCTAATTATAGTTGTATCTCATGACCATGGACACGTAGGGCTTATTGACATTCACGAAATGGTCATACCTACCCATATTTAGCAAGCTATTCCTCCAAAACTAACAGGAGTATCTTCTCATGCAATATATCACTGTAAAGCTAGTGATCTGAATTTTAAAGTTGACTTTTAGCATGAAGCACCCTTTCTCCTTGCCTCTACACAATTGTAGACTGTGTCCTAACCTCTGCCGACACTATAGAAGTCAAACTGAGGTGACGTTTTCTATACTAATGCGATGCCATACCCACTTATGGCCGCCCTAGGGCTACGCATGGCATGGTTCTCCACCTGTCAGATCTAACTTCCCGCCAATTCCTACACAGCAGCCGACATCTGTCAAAAGACATTAAGGGTTGTAAGACATGGATTATAAACCCGCCTTCCTCCTATTTCAAGGAGTTGCAGAGATGGAGGAACATTGTAAAATATTAAAGGAGTATAGGAAGGACAAGTTCTTGTACATACGTTTAAGGACAGAAGAGTTTTTTTTATGTGAGGAATTTTCATACACAATTCAACAATTCACGATGGAAATGCGTTTTCACCACTTGCCTATGATTAAGTTATAAAACAGACCTAAGGGGCTATTGAAATATAAAAGGCAATTATAACCATGCAGAACAGATAAAATGTATGGACCACTTTATGTAAGACATACGTTTTGCAAAATATACATGTATAACCCTGTCTGCAGAAGCAGTGGTCATAGCTTAGAGTAAGAACATTCAATCATTGAAATAGCTTTCTCACCACAGACTTCAGCCCTTTGCCTCATAATACATATCCCATGGGATAAACACCGATAGGCTAGCTTTGACGAATAACGCCATCATCCATCTTCCACCTTGGCCTCACTCAGGTATGCCGCCATGACATCGGTGTCTTCTCTGTGAGAACATCTCTATGGATGTCGAGCTATTTTATGTATTAAGAATGACAGTTCCAAGGTCGTACACTAACAGCGAGCATGAGGCTAGGGTGGCACCGTCCGACATTAACATTCCTAAGACTGTTAGGTAGCGTCACCATTTTCACTAAAAAATACAATGGAAAGCTATCTATGGAAAAATCGTCCATTCATCCACACTGCATGGATTAATCAATGCTGACCACTTTAGAAATGAAGCTTTTTCGGGTCTATTCACTTCAAGACCACTGTACCTCAAGGCTTAAGAATTCGGAATGATAATTTTCCCAACGGTGGAATTGGTACAAATATACAGAGGTGTAGGAACCAAATCTTGATTGGGGGGCCCAGGGCCAAGCCCAGGGGGGCCCTGTCGCACCGATCGTAATTCATCGATAGAGTGGGCTGACACTTATTCATGGGTGCATAAGATATATAAAAATATCTTTGATGACTTTTGCCTGTGATTTAAAGCCCAGGCTCCCCCTTTTTCCATTGTGCTACCATATTTGTGAAAAATTTGCGGGAAATTTTTGCATTTTATCATGGGTCTTGACAAATATTGGGGGGGGGGCCCAGACATATTCAGGCCCCACCTCCTCTGGGATTGAGGGGGCCTGGGCCCCCCTAGCCCCCCTTTTCTTACGCCCCTGATATATAATATGTCCTGATCACGCAATCAGGAGATTTTGCCATTTTGTGTTTTTTTTCAATGAATGAAGCAATATAGGAAGGCATTGTATCAACATTTCATTTAGAGAGTTCCAACCGTGTTGCTTAGAGGCAATTGGACTTTCAAAAATCATATAAGATACGTCTACAGATAACGACAACGGCAAAAGCAGTGCCTTTGCACATGCATGGTAAAAGATTGAGGGGAGGGGGTAAGACAGGTACTTCCTACAATTATCTGATCGTTTCAAACAATTGCGCAACCCTGAGTAAGAAAAGACTAAGACAGAGAAAACCAAAGTAGCCCACACCTTTCACCCAAACAGATCTAGTTCTAATCAACGGATTGATCAAATGAATCTGCATGTGAATTTTTACAAATATCGTGCTGTGACACCGACGCTGCCAGGGCGCGACCCTTGACAAATTTCACTGAATCATTTTTTTTTGTCACTAGAAAAGAAAAAAAAAAAGAAGAGGAAGAAGTGGCATAGGGTAGGAAGGGGTAAGAGGCCCTTTGGGGTAAAAGGCCCTTTAGCCCTCATAACCAAGGTACTAGTTGTATGCAGCCATTTGACACTTGGAAGTAAGGATAACTTCGAGGAGATCTCTTTTGTAGGTTTTCATTATGATTGGATGAGAAAGAATTTACTTATCAGACATTCAATATCTTATAACTGTTAAGATAATCATGCTCAATTTGAGATAATTAGAAATAAAAAGGTCCTGAAATATGCATAGATTTTTGGGTAGCAATTTAAATGGGTTCAAAGTATTAGGTGAGGTATTATTAGATAAAGGGGTGAAGGGTAGGTCATAAAGATACATTTTATTTACCTTACACTTCGTTCCAATACCTACATGGGCTTTTGAGATGAACCTTATCTTATCATCAGATCCATGGGTCTTTTGCCCCATCGCTTTGGGCCTTTTATCCCAGCCTTTCAACATACGGGGCAAAATGCCCCACTTTTTATCAAGCATTCTATTGGAATATTCCATAAGGCTAGGCTGACAACCTATTTCACAAGTATGATGCATCGTTCCATCTCTTGATTGGTGTGAAAAATATGCATTGATTAGGAATTATTCTCTTAGAACAAGCTCAGTTACATGCTATTAGGGTATTTTAGCTTATCCTGCCCTATCACCACTTGGACTTTAATATGAATTATCGAAAATGCTACTTTAGGATGTCCAAATCTCAGTAGTAGTTCATGAATATTAACTTTAGCTTCTTTTTTAATGACAAGAATCTAAATGGGGCATTTATTCCAATTGTGATCCTCTTTATTGTGTATGTGGGCCTTTTATCCCAAAGGTTGTGGGCCTTTTACCCCAGCTGTGGGCCTTTTACCCCAGCATCTACTTCTTTTCATACATGATTTACTGTAACAATCTATGGGGCAGAGCTGACAAGCTTTTGCGAATGAAGAAAATATCATTCCATCCTTTGATTAATGTAAAAAGTATTCTGGAAGCAACTAGGAATTTCTTATAAATGACACATTTGTAAATTAAGGGCGTCTTACCCCACCCTACCCTACAGTGATACATTTTGTTAAGGCACCTAGCTTTATACCCCAGATTCCCCATACTCAATGCTTCTTTGAATTAGCCCCCCCCCCACTCATACAAACAGGGTTAAAAGCATCAGAGAGTTCCCAGTGATTGATTAGCTTGGTTTAATGTCCTATAGATATTTTCAGGTTGGAGCTTATCATTAAATGAGATAATATACGAAATGAAGGCGGTGTTTAGACCAAGGTGAGTCCACGGGTGGGAGACTGGAATGAGAACTGGCCGAGACACATGGGACAGCAGGACGTCGTGGAAGATGACGATAAGAACGCAGCCTGTCTGAAAGATGACTTCCGGCGGCGTCCCTCCTATCATGCACCCGCTTCCCGTGTCTCCTGATTTATGCGCCGCGCGGATATTGTAGTCAGACCTGCAGCTGGAGTGGCGACAAAATAGATGTCTGTTACAGTAGCAAATGTAACTGTCATCAAGGATGGTGGGGTTGGGGCTATTATGGAGTTCAGTTTGGGGAAATGAATTTATAAGGTAATTACTTGTTGAAGAAGACAAGAACTGGAATTGTGATATGTTGAAACCGGAAATGACCTAAATATGCCAACATCTCAACAAATGAAATATACTCACATCCATCTTTTGCAAATATAAGGTCTACAGATCTATCTGAATCGACCATATACACTGCGTGAGGAATAGCTGAAATTCTGGAAGAATATGAATATCATGGGACAGATAAAATACCACTTCCTATCTTACTTTCCCGGCAGACATTTTGAAAATAGGATGACCTGTTGAGGCTTAGATAGTAGACGGGAGCCAACTAGCCCATGTTGGTAGATGGGAGCCAACTAGCCCATGTTCGTAACTCCCATTAAAATAAAGATGATGCTCCATAATCCAGATATTGTAAATTATATAGTGAATTTCACTATGGCCTCCTTGGGGTTCATCTGTTGTCTCATTTATAAGCATTTTCTCAGCTGTCAAAACAGCGTTGAGCAACCATCACTCACTCACCAGATTTGATGTAATACGTTTTCTCAAAGTAGGGAGAAATGTGCTTTAATTGTTACTGGAAAATTTTCCTAACTTAGTATCATATTGTGTAAGGGGAGGTGCGATCAGTTTATAACTAACTTACTTAGGGCCACTATTAATATCAAAATCAGATGCTAGTGTGAATTACATTGCTCGATCGGACTTTGAGCTACATTACCTGCATATAAAGCTACAGGGCCCCTGCAGACCTTCTCTCCTGACATTAACTGGTGTCGTCTAATTAGCTACCTAGAAGGATCAGCATCTTCTCAGATAGGGTCTGGAAGTTTGGTCTTCAGCCATGCTAAATGAATACCAGAGGCATGACTTTAGCAGATATTTCTTATCAGAACAGTTCCCCATGGCAGTAGAAGATTGTAGGAGCTAGTTGAGGGATGGACGGAGGAGTGGTGCCCCTCCCTCAGATACCCTGGTTAAGACAGCCCCATCAATTGGTGAAGCTATAACTTAGACAGCTATAAAGGAGGGTGCCTTAGGGACCTACTGACAATTGCCTCTGCTGTTACACATGGGTTACCATGGCCCCAAGTGATGTGCGGAGCGGTCCGGAACCGCGAGTGAAGAAACAAGAGGCGAAAACTCATCAGAGTTCACCTTTACATTTATGTCAAGGTGCTACGTCCATATTTTCTTCAATTTCTTTCAAAATAAACTCACATTTCCTCATAACAGTCACCAAATATTACCGATCTGCCATTATGAATGTTTTGATAACGTGACCTTGGTGATGACGTCATCATGCGGAATTCGCGCTGGTTATCTCATGGCAGGATGCAATACGGGAGTCAATGGGGCATCGATATTCACCTTGACATAAAGTCACATATAATAGTGAGACAAAGAATATTTCCATACTTTACATACATGTACCAACCAAATAGTTAGGGAGTGGTAATTTTTTAACAACGGGGGGGGGGTGGTGGGGTTTGGGGGGGGGACAAAAAAATTTCAGACCCCTGTGGGGGGGGGCAAAAAAAATGTCTCCCATTTTCAGCGAAAAAGCCCGCATGCGACTATAGAATAACAGGGGGGACGAAAAAATTTCAGACCCCTCGGAGGGGGAAGGAAAATTTTTCGGAATTTCACAGACCCCCCCTGTTGTTAAAAAATGACCACTCCCTTATATTAAAATCTAAATATTTATACATCCAGATGTAATTGAACAGACCATAAATTCCTGTTATTCTGTCTTGGACACTGTGAACTCATGAACCCATGTACGTGCTAATGTAATACTACGTGTGTTCTGTGACATTACACCTACTTACATACACAGACTATTCCCCTATGAGAACTATCACGTAGCAGTGAAGGTTGTTGCATAATGACAGAGGACATGACCTCCCTGAGCACAGGGCCGCATTGTTGGGCACACGACAGTGTTTGAGTGATGCATTGCAGTTTTGTCTAACTGCCAATTCCTGTGAGCAGACAAGTGGAAACGATAGCCTACTAACCCCCCTGCAGGCCACCCCTTCTGCTTGCCTGCTCATAGTTGTCTATAACTGCAAGAGACAACTTCCCGTCGAGAGATGCAGTTTGTGGAGCTGCTTTCCTGGTCGCATTTAGCAGAGAAGTCCTTTGTCACTTGTGCATACTCCAATTCAAAAGGTTACATATTTTTACCCCACATCCTCTCCCTGCGATGTGCTGACTGCCAACCATGCACCTGTTAACAAAATATGAACCCACTTTGATAAACTTCAGACTTATCACTTTCTGCATTTCATATATGTCAGAGGTATCATTGGCAGAGCTGTACCCATTAATAATCTTATTATCGGCCGCTATATGAACTCGATGTACCAGGAAAGTGGGGATGCAAATGAAAGTTCTATATGACGCGGTTTCTACACTCCACGCTGAAATCTGGAGAAAGTACTGCAGGTCTCGCGGGAATTGCTTTTAATTGAGACGAGATTAGATTTCTTTACCAAATCACCACAACTCGTCGGGCGCGAGATCTCCCCTTGCTTCCCTGAATACTGACATCCAATCAGCATCCCCAACACAAACGCCACGTCCATCTGTCCTCGTCACTTTGTCACACGTCATGGGATTGGGTATTGCGTTCAGACTCAGTATCAGGGGAATACTCAATACAAAAGGATGACATATAAGAATTAGACTACAGCATTTGGATATTGATACACATACAAACGAATCAGCTCTAACACCGACATTTCTTACTTATACTTGATAAGAATTCCATCTAAAAAATATTAAGATAGTCCAATAACCTATGAATTGTTTGACATTTAGCAGTATGATTTCCCTTACATCATGAAATCTGAAATGCATGAAACTGAACCAAATATTGATATAACCATCAAGGTAGCATCATCTTCTTAAATGATATATTTTTTTTTTGCGATTTGCTCATCCAAACAATATCCTCCCGAGGAAGATTTTTAATTGAAAAGCAAATAAACGATGTCAGGTTGCAGGCGTCATACTAAAGCTCTGTGCCACAAATCACCATTACGAAGGGCAAATATGAGAAAATAATATATCATCATGAAATACTCCTTTCATAATTCTTCTCGAGAAGCCTTAATTACTACCATTCAATGTCCAGCGAGAAAGAGATATATTTATTGTGTTTGCTACAGGAAGTTTAACATAACGAAGGAAGGAGAGGGGAGGAGGAGAGAGTACATTCTTTACCAAAGACCGTAAGTTTGTTCTATGGTTGTTAACTTGACGGTTTAGCCGATTGCACAGACAAGCTGCCAGCAACAAATTTCACCGCTAACTGTTTGACCGCCCTCTGGAACAGTACAAAACACAGAACTTGTCAGGTTGGATGGAACACTGATAAATAATGAATGATGGGTTGTATCAGAAGTTTGAGTGTCGTTTTGATCATTACACCATCCTCCACAAAATACAAGCGGAAAAGGGAGAGTGGTGTCACTTCCTGTTGTAGCAAGTATCATTAATAATAAATGATTTCAATAGGGAAGGGATCAATAGCAAAATGAAATAGGAATAGCCATTTTGTGTTTCCTTCTGATGCGATCATTATTTCCTGTTTCCAATGACATTAATTTGCATGAGGCTCTCTAACTTCATTCCGCAATATGGGACTAAAACCTATTTTATAGAAAGTAAAGGTCTCACATAAACGTGAGGAACATGTAACACATCATCCTATCAGGTAGATAGAATATAAGAACAACGGAGTGTTGAGTCATATGCATTGAAGCATCATTTGTATGAATATAGATAGAGAAAGCGGTATGTGGGTCTACTGGTTGGTAAGAGTGTAATGAGAGTATCAGTATGGTGCATTTTTGGGTATTTGTATAGAAATACTGTTGGGGGGATAGGAGGACTGGGGGTAGCACAGTGACAGTGGCATGGAGGTGTATGGGGGTATTAATATAGTGAAAGTGGCATGGAGGTGTATGGGGGTAGTAGCATAGTGAAAGTGGTATGGAGGTGTAAGGGGGTAGTGGTACAGGGAAGGTGGTATGGAGGTGTATGGGGTAGTGGTACAGGGAAGGTGGTATGGAGGTGTATGGGGTAGTGGTACAGGGAAAGTAGTATAGTAAAATGTGGTATGGAGGTATATGGGGGTAGTAATATAGTGAAAGTGGCATGGAGGTGTATGGGAGTAGTAATATAGTGAAAGTGGTATGGAGGTATATAGGGGTAGTGGTACAGTGAAAGTGATATGGAGGTGTATGGGGTAGTGGTACAGGAAAAGTGGCATGGACGTGTATGGGTATTATAGTAAAATGTGGCAGGGAGGTATATGGGGGTAGTAGCACAGTGACAGTGGCATGGAGGTGTATGGGGGTAGTAATATAGTGAAAGTGGCATGGAGGTATATGGGGGTAGTAGTACAGTGAAAGTGGTATGGCGGTGTATGGGGTATCAATATAGTGAAAGTGGCATGAAGGTGTATGGGGATAGTAGTACAGTGAAAGTGGAATGGAGCTATATTGGGTAGTAGTATAGTGAAAGTGGTATGTAGGTGAATGGGCATTGGCGGATCCAGACGGGTGGCACAGAGGGCCTGGGCCCCCCACCATAGAAAAAAAAGAGGGAAAAAGGAGAAAGAGGGGGAAAAAGAGGGAAAGAAAAGTGTAGAGGGGGCCCCAAACAGGGGCCTTGTTGTGCCCGGGCTCACACATAGTACATCATCAGCTCTCACCAAGTCTTGGACCCCCCATTTTAGAGAATCCTGGATCTGTCACTGATGGGGGTAGTAGTATAGTGAAGGTAGTATGGAGGTGTATGGGGTGGTAGTGTAATGAAAGTGGTATGGAGGTGTACTGTCGGTAGTAGTTTAGTGAAAGTGGAATGGCGGTGTACTGTGGATAGTAGTATAGCAGGAGTGCCATGAGTGTGTTCTAGGGTAGTATTGAGAAAGTGGTAGTTAGGATGTACTATGGAGTAGTGTGTAGTGAAAATGTTATGGTGGTGTTGGTCGGAGGGCACTCTAGCTTAAGTATTTGGGGGAGGGGTGAACTGGAGGTATAATAATAGGAAGTATACTGAGAATGGTGGGAGTGACAATGGTATTAGATGTTCTGAGGCTAGGCCTAGTGGTATAAATTTGCGGTTCAGAAGCCGCACATTTGTTTGTTAAAAGTAAGGAGTGCTTGAGGTCGGCACTGGTTAGAATGAGTGAAAAGTAAAGTCTGGTGCACGTGTCCAGGGCATGCACAGGAGGAGGTAGGGATGGGAGGGTGTACGTGCTGGAGGCTGAGGTTGTAGATGTGAGGTGTGACAGGCACGTGGTGTCACCTTGAACTGAGAGGGCCTACTGATTGCAGCCTCGTTAGGCAGTGAAGGCAATCTGTCTCACCAAGTTAGCTAAGAATGCGCCTCTGCCCTAAGCTGAAAACTCTCAATGAGAGAAGGTCAGGGCGCTTGTACGCCCTGACTGCCATATCACAAACTGCCATAGACCCATAGGCAATAGAGGGTGACCTACATTCAGAAAGTGGGGTTTGCAAAAAGAACAAAAAACACCTCTTAATCTACATGTACGCTTGATTTATCTTTTACTTTAGAAAGAACATCCAGCAACCATCATAAGGAAGTTATGATCTTCTAGGGCCTTAGCTGGCTAAGCCAATGAAAGAATTTATATATGCCAGCAGTTCACTCATAAACGTGAAATCATGTTGATAGAGACACCTTGAAACATTACCATAATATGCAAAATGAGTAAGTGTGTTCTAGAATGACAGTGAACAATAACCGGCATGTTATCATGTATTATCAATCCAAGTGAAAACATTTCATCCCACTATTTGGATTATGGTACATTCCATCCTACAGACCACGAGCCTGGGTTAGCTCTAAACACTTCAGAAATAATCATCGTGTTTAGAGAAAAATGATTTATTAATTTTCCATCTTTGTTCATTTTTCATATTAACCATCTCCACACTTTAGCTGACAGATGAAATTGCAAAATCACTAAGGCAATTCAATTCGACAAAAATTCATAATAGCGTGGGACTCTCTGCATGTTGGTAATTTACTGGTGTGCCTCTTGACATAATCGTGTGAAAATTTCAATCTAAACTTGGGGCATTTAAGAATATGCAAAATTAAAATGAAATAAGTGGTGGATGTGGAGGGCGTGTGGGTAGCTAGGAGACAGGCGGGGTAATAGTGTCTACCGCGACTGACTCACATGGGCTGGGACTTAAGGCCAAATCAAGGTAAATAGAGTGGGTTAAGATTAAGATTAGTTTCTAGAAGTGGAGGGGAGGGTTGCACAGAGGATTGAAGTCTGAAGGTTAGATGTTTTTGAGTAATGAAGGACAGTAAAATGGGTACCGGGAGAGGTTCAATGTGGATCTAGCGATGACCTATTATGATATAATGACAGCATACAGAGGTATGACAGGGGACATGAGGTCTTAAGTTATAAAGAGGTGTAAACATAAGGGCTGAGGTTCATGTACTATTAAGGCTATAAGAAGGAAAGGGGTGAGGTGACATGGAACGGATAGGAGGGAAAGAATTAGCAGTGTGGAGGGCATTTCCGAATGACATGAATAGATATTGTTTAGAAATGCCCTCCAGACGGGCAGGGGGAGAGAAAAAGAGCCAGAACCAATGAGACTAGTAGAAATACTAGAAAGCCACAAACCAATGAACACGATCCGTGTAGCTGTGCATAGGCTGGCTGGTGGGTATTAGCATGGATTAAGTATGGCCTAGGCAATGCGTGGAGGCAGCCTCACGACAAGATGGAGTAGCTATTGGAATTATTCATAAAGCACTACTTTGGGGACTTCTACACAAGCATGCTGTGCTGGAACCAGCTCCCCCTTAAAGTAATTCTGTCACAGTGGGGGTGACCCTGGACCTGTCCCCTGCTCCCCACTACCCCTGCCTCCCCCTCTAACTACTCACTCAGTCGCCTCTTAAGGCCTCTGTCTTTGTATGGAAGGCCATTTCTATAAAAAGAACCTTTAGTCAAAATACTGCCAAGCAATTCACTCTATTGAAAATCAATATCATTGGAAGGCTACTCACCAGTTGACCTCATTCAATCAGGGATGCAGTTTTTCTGGACATTGGGAACTAGGACTTTGGGGAGAGACCAAGGTGTTTTGCAACGACCCGAATAACAAGCAGAACTTGACAAGAGACATCTGGAAATTGGCATCAATTATTTTATATTTTTACTCAGATGATCCGTCATACAAACATTAGCTGCAGCTCCTGGGAAACCACTACAACAGCAGGGGTAATCCTAACCAATCCTCAGCTTGCTTAGTCTTACTATCCCACAACCCTCATTACACATCAAGATTACAGTCCCTAGTGCAACACTGTGCAATAAGCTTAATTGATGGGACCGGTAAGTGGCAGGTTTGTGTACATTCAAGCTGTAAAACTTTACACATCTCAATATGATGAGGCTTATTGTTTACAATAAGCACTGTTAAAGCTCCTATTCTCTTTCCATATGCATGCATACATATGTACATATGTGGCTCAACAGGGGAGAACGCACCTCCAGGGGGATTTTTAGTACTGGTTTTGGCCACCAGGGGGCAGTATATGGGTAAAACACTGACAAATATGCTTAAAAAAAGCTTTAGACAAATTTTTCTTAAGGAATCCAGTAGTATGCTTAAAATCATTCCATCTCCACTGAAAATGCTCCATTTTTGGAACGTTGGAACGCATTATTTGCATTTCTACTATTTATGATAGGATATAATGCATTTAGACCTTATTTCCCATTTTCAGTTGTACACACCAACCTATGTTTGACAAGCAATTACAGCAGAACTACCAGGGATATTTTAGCTCAAGATATCTCATTTTAAAGCCCATGACTTAAACCTTAAAAAGCCATTTCCCCCAGGAGGCATGTTTTCCCTCACCTGGCCACAATTATATAATTGATCTATATAATTATGGCTGATAATAACCACATTCGATGAGTGAGGAGGGTCATGCTGAATCAAAAAGACATAACTATTGTGGCTTGTATAATTAAATGCGTTTAAAACTCACGTAAGTTTGATAAAATAGACCTGTAGTGAGGACAGTAGGCCTACACAGTCCTTGACATCCTGCTTTCTAATGCCATGCAATCTTCTGCTATATAGAAAATCCCACAAAGTCACCATTTTGATTAGGATTCATTCATACGATCTACAGTGGGGCTTACTCTAATCTTACTCGAGATATTGGGGATATGCTTCAGGCAATACTATTCCACCTTCACCAGACAAACTGCTTGTTGATATTAGCCAAATTGCTCCAGCTTTTTCCTCTAGCACAGCATGAATTGGATACCCTCACTGCATGCCCTGCCACAGCTCAGGCGTTCCTGGCTGGTAACCATCCAATCAGTGACTGTCAATCCATTGGCCCTGATTGTGGATGGCAAAATGCAGAAGGTCATATCTCATCAGATCTCAACAAGACAGATGCGACGTTTCTAACTTCTGGTGATTCCATGGAACGGGACGAATTAGGAAGTAACATGATTGGTCAATCATCTACAGCCTTCTACAAGAAGGTGCTTGAGAGACATCCAGTAAAATTAGTAGGATGAATTTAGTTGCCATGGAGATTTTGTGATGTCAGTATAATTATCTATTGTGCTAGTTCCTGGTTTTTCAGTTGCTTTCACTCATTCATAGACCCTCATGTGGTATTCTCTCCATTCAGGACTGTTATTTTAGAGGTTAATATATCTACCCATATTCTCAGGGTTCTCTCATCCGTTACCCCGACCAGTCCTTAGTTCGTCACTCTGTATCTTCTGCAGTTTGCCAGGGATTTATTTCAAATCCTTTATATCTGGTCAACCCAGGCTATCATTGTCTCGCTCGTCTTATCTCTGATCAACTCTCCTCTCCTACTATCTAACTTCCATCACCTCTTCCCCTCCAATCCCTTTAGCCAGATACTTAATCTCCCCGCCAAGTATTAGGCATTACAACCTGCCTTATCACACGACAGTAATTATATATATGAGGACATAATACTTAGCCTTCCTCATATCTAATAAAGAAGTGATGCTTCTAATGAAATGCATATCACGCCATAATTATCACGAAATGTAGATGTGATGCGCTGCTGGAAAAGTCACTGTTGTGATAGAATCAGCCTGTGCTTTGGTACTGATCCATTACAAACACAAGTACTAGTGATATGAATTGTGAGGTCCGCCTCCGTGCTTACCATATACTGAGCATTAGGTTCTCATGGGAATAGATATAGAAAACTATCAATCTAAAATGAATTAGAGGTGTGTATAATGTAAAGTTAGCTGTCCATCCATAATGTGAAGATCTAACAGATTTCTGCGTATATTCGATATAGATCAGATGATGAAACACTGTAAATAAATATCGTTGAAATAACAAATCATCTTTTGTCCCAAAGTTACCAGAGATCCTTCATTATTTTTCACAGAGATGTATTTTTTTTTCTTAGAGATTCCTTGTACCACTGCACTGCAACCTGGAGTTTCTTGTAAAAACTACACTGGCCCCCTGTTATCTTATTACGGTGGTTCACTGTTCAGTTTTACAAGGATCCCTCGCACATTCAACAGTTAATTTTTACAGTGAAGGCCATTCATTGATTCTCTATCTCCCCTACGAATAAGTAGTGTTATATGTATAGTTATATGTTTACCCTACACTAGAAATTGTTTACATGGTGGTGTATTTTGGTTTAATATTGTATTAATAGGTTTGAAAGGGCCTTTGTCTTTCATCTCTAGATTTAATAGAATACACAATGGAGCCCCTGGGTCGCCTATACTTCCAGCACTAGCTGCATGGGAATAGGGCTCTCTCAGTAAGGCCTTCAATAGGAGAGTTAATACTGTTAGTCAGATTCAGTGGGCTATTTCAGCCATAAATTCAAAGTAAAATAAGGCTGAAGGTGAAAGACAGAGGCAATGTAATTAAGTGGTAATTGAGTATTTGAAATTAGTTTTGCAAAGATTTGTCTGTGATCATTGTGAGAAGTAGTGAAAACAGATTATGTATGGGCACCTGTGCACTGTGATTAAAATTTCATGATTAAAGTATCCTTGCCACTTTGTCCCTTTTTGACTTGATGTCGATTGAGTGAAAATCCCATCTGCTGGTATTGGCAAGCATTTAGTGGCAACACTATAAATGCATCTTTGCAGGAATCTGATGACATCAAATTGTTACCTGTTTTGACACGGCTCTAGCTGATTTGCAAGGGTATTGTACATACGTACAAAGATACGAATCTGTTAGAATCTTTCACATCCACCTATCACTATAAAATTAAGACAGAATGCTAATGCACTAATCCTGGTAGGTGATGTTCTATTCAGGCTGGACAAAGAGAATAATCAAAATGAATTAGGTCTGATACAAAGGGGCTTCTCAGAAAGTATTGTGTTCAATAGGAGTACATAGCAGAGTATCTTAAGAGGTTCACAACAGAGAAACCCAAGAGATTAAAACCTAATTGTGTTTCATTCTACCGATGTCCGCCCGATGTTGCTGCATACATGTGGCCCAACGGGCGAGAACATGCCTCGGGGGGATTTTTAGTACTGGTTTTGGCCATCAGGGGCAGCATATGGGTAAAACACTAAAGCTTTAGACCAATTTTTGACAACGAATCCAGTGGTATGCTTAAAATCATTCCATCTCCAATGAAAATGTTCCATTTTTGGAACGTTGGTTGCCATGGAAACATAGAAACTTGGTAGATAAGGCAATTTCTGGTTATCATAGAAACCACTCCCCTATTCGTATTGGGATTTTTTTGCCACAATTTTTTTTTTGAAATTCCTTCAGAAACCCAGAACAAAAAACAGAGCTCAAAAGTTCCATCTAGAACCAATTTTATGATATAAACATTACATTTCTTTGGTTATTTTTCAACAAAACTGTATTTTTTGCATTATTGGTGTTTAGGATATAATGCATTTAGAGCTTATTTCCTATTTTCAGTTTTACACACCAACCTATGATTGACAAGCAAGTAAAGCAAAACTACCAGTGATATTTTAGCTCACGATATCTCATTTTAAAGCCAAAGACTTAAACCTTAAAAAGCAACTTCCCCCCAGGAGGCATGTTTTCCCTCATCTTGCCACACATGTATGTGCTCCATTATTATGCTATCCTCGCTCACATAGTAGCATGTAGAAATCTACAAAGGAGATGGCTGAGGAAAATAGAGCCTACACATAAACAGTATGAGAGAGGGGTAGAGAGAAGAGGTGAGAGGCAGATTTAGGGGGGAGTGGCTGAATAATGCCCTACTGGAAACTACAGATTCATTTCAAATTTAAAAAAGTCCAGAAGTAGGTTTATCAACTGTTTAGGCATATATAGAGGCCTACTTTCCCATGCACAATTGCAATGGGAGTGTGTCACGTCTCCATTCAGTATCCAAAGCCGAATCACTGTCAGCAGGTTTGATTCTTACCACAAGGCAAACGAGAAGTAGCTAGAAGTAAAGTGATAAACCTGCACGTTATTGTATTACCAAAGCCATTCTCGTCAGAACAGGATAGAATTTCTTTTATTCATACTGAAAATGAGTAGGCATAGTATGTATGCCCGTATTTGTACCACGTCGAGCTATATTGGCCTTTATGTACATTTCCTGTGAATTTGATATTTTTTTCTTCCAAACACTGACCGTGTATTCAGCATGTGACTGTTAACTCTCTCTGCAAAGCCCTCATTGTCACACAAACTCAGAATTGTCAATCTGTTCGCCTGTGACCGTGTCACTGCCACCCATGTAGAGGTGTGATAAGAGAAGCAGAGGTCCTGGGAGATGTTTGGGGGAGTTATCGGAGATTTTGTTGGGATGGAGGACATAGCTGTGAGGGGAATGTCGCAATGGGTTGTAGGCGTGTCGTGCAACAGGCCCGTGTTCTCACCTTGAACTCATAGGGTTCACCGATGCAGTCTTTAATATTAGGTGGGGAGCCATATCCAAACACTGTCATGTTTCTTAATTTTAATAATACATCTCTGCTCATAGCTGAAATCTTCAGTCGGTGTTGATGAAAGGATGAGGGGATGACAGGCCACTTCTTATATATGTCCTAACTGCATCCACAGCAGTTTACTGTCGCACAGAATAGTCTCCGATGACAAGCTTTCATTCCCACCTCTGAATGTCTTGGGCCGACGAATTTATTATCACCCATTCTATCTCTCTATAATAAAATATTCAAAGCCACTTCTAAAGGGAAATCATCCCATCATTAAGGAACATATGCAATCTAACAACCCTGCCCTTTTATGGTGAAATCAAACAGGTTAGGTCAGAGTGACTAAAGTAAATGGGTCAGTGTATACTCTCTGCTAGTAGAGTGGGTATTAGGACCAGAATGGTGAGACTGGCAAAGGGGTGGATGGTGGGGTGCTGGGTAGAAAGGTCAGGGTGTGTGTGGATCAGGGTGTGGGGGTCTATGGGGGTGATAGGTAGGTAATAGGGTGAGTGACTCATTGAACTATTCATAGACTGGCTCCCTGTATGGCTCAGAACATAAGGAAAAAGTATTCAGTCGTCATATTGGAAAGTTGCAAATGAAGGAACGAGCAAATTGCCGTTTCAACAAGTACCCCTTCCTATAAAATTAAACACCCCATTTTTACCATGCAACTATATTTCTGAGCATTGCTTAATACCCTAACCAATGTAATCAATCCCGTATACTTGCTCATCCTAGATGCTAAATGTTATTAGGGCAATTTAATTCTGTAAGGATCGCAGTTTTTTTGTGCATGTTCAATTACTGATGGGCCTAATCATGATCAAATAAAACATTAACATTAAACTTCAACTTAAGGTATGTTGTGATATGGAAGAGGAACGGAAGGTATTGTTTTGTAAATAGACTGGCTCTGAAGTTGAGTGGCAGGGTAATAGGCACTAATTACTGTGAAGCTTTTGGTATGAGTGACCCACATGGACCCATGGAATTAAAGTCGAGACGAGAGCAGGCAGGATGAGAGAAGCTTATGATTAGAGGGAAAGAAAGAAAGGGGCAAGCATAGGAGGTTGAAGGGATGAGCCATAGGACAGTGGGTAAAAGTTGACAGCAGCGCAGGTTAGGAGGAAAAGTGCAGGTGGAGGCAGAGCAGGATTATCATAAGCTCATGTAGTAGGCTAAGTATTGAGAATTAGAATATGGCAGATGGATATAAGATTGGATAGAACTTCAAGGTGGCAAATAGAGAAGAAAGGGCGCGCAGCTTCCAGGTCGCCAACCTTTCACTTAAGAAAGGAGGTCATTGTTGCAAACATTCTGAATTTCGTCCTTCTTATGAGATCAGATCGTCACCTTAGTGCAACATGGTTATGTCTGCATTTTTCACGTTTTGTGGGTGAGGCAAAAGAAGTGTTCCAATTACTATAGCACCAAGTTGATAGAACAATATTACACTGGGGCCTTTGGGCACACATAATTATTGGAACAGGCTCTAGCCTGTTCCATTGCACTCACATGGGACGTCGATTGCACACGGAATCGGACAGTCCAACTTCCCATGAGTCGACCTGTGCTATTGTATCAATAAATAGCACTAATAGCACTGACTAACTGCTGATAGATGGGCGATTTATGTCAGTTTACCACAGCCCAGTGCTTCCCGTCAGGACGCACGGTCAATGCGTCCTGCGTCCGGCTGGGTAAACTGCCATAAATCGACCATCTATCAGCAGTTAGTCAGTGATAGACTAATTGCTGATAAATTGTGAGTAAATACTGATATATATTGACTATTTGCTGACAAATTGTGAGTAATTACCGATATATATTGACTAATATCTGACAGATTTTGAGTAATTACTGACATATATGGACTAAGTGTTGTTATATAATGACTAAGTACTGGCATATATTGACTGATTGCTGACAAATAGTGAGTAAATACTGTCATATATTGACTAATTGCTGACAAATAGTTAACAATTACTAACATATTGACTATTTGCTGACAAATAGTGAATACTTACTAACATATACCGTAAACTCCCGCGTATAAGACGCGTCCTCTACGCCAAACAAATGCCTGGTGCGTCTTATAGGATTTTTTCAAGTTGGGTGTGCATCTTATACGAGGGGTAATTTTACTATAGAACAGTACTGGATTGACAAAAATCAACCTTAAAATGTGCGTCTTATACACGAAAATGCATGTGCTAAGTTTGGGGTGCGTCTTATACGCACAGCGCGTCTTCTACGCGGGAGATTACGGTAATATTATTAAGTAATTGCTGAAAAATAGTCCATAGATACTGACATATTTTGACTAATTGCTGACAAATTGTGAGTAAATACTGATAAATATGTTATAGAGTGACTAAGTACTGACATATATTGATTAATTACTGACAAATAGTGAGTAATAACTAGTATATATTGACTAATTGCTGATAAATGGTGAGTAATTACTGACATATATTGACTAATATCTGACAAATTGTGAGTAGTTACTGACATATGTAGACTAATTACTAACATATATTGACTAAATACTGATAAAATGTAAGTAACTACTACCATGCATGACTAATTGGTGACAAATAGTGAATAATTACTAACATATATTAACTAATTGCTGACAAATAGTCCATAGATACTGACATATTTTTACAAATACCAGTCAAGGCAGGATGCACAATTGAATCAATGGCTATTTCTCTGTTATATATTGACTATTTGCTGACAGATTGTGAGTAAATACTGACATGTATTGATAACTGCTGTTTTAGAGTGACTAAGTACTGAGTGAGTGAGTAATAGATGTTTAACGCCATTTCGACAGCTAAGGTCATATTCATGGCGAGAACGACATTCCACAATTTCACAGAGGAATGTGTCAGTGCCCGCGCATATGTGCACCACACACATCCTGAGGGGATGGGAAAGATGAGAAGTAGACCCTTTTAAGTGGGCTAGGGAAGCCCACTAAGTACTGACATATATTGACTAATTGCTGACAAATTGTGAGTAAATACTGATATATATGTTATAGAGTGACTAAGTACTGACATATATTTATTAATTACTGACAAATAGTGAGTAATAACTAATATATATTGACTAATTGCTGATAAATGGCGAGTATTTACTGACATATATTGACTAATATCTGACAAATTGTGAGTAGTTACTGACATAGGTAGACTAAGTGTTGTTATGAAATTAGGTGAAATAAAATTTTGGACTGGGATAAACTTTTGTCAAAACCCCAAATAGATGGTCGATTTATGGCAGTTTACCCAGCCGGACGCAGGACGCATTGACCGTGCGTCCCCGTCTTTAATTGGCTGACGGAGTGGCGTGATCTGTCACCCTCATGCATACTCGCCATTTAATTGGCTGTTGGTAGTGGCCTGATCCAGTTTCTTCGCGCCAAAAGCCACGTGTTCGCTGGTACCGCTGGTACTGCTGCAGTAGCTGCAGCACCAGCAAAAGCGCTTTTTGTTTACAGCGTCCCCGTCTTTAATTGGCTGACGGAGTGGCGTGATCCGTCACCCTCATGCATACTCACCATTTGATTGGCTGTTGGTAGTGGCCTGACCCAGTTTTTTCGCGCCAGAAGCCACGTGTTCGCTGGTACTGCTGCAGCACCAGCAAAAGTGCTGTTTGTTTACAATGCAGCGATGTGTCTGCATTTTTGGCCCAAATGTGTTGTTATTTGAAAGAAATCTTGCTTTAATGTCGCAGTACACATGGATTATTATCACAACTCGTCCTTGTTTGCCGCATGGTGCCGAGAAATTGCAGGAAATTGTTTGATTTGAACAAATCATGACACCGCCTGCTGCGCGGCCCCATTGGTGGTCCGATATTGGTGGTCCGAGAACAGGTCTGTATCATTCTTTCATGAATACCCGCAAAACATCGCTGTAGAGGCCAAAAATGCTGGGGAAAGGCCAAAATGGCCTGAAGACAGAGAGACATCGTTGGGCGATAATAGGGTTCCGAGAGAAAAACGATTTTCCAGAGGAGTCCATAGCTATTTGAATTTTTTTCCTACGACGATTTGGTGGAAAGTTATGGCCATTTTTGTGATGTCATAGCTTTAAAACATTGATAACTTTGTTCCCATTGTGCAGATCTGAAAATAAAGACCGCCATGACGTTCGCCAGCTCGAGCTACCCTTTATCTATAGGTCACACTATGGGAAACTCCTATTATTAAGGGAGATATGATTTATTTTGTAAAACTGCCAGTTCTTGGACCTCTCTGCCAGTGCCTGGACTGGCGTCTGCCCCCGCGTCCCAAAAAAGCCTATATTTCGATCCATTCCTTCCTCAAACCTGCCCTTTTTCGCCGGTGACACTTAAAACAGATAGGTTTTGGCAGGAGGTAGGGCGCAGGTGGACTGGCCCAGGCCGAAAAGGCTGCTAGTCAAAAAATTTATTTCGCTTATTCTTTTCTGAAACAAATTTTTTAGGGGGGCATGTTCTTTAGGGGGACGAAACACCCCAGATTGATACCGAACATTCCATATCCGCGCATATTATTTGCATAATTATGCAGTATCTTGGTACTCTTCAATATAATATAGATATGTTCCATTGGTCCCTTATAGAATTCATATGCTTGCAAGTATAAACTACTGACTGCACCTAGTGACTAGTGGAATCTGAACAGTAGAAAAGAAAGACCCCTCCTCTACCTTTGTATAGCATCAAACAAGTTGTTCAATGGAGGCAGCCATTGATTAATCAGATGCTTAAACCTTTTAGATCCAAATGCTAGTTACCAGTGCATTATCACTGTTAATAAGCTTTACACATCAATACCTGCGCAAGCCCTGTTTGCACTGAATGGATATCTTTCCATTTCTCCATTCTCTGGTGTTTGATTGAAAATGTTGACGTCATTCTGTGTTTTAATGTGTGTTTTAATCTGTGTTTTTATGGTACATGTATTGAGTTTAGGGCTATAAAAGGTTAGTGTTAGTGCTATGGTATGATAGTAATTACTCACTATTTGTCAGCGGTTAATCAATATAATTTTTATGTTAGTAATTACTCACTATTTGTTAGCAATTAGTCGAAATATGTCAGTATTTACTCACAATTTGTCAGCAATTAGTCAGTATACACCTAGTGACTAAGTATTGACATTAAAAAGATTAATGGCATTTTAATCATTTGTGCATCATGCCCAGATTGATATGATGCACTCACTTTTTGTCAGTAATTAGTCAAAATATGTCAGAAATAATGCACGATTTGTCAGCAATTAGTCAATATATATCAGTATTTACTCACAATTTGTCAGCAATTAGTCAATATATGACAGTATTTAATCACTATTTGTCAGCAATCAGTCAATATATGCCAGTACTTAGTCGTTATATAACAACACTTAGTCCATATATGTCAGTAATTACTCAAAATTTGTCAGATATTAGTCAATATATGTCAGTAATTACTCACAATTTGGCAGCAATTAGTCAATATGTCAGTATTTACTCACATTTTGTCGGCAATAAGTCAATGTACCGGTATGTCAGTACTTTGTTATTCCTACACTGTAAAAAATGTGTGTTGAACTTACACTGTCTTGTTAAAATGTCAGTGCCTAATCATTATTTGTGACACGATCTGCGTAAATGGGGCTTAGTGCAGGGGGTTCTAAGACCCCTTCTCCCAGTACATGTCACATTTGTTGGCAATTAGTCAAAATATATCAGTAATTAGTCACTATTTGTCAGCAAATAGTCATAATATGTCAGTAATAGTCACTGTTTTTCAGCACTTAATTAAAACATGTCAGTACTTAGTCACTATTTGTCAGCAATTAGCCAAAATATATCACTACTTAGTCACTATTTGTCAGTAACTAATCAAAATATGTCAGTAGCTCCATACTATCACTGACCACTTGTCAATTGACAGTTGACATTTGACATTGAAGCCTGTTCCTAAGGACTGAGTCCTTCACCTGTGACATTTTATCATAGACAGAGCTACAGTACTTTAATAGTATATTTTGTAGATAGATATGGGTCAATGGATATTAGATCAGAAGAAAACTTAATTTTGTCAAAATGTCAGCTACAACCTTGTTGCACTGAGGCGAGGAGATATGCATAGGGCTGAGGACTTGGCCATAAATGTACCCATTGGTAGAAGACCTGTGAGTTAAAACCACAATAGAAAACCGTGGTCTAGGGTCCTCTTCACTTACTACCATAAAGGCCCATGTATAAGCTGCACACACACACACACACAGACAGACAGACAGACAGACACACACACACACACACACACACACACAGCCCGACAGGCTGACAGACACGCAGACACACAGCCCGACAGACGAGAGTTACGTTGTGGGGAAAAATTTGGTCTGGGCACTGTGGGGTTGGGTAATGGGTACAATCGATCATTGTGGGGTGCACATTTCATACATGTACATATGTACATTATGGGGTTAAAATGTCTGAATATAGTGGGGTCATATTGTTATTCAGGAATATATTTCATTAAATGGCAAAACAAGAAAGTAGCTTTCATGGGCTTCGAAACGCACCTAAGATCAAGGCGATCGGACCAGCGGTTGCTGAGATATTTAGTTTTGAAAGTTTTAGCGGAAGTATCGTAAAAGAGTCCCTATTCAAAATATGAGTTTCTGGCTGTGCTATTGGGCGTGGACACTGGATCATGGCTCAGTGGGCATTCACTCTTGCACCTGCATGATGCAGGCTTCATCTGCTCACTGTAGGACTATTTGGGAAAAAGTGCCTCCGCTGCGTGATGGGGCCCGTCAAAGAACTGTTTGTTTTTGCTCTAACCCGTGAACCATTGAACTTAGAGACACGGGACCGGGTGCAAATCGAAGCTTATCGCAAGGGCTATCAGGCAATCTTCAAATTGGAATTAACTGTCTCAGTTACTGAATACACGGGGTGCAATCATCTGTTGTTATGGGGTTACTGTGTCTGAAGATGTGGGGTGCAATGTCTGTCGCTATGGGGTTATTACGTCTGTGCATGTGGGGGGGATTTATGTCTGTGGTTATGGGGTCATTGCGTCTGAACATGTGGGGTGCAATGTGTATTACTCACTAGGGGGCAGTAGGTGGTGATACTGTCTGTAATATGCACAGACTAATGGGGTCTGTCTGACAGACACGATCATTGTGGGGTTGTACCACGATCTCTTCACGTGCACCCCACAAGGTCATTTTGAACCATTTTAAGGACATTGCTTGTGGGGTCAACCCCACAAGCAAGAAATGACCCCACAACGTAGCGTTGTACTTATAAAAACCCCACAGTGTAGCTCTAGTAAACACAGACACACAGACACACAGACACACACACACACACACACACACACAGTTTGTGGAAAGGCTAAAAGCCTCACCTGCGCCCTGAAAAGGTTGCCATTCCTCTATTATACTTTCTATATCCAATGCTCTTCACATAAGCCACATCCTGTGTTCAGGACAGTGCTATAAGCCCTCTAACATAGCGGTCCCTAAGTCGCTGTATCTGTGTCAGTCTGTGTTATCGGGAAATATGATACCACAAATAAGGCAAAGGTAAAGGGTAGCTCACCAGTCTTAACGAAAGACATTACGCAGGGTAGAAATATACTGTTACGCAGGGTCATTGATGAAATTTGTGTGTCAAAAGTTTTAAAGGTAATTTATCAAAAGAAACACGTGATAAAGTAGGGATACACAACTTGTGTTGTTGTCCAGTGTTCACATTACCACCCATAGACTACCACACGCAGCAAACTGAAACAAATCTTCATTTTGATTATGATTTATTCTGGCAGGCAATGCAGGGGCCTACTCCAGTTATCAGGGAAGATTCTTCTGGCATCTGCTTCAGGCAATGTTATTGCGTCTTGGGCAGCGGAACTTCCCTCCTGATATTGGCCAAATTGCTCCATGTTTTCCCTCCGACACAACATAAATCTGACACCCTCACTGCAATGCCCCAGCCCCGGCATTTCTCAGTGGGAACCATCAAATCAGTGACTGTCAATTCATGGCCCTGATTATGGATTGTGAATCACGGGAGGTCAGATCTCATCAGGTTTTGTGCAAATGAGATTTGCTGGATGTTGTGCTTGCACCTTCTGGTGTTTCTTGGGGAAGGTAAGATGCAAGTGGCAACTCAATTGGCCTTTTACCTAGACGCCTTCATGAAAATGCCCAATGTTCAAGCTAAAGGGTTTCAATAGAGATCAGGGTTATCACTAAAAATCGCACACAACCATTAGTTTCCATTCTATCTAGGCATACACGTTTCTCACTGCTGTACCTCTAATGTCTGTTTTCCTTACCAAACCATTTGAAGCACAATTCATTTCCCCTACTATGCACGATGTACAGAATATCATCTATCTCGACCGCTCCACTTAACATTCCCTAATACACCAGCCTATCTGCCGTTAGTCCTTTATTGCCAACCTGGCTGTATCGTAGGCCTATATGTTATCCATCTATTCATCTTCATATATGATTTCCCTCACCCCCTTGCCTTCCTCTGGCATCTAATCAATAATTCCTTACATCGTCTGATTTCCCCCTTTCTTTCTTTCTTTCTTTCTTTCTTTCTATTTTCTTTCTTTCTTGCCTTGTTTATTACACTCTTTATCTGTATTTCCTACATCCAGACATACTGCACCTCTGATTCGACATATTCTATTCCAGTAGATATCATTCACCTACAAAAGTGGTGTGTGGCTTTCACCTCTATACTTGCAAATGCAATCCATATCAGTCCCAGACGGTAGTATATTAAAGAACAGATGTGCAATTATATTCTGCCTTATCATCAGACAGAAATTTTGTCACATTACCAAACCAAGGATATGGGAGATGCTCCTCTGCATCTAAAGCCTATATGAAGTAATATGTGCTGATCATATTTGGTGGTGATGCCTTTATCATTGAAAGTTGTTCAGCATCTAGTATTAATAATTCAATTACCATCTAGTATTAATAATTCAATTACCAAGTTTGTAAGAATAAATAAGATTATTAAGCATCATAATATGGTTACGATTGTATTAGTTAGAAATAATCAATGGTCCCATAGGCTTTAGTTACCAAAAATGGGCATTATATACTCTTAGATCGCTGGGATTTGGGCCACAGGGCCGCAGACATCCATAACCTTGAATCATAGACTTCTGCCTCCATCGGTATTATTAAAAACGTCAAATTCCAACACCATTAGTGGTAGGCCACAATGTGATATCACTACCACCAATGGCACTGAATGAAGAAGATGAAGACAGGAATGTGCAGCTTATAGACGTGACATACTGACTGATTTCACATTAGGGAATCTGTGAAGCATTTATGGTAGTCATTTAAGACCTAGGATTGAACTTTAAGTAGATTTCCTTGGTAGTAGTGAATGGTAAGCGTCTGAAGGCATACTGTGTAGGATGCTGTGGTTAGAATGTTCAGATTAAAGTATCATTTCCACACCATGTTGAAACACCCTGTTGATTAATAAATGACATTTTTTTTCAAAACTCCTGTCATTAGCGTTCTTTGGTCAGAATAAACAACCACAATACTCGGTAGATATCTGCTGATAATATCAATTGTTCTAGAATCCTGATGCATAAACAGTACGGCTGTGCCACAAATTGACCGGGTCTAGCTCCTTTCTAAAAGCACAAAGTATAGGAAAAGGGGTTCCCAGTGATGGGAATGTCCCCTATATCACCCTCCGGCCCCGTGTAAAAGGTTACCTCCTATAGTATTCACAAAGACTAAGCTATATATATTTTCAGATAAATCCGACAAAACCAGTCCAGCCATAAAGTAATGTAAATTCACCATGACTGCTTTGGCTTAAGACACTCACTGGGTCAAATTAAATAAAATGCAATGAAATGAACTTCATTCAAAATGAATGGCTTTGTGGAAAACACTCTTAAGGACTGCAGTCGCCTATCAGGATTCCACTGGGACAGTCGCCACTAAAGAGGTCCTGGCAGATAATTCAGGCTTAATGGCCACAGAGAGGACCAGAAGCACAGCCCATTGACTTTTTCACTTCCACTTATCACTATAGAAAAGAGACTTTAAAACGCATAGAGGAACCCCTTTTAGATGATGGCCTTTTCAGGGTGAAAAAAGGGCAGAGTCAAAAGGGTGGAAGTAAGGCTGACACACCCTGTATATGGTAAATCAGCCACATTTAGAGTGATTAACTGCTGGAATAACCTCTGTGCAAAATACACTTATACTCTGGAGAAAGAATTATTCAAAAATACAATCCAAAAAGATTTTCCAAATTGTTTTATTATACCAATTAATACAGATTGGTTCAGGTAAGTCTAGTAGCTGGTATTACCACTTCTAGACAATAATCATATAATTTGAGCTGGTATTTACCACTGCTCATTGCGTCATTATCTATGTCTTTTCATACTGTATTGTCTATGATATTATCATTGTTTTACTGTTTCTCCATATTTATGCCTATGTCCTTAATATTACCTTCTATATTCATTTTAAGGTATGACACATGGTATTACCAGAGTCATTATGGTTAACTGACATTTACGCTCGAGACTGATATGGGCTTTTTTCCTATGATAAGAGTTTTTTTTGGCAATGTAGTAATTACTTATATGCCTGATGTTTATACTATGCACACTTACATATTTCTGCATTATATTTATCTATTTTTCAAAATACCATATACTAAGTTGAATTCTCCAGGCACAGTATTAGATCCCTTCCTCATGGTAATTTTCTTTTGCTTCCATATTTCTCTGTTCCTATGTTGATGTCATCGTGCTAACAGTAATAAATATATATATATATATATATATATATATATATATATATATATATATAGATTTTTCTGGCACTGATCGAGCCAAACCTGAGTGTACTGGAGTCTCTATGAGCTGCAGGAGTTATACTTCAGGATGTAAAATATCACACTATGACATTATACTAAACCCCTTCCACAATTTCAATCTCCCTTCATCCCTCACCCCCTCCCCTCCCCTTCCCCAAGGCCACTAAGTGGTTTCACCAATACTATAATGCAAATGCCTGGAGTCTTGAACTTCTCTGATTTTTCTGGTTTATCATGTGTGAACACGATTCTTAGAACTGAAGCTATTTTCTCTGCTTTATGGTCCACTGAAGATAATATCATTACTCGCCGCCATACCAATTGTCAATATAGGAGGCTGAAATGTGGGCCCAGATGGCAGAATGTCCAGACCAAATTCTGGTATTTAACTTTAGACCCAAAAAAACCTTTTTAAACAAGAAATGCCGTTGTGACCGCGTAAAAAAACGCCTCCCACTGTTATTTTGTATTGTGAGACCTCATCACATGGGGCAAATGAAATCATCATAGCGCACTCCCGTACCGCTTCGTGGTACTGCCGCTACGCGGCATGGGAGGCGCTAAAAAAATGGGCTCGCGAAGGCAATGGTATTAGATGCAAGAAGCACAATGCATGCAGTAAATTCAAAGGTTTGGATGGTGATAGTGTGTACCCATGTCCATGTTCTCATTCTTTTTTAGAGCCAGACTTACTCTAAGGTGATGGAGCCTATCACATTGATGAGCTTTCCATCCCAACTGAAGATTAATGTTAAAGAGACAGTGGGAATGGCAGAAAAGACGATGATGTGGCACAGGAAGAGGATTTCCATAGTTATTCAGTTATCAGTATGCTGCATTGTTAATAATTCAGCTCAGAGGATCTCTATGTGTGTTCTAGCAGGTGTCTGTTGCCGACATGGCTTCATCAAAATCTCTTTTGTCGAAACATGCCTTACATGTAAAATCCACAGGACCTATATGAGAATATTGAATATCGAATCGATATTCATGACATGGTCGTGGGTCATAATAATGTTGAAATAACTGTTATGAAGAATGGATTAGAACTAAATTAGTCCAGAATAGCTTTTCCTGTCCCACATCTTAAGTTTCAATAATTCAATCCAACTTTCTACATTGGGATAGCCTCATGACGGACCTTTATCGTTCAATACGATGTAAGTGGTGTGTTCTTGAACCTCTTCATCATCTTGTTTTTAACGACACAATAGTTGTGGATGAAATATTCCTTCTGATACAACATTGAGAGGAAACCTTCCCTTTCTTTTCACAGCTGAAGCATTCATAGATTCATAGCTTTATCCTTGTGAGACAATTTCAATACAGAACACCTTACCCTACATGGTTTTTGTTTTAGAAAAAGTGTTTGTTCCAGACAGACATTGTCTTGTAAGAGAGATTACATGATTTCACTATCACTAGTTGTATTTTCACTCTCATGCCTAATTTATATTTCTCTTTGTTGTGACACCAAGGATCTGTAGTTTGATACAATAGAATACGAATATGCATAGGCCTAGTGAAGGGTTACTTTGGAGACCTTTTATCCTGCTTATACAATCCAACCAGCACTTGCCCTTGCTCCGGACCTAAATATTGTGTGATCAATGTCAAAGGGGTCTCCAACAGAAGGGGCCAAATATATGAAAATATATGCTATGCTACTGAGAATCAAGAACCATTACCCCACCTCCTATGGACAATGACGAGCCCACATTACTTGTAATGAGAGCACTGGTACAGCTCCCTCTCGATAGGAATTAGGTTGTATTGGCAGAGGGGTAGATTTAATGTGAACCGTCCGCGTACCATGAGACGTCCAACCAACTTATTGGTCATAGAATCAGTTTGGTGATGAATCAACTCAGAGATCTGGTTGATCAGCATCGATTCAACCAGTTTGCAATGCTGGTGCAGTCCCAAACTGATTTGTATGTGGGTTGGTCGCAGGATGTGTGGATGGCTCAAGGTAAATCTACCCTATGGGGTCTCTAATCTGATAAAACAGGGAAGTGCGGGGTAGACATAGATGTGAAGGCAGTCATTCTCTAGACACCAGACACCGTTAAGTGACGTAATCTGATATATTGTAACGTCACAGGTGACGTTAAATGCCATCTGCAGAACGTCTTCACGACATTATTAGATCTATGACGTGTCCATTAGATCTATGACGTGATAGGACTTTCCTGGAGTGGAATGTGTGTGCCTAACTTACATAAAAGAAGGCGGGCTCAAATATATAGGGAAGGTAGTTTTTTTCTCTCTTTTTAAGTAAAATTACTTGCTAAGTTCTAAAACGTTGAAATCGATATGGAATTTGAGGTGGAAATTCGTAGGCTAGGGGCTTACTGGATTATCTTATAAAGAATCACCCAAAATGGCTTAAGAAGTTTTTTTTTCACCAAGTTAAGGGAAAAGGTGACCTTAAACACATGTCATTTTGGCCTATAACAAGGGACTGCTTGCAAGTATTGTTCATATTCACGGTAATCAGGAGTAGTCAAGTGTCTGATCTATATGTCCAAAGCAAACAGAGATATGAATAATGAGCCCATTGCATTCAGTTATATAATCAGACAGACATTTCCTGTGTACAGAATTCCTGTCTATCACATAGCATTACCCGTGTATAAGCATCGCCTTATACGCGAACATGAGGCCTCCTATTGCCTATAGAAAGTTTCCAAAGTCTGGGTGTGACTGTAGATGGGCATTTACTTTGAGACAATGGTACTGCACTTAAACATATATTTTCAAATCTATTTTCAAATCATTGGTGCGGCTTATAGCCTTCTCCAAAAGTCTAGGCGGGACTTATATGCAGGTGCGGCTCACACGCGAGAATTTACAGTAGTTATCTCTTAATTGTGAAATGTCACAATCATCTGGTAGTTTGTGAGGCGTACAAGTAGTTTCATACCATAATTGAATCAGGCAATGCAAAAAGAAATAATTTATGGAGTTACGACTGGAACTCATTCTTTTGAAGCGAATCGGCTGAAAAAATAGAAATGAATAATCAAGGATAATTGTAACAAAGCGGGCAGTGAATCAACGTATTGTGTTACAAGGAAAGAGTCTGAATGAAAATAAAAAGATTATTATGTTATTCTAGTCCGTTGTGATACTTAAGTTTTGATTAGGCCTTTTTGGGACAGAAGAGAGTAGCTTCTTCTCTTATTACATGAAATAAAGAATTTTTTGGGAGGACGCTTTGAGATCAGTTTGGCAATTTCTATCTCTTTTGCAAAACATGATCTAGCAGCAGTGATCTGTTGAAGTGGCTTTTGCATATATATGAATATATATGATCAAGACCTTTTCCTTGTATTGCAGCAAATTAACTAGGGAAATGAAAGAAGAAAAACTTATCATGCAGTATACCGTTAGGTACTACATTGATTAAACTTTTATATAAGCTGGGGAATTCATTGATAGGAAATGAATTGATGTGAATTGCAGACAAGACGACACAAAACCTGATATCAACATCGTGTAACATACTCTAACAGCTTGTAATTAGTAATTGACACAGTCACAGACTGTAACATTTTAAGTAGTACATGGATATGGCCTTTGTCACAGACCCATACTGTAACAGCCCGTAAATAGTACATGGATGTGGCTTTTGTCACAGGCATAAACTATGATAGCCTGTAAGTATTACATGGATGTGGCCATTGTCACAGGTACATACTGTAACAGCCTGTAAGTAGTGCATGGATGTGGCCTTTGGCAGAGGCACATACTATTGGCCATTAGCTGGTCTGGAGCTGGTTCCAGCGACACATACTGATAACAACTGATAAGATGGGACCAGCATGTCCCTGGAAGTGGGTGTTAACCAGGGACAAGGTACCCATCATGGTATGTCTTATCAGTGGGTTTTACCTCAACCAGCAAAATTCAAAATGGCGTCTCCACTAGGCCTCCATACTGAGTCCTAGAGCAGCCCGTAAGTATCATATGTGAAGTGGCATTTGTCACGGGCACATGCTGCAACAGCCTGTAAGTAGTACATGGATGTGGCTTTGACACAGTCACAGATTGTAACATTATAAGTAGTACATGAATGTGGCTTTTGTCACAGGCACGCACTATAACAGCCTGTAAGTAGTACATAGAAGTGGTATTTGTCACAGGTACACACTATAACAGCCTGTAAGTAGTAGATGATATGGACTTTGTTACAGGCACACACTATAACAGCCTGTAAGCAGTATATAGATGAGGCATTCGTCACGGGCACGTGGTGCAGCGTACAAGAGTACATGTCGAGGCTTTTATCAGAGACACATACACTGATATGCATGTTATCACAGGCTCTAGGTACTGTTAAGCTTCATATATATGAGGCGCACCTAGTAAATAAGATGCACACTTTGTTGAAGCTGTGTCTCTCACCTTGTTATCAAGGACATTGGTTATGAATGATAGTTTGTGTCATTACAGAAGATTAATTGTAATGGTTTTTTAGATTTCTAGATATGATGCATAATGACCTTATTCATGATACAATAAAAAAATTAGCATGTTCACCAAACATAATGAAGGCCCACAAATTACATAACCCCCAAGCATCACTGCAGCCTTTATTGCCTAATGCCTTGTTGACCTTATCATTTCCCCGCCAGTGGGTCAGGGTAGGCTACTATGGACTGGTGTTATTCCATGCACAGAGACCTACATCGGTGAGATCAATAGCGTATTGACAGGGGTGTAAGAGAACATGGAACAGGACACTACCCGTCTCTGTTACTGCCTCCATAGCAGTGTTAAAGGGTCTCATAAAACCCCTCCACTTACTGCAATCAGTTCTGGTAGTAGGCAGCCGGTGGTGTAAGGTTCTACTACCTATTTTAGAATTTTTTTTAGCGCCTCCCACGCCGCGTAGCGGCGGTACCGCGAAGCGGTACGGGAGTGCGCTATGATGATTGCATTTGCCCCATGAGATGAGGTCTCACAATACAAAATTACTGAATAGAGAAATTGATAATTGTGAAATCTTCTTTATGTCTGCTTTTATGAGACATGTCATTAAACACTGGTATACCAACATTAACGGCGGGAGGCTTTTTTTACGCGGTCACAACCGCATTTCTTGTTTATATTCAGAGACCGTTGAATGATTTGAAGACAAGTTCATGACAATATGAGAGCAGAAACTTTGATTCCGTTTATGATTTCTGGCATGTTTGATGACAGACAAAATAGAGAAATTATATCAAAGTATCCTTCATTTGTTCATGACATAATGGAAGTAAACCTGAAGCAGTTTTAAATATCAGCTTCTGTAGATTAATCTAAATGGATTAATCCTAATTACCAACAGTCGTGTGAATACACTGATATATTAGACTCCTTCTTTTATAGGAAGACGTTCAATCTCTAGATTTGAGAGGGTCGCTAAGGGGTATTCTTCACCTCTATTATGGAGAGTAGGCGTGTAAAGGAAGATGATATCTGATACTGCTAGAGGCAGAATCAAAGGTCACCTGATACTGCTTGGACGCTTTTCACCAATTGAATTCAAATTATTAATCCCCTCTTCTATTACTCTAATAGAAATTAATGTCAGTTGACATTAATATAATTTTAATGTAACAAAACAGGACACAGCTGCTACTAGGGGATTTGTAATCCTTATTTCCATAGACCAACCTGATTCTACTTATTAGTGTCTGAATTGAGCACCTCCTACTGCGCTCTCACATGCGTTTCCTCCGTCCGATTTGTTCGTACTGGATAGATGTGGATAATTGGGGAATAGAAAAGAACTTGCGCATTGGGGATTAGGCTTGAAGCTACAGGGGTAGGACGACATGAAAAATATGTGTTCTGCATTTCTCTTTGGAAAACCCTTGGTTTACTATGTTTTGTGATTGAGGATGGGCTTATCTGAAGCAAACCCGTTTGTGGCCAGACGTAAACAGTGAGAAAGGGTTGAGCAGGGGATGAGTTGAAGGGTGGGTGGCTGTGGATGGTTGATGGGGGATCATGTGTATATTGCCTGCAGTAGTGCATTAAAGCAGGCCAGGCCTGTATTTGTCCTAGGGCGGAGATGGCTGAAGTGCCTGAGGAAACACACAGCCAAGGTCTGCACAGCGCGACACCCATCTGCACTCGCTCCCCTTCATCTTCATTGTTACCTGAATCTCATGTATACAGTTCCTTCTAATTGTCTCCAGGTTCTTCATTATTCACAATAGTTTTGTATGTTCACTCTTAAGATCCTTTCACTTTTGCTGCTCAGTCGTTGTTGTCCCCCCTTCGGCCTCCCTTTAATCCGAACCCATGGTTCCCTTACTCCATGATAGCCTCCTCAGTATATCCCGAAATACCCCCTCCCTTATGTACGCCCTACCTCTTCTCCTAACTAATTTAGAATTCCCTTCCCTCTAACCGTTGTTTAGTAAGATATAAAAGAAAAATAATTTCACCTTCCTCCTGTGATAGGCCACAAACTCGCTTCTTAGAATCTCACCCACCTGAGACAGGCCCCTCCCCCAGTGACCCCGCAGTGATAGATCCCATAAATCCTCACAGACCGCCCTACTAACACCCCTTCCAACCCATGCCCACAAGTGACCTTTCTCATCAACTCAGGTCATCACGCCTGCGCACTACCTGCATCCGCCTGTTATCGGCAGTTCCTGCCAGGTGGCGCTGTAGTATCCCGAAAGTCGCACCATCCCAGAAGTCGGCCGAAAATTTCAAATAATAAGTACAAACTTTAACTGTTTCATAATTCTATGGCGTAGGGACAGTATCATTAGGGTTGTTATCCTTTCAAATTCTATAAGAAGAGAGTGATGTTATCATGGTTTTTATGTTTTTGAAATATCGTTTATTTTCATTGATGTTTGTAGCCCGTGAGCGATAATAGGCTTAAACAAGCACTGCGCATGCGCAGCCAACTTCTGGGATACGTCAGCGCCAAGACCGGAACACACCTGCCTCCTCAATGCGCACGTGCGGCGTTCGGGTATAGCTCCTGCCGCAGTGATAAAGGCGACTAGACGGATAGGGGGCCGGGTTTAGGGTCACGTGCTAAGGAGCAGGTGGTGCCCCTGGTGAGTTGCTCAGTAACTAGGCCAGGTGAGCAGGGGCCTCATTAATAACTTGTCTACAGAGATAAATATGTAAGAAGGGAAGGAGCGGCCTAGTTTTCCATTAGAGGGCTTTAGTATGGCATTAGGGTAAGTTGGAGGAGTTATTACATCTATTCAGGTGCAAACAGTATACTGCCCTGCAGGGAAACATGTATCAATTAAGGGATTATGGGGAGAGGATAGGATCTATTACCTCCAAATCTGTGTTCAGAAATACGACAATACATAACCCTCCTCCATGCTATACTCATTCATCATCGCTGTTGCACAGACAAAGGCTTGCTATCGACGATCTGCAAAGTACTCTCCACTATACCAACCCCAACTCCCTCAATTTGATATGCCTTACTCCATGGCTTCCAACCTTTCCCTATGACCTGACCCCCCCCCCCCCCACTCTTCCTTCTTACTCCTGCCCCACCTGATAACCTGGCAAGCTGTCACATGATTGTCACGTGACGAATGACGGCCGGCCTGAAAGACGCAGTGCCTTCACGGGCCGCCTAAATTAGGCCTAATTGACCGAGTGGGCCTAGGGGCTTCGGATGGTTGGGGAGGGGGCTGCCAGGAGGGTGTTGCTCCTATAGCAAAAGGAAGAGCTGGCTAAAAATGCCCTCATTTCCAGTCATTTCTTTTCATGTAGCTATAACTTGTCCCTTTTGTTGCTCACAAGTGGGCATTCAAATATGGTGCTAAAAAAGGGGGATTTGAGTAGGTACCTAGTTGGGAGAAGTCAGTCAGTATAATATACTAGAGAGTGTGTGACATGAGTAGGTACCTGATAGTGCAGCTCTCTCTGTTTTAAAAAAGGCAGGTGACTTTTCAGACTAATGTGGTGAGTGCAAGTTGAATGGTGAAGCAGAGCGTGACTTCTTTTGAAAAGAGGGTACTCACTGACAGCTCTTTTTACCATAGGAGCAACACGCTCCAGAGCATGCTGAAGGTGAGGGGTAGGGGGTGAGTGATACATGGTGTCACAGAGAAGGGGATGATGTCGGGGGGGGATGAGGCCTTGCTTGCTCACCAAGGTCTCGGAATATTGTCTCATCAAAGAAAAAAGGGAGGAAATTCATATATTTGAAAAATTACTAATTATTTTTTAAATATCATATAGATATTGCCTCTTGCTACTTTACATCACCGTTTTGGGCTTCTCTAGCCCACTTAAAAGGTTCTATTTCTCCTCTTTCCTATCCCCTCGGATGTGTGTGGTGCACATATGCGCGGGCACTGGCACATTCCTCTGTGAAATTGTGTAATGTCGTTCTCGCCATGAATATGACCTTAGCTGTCGAAATGGCGTTAAACACCTATTACTCACTCACTCACTCACATCACCGTTTAAAAGAAATGGATGCATTGGCATTTTCCATAATATTTGTTTTAGATATTCAGTGCAGTGCTACTGCACTAGACATACCTACTGAGTAGTATATCTGATTAGCTTCACCAAAGGATCTAGCTATAGTGTAGGGGATGCTGAGATCTACATGTATAAGATTGTTACAAAGAGAAATCTGTAATCAAGGGATTTCTGTCGCCTTTCGTAAGTGCTGCATTGTATCTGCAAAGTCGTATGGGAATATCCTCGGCCTGACCATACTGAGAAACACCATATTCCTTTCTGATGATGTGGTTGGGACTCCCTTTAGGGTTCACATTGAATGGAAATGAAGAACTATGTGAAGGTTATAAGCTCAAACATGTTGCGCTGCACAGTATAGCAGACACCAGATACCTCAAGTAATGATAATAATGATGGATGTTGAAGACAGCCAGGGAAGGCATTCCCATTTCTCATGGCTTTACCGTACCCTTCTGTGACGGAAAGGGATTTCCAACAGATCTGCTGTCGACTCTTATGTCCGGGTCTATATTAGGGAGCTCTGTCACAAACACATATTCTGAATATGGAAGTAAAAGTAGGTATATTAATACAGTTAATCAGATCTGAGTCATGCAAAATTGGGCAATACAGCACTGTAATCCCAGCATTTAACTTTAGAAAACGTCATACCTTGATATGAATGAAGAATGTGTCTTTATGCTATCACCTGGTGTAATATCATCCATTTATATCATCCATTTATATCAAGATTTATATCCATATTTCACTTGATCATAGACACCATGCATTGCCAGTGCTCTGCATCGCAGAGCGCATGTCACAGGGATTACCATATGTTTCAAAAAGGCACATAGGGTAGAGGATTGACAACAAATGTGAATTGAGAAATAGCATACGGCAATCCATGAGGGGAATATTGTATCTTTCCAGCAAGGTATAACATAAGATAAAGGACCACATTATAGGGCCTGCTTTAACACTGTGGCAGATGGGAAGGCTGAAAATGGCCCATGCGCCGACTAAATTCAAATTCAGTTCTACAATCAATCTGACAATCATAGCCCTCATCACTGTATCTCTGGAATAAGATTGTGTGTATTCCTAAGGTAACTTTCTAATATACATTGGTATAGCGCGTAAATAAGCAAATGTCAACGATCAGTGAATAAGCGGGCTTCCCTAACCACTTAAAAGGGTCTATATCTCTTCTTTCCTATCCTCTCAGGATCTCGTTGAATATGGGACAGCTACACTGAGGGGAATACGATGCAAAATTATTTACTGTGAGTTGACATTTGCATTTATGCCATGGCCTATGGGTTTAAATTGCTTTTAAATAAAGGAATTCAACAATATTTACCGTTTTTTCAATGCGTCAAGTCGTCTCGCTTTGTTTTGATCCGCCATGACACCTTCCTACAAGGCCTCATTGAATACGGGACAGCTACACCACAGGGAATACGATGCAAAATTATTCACTGTGAGTTGACATTTGCATTTATGCCATAGCCTACGGGTTAAAATTGCTTTTAAATAAAGGAATTCAACAATATTTATTGGTTTTCAATGTGTCAAGTCGTCTTGCTTTGTTTTGATCCGCCATGACACCTTGCTCGACGAAGTAGGTCACGTGATACGGAGCTAGCCGCTGCTTTTAGTTTCAAATTAAATGGTCCTTGCGCAGGGCAATATTTTCTTTTTTAACATAGCACTAATACTTAGATATAACAGCCATAACATAATATTATTTAACTCGTTCAATCATTTTATCTTATTCATTCCTGGACAGGGTGCTACGTGTACATGTGTTTGATTTAGAGTGCAAAGTAGTCTACTATTTCTGGGTATAAACAAGCCCTTCACAGTAAATTAAATTTAAACTGAGTTGCATTATATTTGTGCAATAACAAGTCGGAATTATAGCTACTGGGTGTATAATGAGATAAGATAAAGGTGATGTTTAACATGAAACTTGGAGCCATTATATAATAACAACCCATGTCATGATTGATTCATTACGTAGCTGATATGTAGTCATCTTGATAAATGATAAATAACCTTGTTTTCAATAAATCAATGCCAGCAGAGCCATTGGGATATAGGCACATACTATACCGATACTAAATGGCAACATCAACTGGGCCCCATATAATTATCTCCCCTGCTTGTTAAACAGTACCTTCACATAGGTACACAAATTAATTCTGCTATAACAAGAGGCCCTATAGCTATTAAAACACCAAGATGGCCGTTACGTCCTCATCCATCAAGACTATGAACGCAACTGATGGCCCTTTAATTTTAACAAAACACCATAGCAGTGCCGTGATGAACAATAAAGTGTCCTCCTCGATGGATGGGTAAGTGATGGAGTGGTTATTTTATGCCAGTAAATGATTATGATGTGTTGCTACTCTATCATGTTGCCATCTTAGGATTCCAGTAGGATCAACTTAATCCGTCTTTGTACTGTCTGTGTGTAATTATATCAAAGAGGGCCCATGAAATAGTTCCAAAATGAAGATTGGAAACACACAAGAAAAAAACCTGTTACGTGCTCTGGTAAAATTTAGCATGCATGATAACATCCTTTCTGTTCACATATAACTTTAAGTTGATTAAAAAAAGGTTGATTAAAAGAAACAAGTGTTGATCTTTTTTTTTTCTTTTCAGATTGCATAAAAGATCTGTGTCAACCAAAGCTAAATTTCTTTTCTCACTATTACCCACTCAATTATTTGTAGCTTTATGTTCATATTGGATACATTTTGCCCCATTCCTTTCAAGGATAAGGCAGACTTTAGTTTGGCCGGACCTAATTACCATCATGAACAGATTATTCATCAGAACATAATTTCTTACCAAAAGATGTTTTTCAACCTTTTGCTTATTTTAAATCCATGTTTATATTAATGCTACTTTAATGAAACCAGAGAAGGCTGCTTTAATTGAATCAGTAAAAGGCCACTTATTGGATCCTGTTGAGTGATACCCCTTTCTTTTAGAGTTGCGTCAAACTCCCCGGCTGATATTTGAGTTATGATTCAAATAAGGGCTTTTATTGTGACTGTAAAAGCACTGAGAAATAAAACACACCTGATTTACCTTCTAGAGTCAGACTAATGCCGCGCAAAAGACTCCCATTACAGCATTACCAGGTTCGCCAGACTACTGTGAAGGAATCAGGCACATGTCTCTGCAGCAAGGGTCCTGTGATGTCTAATTCCTTTCGCAAGGGAGATGCTGGATTTGAACACTGCAAAAGGTGTCAATACCTAACTCAAACTTGCCATATTAGGGTAAGGTGGGAAGTTAATTGGTGGTGACGCAGTGGCAACACCAGTGACTGATAGTAAATGAAAATAACATAGGAGGTAGTGGGGCGATGGACTATTTATCGGGACATTTATCAATAAATAGGGAAGGCAAGTGACAATATTTGAATAGGAATTAATGTTATGGTAATAAGATGAATTATTTCAGAGGCTATATGGAAATGATTGGTGGTCCTGTGTTATGTAGGTACAGACTTGATATCTGACCAGATCAATTTATGTAAGATCTGAAGAGTATATGGGATGGGATCAGTGGTTGGTTTTATAACAACATAATATAAATGTAGAAGGATTGAGATGTCGTAGCATGTTGGGACAGATCCTGTGTAAGTTAAATGAGTAGGAGAATTCACCGACCATGTTAGCCATTATGAAGAGGGGTATTAAATCTCCCGCCAGCCTATCCGGGAGCAGATAAATGTGGGGTTGGGTGTAGGAAGGAGGGCTATACTGTCAGTGTGTCTTTTTATTACCCTGCCAAATTGAGACATAGAGTAGGACTAATTGGTAGATGTGAGGGGTTTGATGGGAACATCTATAGAAATTATTTTATATCATGGGGTCAAGTGCACAAAAGATGCATTCTTAATGTAGCTGGAAAATGTATTCTAGAGTTCCATTTGAATAAGAAAATTGCAAGCACCTCGAAGCATGCAATTTGGGTAGCTTTCATGAGCTCGATAATTCAATCAAATCAAGCTACTACGTTCATATAAGACGAATGCTGCATTGATTATTGTAAGACCTAAAGTCTAGTTTATTGGGCATTGCATTGGAAAGTTCCAAATCTTTACAACAGGAAAATGATTGTGTATACATCAAAGAGACAGTTTAGAAGATAAGACACATCTTTTTCATTTATTACAATAAAGTGCAGCCTTGATCGTCTGTGAAGACATAAAAGCCTGCGTGACAGGCTTTGGAATACTACTTCTCATGAGGCAGAGACTCCATGGATCAAGATGTACCCCACTTTCGTAGATTTCAAAAGAACATAAAGTCTCATAAAACCAAACATTAAGGGCGACCATGCGCCAACATGGGCATTAAAGGCTCCAAGTAAGTCACAAAGGCCTGATAAGGCTACATCCATATCGACCAATCTTATCTGCTTAAGCAGGATTTGTCTACATGCAATTTGACAAGGTCTTAGGCATACAAATGCAGTGTTTTAAATCAATTCATTGGGGTACAATTTCAGAGGTAGGGATTTATGAATAAGATATGCATACTATCGGAGTTTACAATATCAATGTTAGTATACATAGTGCCTACTTAATACAATGCCTTATTGGTGGTTTATTTCCCAAGGACACCACCAATGGAAGTTCAAAGACTACGAAGTAGAAAAAAAAACATTTTCTATTGTTTCATATATCATTTGTTTTCAGAGTTTTGAACTTGACCTACAGTTCACATCTTCCGAATGCCTGGATCGCATCAACCTAAGGGACATCCTCAGTCAAGTGAATTGTAATGCGAATAACTTCTCAAATAAAGAAAGGATCCTTCACACATTAGCCGAGATCTGGCTGGAAATTACTAATCAAAATGATCTTTTTAGATAAACCATCCATCAGATCCTAATTTATCATAAGAATAGGGAGCGGTATAATCCAGGAATTGAACTGTTCATCCATACTAGATTTTATTCAACGACCACAATGGAGAGAAAGATTTGAGAAAAGTTGAATTAAGCAGAAAGTGAGTCAATTGACGCAGGGACGTTGGTTTGCCTTTGTAGGCTATATTTCAGTTAGATGTGACCATTTTGACTTCCTTAACCCGACTGCATATTCCTGCCTACACCATTAACTGACCAATGGATCCATGAGGTTGTCTCTGCCTGGCTTCTGTCTAGTACAATCACCTCCAACCCTCTTCTCTCCCACTAACCTAAGCACTTCTAGTGGCACCATTATGGAGACAATTGGGCCACAAGTACCACAACCAGTGACGTAATGCCCCACTCTGTGTCAGGGCATAAGATGTATGCTGACAAATACTAAACAAAATGACACCATTTTGTTAGCTCTGTCCCATTACTCCCTAGCCATTCTCATCTTAGGCCGGTATAATCACGCAATAAATCGGCCATGCTGATCCCCTAGACTATAGTGTATGGGTTCATTCCCTCCCCAGGTGCATTGAGCCTCCAGAGGCCAGCTCACTTGGTGGTCACTCCCCCTATGTATACCATACCGATCCAGAGTTAGGTGGAAGGAGGAAATGTCAGTGGGGGTGTGTTGGTGACAGGGTATGTCAGGCCAGGGGATGTAGCTCAGTGGTAGAGTACACGACTTGCAAGCGAGTGACACAGGTTCGAATCTCCGTGTCTCCAGAGACGTTTTTGCCGACCTCTTAACTAGTGTAGAGGATGGTGAAAATATCTAGGATCACCGGGACTCGAACCCGGATCTCTGGCATGACATTCCAGCATGCTAACCATTACACCACGATCCCTTGCCTGATATTTCCACCTTACAACTACACCTGGATCAGTATGATACACACTAGGGGAGCAGTGATTACCAGGTAACTGGCCCCTGAGGGTCAATCTACCAGGTACAGGGATTTCTGGTCCCCTACACTAGCAAGAGAATATAGTGAACAGTTCTTGCACTTGTTACCTTCACCATGTGATATCAAATGTCACAGAGTACTGTCACCTGAGCTAATTTTGACATCATGGAATCTGGTGAGTATTTCCCTTCCTCAGACAATTAGTATTCCTTCAATTCGGTATTTACTTATCACTTCTGAAAATCACTGTGTTTTCTCAATACTTCAGTGAGCCCAGCAATATGTCACGCAACACGGGAAAACAGCCTTCAGTGGAACATTTTCAATTATTCCTTTGGGCATTACACTAATTCACAGAGGCAATTTAAGTCTATAATGCAGTAGACTAACGTTTGATGCAAAATTCAATGGTCTCATCGCAAACAGTCAATTTTGGGTGCAAGCTTTTCATATATGAAGATTAATTAATGTTCTTCCTGCAAATTGGCCCATATGCCTGTTTCTGATTGTCATGGATATACCAATTTGTATTCTTTTATGTAAGAGCATTCTTGTATACAGAATTAAAAGTGGCAGTATAAGTATAAATTTCTGTTATTTTCTGATGAATAGATTTTGAATAAAATAACAATTTCACCTAGTTTGATGATGAATTCCGTCTTTCAGGATATTAGATAACTCTGCCCTATTCGGTTTTTGGCATAGGCGACGCTGTCTGGACAGACAAATCAACCTCACATAGGCTGGGGGCTGATAGGGCCAACTATGCACCCCCCCCCACATCCCAACACAACAGGTATTTTTTCGATCCTTAGGGTCCCATGAACAAGATTCAAGATGTTAACATTGATTATCTTTGGATGCACTACCGGTTTTTGCTCATTATCCATGTGTGGGCTCAGACCACTTTTGGGTCAATTTTGGTACCATGTTATTCAAGGGGGATTCTCAATCCCTCACGGGCTTCCCTAGCCCACTTAAAAGGGTCTACATCTCGTCTTTCCTTTCCCCTCAGATGTGTGTCGTGCACATATGCATGGGCACTGACACATTCCTCTGTGAAATTGTGTAATGTCGTTCTCGCCATGAATATGACCTTAGCTGTCAAAATAGCGTTAAACATTTATTACTCACTCACTCACTCACTCACTCAATCCCTCAGCACTAATACTAGCTTACCTTGTCTGGATCCTGAAG
The DNA here is from genome assembly GCA_949317995.1 of Acholoe squamosa. Taxonomy (NCBI): domain Eukaryota; kingdom Metazoa; phylum Annelida; class Polychaeta; order Phyllodocida; family Polynoidae; genus Acholoe; species Acholoe squamosa. The sequence continues at coordinate 33,009,224 of OX439037.1, read as the reverse complement.
CTGTTGGTCTTGTTGGAAAGAGGACATAATAAGCTTTTCATTAAGCTCTAATATCTGTTTGTAAGTTCAGATTTGAGTGTACCAGATGGTCGGGAAGACGGAAGATTGAAATCACAATGTTGATTTATTTAACTGAAAATTTTAAATGCACTCCAGATACATGTATAAAACATCCCCTTAGCTCCCATCTTACCACAATATATAATATGATTTCTAAAGGCCAAACCTTTTTGAGTAATATGAGACATTTTGCAGCATTCCTTGATGATTTAACCCATGTTAGTGCCTTGGACACGAAGACACTACCTTGAGCCAATACGATGCTGTTCAATTTGAATATATTCCCTTCTTCCAAAATGACTTACAGAGTTAGTGGTCTGTGATTGCTGTTGAAAAGATGCATTAGATTACTTGGCACTTGTCAAAGGCAGGAAGATGATCTCCAGTCATATGATCCATGGGGAGGGGGGGACTGCAGATATAGTGGAGGTGACAAAAGTACAACATTTGCTTCAGGTGCTTTCTAGAGATAATAGGAGCAATTTGTACAAAAGAGATGATGCTTCCCTCTTTTAAAGGCTAGACCAATCCAGCACCCTGTCCACTGTGAGTGATGTCGAAAGGTAGAAGATACTGTAGGTCTGTGTGCCTGTGGCCTTCAGTAGTATTGCCAGGGGCATCTAGTAATTCACTAAACCATATGTGTTGGGGATAATGAACTACAACAGATCACATGTCTTGTCAGAAATGTCCAGCAGCATAATCCTCAGCTGTTGGGATCACACTGCTGTAAGTTAATGATCTCTTGAAGTTGAAACAGAATCTAATGTTCAGAGATAAGTAAGGATGGATAACACTGGGCCTGGTGCTCTGTAGAGGTAACAAGATGAGAGAATAAACTGACAATTGAACAATTGTATTCTAAGCCTTCTCTTTCGTTTTCTGAATATGTGAATGAAACCTGCACTGCCTGACATCAAGGCATATTCCACCTCACACTTACTTTCAGACTAAGGCTTTTGGAATAACCAATTAGATATGCAGTACCTTATGAGACTTAGTGCCAATCTGCTGTATTCTAAGTATTCTAAATGTGTGTTATCAGTACCAGCAATGGTAAACTTTGATAATATGACAGTGGTTACAGGAATTTGGCATGGGGGGGGAGGTGGCAGTTGTTAGGAATTACAATCCTGTGTAATCATGGATGATCTGAGATACATATGCAAGGATATGTATATACAAAACATATACATGGTGTGGATGTAGCAAATATTTCATTATTTTATCATTATCCCATCATATGGTCTTTGTCAATTAGATGATTTTAAAAGATAGACTGACATCAAGCACATAACCATGCAAACTGTTAGTGTTGTATGTACTTCTATTCTGAGATATGCACAGGGGAGCTATACATGCAAGTTCTTGAGGCGAGACCATACACTTATCTGTGACTATTTGCATAGATTTGGACATGGGGTTCTATGTAAAGCTGCAGTTACTAGGCAACCACATGACATATCAACAACTACCTATGTTCATACTGTGTGATATGCACAGGGGAGCTATTTGCAATTTGAAAACAGTGAACTATGTCCTTGAGTGGAGACTCTGCACAAGTATATACCTACAGGCATGAATCTAGGGTTTGTTGCTATGCAAAACTGCTATTGCTAGGCCACCACACAACCTAGCAACCTTTTATCACCTTTATTCCTAGTCTATGATAGGAGTCACAGAAGAGGTATATGCGAGTTTACATCAGGGGAATATGTTGCTGAAAGGAAACCATGCAGATATGCACATTCCAGCATATTTTCAGGTTTGGTTGCGATGCAAAGCTGTTGTTGCTAGGCAACCACACCACATAGCAACAAATCCAAACAATAACTGTATTCTTTCTAGACTGCACATTTATGTAATGCAAAGTGACATTAGAATATATTGTCGGCCATTTTGAATTTCAGCCATATACAGCCTTGCCATTAAGTAAAAACATCCATATTCTTAATCAGGACCCTTTTCAACATAAGAATCAGGTCAATTGATAAAGATTAAACATGGAAAATATCCATTTACATATAGAGGAAATATATTGAAATTGAACAGCATTGCATTGGCTCAAGGTAGTGTCTTCGTGTCCAAGGCAATAATATGGGTCATAATCATCAAGGAATGCTGCAAAATGTCTCGTATTATTCAGAAAGGTTTGGCCTATAGAAATCATATTAGATATTCCAATTAGATGGGAGATAAGGGATGTTTTGTACATGTATCTGGAGTGCATTTAAAATTTTCAGTTAAAAAATCAACCTTGTGATTTCAATCTTCCGTCTTCCCGATCGTCTGGTACACTCAAATCTGAACTTAAAAACAGTTATTAGGGCTTAATGAAAAGCTTATTATATCCTCTTTCCAACAAGACCAACAGCTTTAGGATCCAGACAAGGTAAGCTAGTATTAGAGCTGAGGGATTGAGCATCCCCCTTGAATAACTTGGTACCAAAATTGACCCAAAAGTGGTTTGACCCCCGCACATGGATAATGAGCAAAAACCGGTAGTGCATCCTAAGATAATCAATGTTAACATCTTGAATCTTGTTCAGGGCACCCTAAGGATCGAAAAAATACCTGTCGTGTTGGGATGTAGGGGGGGGGGTGCATGGTGGGCTATATCAGCCCTCAGCCTAACACCTCCTAATACAAACACTATCAGCCGGGGCCAGGAGGCATAGTGCTTTGTGATACTATAAAGTCCCCATCCAATGCTATGACAGGGGTTAGACCAAATTTACCAAATCGGTCAGACCAATATGCTCTGCACTTTAGACAGGATAGACAGACCACTTCAGAGATGGTATTCATGAGCAGATGAATATTCATAGTCAGTCATCTGTCAGAGTTGTAGCATAGTATTTTTGTTATTGGCAGAGGCTGTAGAGGAGTATCTGATCCTGTCCATGTCAATGGAACTGGTGCCAGATCCAAAGACCTTGGGGGGGATGTAAAAATAAGAATGAAGAAAAGCGTTATAAATCCTATGTGGATCAATTGATAAAAATTAAGCATGGAAAATATCCATTTATATATAGAGGGAATATATTGAAATTGAACAGCATCATATTGGCTCAAGGTAGTGTTTTTGTGTCCAAGGCAATAACATGGGTCATAATCATCAAGGAATGCTTCAAAATGTGTCATATTACTCAGAAAGGTTTGGCCTTTAGAAATTGTATTAGATATTATGGTTAGATGGGAGATAAGGGGATGTTTTATACATGTATCTGGAGTGCATTTAAAATTTTCAGTTAAAAAATCAACATTCCGATTTCAGTCTTCCGGCTTCTTGACCATGTGATACACTCAAATCTGAACTTAATGAAAAGCTTATTATGTCCTCTTTTCAACAAGACCAACAGCTTTAGGATCCAGACAAGGTAAGCTAGTATTAGAGCTGAGGGATTGAGCATACCCCTTGAATAACATGGTACCAAAATTGACCCAAAAGTGGTCTGACCCCGCACATGGATAATGAGCAAAAACCGGTAGTGCATCACAAGATAATCAATGTTAACATCTTGAATCTTGTTCAGGGGACCCTAAGGATTGAAAAAATACCTGTCTTGTTGGGATGTAGGGCGGGGGGTGCATGGTGGGCTATATCAACCCCCGGCCTAACACCTCCTACTTCAAACACTATCAGCCAGGGCCAGGAGGCATAGTGCTTTGTGATACTATAAAGCCCCCATCCAATGCTATGACAGGGGTTAGATCAAATTTACCAAATCGGTCAGACCAATTGCTCTGCACTTTCGACAGGATAGACAGACCATTTCAGAGATGGTATTCATGAGCAGATGGATATTCATAGTCAGTCATCTGTCAGAGTTGTAGCATAGTATTTTTGTTATTGACAGAGGCTGTAGAGGAGTATCTGATCCTGTCCATGTCAATGGAACTGGTACCTGATCCAAAGACCTTGGGGGGGGGGTCGGCAGGTAAAAATAAGAATGAAGAAAAGCGTTATAAAGCCTATGTGGATCCTATCAGTAGGCATTTTACAGAGGCTGCAATGCGTTTGGCAACTTTAGCTCATGTTTGTTCGTAAAAGCATACATACATGGATATTGAATTATAACTACCACCACGACCTAGGCTCTTTTCCAAGAAAATGTGGTCAAACGTGATGTAGGTACATTGAATTTCCCTGAATAATTATTTTCAGTAAAGAGCTTGGCATCGACCCAAGCTAGTTTGTTCTCATGGCAATCATATCTATAGCCATTGATCTTCTTCACAACATGTAATAAAACCTAAATAAAAACAGAATTGATTAATGTAAACATGAACAGAAAAAGTTCTAGTTGTTTCCTCAGATGCTATGGGCACTGTGAAATGATATAATATGATAAAGTCCCTGTTATGCTGAGCAAGGTAGGTTCATTTCATTTTGCCTGCACAACCCCCCCCCCCCAGGGCAATAACGCTGTAGTCTAAAATGTTATATGTGGACCTGCCATTTAAAACGATTCTACGACATCTCCCAACTACCACAAACCCAGTAGGGGTCAGTGTGATCCTTGCTACCACTAGTCTAGCAAGGTCACTTATCTTGCAGCCATTGTTCAATGTGACTAAACTGGATGAATGAGAAAGAAGAAGGCTAATGAAATAAGGGTGGGGAAATGGAGTAATCTGGAGGAAGCGTGGGTGTAGCGCAAAGGCAGGCCTAGGATGACAGAGCAGACTATATGTAAAAATAGGCATGGGGAACAAACTCAACAGAGTTTTTCATTTACACTGTGACCCTCAGGATTTAAGCCCTAAGCAGCCACTAATCCCCCAATGCATATCGTCCAGTTGTCAGCCTAGCTGGCTGGATAGTTCACTGTTGTCGGACAACGCATTATGCAGATGGTATACTCTTCTTTAGATTTGACATACAGACTTGTGATTAGGAAATGATACCTTAGAGGTTGAATGCACATTGTTAGAGGATTTCGGTGATTTTGATTAAACAAAATTAAAAGCTTGCCGAGGCCCTTCATGTACAGTGCACTCTACATTTCCATACAACAATCATAACGTGCTCTGTATTGGTACATGCAACGGCAACGAAGGGATTCTTCTTTGGAAAGCACTTTATAATTAATATCTATTCATATCAACTACACATCCATTAAATTCCCGTCCTATAAGGTCGAATCCCACGATGCAATCTAACCCTGCAATTTGGGAACTCTTGCAGATAGGGGGACTTGCCTTTACTGCAAATTGCAAGGCTTCTAACATGCCATTGCACTTTACAAATCTGACGGTTGCAATTAAACTGACACCTCACATTTGCAATATAGATCTGTAAGCTGTGTTAAATTGCAATGCCATTCTCCTTGATATTGAATTTGCAAGCTGTTGTAGGTAAGCACAGTGCAGAATGAGAAAGAAATTGAACTCTATGTGTAATTTATACAGACATTTTGCATACAGATTGCAGGGTATGGGGCATGTTTAGATTGCATAGTGGGACTTGGGTTGCAAGTTGAAGTGAACACACATCCCTATTTGTCAATCACTTCATCCACATTTATGTAAATTGCAAGCTATTTCTGTAAATTGCAGAAACTTTTTACTTAAGCAAGGGAAAATATCTAAATATAAAGATCTTAACTTCAGTGCAAATCTACAAGGGATTCCTTGCCATTAAAGCTGGCCGTTATAGGTTTTGCAATATAAGGAGAGAGCCCCAAATTGCAACAGATGACTAAATTGCAGAAACCTTTTAGCCAAAATTGCATTGTGGGATTCGACCTATATCCCATGTATGCTTACATCTGCCCGTAATCTAATATTGCAAATACCATGAGAATTGCTATACCAGCAGCACCACCTATACACTCCAACTAATCATAAGAATAGAACACGGTTGTTGACCTACACTGTAAAAAGTAGGCAGGGTTATTTTACAGCAAAAACCCTTGGCAACTTTGGTTCCAGTACATTTTGCTGTAAATCTACAGGAGGTTGATCACTGTAATGTTACAGAATAATTCAGAGTAAGCATACACTAACAGCCACTGTAATGCAGTTCTACAGAAACATATGCTGTAAATTAACAGCAAAATGTGTTGTAAAATTACAGAGAAATGTCTTGTAAATAAACAGCAATGTTTTCTGTGAATGGACGGCAAATTCTGCTGTAAATGAACAATAAAGTATACTGTAAATTTACAGAAACCTTTGCTGGCAACTAAGGTTCCAGCAACTATTGCTGTAAAATTAGAGACACTTGAATTGTAGAAGTACAGCAAGGGGTTCTGTTAATCAACAACAAATGTATTGTATATACAGGTATGTTATAAAAGACACTGCTATATACTCTGCTATTGGGGTCAGTCCATGGTAATCATCCCCACAATATTATTTATGTGTGCGCTCCATACATGCATTGATACTAAAAACCATGCATGCCTAATGAAGACAAAACTGTCTCCAATCCCACTGAAGTGAGGCACTGTTGAGGGTAGGAGAAGTTGAGAACCATTTCATGGTCATTCAGTTTTAGCACTGAAATAACCTAAAGGCAGGTAGGCATATTTTAGCATCAACCCCAAAGTCCAGGGACTTGTATTTCAGTGGGCTTCCCTAGCCCACCTCAAAGGGTCTATTTTTCCTCTTTCCTATCCCCGCGCATGTGTGTGGTGCACATATGCGCAGGCACTGACAAATTCCTCTGTGAAATAGTGTAATGTAGTTCTTTCCATGAATATGACCTTAGATGTCGAAATGGCGTTAAACATTTATTACTCACTCACTTGTATTTCAGATTTAGACACAGTTATGGTGTCATGTATGCATATTATTGGTTGTTCCTAATTTCTTTTCACGTAACCTTGTACAATATCATTGGTGCACAATGCTAGATTAAACCTGTGCAGGTTATTATCATATTGCAATTCATTATTAAGCTCTGGGGACAATATTGGATTGAGGTTTGCAATATAAGACTATGCATACTAAACATATGGTATACTACTGGCCTCCAGTGGGGGAAAGTACATGTAAGGCTATTTTGGTAAACCCTTTGAAGCCACTAGGGTGACTGGCTGGCCTAGGGCATACTGCATACAGAGTAATTATACAGGATCACTCACTGTACACATAATTATATCTACACCTGCAAAGCCTTGGTATTACAGTAAGAGTCACGGTATTGGAGAGTAAAGCACTTTCCCCTGTGAGCTTACAAGAGACATCTCTGTTATAAAACATAAACTTCTTATAGTGTAGTATGTTATAGTATCAAGAAACTATATAATGAGGTCTAATGTGTATCCCCAAGTGGACGAGCAAGTCATGGAGTGATTCACTTTAATAAAGGGTTGTTAGTTTTTGCTATTCTAGGAGATTCCACCCACCATGGAATTATCCCACCCGGAAATCTCCCCCCACCACAGCTATGTATAGGGTTGATCCAGGATGCATTATCAACCAATCAGATGATTCCTTATATTTACTGCAGAATTACTTTGATATATTTTATAACACCTGGTACCCATCTTACTAGGTGCCAGATCAAGCAATGACCGACCCAAAAGGCGTCCATGCTGAGCTCTATAGAAAGCTCACACCTTTGCTTATACCACGATTTCGGGACTTCCGGTGGGTTTATATGCAGTTTAGCTGTGCATTATTCTGCATATACCACACATGTGCATTTTTGAAATTTTTGGTATATACTTTTTCGAGGTCAAGTTGGACTTAGAATATTTTTGGAAATTATGGCGCCTATACAAAGTTAATCTGGCCACCATTTCAATGTGAAAAATCGTCCCAACTCGTAGGAGAATTGAACCCCGGCCGCAGTGGTGGTAGGCGAAGGCCTTAGCCATAGCGCCACACTGAACTGTGTTGGAACCCAATGCGAAAGTAAATAAATTCTAACCTGAGGTCCTAGTGGTACGTTTCCAGTCAGTTTTCGTCTTGATTCCAAGCTTGTCATGTTATAATATTAAAATCCCAAGAAGTATTCGATCCATAGATGAGGAATGCGTGCTAATTTTCTCCATTTTCTTCGATATAAATAAGAATCCATTGATTTTGCCATCGTACGCGAGTCGCGGCCCGTGGCCGCTCTGCGCGAAGCCATTGTTTTTGTTCCTTGCCGGGAGAGGTACCGCTGTGTATACAGTCACTTTTTGTATCGAATCCAACCATGACAAGTTTTCAAATTAAAACATACATATCCTTAGACATTCTAGATGAGTACTCCATGCTTGATATGTCCGATATATTCAAAATAAATAAGAATCCATTGATTTTCCAAAATGGTCCAAAATTTTCGCTGTCTTCCTCGTACAGCGAGCGGATGACCTATATCTACATCCGGGCCACTGACACACTTTCGCCGAACAAGGAGGCGGGTGGGAATGGCCGGACCGCGACTCGCGTACATTGGGAAAATCAATGGATTCTCCTTTATATTGAATATATTGGACATAATACGTATGGAGGGATCATCTAGACTATCTAAGGATATGAACCTGTTAATTTCTCGATTTGTCATGGTTGGATTCGATACGAAAAGTGACTGTTTACACAGCGGTACCTCTCCCGGCAAGGAACAAAAACAATGGCTTCACGCAGAGCAGACACGGGCCGTATCTCTTGCACTTACAAATGTCTTCTCGTGGCTATAATCTTTGGATATCAGATAAGAAATTAATACAAAATGGAGGAAATGGTGGTATAAACCTATTAGGTCATGGATATTGGAGCCCACGGGGAGTCTATGCTGGATATACCCGAGCCGCGCAGCGGCTCGGGTATATCCAGCACAGACTCCCCGTGGGCTCCAATATCCATGATCTATTAGCTTAATGTAAGGTGCCCCGGGCTTCCCTAGCCAACCTAAAAGGGTCTGTTTTTCCTCTTTCCTAACCCCTCAGGATGTGTGTGGTGCACATATGTGCGGGCACTGACACATTCCCCTGTGAAATTGTGTAATGTAGTTCCTGCCATGAATATGACCTTAGCTGTCGAAATGGCGTTAAACATCTATTACTCACTCACTCTGTAAGGTGCCCCTGTGTGTAAGTTTGCAATCCCAACAGTAAAGCAGTGATACAGTAGCAATCACTCACTTTAGAGCCTCCCTATTGAGCCTTGTTGGCCAATCTTTTCTTAGCCTCAGTGGTGTGATGATCTATAGCGTTGTAGAAGGGCTGATGTAGACTTCATTGCTGGTGGAGAGATTGATTGATTTGATGGTGATTGTGGGAGGCTAGAGATTACAGTAGATCTATGGTGTAGTAACACCTGTGTAAGGTGAAAAATCGATATAGGAAAGGAGAAGCTCATGCTCTGAGGGTGCAGTGTTGGTATATTGCCTTAAACTGTCTTAGATCTACACTTAATGGAAAATCCAAACCTGCCTGTGATGAAAGATGATGGTACATGTAATGATGCATAAGAGTACATGCAAGTAGATTTATTTGTCCATGACGTATCCGGTATTGGGTTAGCAGCCTCCATGTAGCAGTATAAAGTGATAAAGATTGAGACATCAGAAAGGTCAGGAGCAGACTATGACTAGGACGCACTGGGACAGGAGACTTCAATTTTTTGCATGCTTTTCATGACAAAAAGAAGAAAACAACTAACCTCCTGTTCACGGGAAAGATATCAAAACAAATTGAGATGAACAGCAAGTGCGTGCTCATTCTACAACATAACCTTTATCTGTATTTACCACATCATGCTCTGTTCAAGGAGACCTTTACTATTATATACATGTGATACAGGGGGTATCACATGTACGCTATCTATGTGATGTTAGTGATTTCCCTCCCTTATTCCTTACTGCGATGGTAAGGCCAGGCTGCCTTCTTTTCTGATACCCAGCTACCTTTTAGTGAGCGCTGTTAGCATCAGCTCTGCTTTCACTATTCCAAGCAGAAAATAACTGTGCACAGTGGCAACAGGTCCACAGAGAAAACATGGCAGTGGAAGACAAAAAATAGTATTGGAAAAACTCATTCTCTCAAGAGTGGCTACACTGGGGTTCTGCTAATTATATATACCCTGTCGGGTGCACTTGACCCTGAAATGTCTTCAAGTATGTCACCGACTAAAAGAGAGAAGGGAAGCATGACGAAGCATTAAGAGCCCTCAAGGACTATGACAAAAAAAAATGTCCCCCCCACACAGGTGCTCTTGCACTTAGGGGAAAGCACTATCGTTTATCAGAATAAAATAGAGGTGGTGTTAGAACTGGAAGTGGGATAGTGAAGGACTGCAAAGTACTTCCTATTACTGACTGGCCTCACACCACTAGCTATTTTAGTGTAGGTCTAAGGAGATGGGAAGAGATGTACCTACACTAACATCGCATAGGTAGCGATGGCAGAGCCTTTTGAATTAACCTCCAGAGGTACACATGTATATATTTGAAATATGACACACTGTTTACACGATTTGTACCTTTCTACCCCTGGATTCTGCCACTTAGATAATATAGATTGAGCTCTTTATTTTCAAAGTAAGGCATAACGCTTTACAAATGTCATCACTGCTGGTTGCAAAAATACGACTGTTTTGATAAAATCATACTTGTTACAATGCAGTGAGCCCAACTATCATTTCATATATGATGGAAAAAAATTGAATCCATGCAATGGGCTGAATGTATCTTATATAATCTCTACTGAGATCATTTTATCGAATCTCTGAAAGTGTAAACCTAATTTACACTGACTAATTGTCTTTCTGGCGTGCTCCATGGTTCTCAGAGGCCAAAGTTGAGACATGAAGTTCAGATTCTGATGAATTATATCAAAAGAAATGGTTATTTCAGAAGTGATGGAACCTAATTACCAGCTAATGTAGGTACGCCAAAATTAGCATTGTATGGTAATAGTGAGGGGCAGACAAGCATATATATTCTTTGGTTTGTTGCACAAGCAGCGCACCTTTGATTCATATGATTCATCTAACCCAACACTTTTTACGAGCAGGCTGTTCTGCAACAGACCACTGTGGTAATAGAAGCTGTCTTTACTGTCCCACTACATGCAGTAGGATGCCTGGATTTGAGATAGTGTCATCTGTAAATTTGATAATTAGAGTGAAAATGTCCAATGACATAACCGATCATATTCTAAGCACTTCATAGTAACAGGTGACAAGACTGAAGCACTGCACAATATTTAGCTGACAGCTGTAGTGTCTTATATTAGAAGGCTACAGAGTCCGTAATCTTTATAATTGGCAGATGCTAGATTAGCAATATAATATTATATACATTCCGTTCTGTTCGGACAGGCAAACTAATACACTTTCAATTAACTACTGGGAAAGCGAAATCTATGTAAGCTGTGATAATGACAATTGTGTAGCAAAATGAAAGACATTTGGTAATAGTTCTATGTACATGATTAAAATATATTCATTAAACATGGTATTGCAATGTTGTACCAGGTGTGATTGCTTTTAGCAAATATACTGCTGTTAACTAAGACGTAAGACCTAACCTATCTACCTGAAGTGGTGGAATATTCCCTACAACGTACAGGAATGTAATATATGATGATTATGCTTGCACTAGTGTCTTTTAGGTACCTCTATCAAGTACCTAAAAGGCATGCTTGCAAGCATAATCATCACACAGCGTCGGGCTTCCCTAGCCCACTTAAAAGGGTCTATTTCTCCTCTTTCCTATCCCCTCGGGATGTGTGTGGTGCACATATGCGCGGGCACTGACACATTCCTCTGAAATTGTGTAATGTAGTTCTCGCCATGAATATGACCTTAGTTGTCGAAATGGCGTTAAACATCTATTACTCACTCACTCACTCCATCACACAGCGTTTATACCATGGTCTGCATCTTAAGGATGCATTAGAATGCATCAGAATGCATTCTGCATTCACTGACATATATATATATATATATATATATATATATATATATATATATATATATATATATGGTATCTATAGGGTCCCAGACATATGATTCATCTAACCCAACACTATTGCCCAGCCCCGTGGCCTAATGGATAAGATGCAGAACATTGGATCAGAAGGTCCCTGGATAGATCCCAGCCAATGCTGAGCTTTTTCAGTATGAACCACTGTCAAAGCTATGTCATAGCTGCTGTCACATATAAGAACATTATAGAAAAAAGAACACTGTCAATATTCAAGTGTCAACTCTCAGTGCCTCTATGCTGTGATAAAACACTCAGATTATCCAGTTTGGGCACCCAAAATCGTTCTGAAATGTGCTAACCGTGGTTTAATGCCTCTCAATTTCTATGCCACAGAAATGACCTTAGCAACATAGACATATGGTCTGTACTTCACACAGCAAAGCACATACCATTTCAAGATTCAGGATCATGATTTAGGAGCAGAGAGATATTCATTGTCAGTCAAGTGTCAGAAGTCGGTATGTTTCTATCATGGCAGGGACTTTAAATTGGCAGTCAGGCTATCTCGACGGAGGAGGATCTGCATGGTCTTCCACTCAAGGCCCCTGTCAGATGTTAAATCCATTAGGGCTACTAGATCTATGGTCATCTTTGTCTCATAAGTACCTATAACTATTAAGAAATAAAAACAAACCAGACAAGCAAGACAATAGGCAACAAAGTATGGTCAAACCAACAGAAACAACAATAGCATTAAAAAGAAAACATAAAAAGCCATTTAACACACACCAACCTACCATTGAACCAAGGTTTTCAATAGGGTGCTATGTGGAGCATTCAACTCATTCAATGAGGCGTAAGCAGATAGGAGAGTCACACGAGCAGCTTAAGTTGGATGGGAAAACAAATGTTTTCCCTAGTCTAAATGACGTAAAGCACTAAGAGGTTTTATGATCTCACTATTGGCTGCTCTACTTTGGGGGAATTGCTTGGAGTACTGCAAGAGCAAGATATACACCAGAACTAGTTGCATAATTATAAGAATAAAGTAAGGTGAAGATATTCTTCATGACTATAATTTTTACATGTAGTTTGCCTTTCTTAATGGCTATCTCGCCCAGAGAATCAATCATGTCAATTGAGGGAGAGGGATGGAGAGAGCGAGAGAGACAGAGAGAAGAGGTAGAGGGAGATACAAAGAGAGAGAGAGAGAGAGAGAGAGAGAGAGAGAGAGAGAGGCAATGGATGGAAAGAATAAGGTAGAGTAGGATGGAGGGAATAAGTTTGCAGGGGTAGGTAAATGTAAGCAGGAGGAGTAGGGTAAACAGACAGCTGTCCGTTTACACTGGGGATCTGGGGATTTAAGCCCTAAGCGGTCATTGATCCAGCACTGACCGCTGGTCATTGGTCAGTCCAGCCGACCGTAGGCCATCACATTAACCTCCCTGGCAGATGGGTGGCCTGCATACTGGAGAAATTGTCTTTAGACTGTTCTGCCTACTGACCAACTAACCCCAATCCACAGGCCGAATCATTCTCTAATTCTAAGCTGTTATCTTGGAACTCATCACTTTTGCTATTATAAAAAGTAGGCTTTAAATAGGGGCTCTTATTATCGGTCATTATCTCTTATTATTTTCCATTATTGTCTCTTGCCGCTCTACAAATAGCTATTTCAGACAACACAGTTTTAACATAGTGAAAAATGCACTTGATATTTCTTCCACTTCGTCCTCATAATACCCATGCAATTCATCCCGTCTCTTCTTCTTACACAGTACCCATGTTAAACTTGTATAGCTGTAGCAATAATAGTCATCAGTGCAGGCCGACCAAGACCATACAACTCATCCCATTGATACCCAAAGTCAAGATGAATCTAGATATAGACTTTACTTCTTTCACAAGGCAAACAGTAATTGCATATGCCCTTATTTCCTACACGGAGAAAACTTGCAGAAGTCCCAGATCAGGCTCATAGTTTATGAGAAGAACATATCTGAAGGTAGGGGTTTGGTCGACCTGCCCCATAGATTTCTGCTGAGCCTCCAACCCAGTTCTATGGCTCCATTTTCTTCTCCATGTATGGCCTGATACGTCTGGAGAGGTAATGACAAAAGGAGGTGGTATTAGGTAAGATATAATCTGCTATCTGGGTCTGAATAATGCCTACAATACTTTGAGAAAGCATCTATTAAGGGCTAGGTATTGCATTTTTGCAGTATCCTTACTGACTGATATCAGGCATTACCAGATGTAGACATGCAATTTACCAGAATTGGTCTCTTCCCACCAAAGGTTGGCACGGACAAAATTTTCATTGTTCCAGTCTGGAATTTTCCCACGGGTATTGTATCCATGCTTTTTGTGCTTTATCTCAGAGAACCCAATGAAATCTTGAGGGGGACACAGGAAAAAATATTTTCCGGCCTCACAGGGGCCTCCAAAAAGGTCCAAAACGGCCAAAAAATGGCATTTAGTGTCTAAAACTTGGTAGTGTTTGCAGAATTTCTATGAATCACCTATAGTTATGCAACATCCACTATTATTCCCCACTAACCCATAGTGTTGGGTAAAATTGGAGCCAAAAACCAGCTCTCTATCCTTATTTTTTACTTCATGAGGTCTAAATAAACTGTTAGGGAAGTAGGAGGTCCGCTCGAGTAACCATGAGGCATTATTCCTGATAGAAAAAAATGTTACGCGTGATTATTTATTTGTTTTCTACTAAAAGGTAGTGTTAAATGTGTGTTATTGAATAAAGAAAAAAGTGGAATCCTACATGGAATACCATTGCTACTGTGGGGGTATGGAACCTAATGAGCCTGAGATATTTTCTGGACCATCCTGTCCTCCCGAGTACACTGTTGAAGGCTATTTATTCCGAAAATCACAATAATGCAGTAAGAGTATGCAACTGTTATCATTTTACTGGAATTAAAGTCTGTTGTTTTTACTGAAATTTGGCCCAAAAATAGATTTATAGCCCTATTCTTTCACTTCTTGGAGAGCAAAAACCCTTAAATGGGGTTCTAACCTGCCGAGTAACCTATTGAGATTGCCAATATGTGCTTTATTTGGGTCCAAAAAACAGTTTTTTTTTGTTTTTTTTTTTTACTTTTGCATCTTCAATTTGACACTGTGCCTCTCATATCTATTCACACCATTCTTCCACCATATGGAAATAGATGGCATAGAGATTATGTCACCACAAACAATTATTCTTAAGTTACTGGTAACAATATTTTTTTAGTCACAACATATAAAGTAAATAAATGAAAATATGTATTTTTGTCTGCCCGAGTAACCAAGCTGCACCTTCTCACAATGCCACTGTGGGGCAGTCCATAGATTTTTGCAGTACTAGTGCTACAAACCAAGTTACAGAGAAGGTTTGGACAATTATGTAAGAATAATGAAAAGTGGGGGACTAAATCTTGCTAGAAGTTTAGGGTTTTGCAAAGTTAGCTAATTTTTTTTCCATGAAAGTTAAGCTGAAAATTGAGCTAAATTGAGCTCATTTTCTTTTAATAAACATTCATTATAATACAAAATCAGCTTGGCCAGCATCCCAAAGTACCTAAATCACTGACAATACATCTATTCTCAATAAGATCCACCAAAAACTAAACCTGTAACCACTATTTCTTGAAAATAATCACCCAAATACAAAAATATCCATTTGTGGTTACTCGGGCGGACACATTGGAGGTCTACCCACATTTGAATTGTTGCTATGGCAACCGTTTTCATATGTGGACAATACCATTCCATATTTCTCAAGTCCAACCCATATACATTTACCACAAAAAAGGATTTGGCATCTACTCCAAACCTTTCTTAAAACACCCCTTCGGAGGTCCATGCACAGCTTGGGTGAGAAAATGTCAATTGTTTGAAAAAGAAACGGAGTAGGGCAGTACTAAACTAAAACAGACAAAGCTAACATCTACACGTAGCTTCCTTTACACTGCCCTCAGCCATCGTACTCACTATTAAGGATGGCAGATTGCTCCCATTCTGATGTTTGTAGGGTTATACTCCACTGTGAACGTAAGGCTGTAATCTTGTCTTAGATACAAGTCGATAAGCTGCTCTCACCTAACTTCAGACTAATCATGTGGTTGGCCTGAGAGGGGCCAACCATGGTGCAGGCCTAAAAGCTCATTACATTAACAAATGTAAACCTGTGCACAAATGAACATTGAATGAACTGTTCCGTGTGGCAATGTCCTCTCATAAGGTTATAGACTCTTATCTAACTATCTGAGCCTCAGCAGTGCTTTTTTGCTCATAACCCCCATGCGTTATCCAGCCATAACGCACTCTCAGACCTTTTCTTCGTCTTCAAGAGGCTGCTAGTTTCAATCTGGACATGTTAATAAATTGGAGGAAAATACAAAGTCAACTCCTCCATACATTTCCTGTTAAAACCGTTTAGGTTCAACGGGGAATCGATCCCCGGCCGCTGGGGCAGGAGGCGAGCTCGCTGTCCACTATAC
Source organism: Acholoe squamosa (assembly GCA_949317995.1). NCBI lineage: Eukaryota > Metazoa > Annelida > Polychaeta > Phyllodocida > Polynoidae > Acholoe > Acholoe squamosa. The sequence goes on along the minus strand of OX439037.1, from coordinate 32,992,790 downwards.
CAAGCCGACCGGTGCTAGAAACCACTGCACATGGAGGATTTGAAAAAGTTTTCCGACATACCTGAAGTTTACACACCTCGATAGCCTAGAATATATGGAGCCTGGTGGAGTTATTAACAGAGAACCATCCTTAGATATCCTAGATGAACATGCCATGCCAAATTCCTCCATTTTCTTCGAAATAAATAAGAATCCATTGATTTTCCACATCAATACGAGTCAGGACCCGCCCCGTCCGGCCATTCCTTGCTCGACGCGTGGCTGACCTAGTTTTTACATCCAGGCACCTCCCCGCTTTGTCAACAAGACGAAATGGCCATGTACCGGGCCGTGTGCATTGGATCGTTATGGAAAATCAATGGATTCTTATTTATTTTGAAGAAAATGGATACAAAATGAAGGCGAACACCAACTAGAGATCGTATATTTGGCGCTGCTTGAAGTACAGGACTTGACATGCTTGGATTCTACCCGAAAATTCGTTGGAAAGATGAGGGTATGACGGGTGGAGTAAAAACAATGGCTACGCTGGCTTGGCAAACCGTGCGGATGGGATGCACTTACAAAATATCTTCTCATGGATTAATTCTGGAGTTATAAGGTAAGAAATTGATACAAAATGGAGAAATATGTTCGATAAACGCTTTAATCAAGTTATGATAGAGCACTTGTGGGTCTATGGTTCAATATTCCACTCCCGCTACGCGGTCGTGGAATATTGAACCATAGACCCACGCGTGCTCTATCATAACGTTGATTAAACGCTAAATAATAATATGGATATTTGACATGTCATTGGAATGACTGTGTAACAAGTCATTCAGGGGTTACCTGCAGAGTATTAATTATCCGGAAGCACACTCAGGGAATTACATATAATATTAACTAGCACCAGAGATATAATGGTGTGCATAGATGACTATGCTAGTGAAGAGGAGAAGTTGTTTACCACTATCCAGGACTCAGAGCCTACAGGCAAATTGATTATGCTATCATACTGTAGAGTTCTGGTGTCTACGGCCAAATTACATTTTACACATATTCCCAAATGGAGGAGCCCTGATTGAACAGCCAGCCCCATCTTATGAATATAGTGGATTCTAACATAAACCTGCTTAAAAAGAAAACCATGTTTGTATCCTTCGAAAAAGCATAATACAGCAATGCTATCCTTTTGACAATAGTAGATACCTTACCGAGGAATCCCTCACATGATCTATTGAAACAAGATTATCTGGCATAACGTTATCTCTCAGATTTGCCCACAAAGGCCTGAAGCACGCCACTGAGCTCTGCTGTTTGAATGAAAAGGTTATTCTGGCGGTCAAGTCAATATGGTAGACCTGGCCTTAGTACGGACAACAACAGTCACATGATATCCCGTCACGTGAGAGACTCCTGCCATGTGACAAGGTCATCTGTCTTCTGAGTGGCCTCCACATCACGTGATCTATGGAGAGGGGCTGGTCGTGAGTGATTTCATTGTTTGTCCTGCATGCATGGACGACCTACACGTATTTTGGTCCAAATCATTTTAGTAGTCATTTTCGCATGGATAATTAGATCATCTGGATAGAACTTGTTTGAGTTGTTTTGACTTGGTTTGTATGTTCTAGCTGCTGTCCTCCACATCCAAATGTAAAGGTCGAAGTACGTGGGAGAGTAGACCCTACACGAAGGAGAACAGTAAGTTGGCCTTCCCCACACCATAGACAATGTAAGAAATAAGAGACGCAGAGCAGCAGCTCTCTACGGTGTAGAGTAGCCAATTATCGCCCATTCAGCTTCTGAGCGCCATTTTATAGAGTGAATGTTTCACTCTTGCTCTATCAATCCCCACAGGGCAGGAGCTATTCCCAGAACCACACAGGTTTGAGTAGTTTATAATATGTACATTGCATACATGGGATTGAGCAGCCCATGAGACGCAAGGTATAGGTATCCTTGAACATTTCAACTTGACCACAAATAAAGGTGAATATTTTCTACAGCAATGCTCTATCTACCTTTATGATCTGTAGGTTAATTCAAGAGGCCCTACCATCACTACCCCAGGAGTGGTAGGCATTTTTCTGCTGTATCCATTTCAGCGATGGTAAGGTGTGACTGCCTTGTTTTATCAAAGTCAGCCCTATGTTTTCAGTGGTGGTACACAGAAAAAAATAATGTTCAAAATCTTAGTCAGATGTTAGTCAAAAAGGCTAACTTTCTAACAATACCTAGTCAAAAGCACGTGCCTAAGTGTCCAAGTTTTTCTTAGTCAAATACGACTAACCATTAGTCAAAGTGCCCAACTTGCCTTGGCTTGCCTGATTTTGACTAAGATTCCTCAGTGGTTTTGACTAAGTATGCAATCTAATAATGGTGAGTGTAAGCTCTGTATAGGATCCACATCCCACAAATAATAATCTCATCATTTAGGAAGCATACATGTGAAATGCCTCACATCATTTTCATTAGAGCCCCGGAGTCAATTACTCTGGGTTTCCCACAAAGAAGCAGATACATCTGTGGATATTTTACTTATCTAGATTCCCACAGAAAAGGTGTAATTATCTGTCTACCTAGTTTATTTAACAAATCATTAAACTATTTGACATATTTTGCCAAGCTTGATGTTATATTGAATTGTGAAAGCCTCAAAATTATACAGCGCCTGAAAATCCCCATCATTTTGACATCCATCGAATAGTTTATGGTACACAGCCACCAGAAAAATCCTGTTTCAAACCACGCTGCCACCTTGTGTGTAAAGACAATACTATGCCAATATAGCTTAGTCAAATCCACTAAGAGATCTTAGTCAAAGTGACTAAGTGACAGTGACTAAGATAAGTTAGCTTGCCTGAAACTCCCAGCAGATACCTTATTCAAGATTGTGGTTGGAGAGAGAAACTGATATGGGTAGTCAATGTGACTAAAATAAAATAGACATTGTTAGTCACACATTAGTCATATGTACTAACTAAGATTATTTGGGTGTTTTGACTAAGTTAAGTTAGACTGACTAACATGGATTTTTTTCTGTGTTGAATTGTGAAAGCCTCAAAATTATACAGCGCCTGAAAATCCCCATCATTTTGACATCCATCGAATAGTTTATGGTACACAGCCACCAGAAAAATCCTGTTTCAAACCACGCTGCCACCTTGTGTGTAAAGACAATACTGTGCCAATATAGCTTAGTCAAATTCACTAAGAGATCTTAGTCAAAGTGACTAAGTGACAGTGACTAAGATAAGTTAGCTTGCCTGAAACTCCCAGCAGATACCTTATTCAAGATTGTGGTTGGAGAGAGAAACTGATATGGGTAGTCAATGTGACTAAAATAAAATAGACATTGTTAGTCACACATTAGTCATATGTACTAACTAAGATTATTTGGGTGTTTTGACTAAGTTAAGTTAGACTGACTAACATGGATTTTTTTCTGTGTAGCCTCAGCCCTGCATACACTGTCAAAAGCAGAACACACTGTGCACAGGGGCAAGAGGGCCATAATGAAAGAATAGCCTTGGAAACGCTCCTTTTCACAATAGTGATTACACAAGGATTTCCCTTCCCTATATATGTGTGTTTCAAACTTGATCTCCACTACCACGCCCTTGAGTAGAACGCTAAAGAAAGAGTAGACTGGCTTGCACTACAGTCTTTTCTGTAGATTGTAATGAGAGATACAGCTAATGCATGAAATATCATCTCTCCTATTTTCAAATGTCAAGCTACTTGTTGAGCAGAGTAATCGCATACCATAATCACCTGCCCAAATGTGAGGGAATCAATATCAATGACTCTTGTTAGAAACCTCAGATAACACACCAATGTTCTGAGAGAAGCTATAACTGTATAATGTCCATATGCCTGGCCTGAGGGAAGGACCCCGGGACAATGGTCACATATTACTCCCAGGCTTTATTACTATGTACATCTTTCCCCTAGGCCTGTTTGGCCTACGAGTACACTGTATCATAGGCCTGGTTTCCCTTACAGCTACAAGTCATAATGCCTATGTTTTAAACTTCACACTCTCCAAACTCAGGGATAGTTAAACCAATTCCTGTAATGTTTACTTGCATGTACATCCTGAAACAATCATCTAAATCCCTCCATTGTTCTGCAATGCATATTTACCATAAATAATGCAATTTCAGGGTGGTTCCTTGAGCAAATGTTGAGAAATGCTTTCAAAGTTCTCACCACCAGGAACAAACCTCCTCTAACTTAGGTACCCAGACTGTAAGCAATGGGCCTTGACAGTAACCAGCTAAGGGACTCCCCCTTGCACATGCTCAGTGAGGCACTTCCAGGCAAAACAAAAATGGTGGTGAATTCAAGAGAGTCAGGAAAGTTATAGATTCAACATGGATTTTGACCAGTCAGTAAATTCAAGGATCTACCAGTCATTTATCTGATAATACCAAGACCTAGTTTAGAATATGGAGATAACAACAATATAAACAGAAAACTGAAAAGGGGGCCAGCCATACTTTACAGACTCCTCAACTGTCAGCCCCTTATCGAAACCGAGAAAAGCTATTGTCGGGGGCGTAACAGGACTAATCTTTCCCTATACTATATGAGACCACTGATGAAATATTCATATTCTGTTCTCATGGCCATAGTCCAGTGACAGCCGGATTGTATTACATGTGGTAAGCAAACCATTGAGGACTGGACAAAATATTCAGCACTTGGTGCACTATTCTGGATATACATCTCTTGTTTATTACTGCTATTTCAAGGAGACTTTTGCTAATGCAAAAGGGGTGGATGGTATCGGCTATAGGTAGGGAGATGACCCATACCGCTGAGTACTGTGAAAACAGCCTCATAGGGCCTGCTGCACTCCAATCTAGGCCTACCTGGGTGGTAGGGAAGTGAAGGGTATGGTCTATGATCTTAAATCTGTGCCTTGTGGCATTTTTATGAGTATATATCTGATGCCATGAGGGCACAGGGGAAACATTGGGCTACATTTGAGACTATCCTCCATTTTTCTGTCTTTATCATAAGTGTTACTGCTCACACCCTGGAGGACTGAGCAGTTCAAACTGACATAAAAAATCGAGATGGTTATCATGGAGGTAGGCACATGTGGACAGATGAGGGGAAAGGGCCCTCTAAGGTAGAATATGACATTTGAAGTTGAAGTCATCAGCTTTACAATGAAGTATAAAACTTGCAAGTAGTCCTTCTAGTCTGGGAGATATTGCTTTCTGAATACGGAATGACATAACTGTATCAATACAGCCAATAAGCTCTATCATTCATTGATTTGATTAAATCAGGCATCTAATTAGCATGATTATTTAGATAATCAATAAAAAAAATGACTAATCCTATCCATACATTTGGCCATAAATTTGGATCTAGAAAGGGTATCTCTATGCTATTTTCGGCATATAAATCCTCATGAATCATTCTATCGATTGACATTAATTTTCTTCTCTTTGGAATATAATACTGGTTGCCATGGCAAGATATTTTCTATGAGAACCTTCATTTAGGCCTTGTTCTGGATTCAAAATGTTCCATTTACATTCTAAATATACAGGAAGTGCAGAAAATAGAATGTCTTTGACAAAACCATCTTTTTCTGTGTAAAAAAGTACAAAATAATAATTTTTGACCTATTTTCCACATTTTTAACCTTTGTAGCTCCCCTAGGGGCCAAAAGCAGTACTACAGTGTAACAAGTTGGGGTTATATAACAGGATCGTTCTATGTTAATCAACAGGGAGAGAGTAGTATTCTGAAATACTCTGAGTGTCACTGTTTAGTGACAAGCTTTTACCTGTAGACACATGTATACAGTGAGTTGTCCCATATACTTACTCTTGTATGCCCTAGGCCAGCCAGTCACTCTGCACCAGAGTGACCCACAAAGGCTTTACCAACATAGCCTTACCTGTAGATTCTGCTACTAGGGGGCAGCAGTATCCACCATTTGTTAAGAATGTTAAGGCATATAGTGCTACCTCAATCCAACAATGTCCCCAGAGCTTATCAATTATTTGTAATACAATAATAACTTCAATGGGTTCAATCTAACATTGTGCACAATAGATAATGTATAAGGTTATCTGAGAAGAAACTAGGAACAACCAGTAATATACACCAAAGACACCACACCTGTGTCTAAATTGTATATACAAGTGCCTGGACTCTGAAGTTGAAGCTAACATAGGCCTACCTGCCTTTAGGTTAGTCCAGTGTTAAAACTGACCATGATTTGGGAGATATGGTTGTCTATTTCTCTCACTCTCAATGACAGTACTTCACTGGGATTGGAGACATTCTTGTCAGGTTTATATTATCAATGCATGCACAGAGTGCACACATAAAAAAATATTATGGGGATTATATCACGGACTTACCTCACTGGTAGAGTATATATATATATATATATATATATATATATATATATATATATATATATATATATATGTAACAGTGCCTATACATACTATACAATACAGTTCCTGTAGATTAACAGCACCTCTTGCTGTAATTCTACACTCCTAGTTTCTGTAAATTTACAGCAATGGTTGCTAAAACATCAGTTGCCATCAAAAGTTTCTGTAAATTTACAGTATATTCTGCTGTTCATTTACAGAAAATATTGCTGTTGTTTTACAAGACATATCTATGTAATTCTACAACATATTTTGCTGTTAATTTACAACATGTGTTTCTGTAGATCTGAATGATCTTGCTGTATGGTTAGAGTGGTTGTTACTGTATACATGATTACTGTGGATTGTGTTGTAGAATGACAGCAACTCACCTCCTGCAGATTTACAGCAAAATCTATTGGAACCAAAGTTGCCAAGGGTTTTTGCTGTAAAATAACCTTGGCTACTACTAACAGTGTAAAAATACCACAGGGAGCGCCCTATCCCCTCATCTGCCCAGACATCTTAAAGTTTAATTTATTGCCCGAATAAAAGTTATTATGTTTTAGATTGTATTTTGAGTAGTTTAGGACGGATTTAGGGTTATAAGGGGGCATATCTAAGACTTAACAAGTAATGTTTTATTATGTTTGGGTTCATAATTACAGTCGAGAGGAATGACAAAATCGACCAGTAGTGCTATTGGGTAAAGCATTAGCCTTTATCCACTTACGTAATTTCAAAGAAATGATCAATATTAAAGGTCTAATGAACAATCAAAGTACATCATCTAGGCTGTTCACCTGAACTACTGAGCCCTATGTATAGCCCTGTATGATGGGGTTGGTGGAGTAGTAATGTGTGCACAGACCATGACCACTTTCTGCCTGCAGTTTGTATGGGGAATTTTTCACAAGAAATACCCAACCTTGTCTCACATTTCTCCCAATATCTTAAAAATTAGAAAAGATAATAACATGGGGGATGCTACATTGTCTGTTAGACATATTAAGCTTTCTATTGATGGGTCTTGGTACTTTTTTGCCATGATTATTTTGATTAATGGGTAAACACCCTACTATAGATATTGAAAGTATGTGCATATTTCCTGTCCTAATCAAACAATACTTATACAGAGCTTTTGATGTCTATTCCTAGTTCCCTCGTTTTGACTCAATGCCTCAATCAAATTCAATTAGCCAATATTAATTTAGGTATTATGCAGATGAAGCATGGGGGAGGGGGGTATAAGCTTGGGGAGTAGGTGCATGAGTGGGTGCATGGAAAGGTACAAGGAAAAATGTCTAAGCAGACTTCTCACAAGTTAGGCAGACCTAATCTCTCAGGCATACACACCAAAGTAAGCCATGGACTCTTGCTGAATTTTTCACATGAGATAAAATGGTAAAGATGAACGATGAGCAGTTTGAGCTGACCGTTTCTTCACGAGCGTGTCCTGCCCGTTCCACACGAGGCCGGTAGGCCGAGTGCGGAGCGGGCAGGACACGCAAACTGATCAGAGTTCATCTTTACATTTATGTCAAGGTGTTTGGGTAGATAATTAATCGATATTTCATCAATATAAACCATAATTAACTCTGATTTACCCATCGTCATCGCGAAATGCTGACCGCCACCATCTTGGATGTTTACGTTTCAAAATGGCTGCGCATGCGCAATAGACCTATGACGTCATCATGGGGATTTGGCGCTGGTTATTTAATGAAGGGCTGCAATATGGGCGTTTAGTGCATTGTCAATGGAGCATCGATATTCACCTTGACATAAAGCATTAGCCCCGTCCAATACTACTATATATATTTTGGGCAATTGTATCCAAATAAGGGGCATAAAGATTGCGCAAATGTTCACCATAAACTATTGAAATAACAAAGACAGCGACCTCAAAAGTACTTCAATTTTATTCACTTTCTGGCATAGGAAGATACAAGTACAAATGTGGCTTTTGGTAGACATATAATGACATGTACATGTGGATATGAAATATAATTCTGGCCATGCATAACACAACAATTTAAAGAACTTCAAACGTGTCCAGTAGGTTCTAGCTGTTTTCTTTATATCCACGATATAGCATATAATAAGAAACGACGTATTACACAGACCATACCCTCTCCATTCAAACAACATGTGGACTTGGTCATTACATTTGATATTGAACATTATAGCTGACATAAAACCCTCATGTACACAGCTTATAAAACAACCGTTCACACTTTACAATAAATGTCATTTTCTGTACTAGGAAGTAGCTATTCTTAACATCGTCAAGGTCCCACTTTCCACTTCAGGTAGATATCCAGAAAACCCCATCCAAGTATGGCGGAGTCAATTGCAAGCAATGTTCTTCTTGCATTAAGGACTTTTGTTCATAATCTGCTTTTAAAGTATCTTTCTTTTTGGTGTGCTGTGATCACATATAACAGCTTTAAGTAAAAATCATGTATGCCTAGATTTACAATATGATAAATATCTGTAACTAGCAAGGGCATGCGTGTTAGTCAGTATCTTTTCAAGAGAGGAATTATTCTCTGCTGTATTACTATTTTTCATTTCAAACCGTTCACTGCCAGAATGCCGATTCCATGTTAAATGCTTTGAAAAGTCCTTTATATCTTCTTTTTCAACACTAGAATATTATTTAGACTTTGGAAGATTCACAAAGGATATGGCAGCAAGTCACTTGGGTTTTCAAAGGTTAATACATTAAGTTAGTTGTTTCATGAGGAGATGGCACCAAATGCATTCTTCATCAAGGGAAACACCCTAGCATTGTGGGCTTTTACCTAAGGCCTTTTCCTGATCCTCACATATCCAAGGTGTATTGTACGACCAGAGCAGTACTTATAGGCCTTTAAATGTAAGCTACTAATGTCCATTACATTAGTCACTATCGGACTGCCCATTAATGGTTATGGCAGGAGCATGTTGGAGGGGTCATATCATTACTACATACTTATAGGCATAGGTTTCGATCCATACCTATCTACCCGACTTTACCCAAGGAGAGCAAGTACATGCATACTAATGGTAATTCTGTGGCCATTGCTTATAGCTCTTATTTACAATTCAAATTCAGAGGATTTCCGAACTATTTGACACCTGAACTTCTCAAATTCATCGGCTTTTCCAGGGACACATATACTGATATAATATATTAAATTCATACTTTCCTGGCTGTATCTCGCAGTATTTTAGAGAAGAGGCAAAAATAAGAGTTTTTTTTCTTATCTAATTGAAAGTATCGAAACCTCCCCCAAAAGCAAAGTCAGGTGTAAGTCTGACTGTATGTACAGGCTAGTGCTTCATATAAAATATCATGTATCTATATATAAGAGCTGGTTATAACATAGGAATTTGTCCATGTTGATAAGCTGTATATATGAAGTAAGATACTCCCAACAGATATTGCTTCAGGGTGACCCATCTTTCAACACATATACCATGTAGCAAGTTGGTAGCAAAGCTGTGCTTCAAGCTGTTCTTAATGCACAGAACTATATATTTCAGTGCTTCACAACGCACTATTGTCTGATTTTACTCGTCTGGGTAATACAGCAATCTCATTTTTGCTTTGTTTTGTCAAAAATATTTGACTTGCCTCATAACAAATGATCTTTCACTGCTTTGATTTTACCATATCGTCCTTGGTTTCTGATTTTTATTTTTTTATTCCTTTCTTGTATGTCTTTATGCTTCATCAGTCTCGATCTATCAGTCCCCTTAGCTGGCTACAATAAAGGTCTGTGCCTTGCAATCTGGATTCCACCCAAACACCTTAGCAACTACTTGATGCTTATCAGATGACAGTGGAAGTGATGTATGTCCACAACACAGGCGTGCCATCTTGCGGCTTTTCTGGTGTTTCTTCTGGTGACAATTGACTGTTTCCCATACCGCCCTCACCTGTACCCCCAGGTTGTCAGTAGTCTTGCCGTGAATGTCACAGTAGTGGTATCCTAGGGTGGTGGTACTGCCGGGCATGTAAGAGTGGAGGTTGAGGCGGCCTGTGCAGGTGAGACGACACTTATGGTGCAGAGTGTGGCAGGAGCCATTCTCCTTGGTGTACTGTGCCACTTTACCGAAGTTCTTAATGAGACTCCCATCTGCTAGCTCCACACGGCACTCACAGCTGTAAATAAAGAAAAATAAGAAGGATTAATTAAAAAAGGATATAAATGAATTACAGGACAACAGTAAGTACCCATTACTTCTCATAACTTTTGCCCATTAATCACCTCCAGAAATAAACACAACATAGGACCGCTGTAACAAGGACCGCCATAGCTGGTAAGTCACCAAGGCTGACAGACCAGCCATAAATCTCAAACCATAAGGGCAACACGCCAACAGAGCATAACTGATGACCCTTTAATTTAAACCAAACAGCATGGCAATGGTGGGATGAATACTAAATTAACATTCTAGATGGATTCATGACAGAGTGGTTGTTTTAAATCAATAAAGGATTTTGTGATGTTCCATCCTAGCACGGGCTTCCCTAGCCCACTTAAAAGGGTCTATTTCTCCTCTTTCCTATCCCTTCGGATGTGTGTGGTGCACATATGTGCAGCCACCAACACATTCCTCTGTGAATTTGTAATGTAGTTCTCGCCATGAATATGACCTTAGCTGTCGAAATGGCGTTAAACATCTATTACTCACTCACTCACTCCATCCTAGCAAAGATACATGTATTGAACTACCAAATGCATCCTGGGTAAGGAGAGGGCATGGGGAGATATCAGAATGATGATAGAATGGAGTAGTTTTCAACATTTTGGAATTCAATTATGTAGTTACATTAGTCGAGAAATATTTATGAAAATACACAAGGTAGCCTGATGCAATCTTTTCGTGCCGTTATAAACTAACAACTATTGAGACTTCAGAGCAGGTTGGTAGAGGCAAACTCGGTGTGAGACTATATTGGGAAGACTTAATTTAATAAACCACCACTAAAGGAGGCATTACACCACTAGCAAGTCAATCTGATAGGATGTACGTTCCAGGCAGGGTGTGTGAATGAGGGGCTATACTGTCATCGAGCGTTTTTAGTAGGCTTTAAATGGAGATATAGGAAAGTGCAGATTGGGGAATATGAGAGCGTTGACATTAGAATTGATGGTAAATTCTTGATAAAATAATGAAGACCAGGTAATACCTAAAGGCATAACAAGTAAATGTAAAAGAAATGGATCTGGTAAACTAACTTCTGTTAAGGTCGTTGGATCCGTAGAAAACCTAGTGGGGTAGAAACATAGCTGACAAACATTATATGATCGTAACTTTTTGAAGAGAGAATTACTGACATTAAAATCTCATATTGACTTCCTCATCTATCATGAGACCATCAATATTTGACTCTCACATTTCCCTAATCATAAAAAAGGTAAGAATAGGCGTATGGATAGATTGGTAATGAAGTGATTTTTAACAGACTACTTGATTAGGTTGCGTGGTAAGTGCTTAGTCGCTATGAACGCTATGAACGCCAAGGATCACTAAAATTCCATTCTTCAGAAAGGAAATCTTCAACTTGGCCTCTTTTGCCCTCAATTGTCATCTGCAGCTGACACGTAATACCGCTTGCATTTTAGGGGGGCACCTCCCTTGCTTGGTAGTTGTCAATTTACTTTCTTTCTCATCTATTTCTTTAACCTCCCATTCCTAGTGCAGTGGGTATTCGAGGAAATCGTAGTTGACACTACTTTAATGAAGAAGATCAGTTTACCTAATTCAGTAGCACCCAGTCAGGAATTGATCCTCTCCTGGGGGTTACAATATGCCAGGGGCTAGTAATGAATGAATGCTATAGCTTAAGAATAGTAAGAATGGCTCCCACTACAATGAATGCATTATAAGGCCAGGGAAGAGAATGCAATGAAGAAGCTTTAAGCAGACATTGATTCAGCCGTGGTTAATCTCCAGCCCCGCCAGGTGGTCGGACTGGTAGAGGCCACCACATTAGCCTTCCCGGCAGATGGGTGGCCTGCATACTGGAGGAATGGTCCTTAAAGTGAACTTTATCTACAGACTAGCCTAAAACTGCTGTGTCCTTTACATTTTCTTCAATACATAAAATTCCTACTTAATGTATTGTAATTCCAGTGTTTTGCAAGCTTATGTAAAAGTGAACAGGCCACTCTGATATTTCAGGATATGAAGCCGTATTGTATGATTCACTATGGATTAAGGTAGATGGCGGGCATGCCAAAGAGTTTCATTGCACATATCGCTACTCAGGTATTGAATGTGGTTCCTGTATGAAATTCTAAGGGACGTGTGAGTCACAAAGTGACAGATTACATGCAGGTGAGCATAAGATAATTATAAAAAGTGACAGTTGGGATTTGAACCTGGGACGTTCTGCAGTCTAGGCCAACATGTTTCTCCTGTACCACAGTTTCTGATAGTGATTGGTGCCTTAATGGTTATAGTCGTTGATGTATTCTCAAGCCTTGCTATTTTCTTATCTTTTTTATATCAGTCGTCATTCAAAATGCCTAGGACCATATGCTCAAACATGCTTCCTGAATAGAAATTTTCATATACAATATTGTAACAGAGTTAGAAGGAGATGTGACCACTTCTCAATGTTATTTCATGAACCTTTGTGGAACACTATGTAATCTTATCACAATGCACCTTATACTTTAATGAAGATTATCTCAGAACCAATCTCCAGATTAACTTTGCTCTTATAAGCAGGTCGCCTGACCGAGATTGGGTTACTTTATAAACTCATGCAGACCCCCTGGGCAGTCTGCCCATGGAGCAAACATGTATCAGGAAATGAGCAGCTTGTCCACTAATGAGCCACTCAATAAGCTAATGTGAGCTGCTCATTATATGATAGCAATATCCTGAATAGATAACATTAAGGAAACCTTTTAATATGTATTTTGTTGATTATGATGGTGTATTGATTATCCTGAAAGTAGCCTACTCTGCAGATATTACAGAACTTAAGATGTAGTTGAAGATATTTTGATCACACAAAACCAGACAAGGGAAATTTTAAGTTCATCAATTTTTATTGTAGACTTTTCGGAGTTTTGACAATCATTGTTGGTAATAAATGTTGTTTGTTGATCTTATGCGACGTTTCGAGTCAATTTATGACCCTTCTTCAGAACTTAAGATGATAAAGCATATGTATAGATAAGAGGATAGGTTTACATAATATTATTGCAGTTTCAGGCATGAGAGTTGAAAGGATTTACGTTGCAAGCTATGATTTCTAGTCTGCTCGATGTCTCAGGCCAATCATCTGCAGGTTCAATCATTTTATCTAGGAAACAACAATAGGAGTATATGTGATTGATGTATTTACAAGTACATGGTGTTCCCTCATATTCGCACTGGTGTTTCACTGATCTGACAGTATGTATACCTTTAGAAGATGGATAGCAATTTAACATTCCCTTACAACATTAATTCCATTAGCTTTCGGTACAAGCAATGCAGCATTTTGATTAACTCCACATTTAGATTAAATGAGATTTGTCATTCAGGTAGTTTCACTCTGTGTAAGATATGGAAATTCAGTCTCATTTGGAGATCTTAAGCTTAAGGACGGTTTTCAATTCATATGCAATATCTTTTTGATTTCAAATACTTTTTTTATTTCAAATACAGATCATTAGAAGTCAGAGATGGTATTTGTGTCCCTGTTTGCCATCGCCATTTCTTTTTGTTGTATTTATAATGAAGGCACTTTGGAGTGCGTGGGATCATAATCAATGATGTGGTTTAAATTATGTAGGCCTCTTGAAGCTGAGTACTTATTTCACGTACACAAATGTGCAGGTAGCAGTACTTAAATGTAGAGGTATAAACATCAAACCCCGCTGATGGCGTTTTGATTGCATTAACTAGCTCTTTCCTCCCGGCTATAGGCAGCGATGTATTATATTTAGAAATAACCATTAGTGATCACATTTACTGGCTTTAATACGGTAGGGTATGCATTAATGTTAAAAACATAACAACTCATGTAAGTAAACCCGGCACTTTAAGAGCCGTGCAATACCTCTGTAAGATATCCTCCATTTGACCAGGGGATGGCCATAGCTCGATTTTAAAACCACTCGGCTATGAGGGATTGTTTTTTTTTTCATATTAAATATAAGGTCAGGATCTCTCTCAGAAGGTCAAGGTCATTGTAACACCTGTGTCTGCCTGCTAAATAGCAGCAGTAAGTGAGGTCACCAATGTACGTGTTATCGGTCTATAACATGCCCCACAGGGCGCCAGCCAGTCCTACCACCAGTCGACAAGACAAGAGTTACTAGTCCAATCCCCCTGGTTCCAGGAGCAGCTATCTATATGGGGGCAAGTGTGTTTGGGATGGGTTCTGCCTGGCCCTCAACCAGTCAATAATGCTCAAAGGTTATCAGCAGCTTTCGGCATATGAATTGATTTTTGATATTGGAGTATGTCCGAGCTATGCTACTCCAGAGAAGTATGTCAATGTCGCAACTGCTGCTCTAAAGGAGAAAGTAGTTAAGATTTTCTTCCAAAACTGTGAATGTAGACCTGGTCATGGGCTTTGATGTAATGCCAGAAATGCTTTGCTGCATAGCATGAGAAGGACCGGCAGGTAAAGAAAGCCTTCCCAATAGCAATAACTTTGATGTTAATATTCCTTTTGCCCATAGATTGTCTCTCTGAATTTACCGTAGAGTCACCACATCATCTATCCACATATCTATGCACAAAGAGCCTGATGTTACATCAATGTCAAATCAATATATCTATCTGTGCCCAGAGGCAGAGAATGTCATAGCAGGAGTACTCTAGATCTACCCCTCTTACTCTAACGTTCTGTACCATCTCTGCATGGTGGAAAGACGATCCGATGGATAGAGTATCAGAAAACGTGGGTTGCTATTGATTATTAGAGCATTGGTTTCAAACTCATCAAAAATGCCTTACGTTCTTAATGAACTTAAAGACACCTACGGCATTGTCTTAGGCGGGGTTATAAACTGATTCCAATGCATTTGGCAATGCCTCATAGTGCACAACCCAATGCAGAATATTCAGCAATACTCAGCAATGAGAGCACATTATTGATAATCTAGTCTACTGTGTGAGGGATTTCCTGATCTTAATGCAATGTACCCAGAGAATTTATACTTTCCAAGGTAAACGCTCCGTGTGATGATAAGATATCAGGTGAATGAGTCGATCAACATCTGTTCTCATGATCTAGTAACCTGGTATAACATACATGTATAGTCTACCACAAATTGACAACCAGCCATTATTGAAAAAGGTAATGACCAAGTGATTGAGTGTAGTGTTATGACAGTAATCCATCATTATAAAAAGGGAAATTCTGTTGATAATGGGGGTAGAAGATTCCATGGCTGCAATCCCTTCTCTACTGATGTAATGATTTACTGAAATACCCCCCCCCCAAAAAAAAAAAAAAAAAGGCTTCTCTTCTCTGTCACTCAACACAAAGCTCCCTCACTAAGCCTCACCATTATCTTTATAATAATCCCACACTGAATATGTGCTTGACAACACCACAGCTGTAGGTCCTAATTTGGTTTGATCATCAGCAGCGTATTGTGAGAAGTGGAGACATCACAGCTTACTGTGTAAAGAGCAGGTGGCAATGAGGGAGCCTGAAGGAATGAATCTCACTATGAGTGAGGCAGATCCTATCAGTAAGACAGACACACAAAATAGATTTTCTCAAAGTCCCAAACTAATAATGTGCAGACTCTCATTCTACCCCTCCACAATAGCCCAATAAGGCTTCCTCATTTCCTGTTCCTGTCTCCTTCCCCTTCCACTCTCATTCACACAGAATCTTGTGACCCGACCTTGAACCCACTCTCAAGGTTAGGTACTACCATCGACCTCCACTTGCCCATTTGACCTTGGGGTCGTATGATCAGGGCGTTGGTCACATGGTTAGCCCTCCATCCGGTGAGATGAATTTGGTTGGAAAATCTGTAGCAGACGACAATGAAACGTTTTGGAACGCTGGAGTCGCCTGCTCGTCGGATTACCGCCCCCTGCCGGATTTATTGGGCAATGAAGGAAGGCAGCATTTTGTATTAGATGGGTGGTAGGATGTAAGAGGGTTAGCTCGCAGCAAGTGGCCAAGGAGGATGTGCAGTTTGGGGGCAACAAGGAATGAGGTTGGGAATTGGGAGAGGATGGCTATATGGTCAATTATCTAAAGGTTGTATTCAAGAAGACTGACTACATTCCAGTCGTCTGGACTTCATTGGTGCTAGCTGAATAACGGCCTGCCGACCATTGATAAAAGGGGTACAGCAGTAAACGATGTACGATGGGTCAGATGCAAAAACACTGAGAGAAGTCACTTAAATGGGAAATGGAATGACATGGCGTAGCGGGCCGAGTGGCTTGAGATTAAAAGATTGTGAGATTGCAGGAGTTCCAATACGAATTCTAAATTGAACAGCAGGTGCAATCCTCAAGGGAGGAACTGTAAAGCCGTGTGTCCACAGGGTGTCAAAATTTGTGACAACAAAACCCAGCGCTTTTTCCCGACGATAAAAAAATACTTTTGTCATTCATTTCCGACAGTAAAACAACTTTGGTCATCCATTTCCGATGATAATATCTAACATGTTTGATTTTTGTTGTCAGGAATGGACTACAAAAGTGGTTTTGTCGCTGGGAATGGACGACAAAAGTGGTTTTGTCGCTGGGGATGGACGACAAAAACAGTGGTTTTATCGTTAGGAAATGTTGTCAGTACCAATTATATCACCCTGTGGACACAAGGCTTATGCTGCATGTGGCAGTATGCTGTTTAAATCCACAGGGAACCACTTGTAATATATGCACTAATCTATATTATTTCATGGTAAAATGTAATCTTATATAGAAATGTATAGGAATCCCATTTCGGGTGAAGGCAGGTGGAAAATGAATCTCATTCTTCACAATCCGTCTTTTCCGACGGCTCCGGGGTTTGCGCATGTGAGATACGATACCCTCCAAATCCAAGATGGCGACAATAACATTGCCGGACGAGCAGTGAGGGTAAATAAATATGAGCTTTTCTGTAATTACTACAGTAAAACCATGAAATAAATACAGAGTTCCACTGTAAAGTGTCTCCACTCTCATTTTCTGCGCTCGTGGTTGTCAGTCGGTTCAACCACGCGTGCAGAACATGGTCGTGTCAACACTTTACCGTGCAACTCTGTCTATATCCTAAACATTCCCTGATATAAATCCCCCCATTTCTATATAGAACATAAGGCTTGCTATTACCACATACTTCATGACCTTAATAACAGCCAGAACCAGTTTACAAAGCAAGGTGATCCTGTCCCTGCACACAACATAGACGGGATAACAAATGCTACATAGCTTCTTCCTAATACTGACACCTACCTACATTCTCATCAAAGGGTGTAGCAACCAGCCAATGATATAGTCCTATAGATACTTCTCAGAAAATACATATTAGACAGATGGTATGTAGGGCCTATACGCAGGGAGCTGTAGGTAATTTATGTCATCTGATACCTGTTTAGGTGAGGTTATTAGCTGGAAGGATTGTGTTTCTGAAAATGCTCACATGTATAAGTCTACTTGTACACAGCATTGGCACATGCAGCTATCCCAATATCCTCTTTAATTCTTGCAAAAATGTAAATATATATTGTTATCTATATCACTACTCGCGAAATCACTTTGAATATAGAAAATACTACAGGTGCTGCTATCAAACCAATGCTGTTGGGGAGCAATCCTAAATACCGCTAGGAATAAGCACATTACCACCTAATGCAGACACTTTTCTCTCATTAATTCCCTCCTTTACTTATATTTCCACAGGTATTGCGTGTGAGCACTAAAATACCGTAATGACTATTTATAGATATGCACAACTTAGGTGCCTTTAACAAAGTGCTTTTCAGGGAAGCAGTGGATCGGATAATGCAATAACTCCTTATACTCTACACCCTAAAGGAGTAATATATTACATCTGTCAATAACTTATCCTCCACACCCTAAAGGAGTAATACATCACATATGTCAATAACTTATCCTCCACACCCTAAAGGAGTAATACATCACATATGTCAATAACTTATCCTCCACACCCTAAAGGAGTAATACATCACATATGTCAATAACTCCTTATCCTCCACACCCTAAAGGAGTAATACATCACATATGTCAATAACTCCTTATCCTCCACACCCTAAAGGAGTAATACATCACATATGTCAATAACTCCTTATCCTCCACACCCTAAAGGAGTAATACATCACATATGTCAATAACTTATCCTCCACACCCTAAAGGAGTAATACATCACATATGTCAAAAACTCCTTGTCCTCCACACCCTAAAGGAGTAATACATCACATATGTCAATAACTTATCCTCCACACCCTAAAGGAGTAATACATCACATATGTCAATAACTTATCCTCCACACCCAAGGAGTAATACATCACATATGTCAATAACTCCTTATCCTCCACACCCTAAAGGAGTAATACATCACATATGTCAATAACTTATCCTCCACACCCTAAAGGAGTAATACATCACATATGTCAATAACTTATCCTCCACACCCTAAAGGAGTAATACATCACATATGTCAAAAACTCCTTGTCCTCCACACCCTAAAGGAGTAATACATCACATATGTCAATAACTTATCCTCCACACCCTAAAGGAGTAATACATCACATATGTCAATAACTTATCCTCCACACCCAAGGAGTAATACATCACATATGTCAATAACTCCTTATCCTCCACACCCTAAAGGAGTAATACATCACATATGTCAATAACTTATCCTCCACACCCTAAAGGAGTAATACATCACATATGTCAATAACTCCTTATCCTCCACACCCTAAAGGAGTAATACATCACATATGTCAATAACTCCTTATCGTCCACACCCTAAAGGAGTAATGCATCACATATGTCAATAACTCCTTATCCTCCACACCCTAAAGGAGTAATGCATTACATATGTCAATAACTCCTTATCCTCCACACCCTAAAGGAGTAATACATCACATATGTCAATAACTCCTTATCCTCCACACCCTAAAGGAGTAATACATCACATATGTCAATAACTCCTTATCCTCCACACCCTAAAGGAGTAATGCATTACATATGTCAATAACTCCTTATCCTCCACACCCTAAAGGAGTAATACATCACATATGTCGGGAGAATGCTGACTCATATCTATCACACACAATACAACCTTGGACGTCTTGTGGGCAGATACACATTTCCATTAGTGCACATCATAAACTGGAGCTCTTCACTCTTTAATCTCTACCCATCTTTTAAATTCAAATTTCGCAAAGAAAGCTTCGTGTAAATGCAGATCTTATATTACTGTCTGTTGCCTAAAATGCATACAATGTGTAGAAACACATGTACAACCAACACTCAACATTTGAAATTAAAAACCATTGCTGTGTGGAATAATCCGAAGGGAGATGAGATGACACCTCATCCTGTAGCTGATGTCAGTCGCATTTCAATATGCTGATGGAACTCAGGTATGGAACAAACTGGGGTCGAGCTCATATCCGTTTACTTTAATCACATACAAAACTCAAGGCACTTTGCAGACTGTATGCCAGCTGCTCGCCCGTAAATATATATAGATGTATTTTGCTCAGTGTTGTCTCCCTCTTCCAGATAATTATAGCGAGATACCATATAAAAGGAAAGGGTGGAATTATGGAGTTACATAAATGAATATAAACAAATGGACAAAGGAAACAAGAAAGAGAGATAAAAAAAAAGAGAGAGCTTTCTGTTTTGCATTTCAACGAGAAAAACTCACGTTGTCGTTTTCTTTGAACAGACTGAAATTCAAAAAGGAGTAATCGTTGTGAAAAGTCCACTTTGTAAAAGATGCCAGAGGCAGAAACAAATGCAAAATAAAACAAAACAGTAGGGAGAAACCCAAGTACAAAGGGTCTGAAGGGAGGGGATTCAAATAACCTTGACACTGGCAGCAGCTTGTGGATTACAGCTCCTCGCTGGTACATGACCGAATGACCTGTATTGTTCTTTGGGCTGCAGAGACCAGCTCACCCAGGTGTAATGGCAGGGGATTGGCCAGCTCAGTGAGCCGCTCAGCGACCTGCTCATGGCAGCCTACAGCAAGAACGAGCATATTGCAATATCCAAGCAGTGACGTCTACTCTGGTTCTTCCCTCTCTAAGCCAGGTCTTTTGCTTGCGGAGTGACTGAAGTATATCGACCCATATATCTATAGCCTTTTGGAAAATTACTCTGTAACTAATATACCGCAGACATTTCAGTGCTGCAATCGATTGGGCAACACAACTATACATTCTGTTCAATTAATTAGCTATTGTGGGTTCACTAATGAAAATAATATTATGTTGCTGATCAGCAAACTACGGAAACGATCCAAAAATACCTTTTCAGGATCTCGTTAAGGAAAACATCAGCTGCTTCTCAACGGCCACTTTCATGTGATGAAGATTATCTAATCTTTGAAATCAGACTAGACGTAAAGTAGCCTGGGAGCCTATTATTTTAGAATCCACTAAATGTAGGATTTATACAAACCTTGGCTGCAATGTTTCATAAGGATGCAATCTTAGAATCCACTAAATGTAGGATTTATACATGCCCTGGCTGCAATATTTCATAAGGATGCAATCTTAGAATCCACTAAATGTAGGATTTATACATGCCCTGGCTGCAATATTTCATAAGGATGCAATCTTAGAATCCACTAAATGTAGGATTTATACATGCCCTGGCTGCAATATTTCATAAGGATGCAATCTTAGAATCCACTAAATGTAGGATTTATACATGCCCTGGCTGCAATATTTCATAAGGATGCAATCTTAGAATCCACTAAATGAAGGATTTATACATGCCCTGGCTGCAATATTTCATAAGGATGCAATCGAAAGGCAAGAGAAATTGGTTTAACACGGCACCCAAATCTCCCAAACAGTTAACAGGCTGGGGCAGAGGCTATCACGACATTACAAGAGATCGAGGACCAAACACGTATATAGAGAGTAGTGTGCATATTATCCCTGCTCATCACTGCTGGGGGCTAGTGATGGTGATGGACTATATGTATTGACCTGCGCATGGCTCCCGGGGGTTTTAAGCATGCATGCTGGGTCCTTTCCAAGATACTACTTCTCAGAAGCATATTAACTATTACAGAGCTAGTGCAGCTATTGGTTACATAGAATAACGGCATAGCACATCCTGCCATAAGATTCGCCAGGTTTGTGGGCAGGGGCGGATCCAGAAGGGGTGGTCTAGGGGGGCACAGCCTAGAAAATTTGGTCTGGGGGGGCACAAGCAGGTTTTCGTGCCACGTTTTCTATAGTTAAGAGGCATAGCCTGGCCCAATTTCAGGGGGTCTAGGAGGGCATGTGCCCCCTCCTAGGTCCCCCTGGATCCGCCCCTGGTGACACTCTGCCATGCGGTAACCCTATACTGTTTATACACTGCAAAAATGGTGTTTAGATTTTAAACATGTTTAGGTCTAAACACGTTTAAAACCTAAACATATAGGTCAGTTAGGTGTCTCATCGACTACACATTTAGGAAATGAACACTTTTATTCTAACTACATAAACATTTATGCTAAACATGTTTAGATGTTTAGAGTTGAGACAGTTGAATAATAGGTGTTTAGATTTAAACATCAATATGTTTAGATACTTGGATGTTGAATCCACACCAGGTAGCAGCACTACCTTTGCCTGGACTATCTGCACACAGTTATAATCAATTGTTGTGACAAATGTCCCCAAATCCCATGTTTATCATGGTTTCATTTCATAGAATGTCATATGAATAGAAAGGGCAATAGAAAATTGACTAGATTCACCTCATGCCACCATCATTACCATAAAATAATCAATATAATCCATGACTGACACCTATTTGATGTTATTCTGGAATAGATAAGGCAATTTCCTTCCTGCCACAGGCTTCCCTAGCCCACTTAAAAGGGTCTATTTCTGCTCTTTCCTATCCCCTCAGATGTGTGTGGTGCACATATGCGTGGGCACTGACACATTCCTCTGTGAAATTGTGTAATGTAGTTCTCGCCATGAATATGACCTTAGCTGTCGAAATGGCATTAAACATCTATTACTCACTCATTACTCACTCCTTCCTGCCAAGCTGTTGTACTTTCTCAAGTCTCTCATTTTGATGCAGTGTGTACTATATGTACATGTATATATAACTGTGGCTGACATCTTTGGAGACTTTGACAAGTAAATACCTGCTGATGTCCCCCCCCCAGTAAATGAGAAAAAAAATATATCTCTGTTTTTTAATGCATACATGTCTGCAAACCTTAAATCTCCATCAAATCATTTAAACATCTAAACACAAAAATTCATAAACACCTAAACACAAAAATTCATATATCTAAACACAAAAGTTTTAACTTAAACACCTACATTTCTAAACACTTGAGCTAAGCACATTGTTTGGCTAAACATGTTTAGGAAATTAATGTGATTACAAAAACGTTGCAAGAATATGTTTAGAATTGTGTTTAGGATCTAAACACCATTTTTGCAGTGTACCATGTTGTCGTCATTGATGGAATAATAGAGGATTATTGTTCTCCATTTTGGGGGGCGTTATGCATTGACTGTTATGAAATGGTTATGTAATGATTGCATCACCCATGGCCTCAGAAGAAGGCATGTGGTAAATCGATCATGCCGATATTATCCTATTCGGTATTCATTCTAGCTCCATCGTACCGTCATGTACATGTTGTGTTACACATGGATATTGATTTGGGAAGGAAGATAAATTATGAGAAACCAAGGTGGAAAAGTTACACATTAAGGAGAGTACACATATCTCATGGTTAACAGCAGAATCATGATTTACTCTTTTTGATAATGTCACCCTTGATTGACTACTGACAATGAATATGGGATACAACACAGTCCAAACCAATAATGATTAAAAAATAAATAAAAAAAATGCCCCATTGATGGCTCTTGTGTGGCTCTACAAGTTCCAGACTACACTTACAGATCATGAAGGCATTTCTCAAGATGGTACAATTAGACCCCTTCAAATCATAGTGGGATCCCTCACTCACCATTACAGCCCTGCATCTGGTGATCACTATAGTGATTACACTGGAATGACCGATACTGCTTTAAGTGCTTATTGTACAGAGCAGTCGTAGCGCATTACCTACAATCACCCACTCTTGAGGGTTTCAAATCGTAGTGAATGTCTGCCATCGTGCCATCTTGAGCAATGCCCTCCTGGCCGTGTGGGGCCGCCGTGTGGTATCTTGAGCCTACTAGAGGACTCGAACCTGGTTAGAAGTGTGCCCCAACCCTGTGCAGTCTGCGGACTTCCACCTGTCCACCTTCAGTCACCCATAACATCATTATAACCAGCTTATAGACAGCAGCCAATACCAGCAGAGGCTTTCCAGTATGGAACATCCAGAATGAGTATGGGTCATGTCAAACTAGATTCATATTTATACCCAGTAGGTTCTTTTCAAATGTGATCTTCTTTCATTTTTTTTTTTGCAATCGCCTTAGCCTTGTAACATTAATTGCTGAAGATGATGGCTGAAAACTATATGCTGTTATCAGAAAAGCATCCTTTTGAGTTGATAGATTAGAACAGCGATTTGTAGATACTTGGTTTTGGAGTTAGTGCCAGTATTATCCAAATCATCTGATGCAACTTATGGTGGGATTTACTGCTGTGGGAGTCCCCAACTGATGAGGAGGCCGTGTAGGGTGGGGCTGAGCGTGGGGGATTGGTAGCTGGGAGTTGTTTAGGTTGGGAATTAGTAGCCTTGTTAAGCAGAATCAATGCCTGCCTTGATACAGCATTAAGGGCTAATTGAGGCCGATAGCGACCAGAGCCCCAGGCTAAGTATGCTGTTGTACATAGAGCAGCCAGCAATCAGTTGGGTACTTGCAGAGGGTCTCAGATGCAACACCTCCTCCTGGGCGCCTCCTGTAACCCTGCCTGCCTGGAGGAGGGATCGCTTGTTTAGCCTGGAGTAAGATGGAGGTATAAGCGGGGCTAGTATCGTCTGTGCATCTCAAGTGAATGGCAGATTGGCAATATTATGTTGAGATTCTCGCATTCTGGTTGAGATATTCCTTATTGCTTTGGGATATTAAGTAACATGATACAAACATCTATCAGTAAATCTAAACTTACTATTTTCAATCGTGGCGTTGAGTGATAAGCACTTCACACAAGTCGCTGCAACACTTTTGTTCTTACTAGTGTGCTATTCTTCTAAGTTCTTGATAAACAATACTGGGGGGGGGGTTAATTAAAATTCCTTTGCACACAAAACTGTTGCACGTATAATATGAACACATCCACCTTCATGATAGACTATCATTCATATCAGATCTGTCTTATATGTCTTAATTTATAAAGGCATCTAGGCTCCCTATAAGTTTTTTTTACAGTGATCTTACAATACGTGCACTCAGTACCCCAGTTACATTGCATTAAACTCCTATAGTAATTGGTGTGAAGAAAAGAACCGTATCACTTAATTGTTATAGAAAATGCTCGAACAATTCCAGGCACCGCAGTGGGTTAGAAATTAGGTGGGTGGATGTACAGTGCTCAGAAATCACCCACCTTGCTCTATCTATAACTAAAAGCGTGATTAAACCAGTGGGGACTGTGTACTTCAGTGTCCCCTCATAACACTTGTCTATAAACATTGGCAGCTCACAGAAGCACAATCAAATTGAGACCATCTCAGCCAAATTACCCAGAGTCACAATGTAATGTAGGGACGCAGCTGGGAAGTAGACTTATGCAAATTTGATGACAACCGGAAATGCACCTCACACGCGCCTGCGCAGAAGGTGCTCCTATAATCCCTTTCACCAACACCTGTTCTGTGGAGGGCATTACATTACTTGGGTGTGTTTTATTTAATTATTCACTTCTCCGAACACACACTTCTATCTGATTGTGTATAGATAGTAAATGTAAATCCTCCCTGCGTCACTTTATTTATACACAGGACGAATCAGTCTTGTAAATGAATGAGGAAAAGAATTCAACATTCCATACAGCATTTCTGATTATGTGACTTAGAAATCTTCCCAGATAGAGGAATATGAAGTCATTGAAGCTGACGATTTATCTGAAATATGACGTAGAATATATAGTGGGTGTGAACAAAGAGCTTCTGGTCTAGTATCATTTGGAATGGTGCTGCCATTTCATATCAGCATTAATTTTAACGACTGCCTTCTTCCTACAGATATATAACAATGTACTGCTTTTACAAATGCTCTCTCCGGGGTTTCCATTCCCTGTTCTCATTAATGCACATGGATTAAGTTTGTACTTCAAGGTAGAACGTGTTGCAATATAGCTGGTAAAGAATTATTGTGTAGACTTACAGTATCGACTTCATCCATAAAGAACGCGATGGCGAGATACATATCTATGCAAATGATAGACTCAAAGCTCTATCCTCTTGAGATGCGATACGAGGAGTAGACTGTCTAGAGATCCTTTCACATAACCAAAGATAACAACAATTAATAGACTCGATTACCACCCTGGCTACACCATTTACATGAGTATTTTCATATCACTCATTCGCTATCAGACTCACAAGATTACAGAGAGAACCCCATGGGAAATTATACCATTTAGGATATGCCTGCCATAGATATAAAGATACACAATATACCAGCTGAAATTGATGATAGGATGTCCATTATGTATCCCTTCTTTTCACCTGTAGCCTCAAAGCAAGAACGGCATCACCCAAATCTAATATCGATCTATTACCAGGTTCCAATTCTTTTGTTTTACATTGCTATGTTGTTAGTGCAAAGCGATAGGTAATGCTCCATTGTTCCATTAGTTAGACGCCCTTTTGGGTGTATTCCCGAAGAGCTTAATCAGTATGCATCGTGGCAGCCAGTGGTATAGAATGAGCTCCACAGTGTGAGTAGTATATAACGAGTGCCCATTGCCACAGGAGAGGCTGACACACACAGCAATACCCCATCTGTGCCTCCTATCACCGCGGGCAATGTGGAATAACAAAGCACCCGCAAAGCTGCTGATCTCACTAGGAAAAAGCTAGCGATTATCCAATGAGCATAGTCTAAATAATCGCCGTTAACCTTATAATACTAGGCACATACAGTCATGTAGATCCTTAAATCCAAGGAGGGCGAGGTCGATCAGACAGAAGTATGTAACAATATGAACCATTGACCTAACCATTTTGGGCATGGGTCCCTAAATGGACCCTTAATAAATTTGGTATTGTAATGTTGTTGAATTTATTTTCCTAGTTGTGTATGATTATTCATAACAGTGTATGGAATGAATATGAATTGGCAAATATGGAGTCTGTATTTCATTATAAACTATGTAAATCATTTAGGCCTTTCAGTGCTTACATCTAGAATCACATGCAGTATTTACAACTAATCACTGAAGATTATTAAGGGTTCATCAAGTAAGCCCAGCGATTAAAATACATGCAGAGTTTAATATCTTATGTCAACATTACATGGCCTCAAAGTGCCTCTTACAGGGCGACACAGTGACCTACATTACACACTGACAGAATAAGCAGCTCTCACAGCCCAGACTGAGCAACTCATCAGACTGTGGTCTGCCACCTGTAGGGAAACAACAGGTGGTTTATGTTACACATAAAGGTAGGAGGTGGAGGCGAAGACGCTGAGCAGAATGGAGACAACAGGGAAAGCCTAGTTTAGGATACATGTCTGCTTTATAGAGCGGTATGGGTAATTATGAACTCTACTTGTGAGAGAGAGAAAGAGAGAGAGAGAGAGAGAGAGAGAGAGAGCGAGAGAGGGAGAGAGAGAGAGAGTAGAAAAGGGACGTGAGGATTGTGGTTGCATTGCGAGCAGGATAGGCACGTTATGGGGATTGAAATGTGCTTTGTAACATCAGTGTTTACAAGTGTGACTATATGGCATAAAAATGGCACAAAATATAAAGTTGGGGAGCAGAGCGATATATGCCACCTGTGGGTGTAGTACTTTGGCAAAAGGAACATGGGAGTTACTCTAGGTTATAGATGAAATGGGAGCCGTAAATGATAAATGATTGGCACACACGAAAAGTGCATGTATACACGATAACGAAGCAAACATGTATGGCATATTCCTATTTTTCTCGGCTGGGATTTGTGGCGATTAAATGTGATATACTTTATAGATGCGACTCTGTGATTCATATATATGTCTATCTTACACTTGGCTTCCTTGGCCCATCTTTAAAAGGGTCCAAACTTCATTTCATTTCCCTCTTTGTGTGTACACATGTTCATCCATTATTTCTATTATGCCATTTCGTTTTTTCACCATGAATATGACCTTAGCTGTTGAAATGGCGTTAAACAACTATTACTAGCTCACTCTCACTTATGTCGTACACAGAAGCCCTTGTCGATTTGATTTTCTATGTCCACGGATGCCACTACATGGGGAGAATATGCCACATTCTATGTTAGAGCTTAAACATAATTCGACATAGGCCATTGCAAATTCGACCTTTTCTCGTCCTGCACAAACCGATGCTTCATTGCTTGGCTGGAACAAAACTAAAAAGATTCTCTTCTGAAGTTAGACCACTTTCTGGGCTTACATAGATGCAGGAGGGAAAGGCTTACCTGCTATAGAACATGCCCATTGAGCGTGTAGGAACGTCAGAGGCTCTGTTGATGGGGGAGAGGAAGATAGGGGTGTCATTCTTGGGGTTTCAAGAGAGGACATGTCCATATTTATACCATGTAACACCCAGGCGTGTATACCTTTGTGAGCTGCTCATTCCAAACCCTGAGGTGCTCATTGTGTAGTCATGCCACGGGGAGCAACTCAGAGGCCATCCAACTGCCCTCTGGTGGGGCTTTGTTAGTCAGGGCACCCTGTCCCATTCAGAAAACCTGTAACAAGGGAGGGTCGTCAGTAGGATGTTCTCAAACCGACCAGCTCCATTCTAGTAGACTCAATGTGAAGCAATACAAGAGGCTGAGCATCTCATGTTTCTGACGTGTGTCATCAATCTCTCGTCTCCGTGCCCACCGTAATGTAATTTCCCCTTATGCCATTGCTGTATATGAAAATACATCTACTTTAAAAAGTAACGACTATGACCATCTGGTTTCCCTAACCCGGAACACCATGACGTTGAACTGTCCAGAAAATCGACTGAAAAACTAACAGCTTCCAAAGCAATTCACCCCGGATTTATTTTCCTGGCTGAAATAGGCGAGTCGGCCAGATGCCCACGCTAGAAAGGCTAGAGGGGCTTTTGTGAGCTGCTCAGCAGCAGAAACCCCGCACAGCGTCCCCCGTGTACCCTGCATTTATCAACACCAGGTCAGGCGTGAAAATGTTCCCTCCTATTCCCCCTCACCCTATTCCCTTCTCTCCACCCCCACACCTCCCCCTACCCTATGTGTTCTAGTCCTATCCTAGGCTACCTACAGGAACTAGAATAAGGTCCAGCAGACCATGATACAACCAGTGACAATCATAATTGGGCTCTGGGGACATTGCTCTGCTCCTCGAGATTACCCAGTAGTTACTGCAGTCAAGGTCTGATCCTGAATGAACAAGCGCTCTCCAGAGGAAATCTCCTACAAAACGGTCTTACAACTCGCAAGAGATTACAACACAAGCAGCAAAGGGGCAGTCAAACCTAGTATCCGATTGAAGGAGCTCTAGGCTATTTCTACACTAGACTAAGCCGTTAAGCAAGTCGATGAGCACGACTGGCTACTCGTTGTTCACCAGATGTCTCTGTATGGTGGTTATGGTAGTGGGGAGGGGGGCTGTGATGAAGATGTTTAATGACGGAAGAGAGGTCAGAAGTTAGTGTGCATGAATAATGTCTTTATGTTGGGGTGAGGGGATGGGGTCTTATGACTGATCCTTTGGGTCTAGAGGCATTTGTCAGAGTCAATGCTCAACGGTATGGGTAATGTATAGAGGTACAGACTAGAATTCTGTAAGACGACATTGTTCCCTACTTTTTGAACATTGTGGTGTAAGTGAAAAGGATTGTCACAAGCAGTTTCTTGTTGGGTTCCGACTAATCAATTTAAGTAGTTGTGCTTGGTGCAACATTGGATTTTAAGACTAGAGTGCGAGCGGTTGTAAAGAACTTGAACTAATACAGAGTAGATCTATATGACACTTTTTATTACTGGACAGGTTAATTCCGACGGATTATCAATTAGTTAATCAGAGAGCTAGGTCTGGGACAATTCTACTTTAAAAAAATAGAGTGTGAATTGTGTAAAGAAAATCTCTCCTTAATTGTAGATGGTTATTTATTCTGTAAAGCCCTCTGTCATCTTTTGTCTCAGCTCACACAAACTCTGTAATTCGGCACTATGGGAGGGCTGTGTAGTTTGCATCTAGACACAGCCCCACTGTGGCCAAGACAGAAAGGACACTGAGCGTACAACAGTACAACAATCTGGGCCATTTAAATGGGGCATGCCTGGCCAACGTACTAGCTGACTGCTATTCCGAGGTAGCAGGTTGTCCCATGGGCGCGGCCATTGCTGGAGCTTGTTACCAGCGAGTTCTACTGATAACACCTATCAGATGCGTACCAGTTGGCCCCCGAGAGGACCGCAGTAACCAGTTGGTGTCATTTAACTGGCTGATAATCAAACCAGCTAGGTCTGTATAGGGCAGAAGGTCCTGGCTTTGGCAACAGATGTTGATCTGTTCACATGTGATCTGGTCTAGAAACTCACCAATTTTTTTCCTACGCTGTTGGCATGTAGTGTGTAGGCTGTACCGGTGTCATTATAGTTGTTGGTAGAAATCAGACATATTGTGGCTTCTGGGCAGCGAGTATCACTTTTGGGATAGAAGAATAGGGAATAGCTGGAATCCCTGCATGATTAAGACATAGAAGGGAACTAGCTTCTTCTCTATGTGCTAGACACTAGCAGGCTCTGGCTGACGGGTATTTGGGTGAATGGTGGCCGGTGGGGGCAGGAAGAAACTCTGGACAGTAAGGAGGTCAGGCAGACAAACGTAGTGGTCAACCCTCCTGAGACCCACTCATTACTTCCAACCGCCCTACTGAGCCTCCCAACCCACTGCCGCCTGCCCTCCACCTCCTGACCAGTTCACATAAGCCTTGTCTACTGAGGGGCATACATTGACTGGTTGCAGTCCCTGAGATGACCTGGTCCCTCAACCCTGATTTTGCACTACATATTATCCAATATTTCATGAGAATACATCTAAGTCAATTGAAAGATAAACCTTAGGTCTGGTTACTTTTGATTTTAGGGAGTAATATTTTTTTAACAACAGGGGGGCTGGTGGGTTTGAGGGGGGTCAGGATTTTTTCAACCCCTTGACCAGGGGGTCAGAATTTTTTCAACCCCTCTAATGGGGGGGGTAAAAAAATTTCACCTGTTTTCACCGTGTGTTATAATAGGTTAAAAGGGCACGTTCGCACATGATTTTCGTCCCTTATGGGGGGTCAAAAAATTGTTACCCCCTTAAGAGGGGGTCAGATTGTTTTTTGTGTGTCCGTGTGCAAACCCACCAGCCCCCCCCCCCCTTTTGTTAAAAAATGATCACTCCCTTACATTGGAGGAACCCTACACATCTATGAACCTATTGTCTGCTGAAA
Source organism: Acholoe squamosa (assembly GCA_949317995.1). Lineage (NCBI taxonomy): Eukaryota > Metazoa > Annelida > Polychaeta > Phyllodocida > Polynoidae > Acholoe > Acholoe squamosa. Next base: position 32,961,654 of record OX439037.1, on the reverse strand, counting down.
AGGGATTCACCTATATAATTATCAGACTGTATAATTCTTCTAATTTACTGGATTTACGTAGTGGAAAGTTGATTCTCCATTCCTATAATTCCATACTATGAGTTGAATTGGAGACGGGGAGATCAATTGTGAACTCCGATTGAAGAAATGCAGAACAAGTGGACAGGACAGGACAGAAACGAGGCAATGATGGTAAATTTATAGTTATGTACTTGCCCATATAAGGGCCCCGATCTCAATTGAGTAGCAGGTTATAGGGGTACTGAAATAGATGAATTTACTGTTTTTTTATCATTCATGTACGTACAAGAGTAACATGACTCCTAATTTAATCAGTGCCTAATTTATATTTAAACTCAAGGTGCTTTTAAAATGAAAGCTCTGACGGTGCTCTAGCCATTGCCCTGGCCTTGTACAAGTTAAGCCAGCAGTTGTTCACCACTTCCCTTGTGCACTTTGCCCAACTCGAACCCCCTATGGTCTACAACCCCTCTCGTTTCCTCCCAAGGCCTCTCCCCTTGCTGCCTAATCCTCTGGCTCTGGCCATCTCCCACTAGAGAGAACCTAAATCATTGCTGGACCTTTGGGAGGGGCAGTTTCCTATGAACAGAACAATTACAGTGTTTGTGTTTCCTCTCCCAGTCCACCTCTAAGGGAGTGTGCGTTTCCACTGGAGTAGTTTTTGTGGATATTTTAGGAGGGAGGGGAGCCCTTTGTTCGGCCAGGCCCTTATCTCGAACAGTGCTTGTTCCGGCTCGTATACTTTTGACGTTTGACTGGAACTTGAAAACAAACTATTACAGGTCTGGCCAGCCAGTAAGAAAGGCTGTCGAACTGTCTTGGCAGATGTTTATGTAATATGATATGAGAGGCACACTGCTGTGTTCAAGATATTGCACTTACAACACAAGGCGAACTTGTCGTACGTTTTTTTTTAAAATTACCAATGATTAACAGACCTTTGAATAATGAGTCAGCGGCTCGTCTCACCCACCCAAAGATAAGTCAAAACGTGTACCTTCAGGTGAACAAATGGTATTGTATAATAAAAGCACCTGCAATGCACTGCAGAAACATAATATTACTCATATTTACTCTTTTGTCCAAGATGAAGCGCTGTTACTTCACTATAGCAATATGTATGAAAAACTGCCTCTATGGGAATCTCTATCTACTTATATAAGACACAGCTGTTATATGCTGCCCACTTTCTCAGCGCCATCTTTTCAGAGGCAGTGAAGCAGCAATATTAATACATAAATCAAATCAGGTCTTGTGAAGTCAGCGGACAAGTAATTATCGCCACCATTAGGCTGAGTAGCTCGGAGTAAGTGGAGCAGACATTAGCAGATCATCAGTTGTTACATACAGGGTGTGTGTAGGTATGACAGAACACCAGCAGAACTTTATATACAGGTTGGTGTATATGTATATGAGACCTGGTGGATACCGATAAATGACACAAACATTAAAACCAATACGATGGAGGAAGGAAGCAAACACACAAATGAAACTGTTAAAAATGACAAAACCTTTATCACGATGCAGGTCAAAGGGTAATAACCAAACCTAAGGGAGCCAAAAGAAAACTACGAAATAAAGCATGACAAGAAGAATGAAGTAGTTAAGTGGATTCTATCCAAATGTGCATTCACTGCTCCTGTCTTATTGCAAAGGTCCTCAGTTGATTCCAACACATCCCTTCAAACAATCCCCATAGAAACTAGTGGTGACACTCACGCTATTCTATTATTAAGGAAATGTGAGTGTGGGGATACTGTTCATATTATATTTAACCAGCAAGATGAATCCGCATATTTGATGCCCAGAGCCTGATTGCAGGTGGATTGCATGGCCATGAAAGGTGTTGGGTGAAACCAGAATGGATAGGGCAGAATAGAACCTATCTGCCAGGAGCTGCTATTGCCACATACTTTATGGTTGATAATAGCACGCCCACAAAGCAGATAAACATCAGTGCTAGAGCTATGAGGTAGTCTTTCATCAGGATACGAAGTTGTGTATTGAGACCAATATCATTAACAGTTGTGTAAAAACAGTGGGCCTTGCTGCAAATGACACACCTATCAATTACAAGGTGCGGTGAGGCAGGAAAATTGTAGAGTTGGTGTCAATCTATAGACAGCTTGTACATGTGGCTCCTGATGAATTTGGTGTTGGTGTCCAACACATAGAACACCCAATATATATTCATGACATGTATGCTGTACTGGTGTTTACAGTTGGTGACCTGGAAACGGGGTGCACCATGCATGTCAATGGAAATAGAGGGGAATGACAGTATTGGGAGAGTCTGCAGCAGTATGCAATGATGGGAATTATTGAGTACCTTTAAGCAGTCAATGCTTCCAGGTTAATTCTGGCACATCTGATAACATAACTAGCACTAAATCGCTTATATAAGGGTAGTTCTCAGTGCACTGTGGGACCGCAGCGCACTGTGGAGCACGAAATAAGCAACATGTTGAACGTGATATGTTGGTGAGACTATACCTGATATGTCAGAAAGCAGGTCACTTAACCGTTTGGTCTGATTGAGAGCTCCTCGTTCAGAAATAAGATCCCATACATCGCTTCTGTTATCTCGGTGCTTACTTAATAGTTTTCCTGGTGCCCTAACCCACTCATTAATTCACCCATTTACATATTTTAGTTACTAATTTTCTTTTGATTGCTAGCCCCCCAAACTCGATCACTCACTCATTTCCTTATTCCCAAAGAGACCTCATTAAGGATGCAGTATACAGGATACATACAATGAGATCCATCTGTCGGACCATTGAACCTATAGCTTTGGCAGACTTTACCTCCGCCTACCTACAGACTATAAATGTAATCCCCATATTCCCCTATTCTACACTCACTCCTACCATGACCTTCCAACCCCACCTTCACCTCCACCAACCCGTTCTCCCACTGGCCAAGTTACAAGCACTCAGGGTTTATGCCAAGTCCATATTGCTTGTCGGTCTGGGCGCCAGAATCAATTACATTCCATGGTCGGTTTTGACCAGGGCCAGAAAGGCCACGAGAACAGCTTCTAAGAACTCCCGTGGCCAATGACTGAGCAGATCGTGAGGGGTTCCGAACATTTCCGCGTTCCTCCAAGTAGCTCAAAAGGAAATTAGATTAGTGAGGGAATAGATCAGAGAAGGGGTCCCTTTTACCGGGTCTCCAGCTGAACTTCTCCCAATCTGTATTGCTCGTGGGGCAGCATTTCACTTAAGTCCTATTGGGAATGATAGTGGCTCAACACCAGGGATATATATAGCACTACCGGTGGTGGAGTCCAGCCCATGATTACATAATTATACTCCTAAATACCTTGTTACTGACAAGCTGGTTTTTGAGTATAGGGGGCATCATAAATCCTCTAGCAGTTTCCGATTTATTAGGCACTAAAATGAGCCTTCAGGGTGGACATTGGGAAAGAGTGTGTGATTTAATAGCAAACAGGTGGCACTGCATTAGGTTTACAGTTAGTGTGGCGACATAAAGTTTATTTTACTACTCTGGAATGGAGTCCAGCCAAGTCTCCAGCTGCTGTTGCCTCTCTCCTACATAGTGCTACAGTCTATCAGAGTCAACAGGTCATCGGTATGTGGAAAAGATCATATGAAAGTTGCTTTGTCGATAGTTATAGCAACTATATCACATGTAATTGTTCCGCTGGATTTGATCATGTTCCATGGTCTGGTCCATACTCACACTACCAATGTATGTTAACCATAGGATACAGTGACGTACACCAGCAAACCTACATGGCCATACATTATAGTACACAGATCAAGGTTTCAGAACTACAGTCTCCTCGGGTCTCTAGATCTGAATCTGCATTGGTATTGTATTCTTATGATATATTTAAATATATGCAGTCGGCTTCCATTGTATATGATAACCTATTCAATGAGAATGTGTGTGTGAGAGAGAGAGAGAGAGAGAGAGAGAGAGAGAGCGAGAGAGAGAGAGAGAGAGACAGGGACAGGGACAGGCATACACAGAGAGAAAGACATACAGACAGACCAGACAGACAGAGACAAAGAGACAGACAGACAGTGGCAGACATAAACTGACAGAGAGGGAGGGAGGGACATAGAAAGAGGAGAGACAGAGATATTAACCTGTCACATAAAACGGACTGTGAGCAGTACGTGTGAAAGTCACCTGTGCCATTCAAAGCTCAGTGTGGGAAGTGCAGATGCACTTGCTCATTTAAGTCATCCCCGAGCAGAAGTACTATCCCATCAACAGATTCGTTATTCCTTCATCTCAAAATGATAGAATGAAATGCAAATCATCTATGATGAAGAATCTAAAGATATTATTTCATAAATTAATCTGTGTGGTCTGGCAATAGGCAATTCATCTCACGTCCACCTCAAGCTAAGAAAAGGCTTATGGGCACCCAAGGCATTCTTTGCTAGGAAGATGTCTTTTTATGTCTCCCACCTTGTCAATGAGGCCAGTGTTATCAGAGGGAATTAACTGGCATTGGGGGCCTCTCCTCAAAAAGAGAACCCACCTAATTAGAGGCTTGCAAAAGATTTGGCAAAGAGGCTGGCGAAGCATAAAACCTTTACTAGACAATAAATCTATCAAGGAATTACAAGATGGAGGCGACTCTGAAGGATCCTAAGCCGAATTTTTAGTCTGCGGCATCAAGGAGGCATTAGTCAGTTTATATAGGCCTAGAAGGGGATATTTGCGGAGTATTGGCGGAGAGTGGGGTCCTCAGGTATTGGTTCTTATTACCAAGCCCTTCCTCTCCAGTGTTGATTTTCTTAGTTGGACTATAATTGCCCTTTGTGTTCTATAATGACCTTTGGTGAGAAAATTATTCACCATAAAGATAATGCGAACAAGAGGGTTGTCAAGTAAAGGTCAGGGGTAAATGTATTCTGGACTTTAAAGAGGAAATAAAAGTACATGAATATACAAGCAGCATTATCTGCGGCTTTCTTGTTAGATAGCCCAAAGACCTTTTCTCGCAGCATTATGACGCATTAAAATGTAGATGATGCTACATTAACGTATATCTATGAAGATGGAAAACCGGAAAGAGAAATTAATAACTGAATGTCAATCCCTTGTGAGGTAATATTGTATTATGGCTAAAACAGTCTTTTCTAATTGAAAAAAGTAGTCCAACAAATGATATTTCTTTCCCTTCTTTGTCAAGGATAATATTTCTTTCCCTTCTTTGTTCAATGATGTTCATTGTTCTAACCCTAACGACGTATCACTTTTCTAACGGTTTTCAATTTCTACACACGACACAAGAACCAAACATCTGTTGCTTAGCAAATCACAATATAACTGGATTACCTTCTCCCTCCCTTTAAACCCAACCAAAGTAAAGACACTAACAACCGCCTTGGGGCAGGAGTATAGTATACCTTAATGGCATGTAGGCTTGTAATATCATTTTGTAGTGGCTTCTCAGAGATCCACTGATCAAATTACATAGGGGTAGCTGAAGGACTGCCACAACCCTTTAAGGATAACAACAGAAAAAGAAGAAGCCACTTTGGGTGTGGAGATTATGGTATAGGATATTATGTGACTTTTTGTAGTTTCCTGTGTTATTAGACTGTGGGAGATACTTGACAGATTCAGTGTGATAGCTACATGTAGTTGTTGGCTAGCTCTCGGGACAGCCTTTCTGTGAAATCATTTAAGAAAACTTTACCTCTTGATAGGGGCTCCAAGATAATCAATCGTTTTAAGATTAAACTAGGATATTCCCTGAGAACATTCTGCCTATTCACTTGGCCCATTTGCTCTACATATTATTTGCTCTACATATTATATAACCTAAAACCCATAGTCCATTTGGTTTCTGTCGAGCGATTGAGCCATATATTTCCCGTATAAGTTTCTGCGACAGAGGCCTAGTGGACTATCAATGTTACACTAAGATGACTCATGTATGGCTCAATCGTGCTACAGAGGCCAAGTGGACTATGGGTCTTATAGATGAATATTTTCTTCTCTTTTTATTACTAAATGGTAATAAACTGCCAGGAATCAATACCAGATGTGCCTTAGAACATCTCTTTCAACAAAAGGTGCACCTTATAAGTGAGGTTAAGGTGAAGAGTGCATGAGCTTCTTTTTTATTACATAATTGAAAATAGACTGTAAACAACCTATAATTATTGGTTGTTGGAAATTGTGCATGATATCTGGGCTTAACAATGTCCTTACTATATTTATTGTACCTGACGTTGAACACCTTTCAGTGCGATTTCTGAAAAATATCATTTCGGGTGTGGTAACTAAAAACTTTCAAAAGTAAAGTGTTAGAGCACTTCAGCGCCAGTCCTTTGAACAAGTTGCTCTTTACAATTCCCCCTTTCCTAATTGAGGAATTCTTGTAATTCCTGGTTCAATGGTGGAAATCACTAAATTGCTTATAAACAGGGAATATCTTTGTTGATTCAGATAGATCTATATGAAATGGTTCATGTAGCGAGTTTTAGGAATAAGTACTAGGCCCAGTCTTCATACTAGGTGCGTCTTCTCTGGTACTGAGAAACATACAGTCAACATTGCAAATTACCATGAGGAGAAAAGATTTTCCAGTCAATGGATCCACTTCACTCTCATTAATGAGGTTGCTTTGATATGGTGCTTTTTCAATGACTATACCTAATGAGAACAATTGGATATTATCGAAGCAATTACCCAAAGGCAGAACGAGCTAATTAGAGATAAAAAGATCATTAGGTACTTGAGTAGACAGCGAAGGGATCATTAAAAAAAGCCAATATGATTGTACCCAGTGTCACTTTCAACATAGGCAGCGCAAGTTCTTTGAGGAGCACGTACTTTTGTCGTCATCCACTGTCCTCAAAGTTAGAGATTTTATACCCCCCCCCCTCCCCTTATTTTTTATTGAAGGCAAGTTGGGAATCAAATAACATAATTAAGGCAAGGATAACCTGAATCTACCCAACAAAGCACCACAAAGGGTCAGCACCATTCCCTGCATATGGACATACAGAGCTTGAAATAGAGATCTGTAAAAATGTTGAGAAAAAGACAAGACAAGGACGACCGAAGACGTCAATATTGGTCGTGCCATCCAATTAGTCAACCCTGTCACATCATTAAATTAATCTAAAGTAGTCTCCTATGACAGCATAGACGACCATCTCACCTTGCATTACAGTAAAATAGGTGTGATGTATGAGGACAGACAGTGCGAGATTTAATTGGTTCGACTAATATTGCCATCATAATGTGATATCAGCAGGATGCAGTGTTGAAGGATAAGCAGTGAAATGTGGGCATAATTATATTTTACCTACAAAATATTAAATTATGGTTTCGCACTATGGTCTAGATTGGTAGTATTCACATTCGTTTTCTTATAATCTCTCATTAGATTTTAATTATATAATGCACACCTATAAATATAACTATTATTGATATACATAATTTAAGATCAATAGAACGGGAGTAGACTAAGGATTTCAGCGAAATCCAATATTTGATGTGCAATATCAAGAATGTGATTTAGGCCTGATTTAGCGTATTCCTCCTGTAACCCATACAAGCACGCCCTTATTTGTCCATGTACAGATCCAAGGACTACCGCTCATCATCTCGAAGTACCCCCTGGTCCAGGTAAAGTGCCCTGTCACATACTATTAAAAGACGCCCCTGGGCTATAGAAGGACATCTCCTCCACCCATTCAGGGAACCCAGGCCCTATCCAAGTCTCATTAGTGTGGGCCCCCGGATGTAAAGTTAAGCACCAAGAGGGATGTCCCTCTCATAGAATGGAGGAGGGAATGGGAGGAGTGGGAGTTGGGCTCTGATCATGCTTATAGGGCCTCACTAAGGAGAGTAGGCCTATAGCATGTGACGGTCTTAGTGTAGGGCTGCTTCTTATAAGGTCGATTGTGACTTGGTATTTTTTGGGAAACAGACGCAGTGCAGCTAATGGCATACATATGTGGGGAATTTGAATGTGATATATATATGCTGCCATGCTGTCGGCACTCTACAATATTCAGCAAATGAAAGGAGCATTGAACACAATTCTGAAGTCAAACTATCCAGTTTATGACAGTCCCATGTATATTGGAAGTAGAGGAAGCAAATTATACATTATTCTGACCAATAGAAATTCTAGACACATCCCCAAATAAACCTCAGAGTTATGCGCAACAAAATGAAGATTACTAGATCTAAAAAGTATAGGTCGTGACTTTTATGTGTGGATGTGCTATAGCTCCCGTTCAGTGCCTCAGGCGCTACTCCAGTGTCCAGATTACTCTTCACAGCCACAGATACCTCCCCTTAAACTGACTCCTACCTACCAAACCTGGAGGCACTGGATATTCAGCCTATCCTCCAGGACAGGCCAGGGCTATATCACAGTTCCCATGCTGATATCCAGTATTGTACACATGCTACAATGTAAAAAATAACTGTTGAATCTACCTGGGATCCTTGTAAAATTGAGAAATGAACCACCATAATCATATTGTGGTGAACCAGTGTAGTTTTAACAAGAACCCCCATGTGGCAGTATAGTGGTACAAGGAAGCGCAAGGAATCTTTGAAAATAACAACGGATCTCTGGCAAATTTGGGACGAGGAATCCGCTGTTATTTTGACGACTTTTTTTTAGAGTGTACCATCCCAATAAGGTGCACTGACCAGTGTATCGATAGGGATCCCAGGAGACACGAGTGGTACACTGATACTCCATAGGGATCAGTTCTGTTCACGCCCTTTTGCTCCTTTTTCCAATATATAGGAATGCAAGCCATCCAAGTTGAAAATTATATATTCTCACTCCATAATCTTAGGACATTTCAAGAGAAGCCGAGATCTGTTGTCTAGCTGTAATCATTGACGACCATTTTGCATTCCATTTTTCATCCTGTTTTCTTAAGGCTGGAAAAGCTAAATCACTAAGCAATATCTAACTAAGGTTTCCATAGCATAACACCAAAAGCAATGAAGTTCAGGCAAAGGTTATACCTACACATCTGAATCTGAATCAATACAGATGTAGTATTAGTATGAAATCGATACAATGTTATTGAACACTGAGCAATTCAATTACATAGGAAGCATACACTACCTAGAGACACACACTATGCATTGAGCAGCTCTCAGACAACCCATGATGGATGAGTAGCTCATTGTATATACAAACTACAGGAGCAGCTCATATATAATAGCCACAGTGCTTAATCATAGTTGACGAGAGTCTGCCATAGGGTGAATTGGCTAGTTTAGCTCAAACTGAGGGTTCGCTAAACTGGGATTCCCCGGCAAAAGCGAGTTTCATGGGTCATTTAAAGTATTGCCAAGGTATTGGAGTGGGGGGATGTCCTAATATAAGTAAGTGTGTGATAAGGAGCATAGAATTTTAGTCTTGTAGGGCTCAGTATTGAGGTCCAGTGGGTCCGTCATTGCTTGATCTGGGGCCTGTTGAGATAAGCACTGATAACAACCGGCATGGTGGGTACCAGGTGTTACATAATGTACCTAAAAGATTCTGCAGTGAATGGAGGGAATTATCTCATTAGTTGATAATATATCCCGGATCAGCCATTTAATGACGGGACAGGGATAGGATATAAGACACACGATGCCATCTAAGAGTTACACCATGATTGTGTATTTTCAAAATTCGCTGTCGTGCAATTTAATTGCATTGAATTGAATTATCTTATGATTCCTCAATCATAATCATATCGATTGGGTTCAGAGAAGGGCTTTCTACCAGTGGTTATGAATTGAGATTGTACTGGGCACTTAAAATAAAAAAACACTTGGCTTTTACGTGGCACTTGAAATCATCCCACAAATTTGGAATTCAGTCATTCTCAATATGCACTTGTCTCCACTTTTGCATTGCTCCCGGTCTTAATCGTCAATTGTTAGCTGAGAACTGTAATCAGCTGTGTTCATTTGTAGATATAAAACCTGCTTTTTGGGCAGGAGGACTGCTTGCGACTGGAAAGGATAGATGTCATTGTCTAATGAATGCTCTTTTGCATACAAGAATGCATAACCTCTGGATATCCCTGGAAGGTATTTCTCAATAATGCTTATTAGCATCAGTAAAAATGCCCTCCTGTTTCTGTCTTTTACAATCAATGTTGCTTTCATGTACTAGTAATTCTATGCTGCCAATGTGAGTCCGATATACATACCAGTGAGCTTTCATGCTAAGACATTGATAAGCCTCCTCCAGTTCCATTAGAGGTATCATATTCTCCTCAGAATGGAATTTAGTAGAATTTATCTTTAGCAGACAGTCTGCATTCTAAAGACCTACTGCATGGCTTCTACACAATAAAGCCGCTTCCTCTAAATTATCCATCTAGATAATATGTTGCCTCCCGTATAAATTACACATGTGGAAGCACAGTTACCATTGGATTTGGATAGATGGCATATGGTATCTACATTAAAGTGTCATATGAAATTACATAATTATAGCTTGCCCTCTTCCTGTGGTTCTTACAAGGGGAAGGGGAACTACCTATGGCCACAATGCCTTGTTCCAACTTTACAGATTATCAAGTGAAAGGAAAGTATATATTGTGGGACATTTAGGTATCCTATTATACAAACCTAGGCCTATAATACTAATGGTATTCTGCATAGCAAACATTTAATATAACAATCATACTTTTACAATTGATTAACAAATAATGGGTATGGGGAAAGGTTATCCTAAGATGCATTTTCTGGTCGTTGTGATCTTTATGAAGAGATCAGTAGACATACACATGCAGTTTCACAATCTCGTTGCATGGCGCATTCTAGGGAATCCCCCTCTTACGGTTAGGGATGATGGTCCCCATTTAATAGGAAAAATTAATATGCATGCTTCCTGCCTACATGCTAGCACTACAGCAACCAGCGGGCAGGACTACTTTTTCCCAGCACCCCTTATTGCCAGTTTCATGGATACAGTTAGTTTCAGGACCTGTTACTAACTGGTTTTAGTATAGCCGGATCAGAAAAACACTAGAGATATTCCCCATGCTGCTTACAGTTATCAATACATGTACAATAGATGCAGTGTCGATCATAATACTAATGCTAACCCCATTGTTCAATGCATGAATTAGCATTGAGTAGAATCGTATCATGAGCAAGCCTAGTGATGGGCTGCATCATTGTGCATAATGGTGTAGCTGTAAGGATATATACCTTTCATAGGTAATGAAGTACATCTTTTTCCCTTATTATAACTGTCTTTTGTATGCATTTATGTAGGCCGTTATTCAGATATGGGGAGGAATGTATCGGGAAGACGTAAAGCCACAGGGCTACCTTAGAGACAATTGCACATATTATTCACACAAGCAGGATCCTATTCATCTATGGTGAATGCAGGAGGTCCTTTCAGGTAAGGACTATACTTATACTTGCTACACAGTTTGTTTGAATCCTTATAGAACATTGCTCTCTGGTGCTACTAGCATCTAGACATGTCAGCAAACCAGGGACACTTGGGAAAAGATAAAGAGACTATTATTAGGAGAGTGTGTTGTTCTTTGTTCACTCTCACAAAATTGTGTTGGGGCAAGCCCATTTTGTCTGTTAGGAAACAAAGAACAACTCTCTGGTGTAGCACCCCTCATCTAATGCACTGAGATATGTGTACCACTAATTTGAATGTCTGATATGAATTGCTCTACTGACTATTAACTGTGGCATTGGGAAAGAGAGTGATCATTTCACTATGGTTGTTAGCATGACACCCTTAGACACCCAATCATGCAATTACTTTGAAATCATTAATGAGTACCCATGGTACATCAGCATGGTAAAGTATTTACACCTTTTTTTCTTTAAGTATTTGACAGTAGCCTACCTATGCATGATCATGTTTCAAGGTATAAAGTTGAAATGAGAGTATTGCCTCGTTTAAGCGATGGGGACTGAAATATATGCACTGGTCTCGAAAAGGTGTCAGGGGTCAGAAGATTGAAATTTATAAGCATTAAAACAGGCCATTAAGGTAGAATATCCTTGAGGGCCCCTTAGTTCATTCCATAGGGATGACCAGTCTAGGAATAGGGTGGGTCATGATAAATGCATCAATATTCTCGAAAGGCTTTAGAACTATATAGTGTATATAATAGGGAAGAGATATTATAGTCGTAGGCTGGGGCTACATATCTCTAAACCTATAAGTTGGGAAGGAACAAAGGTATGTGTATTAAAAGACAGCATCGGGTTATTGCCTGTCAGACGCATGCAGAGGAGATAAATAGGAGAAAATGAGGCAGTAGGAACGTGGGGAAAGCCTACAAGGACAGAGGTATATGAAAGCTGATAAGGGGAAACCTCAGACCACACATAAGATAAGAGACTGCTGTTGACTCATATCCTGTTCTACAGAATACCTGTCTTGAACAGCTGATAGGCTTCCAGTGGATCCCCGTCCTCATATCATACATGTCAGCGATACCAACAGGTGTACCATTGCTGTTGATGAGCGCTATCTCTCTTTCCCCGATCATTACCTGCTTCTACCTCCCCAAAGCACTGTTATCCTTTCTCCAATTTACACCCTCTCCCCGGGTTTCTATCTATAAATCATACTTCAGGAAGTCCCTCTGAGTGCCTACAATCCTCCTTTAACCTTTTGATGCTGTCTTCCTGTGTGTGGTACCTTCTTACTTTTCATGCTCCTGTCATGTCCTTCCATCCACCAAATATCCGGTGTCACCCATTCACCCTAGCACTTTGCCACACTTCATTTAGCATTCAGCTGGCTTAGTAGGGATGTCAGGAATTCCTGGAATGCCTGAGGTGGTAGAGCACAACTAAAACAGTGATACCTCTATCACGTGTCTTTGCTGCTCCTCCCGTCTGAGTCAGGTGAGGGGGCACAGAATATGATTCATCATCTGAATGTCCTAGGGCAGGTGGGTATCCATGACCTCCCCCGACCTCCCTCCGCACCCTCCCAATCAGCCAATCCCCGGCTATCCCTCCTACTTCACCCTCCCTCCTTCTGACTTAATCAGTTATATCAACCCCCAGCCAATGGTATGCACCGGTGTCGTTCGGAAACCGAATATACCCATGGGACATGTCGTGTATCTCCAGTCAGTCGTAACGATAGGACAGGGGACATTCGGGAAGATCACACACAAGACGTGGTAGCTTTAAGAGAAACCAGCCAGTATGCTTATCTCTTCTCCGAACCGAGGAGACTGCTGCATGTCTTGCACTTGGCTTGGTTTCTTGCATGCTTCCCCTTGGCAAAGCATACCCGTACAACTACGTGGTAAGTGTTCCTGGGGTTGTCCTCACAAACAATACAAATAGTTGGGAGGAAAAAGCTTTTTTGGTGATCAAGTGACAGCTCAGTTCTTTTTATCTATACATCAGAAGTTCAGAATCAGACGGTAAATGGCTAAGCTACTACTAGCCTAGATAGCCTGGGTTTTAATGATATGCTTCAAATGTTGCATTGTAATTTCATTAAATCTTTCTCGTGTAGTGCATCGAGGGTCTATATGATTCATGTTGTTCATGGAGTCTAATTGCACTTCACTGACCTCTTAAAATAAATATGAACATCAGGTCAATGGCGGCAGGTCCTGGCTGGCTGGCTGGCTGGGGGAAGCAACCACTTGACTGGCCCCACTTATAAAGTATTTATCATGTATTCGATTAAATCAAAACTCATCTGTACTCACTATGATATGATGTGATGACGTCACCAATTACTTCTATTATGGGATAGATGAGGTATTATGGGATTGCCCTAATATATTATTGATATTTGTTTGCTATTGGTTCCGGTTACGTCTTGTGTGTTTTGTTGATAAGCCCTAAATGACAGGATTTATGGATAGACGCGGGGAACGTAATCCAATCTATCCACCTCAATCCATTGGGAGATCTGCATGCACGGAATGACGTGCAACAATGACTATTGACTCATGGGTATGGTGATTCCGGATTCGTGAGTAATCATTTATTCTTACGTGATGAATAACTAAAGTGTATGCCTAATGTAGATGGGCTCCACTACCTGAGATCATCGTTGAATTCTGCTGTCTGTTATTCTATAGAATAAAGATACCCTTTGTATTTCATAAATCTCCAAATAGTAAAATAAATGTTAAGTGCTCACAGATAGGTAGATGTTATACTGAAGACTATATCGGCATTGCTTATCAATATTGAGATGTGGACATCAAAAGGAAATTGCAGCTTTGCTTGAGATACGAAAACATATGTATGCTAGTATTGATACAGATAGCATTGTATGTGTAGTGTGGGACAATAGAACATATACATACAGTTGAGGTCCACCTCTAGCTCTGACCTCACCTCCAGTATATGTAAATACCTGGCTGTGTACCTACAGCCTACTGACCCCTCTCGTTGCCCCCCCCCCCCCTCTAACCGTATCTCTCCTCATACTAGTCCCTCTAGCTGCTTCCTGTGAGTCACAGTCAGACGGTATGACCATAGAAATAAAGTGCCTCTCTGTTATGGGTGGTTATGGAGCATCATAATAGTAAAATGATGCATGTCTTTTCTATGCATATGGATTCCTCTGTGAAACTGATGTAGTTTTCCTACCAAGGATATGACCTTAGCTGTAGAAATAGCTGTAGAAACTCTGCATCCTGTATGCCTACATGTGCAATATCGTCACCAGGAACTTTCCTTTCATTAAGGTATCCCTAAGCAAATGTCGACTTAGTAGCACTAACATCGCTACCAAAAACTATGTGTTTTCACCAGAATCTTCCTAAAGTGAAATACGGATTGTCATTATAAGATCATGCTCCACCGCACACCTGTGTCAATATAAAGATACTATAGAACCAGGTATTGGTGGAAATAACCCTTTCTCCCGATGCCACATCTCCCCATGGCTCCCCATACCGTCCACTCCTCCCACGTGGAGGCACTAGTCCTAGGTTTATTGGACATTAATGGTGGCTTACCTCTGGCCCAGGTGGGTGATTCACCTGGTCATTAAAGCTAAGCCGTGACCTATAGCGGTCATATAGACCGTTATCACATTAATTAACATGCATGTCCAATGTGGTTCCCTTGTAACACTGAGAGTAAATTGAAAAAGGGGTTCTCTTCCTCATCATAAAGGGTTGAAATAAACTGTTAACAAAACAATTTTGACAGCCAAAACCAGGGAAGGTCCACCCGTGAGCCGCAGACAATCAAAGGAAGATTTCAAAAAGTGGAACCGCCTGAAAAGGGTTTGCGGCAAATTAAGATAAAAAGATATTAGTCAAAAAGGGAGATTGAAAATGATAAAAATAAAGAGCTTAAAGTGAAATGAAGGGAAAGGCAATAAGACTAAGACACCGAAGATAAAATCTGAGCCATGTCAGGAGTCCTGCAGACCGGTACTTTCCAACATCTCACCATTTTGAGCTTCAACGTTTTCAAATTTGTGATGATAAAAGATTGTCTGTCCTCCTCACTTTTCTAACAGCTCCCTAAAAAAGAAAACGAATGGAAGTAAACGGCAGAAAGAAAAAAACAGGTATTGCAAATAAATAGCAAAACCAATGCATAAATTCTATGCCTGTTGCCAAGCCCGCCTTTGTAGGTGTAGCCTGTACCACCCACCAACTCACATATCAACCATTAACCCATGCATTAGGCCTTGGCCCCATCCCTGACACACACCTTGACAGCCCATAAATTACTCCTACCTTGCAGCAGACACATTCATTTATTGCAAGCACAGTACAATTGTAGTAACAGCCTCCAACACTTGGTACTGTGACCTCTGGGCCTCTGGGTCATGTTGGCTCATGACAGCAGCATCTTTGGGTTATTGTGCTGGCTAGTTGTGCAGAACTGAAATGTTTTGTGATTCCCCTAATTTGGCACAGTGTATGAGAGAGTGAGAGGAAAAAGGTAGAAGCTGTCAACATGACATGCTCTCTCCATTAGCGATATAATGCAGAGTGATACAGGTGGAGCACTGTATGGTAAAAGTACACAAGCTGGTTTCCTGGCATTGACACTAAAATGATATTGAGTTTAGACTGGATTTAATACCCTCTTTTACCTTTGTGAATTTCAACATAAATACGCTGTTATTTTCTTCCAAATGAACGTCCACTCCCCCCCCCCGCTTCTTGTTCGGAGAAATGAAACAAGGATCGTTACAATGGAAAAGAATTACTATGCATAAATGGCAGTTTTAATTTAAAACTTCCATTCATGCTTTTAAAATTTAAAGGAGACTGCTGGTCGATGGTTTGATACTCAGCTGACATTATCATAATTTGCCTTCACCCAAGAATAAGTTAAGGGTGCTTAAATCAGTCTCAGCCATATACCGATACTGACAATATTATAACCTAAAGCTTATTGAAGGGATTGACTAAAGAAATACAATAAGAAGCCCATACTCAAATATCTGTCTCTTTGGATTCCATCAAACAACACCTTTCACGTGAATATCTTGCAACAAACTCTTTATTTGTAATTCATTAGCACGACGGGGGTACAAAGGTATGTTATTATACAGTGACCTATATGGTATACAGTGTTGTCTTCTATGTATGACTTGGCCAGGTTGACTGGTTGGTAGGCTCCACATTATATGTGTGTCAGCAAAGTGAGAACACAAGCCACCTGCCAAAACACGTCTGACTCATACCTGACTTGCTTATCAAGAGGTATCCACGTAAAGTTCTGACTGACCTTAGTATTTAACACATCAAATAGCTCAGAGGCTCAGACATGGTAGGAAATACACAATAGCATTCTGTAAACCAAAACACAAACTACATTTAAGCCTATATATAAAGCACTTTGTGATATCAAATAAAAAGTAGAGAACAGTATTGCGAAATGCACATCCTTTTTTTCTCCTACAGAGAATGTGGATTAGTGTTAGGAGGGAAATAATGTTACCAGCACAATCCAAAAGCTACGAACTTCCTCATTCAACGGAATGTATTAACCATGACCTTGAATGTATCTTTTATGGTGGTTATAGTTATCATGATATGAAGATGGAAGTGCAAAAGTCACCATATATAGGCAACTCGTGTATACGTGTATACGCAACTAAAACCCATAAATACTTCAGAGAGAGCGACAGAGAGAGGCATTGGTTGTAGCAAAGTGCATACAACTGCATCCAAGCTCCTCCCGTCCAGCCAGTCCCAGCCCATGGAGGCAGTCAGAAGGAAGAGGTCATTGTATTCTAAGTGGTGGAGGTAAGGAGGTAGCCCTGTCTGCTGGACTCACTGTATCACTTACCATATATCTACATCCGCACGGCCATTTTATCTACTACACACATCAGAATGAACTCCCACGTCTGGCCAAGGGCACATTCTCTGCCATGCCAAGGTGCCTATCTCGATCTATCCCTTTGCTTGTGGGTTTATAATACCCATAGTCCACTGGGCCTCTTCGGCCGACATTTGTGTAGGAAATGTATGGCCAAAGTTGGCCGAAGAGGCCCAGTGGACTATGGGTCTAAGTTGACGTTCTGCTCCCCTGCCCTAATACCTATATAGTCCACATAGCCTCTTCGGCCAATTTTGGCAATACATTCCCTACACAAAAGTGGGCCGAAGAGGCCCAGGGGACTATAGGTATTACCCCAACAGTCTGTAATTCCTTGTCACACCTTTTTTGCATGTTTACTCGTTTCATGCATGTCTTCCTGGTATACTAGACATTCTTTTTTCTCTTTATAGTCCACTGGGCCTCTTCAGCCAACCTTTGTGTAGGGAATGTATGGCCAAAATTGGCCGAAGAGGCCCAGTGGACTATAGGTATTATGAATGATATATCTGACCTCTCTCCCTCCTTCACTCTCCATCTCTTCCCTTCCCTCCCTCGCCCCCCCCCCACCTCACGAGAGGCATTTGACATCTTCTGAAGACACATAATTATTTGGTGTCACCGTGTGGTTGTTGATAGGTGCAGCACTTTTTAGATGTTTCCTGAATGATGAAAGCATAGCTATTTTCCTTTCTGAGTGTTGCAAACTGAAGAAACAATGCACCAAAGCAGCCATCAACATGCACCTTTGAAAACAGTTGAACACAAAGACCGATCCTTGATATTGAATTCTATGGTAATAGTTTGAAGTAATACGAGTGCATCATGTTTCTACACAGAGGTCGGTCGAAGAGGCCCAGTTGACTATGGGTATTAGCCCGATAGTCCACTTGGCCTATTTGGGCAACTTTTGTGTAGGAAATGTATGGCCAAAGGTCGGCCAAAGGTGCCCAGTGGACTGTTGGTCCAACCTGAATATCACCTGAATGTTTCCTGTATCAGACCTTGCCCTTTATGGCCATGTCTTGGGCTGAAACACGATATGGTTATCGCCAAGAAAAAACTAAAATCGTACATCCTAATTTGGGAGATTACCCAAATGGGATTTAGGGGCAAACCTTAACTTGATTTGCAAAGCCGGACAACAAATAAATCAAACCCACCAATCACAATTAGGGTTTGTGAGCTAGGACCAGGGCCGAATTGCTCTGGATCCAGTAAAACTGACTGTTGGGTCAACTGAATTAGGACAGCAGAGGTTAAGACGAATCCACAAGCAGAAAAAGGTGGTGCTTGGTCGTTGTGCCTTCTTTTCTTCTGATTTTGTTTCAGTCATGATTATATCGATAGTCCACCTGGCCTCTGTCGCGCGATTGGCCCATACATTTCCTATATAAATTTCTAGGACAGAGGCCTAGTGGACTATGGGTGTTAGGTCCTCTTATTGCCATATCGGGAATTTCTTAATAATTGTCGGGCAGTTTACATCTGGAAATATCAAATAATTTGATATCATCTCTCCTTGAATGATCGGCTATTTTTGCCGGATTCTTTTTAGTCAGATAATCTGCAAGCAGCTATCACATTTCAAAGTCCACAGGATATTCCCTACCCCATTTGTCTGCCGATCATGCATTATCTGCCCTATGGTCGGCCGATAGAAGCTCTGTGGACTATGGGTATTAAGGATTAAATGGATAGGAGTACCGAATAAGGTTATATCAGCTTGGCTTCCTTGGGAAAGTGGTCTCGTGGGAATTCAATTAGGCCGTTTGTGCTCCATTATTTTTACTCGTGGCAATATTTTTCCCAATATCCAGCTGTGGTCACATAAGCAGGGTACCATCCACGGAGACGTCCGATGGCCACTTCCTTATGGACGGTTTATTATGGTAATTTCCAATTTTATGTGAATTTAATTCATTCATTTATACAGGGAGACATTAATAATGAGATGTCTGACTCAGTCAGGCCTTATATCATTATCCACTACACTATTCGTTACAATCCGATACTGCTACGTGTACTTTCACTAGCATCGCACGTCTAGATATAAAATTGTTTATAACAGATAATTGTTTAGGAATTGCATTCTAATATCTATCTAAAAACATGAGGAATATTCCACATTAAAAACAAACTGTACAATTTAACTACTGGCAATGAACCGTTGAAACGCGGTTTTATGGGGTATACGAGGTGTTGGAGGGACTTTAGTGTGTCTGGCCTGACTATAGTTCTCATATTAGATATGCCTATACTGTACGCTGCACATGGATGAGATATCATTAGAGTAGGGATACATGTACCGCATCATACAGGCCACTGCTGAGATGATTGTAGATGGGACAGAATAGCAGCTATAGATAACGTGCCCTCGACCTATAGTGTAATTCACAATTTTATATGTGTAGGTTTTTGGAGGGAAATTTTATTAAGTGTTTTATGTTAGCTGTTACTATATATTTTTCTGTCAATGTGTCCAATTGTAAGGTAAAGGAGCCCCTTCTGAAGGTGTTCATCAAAATGATTACGGTCTCATTTTGGGTGATGCAGCATTGAAAAAGCTGTATTATAAGAACTGTAAAAGACATAAGAGAAAGAAGTTAAAACTGGCCAAGGTGAGGAGCTGCTAGCTAACTACCAACAGGATAGCGCCATAGAGTATCAGGATATATTGTAAGGTCACTCGGTTGTGTCTCTTTTTGGGTTGCTAAAGCGACGAGACCATGGTTGCCATTGCTTAGGTCTACGTAAAGCCATGATCAGTTGAAAGGTTCTACTAGAGATAAGCAGAGATGAATCTTTTTTTTTGTAGTGTCAGTGAAGTGTAGAATTAAACCTGTTCTCTCTCAAGAGCCTATCGGACATCTCCGATTAAACACCTTTAATCAATGTTCCCTCTATCCCTGCTATCTTCATCCACGTTCACTTTTCACCCTAACGCCTTTCGTTAAGCTGCCTGTAGTTTCAGATGAGCCCTTTGTTCCGTCTTCGGTACACTTGTATTACAGGTAACATATCGTATCCCGGCCTCCTGAAATGGAGCATTATTGCTATTAATACATCGGCCCATGAATCTTGGTGCTACTTCTTCCGTGGCACCACATCTTCTCGCTTTAACCACTGTCAAGCTAAACCTATCATCTTCTTACTCTCCTATAACCTATGCCTAGCCATCCTCCTCTCTATTACACGTTGCCTCTACCTTCATTGTCATTCTATCCCCAAAATAATATCCGAATCTTTCCTATACTCATAACACATGCCTCCCCCCACTGCATGGTGATCCATATCTCCATTCCTTTTAAGGCCACCCTTAATCCCAGCCTCCCCATCCCACCTTCCCCAGAGGCTTTAACAGTCTGGCCATTTCACATTTCACCTCCTGTGTGAAAACATGCCCTTCCTGCTGGGATTTATGTACTTTAATGCTTAGGACCCTTAACTGCAAACACCTTTAAGTCTCAGGGGAGCTGCAGGAGGGATGGAAGAAGGTACACTGAAAACTAAGCGTGATAATATAATAGGTCTTCAGAAATGGGAAATTCTAGGTGTTGTCATACAGTTTTTAAGGACTGTTTAGAATACCCACTGCACTGTGTTTATCTTTAAATGCTAAAATTGCTAAACATGTTTAGAAGCTACACATGTGACCAGACAAGCAAAAACACCCCTCTGCAGGGAAATTCGTTATCAAGTTCATCTCAAGATCTTTAAAATGAGACATCATTGGCTTTAATATTCCCAGTAGCTATGTCAGAACCCCACCTTGAATATAGGTGGTTATTCATATTTGAAATTGATGATTAACCTCTAAATAACCATAATAATGTCTAAAAATACAATAAATCAGCCCTTTTTTTTATATATAAAAAATACATAATGATATGGTGATTTTTATCATGGATTTTGAGCTAGAAGGAATTTTCCATTTCTGTTTTCAGTTAAGGGTTTTTGGTCAATATCCCCAAAAATTGGCATATAAATCTGCAAATTTTGATTATTGGAATGGTTGCCATGGCAACCAGGAACATGCATATAGGTTGATTTTTCATGAAAAATGTTCATTTAACCATCCAAATATGGCCATTTCTACTGAAAATGGTGCATTTTAAATGAGACCATTGAATCCTGCATCAAAAATTAGCTTAACATATTTTCATAATGATTTTAGAGTAATTTCGCCCTTCCAATGGCCAAATGGGGAATTAAAAATCCCCCACCGAGGGGTGTTTTACCTTGATAGAAAAGATAATATGTAAAACTTCACAATGCCTCTACATTGGATTTTTGTCCTTTGGTAATGGTTCATAAAACAAGCGTTTCACCTTCTGTTTGAACACATCCCCATTCTGCTGGGACTTTTGTATGCTTAGGTCCATAATGTATTTTAATTCTCATCCCCTCTTATCTGCAAACACCTTAAGATTGAGGGGAGCTGCAGAAGGGATGGGAGGCATGAGATAAGAGTACCGGAAGGATTCAGGTACAGTTGTGGGGATGGAATAACAATGAAGGTAGAGACAAGAGAGACAGAGAGGAAGATAAATATACATGTGTATGAGTTATAGGAGTGTAAGAAGATGAAAGTTTTTAGCTAGACAATGGTTACGATGAGAAGAGGTGGTGCCACAGAAGAAACACCTATGATTATGAGTGTTTAAACTCTAAACACTCATAATCATAGGTGTTTGAAAACTAAACACTTATAATCATCAGTGTTTAAAGACTAAACACTCATCATCATGCTGTTTAAATGATACACACCTAAACACATCAACATCTTTGCTGTCTAGATGTTTAGAAATCATGTGTGTAGCACTCCTGAAATCCGTTTAGATCTCATAGATGTGTCACCCATCAAGGTAAAACACCCCTCGGTGGGGGATTTTTAATTCCCCATTTGGCCATTGGAAGGGCGAAATTACTCTAAAATCATTATGAAAATATGTTAAGCTAATTTTTGATGCAGGATTCAATGGTCTCATTTAAAATGCACCATTTTCAGTAGAAATGGCCATATTTGGATGGTTAAATGAACATTTTTCATGAAAAATCAACCTATATGCATGTTCCTGGTTGCCATGGCAACCATTCCAATAATCAAAATTTGCAGATTTATATGCCAATTTTTGGGGATATTGACCAAAAACCCTTAACTGAAAACAGAAATGGAAAATTCCTTCTAGCTCAAAATCCATGATAAAAATCACCATATCATTATGTATTTTTTATATATAAAAAAAAGGGCTGATTTATTGTATTTTTAGACATTATTATGGTTATTTAGAGGTTAATCATCAATTTCAAATATGAATAACCACCTATATTCAAGGTGGGGTTCTGACATAGCTACTGGGAATATTAAAGCCAATGATGTCTCATTTTAAAGATCTTGAGATGAACTTGATAACGAATTTCCCTGCAGAGGGGTGTTTTTGCTTGTCTGGTCACATGTGTAGCTTCTAAACATGTTTAGCAATTTTAGCATTTAAAGATAAACACAGTGCAGTGGGTATTCTAAACAGTCCTTAAAAACTGTATGACAACACCTAGAATTTCCCATTTCTGAAGACCTATTATATTATCACGCTTAGTTTTCAGTGTACCTTCTTCCATCCCTCCTGCAGCTCCCCTGAGACTTAAAGGTGTTTGCAGTTAAGGGTCCTAAGCATTAAAGTACATAAATCCCAGCAGGAAGGGCATGTTTTCACACAGGAGGTGAAATGTGAAATGGCCAGACTGTTAAAGCCTCTGGGGAAGGTGGGATGGGGAGGCTGGGATTAAGGGTGGCCTTAAAAGGAATGGAGATATGGATCACCATGCAGTGGGGGGAGGCATGTGTTATGAGTATAGGAAAGATTCGGATATTATTTTGGGGATAGAATGACAATGAAGGTAGAGGCAACGTGTAATAGAGAGGAGGATGGCTAGGCATAGGTTATAGGAGAGTAAGAAGATGATAGGTTTAGCTTGACAGTGGTTAAAGCGAGAAGATGTGGTGCCACGGAAGAAGTAGCACCAAGATTCATGGGCCGATGTATTAATAGCAATAATGCTCCATTTCAGGAGGCCGGGATACGATATGTTACCTGTAATACAAGTGTACCGAAGACGGAACAAAGGGCTCATCTGAAACTACAGGCAGCTTAACGAAAGGCGTTAGGGTGAAAAGTGAACGTGGATGAAGATAGCAGGGATAGAGGGAACATTGATTAAAGGTGTTTAATCGGAGATGTCCGATAGGCTCTTGAGAGAGAACAGGTTTAATTCTACACTTCACTGACACTACAAAAAAAAAGATTCATCTCTGCTTATCTCTAGTAGAACCTTTCAACTGATCATGGCTTTACGTAGACCTAAGCAATGGCAACCATGGTCTCGTCGCTTTAGCAACCCAAAAAGAGACACAACCGAGTGACCTTACAATATATCCTGATACTCTATGGCGCTATCCTGTTGGTAGTTAGCTAGCAGCTCCTCACCTTGGCCAGTTTTAACTTCTTTCTCTTATGTCTTTTACAGTTCTTATAATACAGCTTTTTCAATGCTGCATCACCCAAAATGAGACCGTAATCATTTTGATGAACACCTTCAGAAGGGGCTCCTTTACCTTACAATTGGACACATTGACAGAAAAATATATAGTAACAGCTAACATAAAACACTTAATAAAATTTCCCTCCAAAAACCTACACATATAAAATTGTGAATTACACTATAGGTCGAGGGCACGTTATCTATAGCTGCTATTCTGTCCCATCTACAATCATCTCAGCAGTGGCCTGTATGATGCGGTACATGTATCCCTACTCTAATGATATCTCATCCATGTGCAGCGTACAGTATAGGCATATCTAATATGAGAACTATAGTCAGGCCAGACACACTAAAGTCCCTCCAACACCTCGTATACCCCATAAAACCGCGTCGTGAGTGGAAAGACATGACCTGTTCGCTCCCAATCTTCAATGGCTAATAAAAAGGGAATAGATAGGCAAGGTTCCATATACTTTGCCGCCTTTTTTTTTATTTTATGTGGAGAGAATGTTAGTATAGGTATAGATGTTTGGGACATCATAGTAATAGCCGTAAACCCCTCACTCAAGTTCCTTATTTATTGACCAATAACCACGTAAAAAGTCCAAGAAAGATTCGCCCAAACTGCTAATCACTTAATGCTATTTCATTTACCAGCTCTTAAGTTGGACTACCCGGTATCCAATTTGTGTAAAACATCACACGGCCGTGGTCAGCTGGTGACCAGCTTATGGTGAACCATCCAGTTTGGGATGATTTTCATGAACCTGTGTACAATAATCAGTAACTTGTACTCTAGAACCCACAGAAACTGTAGAATCTGAATGGGTTCTTCTTGAATGAGGTCGCTGTGAATCTGCCTCATGTAGGCCTTTATATTCAGGAACGACAGGTGTCAAATTGAAGTTCTAAATAGGAGCTGTCTACATAGTCCATACATTCTGAGGTGTGACAGGAATCTTAGAAACATACCTTCCATTCATTCTTTGTGTAGAGTTTAGTAGCACTAAGTGTATCTATGGAGATGCTGTTTATGGTAACATCTTTCCCCGAAGGCTAGATAGAGGCCTTTACTTCGGTTTTGCATATTAATTCATGTTTCATGTGTAAGATTATTGGGTGTCATCCAACTCCCTGCTATGAGGATTATACTTTTGGGGGCATGCCTAAAGCAATAAAAAAGTGAAGAAGTGAAATAGTATTAGCCCACCGATCTAAAACTTTATAAATCTGTGGTGGGCTTTAAGGGTGTATCCTCTTATCACCGATCTATAAAAGAAAGTCTCTGGTGTGGAATCTCTTTCTTTAGAAGATTCCCTGAGGAGGATGGGGGCAGACCTCTGAGCCACATCTCTCTGGAATGCTACAACTGCAATTCCCCTTTTTTAACACCCACTTCCCGTTAAAGTAGTCTCAAGAGCTCCTTTGTTGTGGAGATGAATGGCCTGTTCATAGGTATACAAAAAGTAAAGAAAACACTTGGGAGGCTCACCTTTTCTCCAGGAAGTTGTTGGTTTTGGTCTGCTGCGTCTTGTGGTGGTTCTGTTGGTACTTGGTATGATGTTTACTGAAGAAGGAGGACGCCAGGCTTTCTGCCAGCACTGTGAAGAACACACACACGTACAGGCAACCCGTAAACCACTTGATCTCCATCTTTAAAAAAAAAACGTTTATATCCTTGTCTCTCTAAAACTGTTGGCTGTCTCTACTCCCACTGTGCTCACTCAGGTACTAGGTAGGCTCCAGTGACTGTGGCAAACTGCTCTGTTCTGCCTCTCTCTGCTGTCTGACGGGAGACTGTGGGAGGGAATCCACTATCAGCGTCTGGCCGACCTAGTTTGGTGACTGACAACTCTGCTAACCAATCAGAGACTAGCCTATTCGTGATGTCACAGAAACATGACCTAAACCACGCCCAATGAACTAGTTAACGTTGATTTCTCTGTGGCTCTGGCAGTTCATGCCGGAGTGGCTGTCTTAGCCTTATGAGTAGTATGACAAAAAAGCGCGTTTTCCCAGGCTTACTCAGGCGCGAGAGTTCGTGGCACGAACTTATCCTACTACAGCACACTTAGGGAGTGGTCATTTTGTAACAACAGGGGGGGTGGTGACCCCTCTTAGGGGGGACAAAAATAATTTCGCCCCTTTTCAGCGAAAAAGCCCGCGAGCAACTATAGAATAAAAGGGGGGGACAGGAAAAATTTCAGACTCCTCGGAGGGGGGGACGGAAATATTTTCGCCGTGCACGCGCAGAATTTCACCAAGCCCCCACTGTTGTTAAAAAATGACCACTCCCTTAATGCCCACAGGCTATGTCCCTGTGCTATAAATGATGGGGAAGGCAGAGGCAGACGACTTTTAGATTTACGATTCACCAAGCGCGGGAAGGTGGCGGCGGTCGGTGCCATGAGGCCGTTGTGTATAGCCTGAGGGGCATGGACTTTTTAACGTGTGGTGTGACAGGCAGGGATAGTCCTCAAACTAGTTAAATCAGCCACTGTGTTCAAACCGACCAAACTAAACCCTGGTACGCCACACCAGTGATAGATTGAAATGGCAGCCTGTATGGCAGCAACATATGTATAAGTATCTATCCCAAATAAACTGTTGTGAATCTAAACCTTAATCATATTATAGATCTAGGCTATATATTTCGGAATGATGGGAAGGATAGGGTTGATTGCAATGTGACTGATATACGGTACCTATATGCATAATTATATGCCCCCTATTTCAACCCTTTGGCCATATGTGGAAGTCGACATATGTAGACATTGGTTAATCCTCTCTGTCGTAATCATAGGCCAGATGGAATTGAAAGGTTATTCCCGATCAGGCCAAAATTGTTTTTATTCTTTTCTGTAAGTTTCCGGTTATATTGTCCAACAGTTTTAAGGTAGGTAGGTCGGATTCTTTTTTTACTGGGCCATATTTTGGCCTTACTGAGGTAAGTCTGGTGACCGGAAACTCAATATTTTTTCTTGGCCTCGGTGAAGTCCCCTTCCTACGCTACTATATAATTAGATTACTAATGGCGTATAGCTTATGCATGCTGCATATGCCTTTACCTAACATTCATGCAAAGTTCTTATTATGATGCACATAGCCCAGGGACCCCACATTTTGAGTATCATGTGCGAACAGGATGGGCTATTATTATTATTTTTTTTAATTTAGGGGTGGGGTGCGGGCGGCGGGGGAGGGGGTAGGCACGAGCCAACGAGGGTCCTTTATTAAGGATGATTTTGGGTAATTCTGAAGGGAAAGGGATACATTTTTAGAGCAAAGATCTGATGTGAATCTTTATTCAAGGCCATACCTTTTTCGTGAAGGTGACTATTTCGAGCCAGATTTAGTATCTAAATATTACTTACCGTTAGGATTAGGGGGTAATTTTAGGGGAGTCACCCTCTATTAGGGTATGCTACCAGGGTGTATTTGGCTTTGTCCCTCAAAAAGACTATTTTGCCCTCTGATTAAAGTACCAAATCTTCGAGGTTGTTCGCACATAGAAACTATAGAAAAGATAGGGAGTGGCCCCCAGGCATATACCACTAACCTATACATCCGAAGTAATCACCCTGGAGCGAGGCAGCCTTCCCAATGACCAAGTCTAATTATGAATTCCATGAA
The DNA here is from genome assembly GCA_949317995.1 of Acholoe squamosa. Taxonomy (NCBI): domain Eukaryota; kingdom Metazoa; phylum Annelida; class Polychaeta; order Phyllodocida; family Polynoidae; genus Acholoe; species Acholoe squamosa. The sequence continues at coordinate 32,934,156 of OX439037.1, read as the reverse complement.
TATTGTTAATTGTATAGTTATGAAACATTCATATATTTCTCCCAAGGCAATCCCCTCCTACTCCAGCTAACTACTATGGCTCCCGAATGCACCATGTTTCCTACGTAATCAACTCTCTGATAACATTATTAATACATGCACATGGCCACAGTAACAATATCTGAGCTAATTCCCACCCTCTAGGCTACATTCCCCATACTCTTCTTATGCTTGCAACCTCCCCCAACGGTTACACCCACCAAATCCCCAAGGCCCCCTAGATCATTAATAGTAGAAAACATCAAGCCAACTGTCAGTTCCCTGATTGCAGATCTCATTTCTCCCTGAGTTGTCCATCAGTCCACGGGGGTAAAAATTACATGAGCACATCTCCTCCCATCCTAGTTATGACAGCCCGGATTCTCTCCATAGTACGACATGTAATAAATACCAAGTCTGGGCACATTTAAAAGCATGTGGAAGAGACGCACTGTGCTTGAGTGGTGGGAAAAACAAGGCATGCGGCTGGGGATTATTGAGAAAGGGCAGATGACATGATCATAATAGAAAAAGCACTTGCCAGTGCTTTTCCTCACCAGCAGTCATTCATTATAGAAGTATTTAGTATATTGTCCTTAGACATAAAATATTTAGGTTGAGCGAATGGAGCATCTGCTCCTGTGCATTCCTATCCAATCGCAGCAAGATCGGATATAATTAAAAGGGCAAATGAGGTCCGGTTTGCTTGTCTTGGGCGTTAGACACGTGTCAGCAATTTGAAAATAGATTAACTGGAAATGAGTCTGGTGCATTTGATTAGTATAAAATCATTCTACAATTATATCTGATATAAATTTCCTCGGCAACGTGTCCTTATTAGGTCAACACTTTTTCCGTCTCCTGGATTAAATCGTCATCAAATGCAGCTAGGAGTCATATTTTCCATTTGCAATCTGAATACTTAGATGCAATCAATTTTCAATTTACTCCTAACGTTGTGTGCACCGAGTACCTCCGTTTTGAACACTGTCCCATATATAAAACTATTTTAGTGTATGTAGTAAGCTACTAAGCACAGTGACAAGACATTGTCATAATGCCAACGACTGTATGCTACTGGGACCTTTGCTCAGGCTATTGAGTGAGTCCTGAAAGCACTTTATACGATCTCCTGCACACAGAAATGCACATACAAATGGAAAAATAACCTACAGATAACAAACGAATGGAATCGACAAGCAGTAGAGATACAATAATTTTCAAATAACAAAACCAATTTTTTTCGGTAATCTTTTCTATATATAGACCTATTGGAAAAGATTACCTTGCTGTGTCATAGAGAATATATCTGAAGCTATAGGGAGCACCTCATAGCCGAGAATATCATATTGCAGTGCTAAAAAGTGCCTAAAATTCTAGATGGCGCTCTAATAGCGAATGTTACTGAACAGGAGAGTGTCTTATATGCGACATGCGCCTTTATACGGCAGCTCCACCGTTGTTCGAATGAGAGTTTACCTCAGGTAAAATAGCTAAAGCTTATCAGTAGTCTACCTCAGGTAGACAAGAGAAATGACCAATCAGAGGCCAGAAACGACTCCTGGAGATGCATCTTCATTTAACATTTGTTCACCACAATATACTGAGAATCTAACAAGTTATAATTATACTGGACTTGGTAAATTTGTCATTATCAAGAGTCACCTTCTTTACCTGAGGTAGATAAGGGATCTCTACCTCAGGTAGATAAGGGATCTCTACCTCAGGTAGACACGGGATCTCTACCTAGGGTGGACAAGGGACAGCTATTCTACCTCAGGTAGAGAAGGGAGTCTACCCGAGGTAAACAAGAGATACCCTCTCTACCCGAGGTAGACACGGGTTCTTTACTTCAGTTAGACAAGGGACCTCTACCTCAGGTAGATAAGGGATCTCTACCTCAGGTAGACTATGGACTACCTATCTACCTCAGGTAGACTAAGAACCACCTGTCTACCTCAGGTAGACTACAGCCTGTCTACCTCAGGTAGACTATGACCTGCCTTATCTACCTCAGGTAGATTAGGAAAATGTGTCTACAACAGGTAGACCTCCCCTTATCTACCTCAGGTAGATTAGGAACTGATTGTCTACCTCAGGTAGACTAGGGACTGAATGTCCTAGAATTATGAAATCCAATTCTCATGAGTTTAGAGGGTCTCTATAGTATAAAGCAGGTCCCGGACTAGGTGTCAGTGATAGGGGGTCTAGGTGCTGAGCTGTGATTGTCCAATTCTGTCGTCTACCTCAGGTAGACTACTAAAGAGCTTCTGCTTCTCTACCTGAGGTAAAGTCTCAGTCGAACAACGGCGGGGCTGCCCTTATATGCGAGGTATTGCATTAACTGAATTCAATAGGAGGAAAACATTATAGGGTGCATGGTATCTGAACTATACTGTAGGCCTATATGTGATATCCCGTATACATGTATAGGGCTAAGGTTATTTACCTCATGTGATAGGCGCGCCCCTTGTGGGGAGACCCTATAAGGCGCATATGAGATCACCTTAGGACTACTTATTTCCTCGCATTCAAGGCACACCTCTGACTTTATCTGACTCAATGAGGTGCAGCAGGGGTCCATCCTCACATATAAGCCTCACGTATTAGGCACTCCCGGAGATCAGATATAAGGCGCATCTGAGGTCAAATTCGATCACTTTAGTACTACTTATTGTTTCTTATCCTCGCATATGAGGCATACCCCTCACTTCACTTTGTCTGACTCTACACGGTGCATCAGGGGACATCGGCAATTTCCGGCTCTGGTCTCTCATTACCGCGTATATACCGATGTTGCAAGTGTACCAGTGGATGCTAGTACCATGCTGGTAGGGCATACACGGGGCATACAGGTGTGACTGCACTGCAGCAACCAGCTCAGGGCTAATTAACATGCATTCTCGCGAGATTTGCAGCTTCAGGGGTCAGAAGACACTCTATACATGGGTTACTCCCCACACCTGGAGGTGTGAAAATCTCACACCTGGAGGTTTGATGAGTGATAGCTCACATTAGCCATACCTTTGAACTTTTAATTATACTTTTAAGCCACTATATGCTAGTTAATGAGCCTTAATAGTAATTCTGTGTGTAGGGTGGGACAGAGTGGATTCTCACCAGGTGTTACATAAATGTACCCTACAACCAGTGTAAAGCACATGCTGGTGACCAGCTTCAGCTAGACATCACGATGCCACCCCTATCCTGCTAGGTCGGAATAGCTACGTCAGGCAATTCTTGTGTTTGTGGCTGGTCCCTACTCGTGAGAAATCCCGAGATCAGAACTATCATGGCCGCGCACACATGATAAACAAGAAACCTTGCTATACAGTAAAAACTATCAGGCCTTAGCTTACAAGACTAAAATTTATAGGTCTCCCCGTGAGATTATACACAATTAAATTTGATATGTGGCTGTGGGAAGAAAATAAAGAAAATGCAATCCTCAAGAGGCAGTACAGAGTCTTGGGGCCCTGACTCCTGGGTTATAGGGGCAGGAGGGGAGGTTTGCGTTAAGGTGCTATTTGGTGACTTTTATTCATGTCCCCTGATAGTATGTCATCTAGTTCCCAGTGTGTTTAATATGATCACCGATACATTATCATGCCATATACTTTTAATCCTTCATTATGGGAAAGCGTATAGTCTAGCGTCAAGTGGTAGAGTCTTGTGTCTAAGTTTCTATCCCATATGAAAGGAAGACACAACGGGTAAATCAACTCTGAGAAGTTTTATTAACGTCTGCCTTAGGTCGTCAAGTAGCAACAATCCATTATAACTCACAATCAACCACCAAATCTATCCAATAGTCCAGATGGTCAAAGACCTTTGGAACAAACTAGATGTCACACTCTCGCATCCTCATTAATTTCATGTCCAATTCATCCATGTGTACATCAATAAAATATTTCAATATCTTAAATAGTCTCCATATATAAATCAACAAATCATATGAATTCCGTTCTTAATCACAACTAAACATCGGCATAATTCACTTCCCTGGTAAATCATGCATATCCATTAAACTCTCATCGATGGAGGTGGAGAGCAACTTTTAACTCCATATAATTTATGTCAATTGTATAAGAACTTTGTCCTAATAGATTATAAATGCCAATCTCCAAATGGTAGTAAGCTTCAGAATTGTTGATGTTGTAACAAGTGAGTGAGGCTAGGTGAGGTAACCGGTTCCAAAATGTATGTGTTCCTATATAAATCCTAAACTTCCAAAGACAACTCCTGTCTCTAGCACCTCAGTCTTAAACAATTTCCTCTTGTAAATATAAATGTTGTATGAGCTGTGGACTATATAAACTTCCTCTGATTCCAGGGTGAACTGCACACGATGCTGCTGCCAACCAATTCACACCCTGGTCTGCACTACAGCCGGCCTTTATACCCTCATTGTCATGGACCTGTAACTTGATACCCCCTGGACCCCAACTCTTCCTGCTGTCATCCGATATCCTATAGGAGTGTATCTACTATTATCTAACTGATCGCTTTCTGGAGATATACTTTTGGTCCTTAACTTGTACCCCGCCCTGAGACTCTTTTTATAGACATTAGCCAACTCTTCCTGCTGTCATCCGATATCCTATAGGGGTGTATCTACTATTATCTAACTGATCGCTTTCTGGAGATATACTTTGGTCCTCAACTTGGACCCCGCTCTGAAACTCTTTTTATAGACATTAGTTTTTCATGAGTCATCCCAGGACTTGGTTCCTCTCTAGTCACAAACAACTTTTTATAAACTCTAAACTGATTTCATACTTGCCAATATTACTGTTACTCGCTTATGCCATTATAGTTGTATTGCTTTCTTAGATTTCGAAATGTCCAACATCAAAATAAAACATCTTTACTATTTCTTTGTCTTATTATTTCCATTCCTTTAGTTTGCTAGTCCTTTTTATTCGAAATCCTCCCAATTCACAAGGCCCCCCTCAATTACATTCAAGGTCCATTTTTGGACCTTAATGTATGATTGTCTTAAAATCTCGTCTCAGTTCCGACCACACTTGTTTTTGTCCCTTCTCTGTATATTATCTGTGTCTTGCTATATTCACCCGGGTTCCTTCACCCAACCTCACAACCTCCAACATATATTTCCTTGTTATTATTTTATATACTTAGTTGCTCTCCCCCTCTTTTCTCCACCATCTATTATGTTCTCATGGTTGATTTTTTCTTTTTTTTTTACACATATTATTCTACTCAAGCTTGATTATTTCCCTTGTTCACATTTTCATGTTCGTCACCTTATATTTTTATTGTTAACGCACAGACAAATAATTTTTTTTTTTTTTTTTTTTTAAACCTGCAAATGCATAAATACACATGTATACAATATCATGCAATATATATATTGTTTTAACATTTTTTTAGTGCCATTTTATTACAACAGTTATACCTTTGTCCACACGTATCAACTCCTTGTCGCCATTATCTAATTATTATGACCTTCTAGAGTCTACAATTCATAATCAGACTGCAAAATACGTCATTTGTTATGTTGACAATGACTTTGGTAAGACATATATATTATCTAATAAACAAACACTATTGCCTTATTCAGTTCTTGACTGCACATCATGGACATGATTTCCACGGACGCATTCTACCAAATTTTCCTCATACAATTTTCTCCACTTTAATGAAGAAACCCAACCGCTATAATCTCAATTAAGAGTAGTAAGTAGCTAACCATTTCTCCTCATAATATAAACCTGTAACACTTCTATTAGTGTCTGGCTTTTATTTCTTCTGTAAGTGAATTCTTTGATTATCTTGTCTTCAATCCGCCAATATTTCTACATCAATCTGTTTCCTCACTAACATTCAAGACTACTGTGTCCAGCAACAACTTTAACGACGTTTTATCGTTAGTAAGTACCACTTAAAGTCAATGTCGAGTACATGTGTACCGCATGGCAAAAATGAGAGAGAGAAAAACGGAAAGAAGATAAAAGATCACTGTATTGTAAGAGACTGTCTAACGATCTCTGTGGGTAAGTAAACGGCTCCGTTCACATTCACAGTGTGTTACATTCACATATATATTATCATACCGACAATTAATTCGAATGACAAAATCTATTGGTTTTTAATAGTGACCTTTGAGACATTATGTGTCAAGGACGTCACCTGTAGGACCAAAATGGAGGTCTTGCATTGCTTCCATCTCTGCCCCCTTAGTAGAGATGAAAAGCCCCTTTAATGCAGCCTCGAGTAAGTAATCATTTTCTTTAAACCGCCCCTTTAATGACAAGATGGTTTCCGTCTTTGCAGAGCATCAATGCCATTGTGTTAGAATAATTGGAGGTTTCCTTTTTCTAAGCTTATCCTAAAGAAATGAAAGGTCGCCTCAGGTAAGTTTTTTTTTTTTTTTTATTCCCTCTAATCTAGTCTGAGTGGGATAAAATCTTATAGTTAGATAAGCAAGTGGATGACCCCATATGATAATGGTAAGTAGACAGTGTTTTTGGGCACTTAGTTTACCCTTGTATCTATATGTATACATTCGACCTGGAAGACTGTGAGTGAGATAAAATAAGTTAATCTTGCTAAGGCCAGCCGCCAAGGCAGCTAGGGCGGTAAAAAAAATCCAAAGGTCCAATCTAATCGGCGATGAATATATATATTCATTTATATGGAACCAATTGGTACATGCAAATATATTTTTATGTGCAATACCCTGCAGTTGGGTGGACCAATATTCTAATAGTAAGTATATAATATTCTAAAATACATAGATACGCATATAGAAATATTTATACAAAAGATAATAGAATATTATGACAACTCAGCGAGACAATACAGAGAAAACAGTAATGTGGGTGTATGTATACAAACAAAAACAACAAAAACTGCGCACTAGAAAACTTCGAGCTACCCTCCTGGTTCCCAAGGACCTATCGACGGGAAGTAACAGTTTTTAGTGTTACCTGATTTTTCAGGGCAAAAATGAAAATAATAATAAAAATAGTGCGCACGTGAAGTCTTCTATCTGCCCTCCTGGTTCCCAAGGACCTATCTTCGGACAGTGACAGACTTCCGTGTTACCTGATTTTTCAGGGCACATACAACAAAAAAATAATCACAACATAGAAAAACTATTTTCATACCAACTACTTCTAATGAACCCAGAATAAAACAAATAAAAGAAAATACCATAAAACTATAGAACCAATGGTGAATCGGAGAAATTCAAAGATTGACAGTGGATTTGAGAAATACTGGTACCTTTTGAGGGACAGCAAAGACGCGACATAGACCCTTTTAAGTGGGCTAGGGAAGCCCTTTCTCTTCCCTAAATCACAGACCCTAAACTAATAATCTTACTACTCATAAATATCTCAACAATGTCCCAGAGAAATATGCTAAATTTGAGCCCGTGATCACTGAAAATGTCCAGTGAACAAGCTATTGTCAAGTAAGAAATACATTACCACCCTCTAAATTTGTCATCTGGACACACTGTCATACTTCATGGCTATGCGCCGGCAGAAGTATATCTAATCCTTATAATATTCTAATCATACAAAGGGTGTTCACTTTCTAGGATTTTTATGTTTCCATAAATTGGTAAGAATCTCTGCCTATCCTATATAAAGTCATATTCTCTGCGTCACCTGGGCCCAATACTAAAACAACACATAAGAAACTCCACCACAGGACTAAGAGCACAACAAAATGGTTGGATCAATGACAAATCACCCCAATACCCTGGAGTCATACCTAGTATGACTGTTAGAAAATTATATTGAACTGCATATCTCAACAAGGTTGTACCTGGGACTTTCACAGCATCAGTTAGATAGAAAAGGAAACCCCGCTGTCAAATAAGTTTTAGTCAATACCCACAGCTAGTATATGACTAATAATATCAAACAGCATAGTCTTAAGATTCCCAGTAAAGAGTGCATGTGGACATGAACAGACCCAGGGAAAAGATTGGACACGGACTGAAAGATACCCTGGGTAGCAGGAGTAAAACAAGGAGACATACACACTCTGTGTATATAGGTATATACCCTTAAACCCCCTATTGCATTGACCGTACTAATCAAACACTCATCCATCAAGAGGTTCAAAATCTCAAAACATCTGATGTCAACCTCAATAATCATGCTGGCATAGTCAAATCCCTTCCTCCAAAATATTCTAACTCAAATATCCCGGAGGGTCAAATTAATTCTCTCTGTCTCAATTAAACCTCAGTTTCCCATGTTTACAATTTATGACCATAAGTTCAACACATAATGCCTCACTAAATTGATGGCTGTGTTGTCTTTTCCCTAAATGGGCACTGGAAGTGGATATAGATCTACCACTTGCTGCCAGCTACCCCAAGTAAACACTATTCATTGAGTGGGTGAGAGAGAGAATATTACTATCATAGTGCTCATGGCAGAGTTTTGACAACTACGTTACTATCGTCCAAATTCAATATTTTCTAAATTATATCACAAACCAAACCTCTTCTCCTCGACCCTCCTATGGTCCATGGTGGTCTGTGGATTTGGGACAGGTCCCTTGAAGCTAGTCATATTGAAAGCTAATACAAAACCTGATATAGCTTTGATTGTGTGTTGTCCTTAAGCTCTGCTGGTCAACAGTACACTAGTAAGTACAATGTTTCTTGCAAGAATTCTTCTTGTCTAACAAAGTAAGTTTTGAATATTCTTTAAGTTACTTATAATACACCCCTTTTTCCCTGGGTAAAAACAGGCTATCTCTCTCTTCTTTATCAAATAAATCTCTAGATTAGATGGAATTGACTGTCGTGCTTTCAAGGGTACTTTGGTTCCTTGTCACACTAGTAAATACAATATTACTTGCAAAATATTCCGCGTGACATTTCTACGTCAAGAGGAAAGTAAGTTTCCACCATGTTCAAATTCAAAGAATGTCTCCATCCAATCAAAGCTAAAATAAACACTAATTCAAACTATCAGGACACAATAAACTCTGTCCCCAGCCTGTCCCTAAGGGATCCAAGTGGTATTACCAGATTCAGATACAACTATGTTTTTCAGGGTTTTCCCGAAAAGGTAAGATCAATCCGCCATACACAATAATCACAAACTCAAATAGTGTGTTATGTGTAACTATCAACAGTAATCCCCTATCATGAGTTAATATCAGACTACAACGCTGCGAGACGCCACCTATAGACTATAGATAGTGGCCATACACTTTAGGCTGAAGTAGAAGATCTACAGGCGGTTAGACAGGAGAAAATGTCAAAAAAAAAATTGTTGTGTTAGGATACAAGAGAGACATTTCGGAGTAAGATTTGTGAATCCAGTTTTACCATGACACATGGTCCCATCGACCATTACAGAGCGACACCTATACGCTCAAATCAGTGTTCATACCAAGTATCCTATTCTCTAAATTTCCAAGACCACTGGCTGATAAACTACAGGCATACAATTTCAAATTAGTGCTGTAGCCCTTATTTCAGAAAGATGAGTAGTGGATGAATGAACCATTATAGCCTTTTGACTTTGGTAAGTACTATTCTCCTCTCATTCCGCACATGTACGAGCATTCCGTGTACCTGGACACGCAGAGCGTTGCATCGTTCATGTCAATATGTGAAACCATCCTCTACTGTCCACGAGAGAAATTCTGGCCGCTCAGTCAACCCCAAAGGGTCGGTAAGTACTACTTAATTTATAAAGATGGCAATATGGTTCCTTACTCTATCAATTATTTGCTCCATGTGGGAACCTGTATTATATATAAGTACTGTCGCAAGGGTGAAAACACCATCTCCACAAAGTTCACAAAGCTTTCAAGTGAACCTACGCAAGAACTCATCACCATCCAGGAAAAACAGACAGATGGCCTTCGAGTAAGAAAGTCTCACCGGCCTTCCAATAATCCAAAATCAAGAGACAATTAGTAATATTCGTCTAAACCGTTTTTGAGAGAATAGAGCATTAGTATATGAAGTTAGTCTAAGTGGAGAATACTCCATCCTAGGACATTTCCTATTCCTGTTTAAAGTAAGTTACTCCACTCTACAATTTCATTCGGACAACACATTTCTATCCTTCCGCATGCTCAAGCGAAACATGGATACTGACAGCATCGGGCTAATCTGCCCCTTTTCTAAAAAAAAATACTCTGCTGTTGTTGTCCATTGGAGGTAAGAATTTTCTTTCCCTCATAAATGAGGCTAAGGACAAATCTATATATTCATTTTCAATAATAATACGACTTACAATTCTGAGTTTGACATACACCCACACCACAAAGAAAAGAAAGATTATGATGAGGTTAGCGACTTTTAGGCTTAGTGACTATCAAAGCTTTTGACTGACATATACTATATTATTCAATTATCGCTTTACCTTTTGAATACGTGTGGACTTCAGGCAAAATACATAAAAATACATACATATACCCATATATATATCATTTTCATATTAACATTAATATTGTTATATGTCACTCCTCATTATACTATACTATCTAAATTCATGCATAATTGCTGATAATATTAAAAATAAAACCTTCTATTTCAGAAATGACAGTAATTAATTCTATTCTCGTAATCAAAATCATACCCCTAATTATTTAAGTGAGCGATTATAGAAAGATGTAGAATCCAGACCCTTTTCAGTGGGCTAGGGAAGCCCTCCATTGTCTTTTAGTGCCTTAATAAAGTTCCATTGTTCGGCTTGAGGCACATTCCCTTTAATTAACCTTAAGGGTCACATCACTCTTACTAAATATTTCAACTCAGTTCATGGTCTCTTCTGCTCTGAAATAATTCCAAAGCTGCTAATCCACTTATTTTTACAATAACACTGTTCATTCAATGTTGTCTTTAAATGTCAATTGTCATTTCTTTCTATAAAAAGTCTATTCACAAATAATCTTGTGCCTACCATTTCCAAGTTACTTCGGTCAATCTTCACTCTTCACACTGCAACGTAGGCATCCACCTAACTTGGAAAGCAGGGTCTCTAGTTCTTACTTTTCCAAACCGTCTTTTTAATGACGGTTCCTGAGCCTTTACCGCTCAGAATCTAAATTGTTACACTGTTACCAATATTTCGCCCAGGCTAGAACCTTCAAAACACGCGGGCAATATTCCTCTTAATTTCAGCAAACGTAAATCCGTTAAGTCTCATCACTGCCACTTTTACTGTCAGCACAATAATTTATCTGCCCTATCAAAATATAAAATCTCACCACTGTATCAGTAATCTATCAGCACGGCCGTTGTCTCTGCAGCACTCTATGGTAAAATCCTCCATGGTTTCGTTACTGCACTAATAATCTATCAGCACAGCGGTTGTCCCTGCCGCACTCTATCGTAAAATCCTCCAACCGGCTGCATTCGTATCGTACTCTCTGGATGAATGCGTAAATCCGCCTGGGTGCAACTGCATTCGTATCGTACTCCATATCTGGCGACCTCTTGACTGCCTCTGACGACCTCGTGACTGCCTCTGACAACCTCATGTATCTCTGACATGTGGTGCGCAAACAAACCCGACTCGCACCACTTTGGCTACTCGGACATGCCTCCGGAAAACCTCGTTTTTCTTTAAATAAAAGCTGTCTTAATTGTTCTTGGGCATCAGCGCAATCTTATGGCAACATGAAGTGATGGATTCAGGCTTTAATCTGCATTCAGGGTTTAGTACAGATGAGCCCAACCATCACCTCATATAATCCGGTCCCATTCACGAGTTCCTGCTGTCAATTCCTCTTAATTTTAACAGGCCTATCAGTGGGACTTAAACAGCCATTATGTCCCGACAGTAACACTGGTCTCCATGGCAACCGTTCCCCCTTTGGTCCACAACACATGTTTCCCATCACTCAGGGTCATGTGAGGAGAAGTGCCGCTACCCCAAATGACAAATGTCTTTGTCCCACATTTCAGAACCACTTGACTGGGAGGCCTTCTGACTGTGAGGCCTTCCAGGGGGGTGACATTGTCCCATTCCATTTCAGGTTTTTCTATATCATTCCATGTTTATCATTTTTAAACAAACTTACTGGACAAAGGGGCCATCTCCCTCGGTCTCTCAAATGTCTAAGATGGGGCACAATGGTAAATCATAGACCCAGTGTTTAAATCCATGGTATAGAAACTTAACCACAAATGTCTAAATCTTTTAGTCTATATAAGATATTCCCTCCATGGGTTGTAATTTGGGCATAAGTCCATGGTATAGGCCCTAAGACACAAAGCTGAACCACAAATGTTATAAGTCCTGCAGATAGTGCCAGGTATTCTCTCTATGACAAGAAGTTGAACATAAATCCAGTGTATAAGTTTCATATAATGAAGTGGAGCCACACAGTCTAAGTCCTTCAGTCCATGCAAAGTGACCCTTTCATGTGTGTGGAGTATAAATATAAGTCCCCACTGCTCTGTGTTAATTCTATATTATCAGAGTCCTCATCTCAGCTCTCCAGTCTGAGCTCCACTGGCTATTTCCAAAAATATATATTTCTAACAGTGGTTTCTATGTGTCCACCCCCCTTGAGGTGGCGCAGATCTGTTTCCTCCGGACCCCACTTGCGGACTGAAGCTGCTCGTGATGTCGCCAGCCCCTTTGTTTGGCGTTAGGGCGTTGTGCGTCTTACTGCGCAGAATCCGCATTCTTGCCGGATGCGTCACCCGATCACGCGTCCTCATCAGAAATCGTTACCCCCTATTAAGTGCCCCTGTCTCTCATTGTCTCTGGCTGACATTTTATTCACACTATTGGAGGGTTTACGGTATGTCTTGGCGTTCCCTATCCCTGAGCTGCTCGGAGGGCGTGAGTCATGTCACGGACACCATACAAAGGCCCCTCTCCAGACGTTTGGTTCTGCTCTCCTAATATCGTCATTCCATGTCAGAGAAGTATCGCCCGTACTTTCTAATTTGTATTTCTTTATTGTTACTTGTCAATTGTTGTAGTCTTCTAAAAGACTCTCTTAATCCTTGTCATAATACCTTCATAAATATTCTCATAAATATGCAATCATATATCATACATACTCTCTCCCTGCATTAATCATCTTGGCTAAATACATGTATTATACCAGGTTCCCTATGGTAGTCCTAGGGTCCCCTGTTCTAATGTCATTCTCAAGCATGTATATAAATATATATATATGTATACACTGCATACCATAGCCTCTGTCTCCCAGCTATAGTTTCTCAAAAATGAGTCCTCATATATATATATATACATACATATATGCAAATACACAGGCACTCACACCTGCTATATTTCTTTCTTTTATAGAAATCAATATTGGTAAATCTACTTTCCGGTTCTTGGCAATAGCAATGCCCCACGGCATTCCGGTCTCCTGTGGATTTTCACCAATTCAAGTATTTATCTCATTTTCTCACTCATTTTGTCAAATCACTGGGGTCATATTTTCACGAAAATCAATAGTTTTTCGTTTTGTATTTCTATACAATTATATAAGCTTCTAAATATTACATATTAATATACTACCATTCAATAGTACTATTCGCCCATATATCACCCTACAAATAAATATTTCAATGGGCACATCTCTGTCCTTATTAAGGTCTCTGGTATCTTTTTATGTTATAATATCCCCATATCTTTAATTCCCCTCCCCCTTTTGTCTTAATAATAATTCGGCCTTGACGGCCCTTGTTCTCCCTTGTTGTGTCTCTTTTCAGTCTTATAGCTAACTGGTACTCTCGGTCACTTGTCAGGTAACTCTGCTGCACTCCAATATGTAAGTCTCTAGCCTCGCAGTAATATACCCATTGTCAGGTAGGGCTAGTATGAAAAAGGTCAAATCCTAATTTTGCATATCACTTGTCAGTTTACACCCCAACGGTTTTCATTAGGTCAACTCAGACTCTCTCAGGTTTTTTTTTTTTTTTTTTTTAAAAATCTTCAAGCTTTTCTGGTGAGGCCGACACTGTTCTCACACCAGATGTAGGTCTGCGGCGATCCCTCATCCCCATGATGACTTCTGGTATTTCAGGTAGTTCCCGCACCATGGTAATTAAGGGAGTCTCACGGCCCTGATTCCTTCCAATTCTGGCAGTTCTTCTGGCTCTGGTGCGCCTCTTAAGTCTCCGACGCCCATATATCACTCCGACTATCAATAGAGCGCCACATATGGCTACTCCCACCAACACATACAGTATCATACTATCTGGTATGTTTCCCGCTTCACTCGCCTCTATGTTGTCTAATCTGTCTATTAATGTGTGAATAGGTTGTTCCTCAATATCTCCCAATTTTGTTAAATGCTTCAATATGTCGGGCCGCCTTGGTCCAATGTCTTTCCATATGGTCATTTCCGCCATTTTGAGACCCTTGGGTGGCGCCACAATACGCTCTTCTCTCAGCACATGATATTCGCGTCTCTCTTCGAAATAAATAGGTAGTTCAATAACATCGGCCAGTGCACTGCAACCTGATTCCAGACTCACCACAGTGTAAGGTGGCACCACTGGAACAATCTGAGCATCTTGTTGACCACTGCAATGCTTTCTCAAATCGAAAGGTTCGCCGGTAGCTACTAGCCATTCTCCCTTGGATACATAGTGGGCCACTGGTAATTTTACCTTGTTGGACACTTTCACTTGACACAGTTTTTCTATTCTGGCCTCATCCCTACGATATAATGCTAAAGTGCAATAGGAATGTCGGTTGGTTTCTCTTATGGCGGATGTCAATGAGCAATACCCTATGCTGCGTTTAGTGCACTTTAATTGATCTTCCCAGGTGAGCACTACATACTGACGACCGTCTTCAGATATAGCAAAGTCTTTGAACTCTAACTCATAGACAGCTGTTAAATCGGTGCCAGTGTAGGGGACAGGTAAAGAGATAGCCTGTACGACATGAAACTTCCGAGCCACATCCAGTAATGGAATTTCAATTCCAATGAGAAGGTTGTCATCTAGCGCAATAGTACTGGTTGTTAGGGTCTTATAGTAATAAAAGGGTCGTTCTCTAGGATCCTGAGGCAGCATCAATCCCAGTGGAAGCTCCAATTCCACACCCTTAAGTATTTGTACCAATTCTGGCGCCGGTAATATGTTGGGAGTCAGCCTTTGATTCGCCAGTTCAGCCACCTTCTGAAATAGTTCATTCATCAGATCCGATTCGGCTGACACTAAGTCTCTGATTTTTCCTAAATTGGTACGCATCTGACCATTGGTTATTACAAATTTTCGCAACGGAGTCACCTCTGCATGAAATTCTCCTATCAGTCCTCCCAGCGTGTCGATAATTTGGCGAATTTTTACGCGGTTTTCAGCCACTTCCATTCGGGTCAGATTTACCATTAACAGTCCTTTCTTCACGACTGATCGGATGACTTCTTGATTTTGTCGTAGCTGACCGACTTCATGCCTTAACTGGTATGTCGAAAAGATGTTAAACACCGATGTCAGTCCAGCTAACCCGCCTAGTATAGCTCCCACCATTCTCTTGGACCTCAATGATTTCCTATTCCACTTCAGCCCCCTTCTAATTTTTCGTCTTATGTGCTCGGGTGCTCGCGTGGCCATTCGATTTTCCTCCAGCTCGCTATGACCTATCCGCTTTAGCTCCTGGAAATCTCTCCAGTTCTTATTGTGGATGCCCTCTAAGATGGTCAGCTCCTGCATTTGTTCCATGAGAATATCACAATATTTTACAAGGGCTTGTTCCATACTCCGCCAGATGTCCTGTGTAACAAGGAGACTGCGCTGCTTACCGAGTGTTAATTGTCGAAACTTCGGGTCATCTTTTAATTTCCTAAAGTATACCATAGACTTCTCGGCAGTATCTCTGGCTGCTCTCAAAGTTTCATTTGTAAACAGCAGATATTTTTCATATAGAGTCAGATCCAACACCAGACCAATAATCCACTGGGAACGGGTAGTATGTACTTCGGCCTTTTTGCGGAAAAATACATGTTCTACACTCATTCCGGCCGGTGCAGGTGTGCTAATTACCCATCCCAACAGGGAGGCTAATGTTAATATTCCAATGCCTTTCATCTTGCTGGTCTTCCAATTTAATTAGCCTATCATCGCATTTCAAAATCCACTCTCCTTGAGGTGGTGGCCCTGGGGATATTTTCTGGGCTGTCGTGAGCTTTCTTCACCTTGGCTGCCTTAGTTTTCTTCTTTTCTCTAGTGATGTCTAGGTCACTCATCTGTATTTCTCCGCCTATGGGTGACCACCCGTCTCCATTAATCATGGGGGTTCCCAGAGGTATTATGCTCGTGAGACCGTTTACCTGCCTAACCAGTCGTGCCAGTTTAACGCACCCCCTCTCGGAGTCTAACTCTCGGGCCAATCGTTGAGAAATTTTAACATTGCGCGGTAAAGCCACCAATCTGGCTTCTCTTCTGGCGGTGGCACTAATGGCCTGTAGTGATCGTCCCCACAGGATCCATGCTTCCCAACTGCCACAATTCCTTACTAAATTAATTTCAATTATTAATGGCTGTATGGTTCTTGCTAAAAACAACTGTTCACTGGGTACACAGGATTCGCCTAATCTTATAACATCCCAGGTATAATCGGTCACTATTTGTAGAAAAATACCATCTTTCTTGTGCCTTTTCTTCAATATTGCTATTTTCTTGCTCAATACTATGGTAAGGCCCAGAATTAGGGCAATAATCCCAATCAAAAGTCCCCAATAATAGTTTTCAGCCACTTTACACAAAATTTTCTCATTGGGTGTGACTGAATCATCTGCCATCTTGGATTCCCATATTCACCAAATATCTCTTCTCCTCAATAACACCTCACCCTTGCACTGCCTAGTATTGTTTTTGGTGTTTGTGTATGTTTTTTTTTTTTTTACAGTCCCTTCACCTTCCTAGGTTGGTATCCCTACTATGACTAGTCATCATGGCATCCTGTCAGAATCATAACTCCCAATTAGTCAGTGACAGGTCTTTGTCTCTTAACTCTCAACCACTGAAATTATTATTATTTCTGCTGCTTGTTTTCTTCCTTTTCTTCTTTCGGTGTTGTTCTATTGGGGGTTCCCTGAGACACTCTCTACTGTCCTTTGTCTCCAACTCTCATTCTTAGTCCCTCAGTGACAAACACTACATCCTTTCTGTCACTGCCGCCATGAACATCCGAATCCTTCATGGTGATGGCATCCGGTGCATCGTGCCCGTTTCGCTCCTACCTGCCAACTCGACCGTGGTGATCTTACCTCAAATGCAGCCACCTTTATCTGGAGAGAATCCCACAATTCCAGCCTCAATACAACTAATCAGTGATTCGGACTCCTCAGGTCTCTACCCTAATGATATTGAGAACGTCTTCAGAACCGCCTACCCTCAATTTCCAAGTTCAGCCTTAGAGTGTAGCTGGTTTGATGGTCATCCTTTCATGGGACGATCTCAACTTCTTTGGCCCAGGGGAATTTTTCACTTTCCTCACACGGCTACTCACACTGCATTAACTCTCATGCCGACTTCATCCCTGGTGGCGGTACCTTTTATGAGAGCGCGAGGTCTAATATCTGCAGCCAGCAATGTTCCTTTCTCGGAATTATCCACCTCTCCAGCAGCAGCTCCACAGTCCCAGCCATCGGCCACACTGGGAGCTCCAACCAACCCAGCTGCTTCTTCTGCAATGCCCGGTATATCCTACGATCACCTCACCTATCAGCAGCCGGATCTAATGTCCTCTTCACGGGGTTCGGACTTTCTGTCCAGTGCTGGTTTGGAGTCGCTCTGGCCTGCCCCTACTTCACCCTCGCAACAAGGTGCCATAGCTGACGTTAGTGCCTCCGGTGCACGCATTGCTGCTATCTCGCAGGTGGTGGATGCTGTTCTTCCCAATCCTCCAGCGACTACTTCTTACTCGATTCCGCAGGTTGCTGCCTCCGTTGAACTCGCGTCTTCACCTCTCGTGTCTCAGGCGCCTGCAGTTTCCTCGCGTACCACCCCTCGCTCTCAACAAACGAGCCAAAGAACTGAGGCCGACACTCATAAGACGTCCCGAACCAAGAAGAAACGAAAACATGAGTCTTCCTCTTCTCAGGGATCTACGACGACTTCAGGCTCCCGCCGATCCTCCTCCGATCGTCATCGCCCGCAATCTGATCCGGTCATGTCCTCCACCTCACACCCCTCGGTTTCTGCCTCAGCTACTTCAGATGCTTATTACCCAGATGTGCAGTCGATTTCCTCTGACAATACTAATGCCGTGGCCGAGGAGGATGATGCTCCAGAGACAGACTCTGCCTCCCACTTCTAATCACCTGTAAGTTCACTATTTATGCTGTTTCTAAACAATTAACTACTATAAATTTTTACTTTTAAGGGTGGGTCCAAGATAAACAGGTCTTCTCCTGACGTTTTGTTTCTTTATATCTTGACCATAATGTCCTTCATTCATAGAGCTTTCCGACCTTCCCAAACAAAACAACATTTCCACGCAGCGACTTCCAAACTGTCCCATTACTGTCTTTTCCAATTTCCAACATCCCCTGTGGGACAGGTAGTTAGGGTTATAGGTGTTAGAGTGGCACTCCAAATTTCTCGTATCACACTCTTATTGTCTTTAGTAGCTCGATCAGCAATCTTTTTGAGGCAGTTGAGGCACACACATTGTCCTGCCACACTGATCCAGGGCTCAGTTCCTATCAGATATGGCATCAAAATGCACTGTCGTCCTCCCCAATTCAAGCTAGTTAGTGTAATTCGGCTTGTTTCTCCCGTTGCTAGTCGATCCGTTCCTGAAGGTCCCAGTCTGCAAGGCATATACAACACATCCCACTCATTGTTCAATTTTACTGTATTAAATAGCAGACACTCCAATATTACAGTTTTTCGCAGACTGGCAATACTATGGTCCTCCGCTTCCTCCATAACATTTTTATAATAAAACTCTTCTTCATCTTCTCAATGTTCATTAGTTAAATATTAATAATAATTCAAATTCGCTCTCTTCATCAGCTCGCGTTTTCATCCAAAACAACAAGTCACCGTTCTTCTCCTATCAAATAACAAATAATAATTAACTATATTCTTTGACTGAGTTCATTTCGATGGTAAGACTGTAATGTTCCTATTGTCTTTCACTGTCGGTTAGCCCTCCATGTCTTTCTGGCTGTACTCCATGTAAGGGTTAAGTAGGCACGACGTGATCCCTTCGAACGCCACCAATCATATGGTCCTTGCCCCTTGGAGCCTTTCTTGTTATACTGCTAGGCCGTGGCTGTGGCTCTCTGATGATGATGGGTGGGAGGGGGTGGGTGTGGCTGTGTGTCATTAATGATGGTGTGGGGGTGATGTTTGGGTGTGGCCGTGTGTCATGTCCCTCTTTGTTGTTTTACATTTATATTTCCCCCCCTTTTTTTTTTTACCGTCCTGTGGACCCAAAACCTTGGTCTCCCCTTTTGGTGTTAGCGAAATGTTGAACTTCCTTTACTTGAGGTCTTCTAATGCATTCCACTATGGCCTGTGCAAAACGGGCTCCCTGCTGTACCATGTAGTCATGATCCCCTTGGTTGCACACTAGGACCCTAATTGTTCCTTTATAATCTCGATCTACTACCCCTGCTCCAATGTCCAAACTTTCATACCAAGCCAATCCTGATCGGGGTGCCAATCGAACGTAGCAACCCTCGGGAATCTCCCACGCAATGTCAGTTGACACCAGTCGCCTAGACCCAGCAGGTATCCACACATTCTCAGCGCTAAACAAATCTACTCCCGCTGCCTCAGCGGATCCATATTCTGGTAGTCGTGCACGGCTGGACAATCGGCGACACTTCAAAACCAGTTCCTCACCATTTCCGTTAGCCATTATGCTATTTTATAAAAATCACTTCTTCCCTAGTGGATTAAAATTAATTATCCCACTTAAATTAGTCTTTCAATCTCATATATCTCACTTAAATAGTTCCTTCCCTCACGACAATAATAATACAAATGTTATTTATAAGGACTTAATACCAAATGCTATCTACCCAATATCCACAGGTGGTCCACTCCTGTGCTTTTTTTTTTTTTTTTTTTCAAAAAAAAATACTATAATCTTTGCATAAATATATAGCGTGCCACACCGACTTTTCCTTTTAATAATACTATAATATTCGCAAGGAGCTGGTGAATTATATACTTCTAGCTCCCCACAGTAGTCCATGTAAGATCTTCATTTGTATATACACTTCAATACACTACTTCGACTCCTCTAGTCAAAGTATAAAAATGAATAAGTCTCAATGCTTTTCCTTCAGCGAATCGCTGTCAAATTAACAAGTTAACAATCAGAGTTAATTCTCTTCCTAAGAATTCGTGCTCCCCCTGGCACCAATATCTCCAAATGTCCAAGTTCCTTTTGCTATTCCATAATAGTCACAGCAGGTCCTGTATTATCATGAGTAGTTGTTTGCTCGATGCTTCCCAAGGTCCAACTGACTCCCCCTCTTGGGTGTCCTCCCCTTTTAAGCATCACTGTCTTCTACCTCGGAGTCGCTCTCCTCCTCCCCTGGAGGTTCCAGCTCAGGGACCCCTGCCTCCTCCCTACGGCCTTGGTCTCCACTGAGGATTTCCTTTCCTTTTTCTGTCCCTTCTTCATCTTTCTCCTCATCTTCCATCAATGCTCCAGCCTTCCTAGCTGTCTTCAGATCCCTTACCTTACGGCGTGCAATTCTCTCAGCCATTCGCTGGTCTCGCGCCTCCTGTTGAATCCGTGTCTTGTGGGCCTTTCTTATTTGTTCCCGCTCTTTGTCGGTCCGATAAGCCGTCACCCGAGATTGCGATATCTTCTTTTTAGTTTCCTGTTCACTTTTCTTTTCTTCTTCCAACAAAGGTGATAGGGATCCGCGATCGGCCCAACTATTAATAGTTTTCTTTTGTCGCATGTTCTTGTGAAATCCCTGCTCATATAGATCTTGGACATTCACATCCTTTTCTTCTTCTTCGCCACTCGCGACTTCCTCGACTTCTACTCGCTCTCGTTTTCTCTTATCTTCGTCTTCTGATAGTATTTCCTCAGGACTATCCTCTTCTCGTTCTGACAACTCGTCACGAGATCCTAGCGATTCGTCGGAACTAGTTTCATTTTTCTCCTGATCACTCAGATCTTCTCGTACGGTGCCAGAGCATCTAGGTTTCTCAGGACACTCAATTGTTTCTTCGTCCATAAAACGTACTCGCCTCTTTCTGGGCGGCGCTATATTCTTTCCGATGAGGTGTGTCTCTTCTCGACTCACTTTCCCCCCATCATTTAGAGGTGTTCCCCGTTTCCTATACGGGTCAGATCCCTTTCCTTTTGAGACCTGTTCTAAGTTATTCTCCTTTCCTTTAGGAGTTCCTTTCTTCAATATGGGAGCACTTGGGTTGCTAAGATTCGTGGATTGAGCTGTGTGCCACGAACCGGTCGGTACTGCATCGACCCTTTTAGATGGCGGTCCCTTCTTTGAGGCCGTCTCTTTATACACCAAAGGCGTGACGGGACTGGACGAATGACCCCTACCAGCGTGATCACCGTCTGAGAGATCCCACCCTCTCACTATTCTTTTATTCCTTGGGCTACGAGTACTCGAATTTCCTCCGTCACCTTTGGCGCCAAGATGCTCCAGGGTGGACGCCGCAGATTCTCCGTCGGCATCCGATTCTTCTTCCTCTTCTTTCTCTTCTTCTTCCTCTTCTTCGGAAGATTCGACTTCGACTACCGGGTCTTCTCGAGGATAGGCTCGTTTCAGTTTATTAATGTTAACAAGGTGGTCAATGACTTTTCCCGTCCGCAATGATCGAATTCGGACTCTGTTGTCGTCCACCGCCTCTTCCACACGGTACGGCCCTCGATATCGGTTGGAGAACTTGGACAGATTATTTTGGGCACACGTGGGGTCGTAATAGAAAACCAAATCACCCTCATGAAACTGCACTGGTCTAGCATTTTTGTCTAGTCGAGCACGCATAGCTCTTTCGTATTTCTGGGTGTTTTCTTTGGCAATCTCATCGAACTGTTCGATACAGTGTTTGGTCTGTATAAACCACTCCCGATCTGTCCCCGTGACTTCAAAGTTATTTTCCTCCGGGTAGCCCATAGCTGCATTGTCACGGCCGAACAGTAGGGCATAGGGCGAGAAACCCGTTCGTCCACTTATCGTTGAGCGGACGTTCCACAAGGCAATCGGCAGCATGCTGGGCCAGCATTCATGGTCTTCATCTATGTACACCCCAATAGAATCACTGAGACTTTTGTGTAGGCGTTCTGCTCTAGCATTTCCCTGGGGCATCCGTGCCGAGGTGAAGCTCTGTTTGCACATGGTCCTTCTTGTAATTTCCTTGAATAGCTTCGCTACATAATTCGAACCTCGGTCGCTATGGAGTCTTTCTACCTTTCCATATCGGCATACAATCTGCTGCAGAAAGATCGTTGCCGTGGTGGCGGCTGTCGTGTCCCGGGTGGGGAAGGCCTCCGGCCATCCGGTGAGTAGATCAATGAAGGTCATTATATATGTATATTTCCCTGGTTTCGATGGTCGAAGGGGACCCACAAAATCGGTCTGTATCACCTGCCACGGATACGAAGGTCTGTCCCAGGTTTTAGTGGGTGATTTGAAGTGTGGTGCTCGTTTTCTTAGTGCACACCGCTCACAGGATTTTACATATTTGCACACAGAGGCATACATGTTCTTCCAATAAAACCTCTCTATCAATTTGGTATTGAGTGCCGTGATCCCCACGTGTCCCCCGCAGAAAATGTCATCGTGCATGAGAAACAACACACGATCCACCAGGGACGGTGGTACCACAATTCTGGGTCTGAGAAGCATTTTGCCTTTCTTGTTCTTCTTTTTGGCATTGTCATACTTGCACAGTATTCCCGTATCGTCCAATCCCATGGTTTCTGCCTGACACAGTACCACATTGGCCTCCTCCCATTTGCTAGGAAGCACGCTGTTAAGTGCCCATTCGATCTGTCTCCGACAGTTAGGGTCTTGCCATTGTTCTTGTATGAAAATTTCTTCTGGTATCTCATCTTCAGCAATGTGGTTGTCTCTTGGTTCTGGTTCCTGGGGTTCATCTTCGCGATTCATTGCGAGTAACTCGCAGCCCACCTCGGGCTCAAACTCCTCCTCGTCGTCAGACTTCGCGACTGGCGTCCCTTTCAATACCACACGTGACAAGTAGTCAGGCAAATAATGTTTACTTCCCTGTTGATATACTATCTTGTAGTCGAAATCACTCAGAGCCAATGCCCACCTCTTCAGTCGCTTCGACGGTGCTTTGTAGGCCTGCTGTAGTAGCGGCACTAGTGGCTGGTGATCTGTGACGATAGTAACTTTCCCGCCATGTAACATTCCTTCGTGATTCTTGAGTGTCTTTATCACGGCTAGAGCCTCTCGCTCCGTGATAGGATAGTTCCTCTCGGCCTTGTTCATGGTGTATGAATAATATACCACTGGTCTCATAATATCCTCTCGCTCCTGGCAAATGACAGCCCCACACGCTTCATCTGACGCGTCGGTCAGCACGTAAAAGTGACCTCCGATTTCCGGATGTATCAGCAAAGGTGGATTCACCAACACATTTTGAATTTCTTTGAAGGCCTTTTCGCATTCCGCCGTCCATATGAAAGGAGCTCTCTTTCTCAGCAGAGCATTCAGAGGCACTGCTATTTGAGCAAATCCCTGAATGAAGTTCCTGTAGTAGTTCGCCAGTCCCAGAAACGATCGTACCGTATGCTCGTCAATGGGTCGTCCGAATTCCTGGACCTTTTTAGTCACCTTTGGCTGCGTTGCTAGTCCCTCGGGACTCACAATATGCCCCAGGAAGTATATCTCTCTTTTTCCCCATTCGCACTTGGACGGTTTTACCGTGAGTCCTGCTCTATTCAAGGCCTTCAACACTTGGTTTACATTGCCTATGTGATCTTCCACCGTTGGATCGAAGACTATGATGTCATCTAGGTAGGCGAGACAGGTTCGTGGCGTCAATCCGCTCAGGGCCATGGACATAATCTTGGTAAACTGCCATGGGCTTTGTCTCATGCCGAAAGGTACTCTGGTCCACTGCCATACTCCGCATGGCGATTCAAATGCCGAGTACTTTCTGCTGTCGGGATGTAAATCGCACTGATGATACCCGCTTAATAAATCAATGGCCGTAAATATTGTAGGCTTCCGGTAAGCTATATACAGAAAAAGTTCACGTGCGGTGGCCATGGGATAGGTATCATCCTCTGTCATCAAGTTCAAAGTACGATAATCTGTGCACAGACGAGCCGAGCCATCCTTCTTTTGCACTACCACCAAAGGACTTCTCCAGGCGCTGTCGCTGGGTTCAATAATCCCCATTTTCAGTAGTATCTTAATTTGTTGGTCTATGATGTCCATTTTGAGGGGAGAGTATCGATATGGTCTTGTGGAGCAAATACCATTGCTCTCATCTACCCTGATTTTCATAGGAGCCCATGTGCAGTGACCCAGCTCATCCATACTGAAAGCCAAAGTGTCCATATTGTCAACCAGCATGGTTTTGAACTTCATTTGTTCCTCCAAATTCATGCAAGTATCTTTCAGGTCGAGATTCATTATCTTTTCCCTCTTGGTCACTCGTGTCAGACCATCTGTGGTTTTTGATTCGATTCTTTCTCCCGTAGGGATGGTGGGAAGTCTTTTTAAGTCCTCCACATTGATATCATTTAGCTCGGGTCCATCGGATGTACTGCTGTCCTCGCTTTCTCCAGAGGTCCAGTTCTCCATTCCCAACATCCGACGCACCGTCTGTATTTCCAAAGGAGGCACGTTAACCTCATATACATAGGCAAGCACATCATTTCGATCTATATATACCAGTTGGTCGGTAACATTGGCCACTCTCGTCCACCAATTCTTGGCAGTGTAGTTTAATGCATATTCCACCGCCACTACAGTGAGTCCAGAGGGTTCCAAGGCCACAGTGCTTCCTTCTTCGGTTTTAATATGATGCCATGGTTCCACCGCTACTATTCTTTCTTCTCGAGGTCGTAGACACAGCCCTCGTGTCACCGAAACGGGATTGCCACTGAACACGCGTACACGGTGTCCAGCGGCGTCTATCTCAGCCTTCAGGTCTTTTAATAGATTTCGTCCCAATATCATGGGGTGTGCCAGAGTTTTCATGACATGAAAGTGGTAAAAGATCACTATGCCATCCAGGCTGCAACGAATTTTGACAGTTTCCTGAATGGCACATTGACTCTTATTACCAACTCGTACCACCTGATGGTCGCCTTCCATTACGTCCCAGATAGCTTCAGGCGGTAAGGTTTGTCTCAGTTCCTGGCTAATAAAGCAATCTGATGCTCCCGTGTCCACCAAGCCCTGATATTCCTCGCCCTCGATTACCACTTCCAAGAAATAAGCATTGCTTCCTGATATTTCATATTCTGCCGGTCTGCCTCCCTGAATTAATTGTATTTCAATGATGGGTACAGACCGGCCCTCTAGTTTCCCTGGCTCCCCGAATAACTGGGCGTTCTTCTGAACTCCGTGGCTGATTTTTGTCTGGCTGCCAGATTCTTGTGATAATCGGTCAACAACCCACAATCTTCAGTATTATGACTTTGTGCATCGTGAATGATGCAGTATCGGCCATTTTCGGGTGAATTTGCATTTCCCGTCTCAGATCCAATTTCTGGTTGCAACCCGTATCTTCTATCCATGGTATTCCGATAGGCTGCGGCCCGCTGCATGGTCCGTCGGCGATATTCTTCCTGATTCAAGGGACCGCCCCGTCCTCCACCTGGAGCCCCCTGCATTCGATTATTATAATACCCCTGGCCTGCAAAGCGACCTCCTCTTCCGTTTCCATTTCCTCCCCTTTGAAAGTTGTTCGATCCTGAGCTTCCGCTATAGCTGGGTGGTCCCGCACTGCTTCGTTCGCTTGACATAAAGTAGTTTTCCAGCATTCTGGCGAACCCTGCGTCGGGCACTCCAGGTTCTAACGACTCTTTTGGGCCCAAGTCACCCTCCAGAACCAATAATTCCCCTTTCTTTTCATGTGTTTTCTTTTCCACTGATTCTAATCTGACTGCCATACCCACGGCATCCTGGAAAGTTTTCAATTCCGCCTTGGCCAGCTCATTTCCCAAGTTCTTATGCAGACCGCTGACGAAGACTGATATAAACTCACCGTGCTCCATTTCAGGTCTCATATAACTTTTTACCCTCAGGGCGAATGCAGTGACATCCTCTGTTTTATCCTGTCTCAAATTGTTGAGGTCTCTGTGCCGTAGCCATGGTGGACGCTTATCTCCGAAGGTGTCCTTCATAATACTCTTCACCTTTTCTAGGCTGTCCTTTTCATCATCGGACAGTGACCTCAACCAAGTGGCCGCACCTCCCTTGATGTGCAGTTTGACCAATTTCAGAAAGGTTTCTTCATCCCAACCATTTATTTCCTTCATTATGTCCATCTCATCGAAAAATCGTTCATAATTTTCATTGTTTCCCCC
This sequence comes from Acholoe squamosa, assembly GCA_949317995.1. Classification (NCBI taxonomy): domain Eukaryota; kingdom Metazoa; phylum Annelida; class Polychaeta; order Phyllodocida; family Polynoidae; genus Acholoe; species Acholoe squamosa. The sequence goes on along the minus strand of OX439037.1, from coordinate 32,907,682 downwards.
TGAATAGGTGGGCATTTTGATAGGGGGTAACTTCATAGTGCCTCCTGACGCCATGTTAATGGTGGCGCCGGTGGGATCTAAATGGTCAAGGTCTGTTCCCGATCCTCCAGATTCCGAGCGGTCCGAGTGATGTCCTGAACCGGCGGTCACTCCTTGACACTCTAGGTTCAGCAACTGTTGCTCTGTGCGATGATTGACTTTAATCCTCGAACTCTCGGCGTGTCCTCCAATACGATCCGGACTTGGACGTCCCGAATGGACGTTCGTGGCTATTTCAGTGATTCTCGTACACAGGGTATCTTCTTTAGTGGGTCTGGCTATCTTTCGACGACTTGATGACACCCTCGCTAGATGCTCTACCCGATCCTGCTCGAGTTCTAACGGTGTTACAGGTGGTTGAACCACAGGTCCCACAATTGGCTCCTTCGAGTCTCCAGTTCCGTCCGAAGTCTCAACACGAGTGCTCTCTTCTATTATATTTTTGGTGGGCACTTGTTTTACGACCTGATTGACTTTAGGGGGCCTTTTCAGTGTATCTCGCGTTCTTAGGTCTAGTGGATATCTACTTGGCAGATCCGTCAAATCTCGATCACCTCGCCTTTTTGGAGCTTTTTAGGATCCCCTCGTCTCTTCTAAGGGCTTCTTTTTATCTTTGAACACACTCTCACTTACACTAACAGTCTCTAATGTGGAGTCAGAATAAGCCCTTCGTAATCCACCTGCCGTTTTCTGAACCGCGTCCTTCTCTAGACCGTCCTCAATGACGCCCAAAATCACTCTTTGTTGATTCTGATCAGAAGCCAATTCCAGAATATCTTGTCTTAGGTTAGGCACCTGACACGGAGCTCCCTCCGCAATCTGTTGTCCAGGTGTCGATATCTCGTTGGACTCCTCCTTATCAACCACTGAGCACAGGGGTACTTCTTTAACGCGCTGTCGAGGAACAAGGACAGCTCCAATCTCGTCCCGAGCAGCTACCAAACACGGAGGTACCTCCTCGACACTCTGACGAGGAATAAAAGCAGCGCGGACCTCCTCCAGGTCAGACACCAGACATGAGGATTCCACCAAACGTCCACAGCGCAGTACATCGACTGCAAAACGTCCTTGAGAGTCCCTAATCCTTTCTAACAAACTTTGTGTCTGTTCTTTTAGTGTTTTCTGCAATTTTACTATTGATTCGTACCGTCGAGCCGTCTGCTCAACCGCTTCATTCACTTGTCCAAAATGAGTCTCTATCGGTGGTTCTCCTCCAATCCGATTACTTCCACCCGCGTTGGATCCGTGCTGCCCAAGGGTTATTCTTTCGTCGTTGACGTCCCCTTGAAGTTTTGTGGTCTCTCCCGTTCGAGGTGCACCCTTACTAATTACGATGGTTCCTTCTTCTAAAGGATCTGGTGATCCAGGTGTCTCTGAATCTCTAACACTATCAGAATGCACAGTAGACCCTGGTCTCACCGAGTCCACTCCTGTATTTGTTCTTCCTCCTGAACTACCGCCGTTAGCGTCTTCCCCTGATGATAGGCTGAATTCAATAAAGTCTCCCCTTTCTTCCCTATACCTATGGGTTGGTGTCTTCAATTTTCGGGACACTATCACAACATCATCTACCTCTTCTTGTTCAAATTCGGAATCGTTTTCCTGTGAGTTTCCAGTGGTGATCACCCTATCCTGAGCCCTTTTTCTCTCCCTATCAAAGTCCGGTTTCAGGCATCTTCGGGTGTCTCTCAGAGAATCCTGATCCTCTGTCAAAGGTCTGGTCTCCCGACTATGTCTCCACGTCTGTGCTACCAAGGTTTCCCAATCCTCACGAGTCCAATCTTCCCTTTCGGCACGAATCTGCTCACTTTTTAACCATTGCTTTATTGCTATTTCTGTTGGTACTCCACTATAGTCCCATTCGAGTATATCTGAACCACTGGGAGTCAGAAACCGACGATACAAGGTCCCTGCCTCACTAAGCTCCCCAGTTTCGCTACCTTCCACTTGTTTACCCGATAGCGAAGAACGATTCGAACCCAAGTCAGATGGGCGCAAAGGGACAGACGATTCGATAATATCCCTCGGGCTTCCTGCTATGCGCTCAGGTGTCTGTCCTCCCTCTGTTCGCTCTGCTGATGGCACTCCTCGGCTCTTTTCTTCGGTCCTGGGATATATATTGGGATTCAATTCTTGGGGTGGTTTCCGGGTTTTCTCTGATACCGTTGTCGATGACACGCCCTCTTCTCCCACGACAGTTCTTTCAAGGGTTAGATTGGTAATTCCTGTCGGTGTCTCTCTCACTGGAGCAGATTCTGGGTTATAAGCCTGATTCACTCCCTTCAATGTATCTATCACTTGTATTTTTGTCTCAGTTCCGACCACACTTGTTAACGTCACGTCAGCAGTTTCCTGTACCGAACCACTGACGTTTTCATATACATTATCTTGTTGTTTACGAACCTCCTCGTCGCTCACTACAATCCAACGTCTAGATAATATTGGTTGTATTTCGTTTCTCTGTTCGGTAGCTCTATAATTGTTGTCAGTTCTATTAATTATGGCACTAGAATTCCTGGGGACTGTGTCTGCTACGGACGCCACCTGACCTGTCCTACTTTTGGCTCCAGGTCTTCCCAATGATGCCTTTGGACACCTCACTGCCTGATTGTCAAACTGCTCACACTGTGAGTCTTTTAGATCTCGCAAGTTTCCCCAGGTCGCGACGCCGCTGGTCCCGGTCGAATCCGCCGGTTCGCGTCGGCTCGTCTCCACTGGTGAAGGCTGTGGAGTGGAGTTGAGGAGTCTCCTTCGTGCTTCAGCCCTTGCTTTCAGCGACTCCTCTTCTGTTGAAAATTTCCGATCTCTAAAATGGCGCCCAGAGTCGGAGCTTTCTTCGTCCTCCACCTGAGCAGGACTTCCTATAGTCGACAGCTCCTTCGACCTCCAAGCAGGTGCTATAACTCCAATCTGTGTGTCTCTGGTACCCAACTGTATAGGTTCTGCTGGTCCAGCTGACCGGGTAGCTCTTCTGGTAGGTTGATCAGGCCTACCCTGATTAGCTCCTGGTCCTCTTACTGTAGTTGTTAACTTTTCTGTCGTTGTTACCTCACCAGCTATAGTAGCTACCTCACCCACTATAGTAGGTTGTATTGGCTCCTCTGTCGCTATCTCCTCTAATGTTTCATACTCGCCAACATCCTCCTGTTCCAGACTCTCTAAAGACACTTGGCATTGTTGGTCCCTAGTTACTCTGTCTTCTATTCCATTGGAACTACTATCCCTCACTTCAGCTGTAGAAGTTTGGTCACTCTCCTCTCCTTGATAAACCCCTTCAACATTAGTGCTGCCCGAGTCTGTTAGTGCCGCATCACTTCCTGCAGGCGTCCCCCCCAGAGGCGTTAAACCCTGAGGTACCGGGAACGGTGTCTGACTCATTAGGAGACACGGTCATTATTCTCCACCACCTGGGTTATAGGGGCAGGAGGGGAGGTTTGCGTTAAGGTGCTATTTGGTGACTTTTATTCATGTCCCCTGATAGTATGTCATCTAGTTCCCAGTGTGTTTAATATGATCACCGATACATTATCATGCCATATACTTTTAATCCTTCATTATGGGAAAGCGTATAGTCTAGCGTCAAGTGGTAGAGTCTTGTGTCTAAGTTTCTATCCCATATGAAAGGAAGACACAACGGGTAAATCAACTCTGAGAAGTTTTATTAACGTCTGCCTTAGGTCGTCAAGTAGCAACAATCCATTATAACTCACAATCAACCACCAAATCTATCCAATAGTCCAGATGGTCAAAGACCTTTGGAACAAACTAGATGTCACACTCTCGCATCCTCATTAATTTCATGTCCAATTCATCCATGTGTACATCAATAAAATATTTCAATATCTTAAATAGTCTCCATATATAAATCAACAAATCATATGAATTCCGTTCTTAATCACAACTAAACATCGGCATAATTCACTTCCCTGGTAAATCATGCATATCCATTAAACTCTCATCGATGGAGGTGGAGAGCAACTTTTAACTCCATATAATTTATGTCAATTGTATAAGAACTTTGTCCTAATAGATTATAAATGCCAATCTCCAAATGGTAGTAAGCTTCAGAATTGTTGATGTTGTAACAAGTGAGTGAGGCTAGGTGAGGTAACCGGTTCCAAAATGTATGTGTTCCTATATAAATCCTAAACTTCCAAAGACAACTCCTGTCTCTAGCACCTCAGTCTTAAACAATTTCCTCTTGTAAATATAAATGTTGTATGAGCTGTGGACTATATAAACTTCCTCTGATTCCAGGGTGAACTGCACACGATGCTGCTGCCAACCAATTCACACCCTGGTCTGCACTACAGCCGGCCTTTATACCCTCATTGTCATGGACCTGTAACTTGATACCCCCTGGACCCCAACTCTTCCTGCTGTCATCCGATATCCTATAGGAGTGTATCTACTATTATCTAACTGATCGCTTTCTGGAGATATACTTTTGGTCCTTAACTTGTACCCCGCCCTGAGACTCTTTTTATAGACATTAGCCAACTCTTCCTGCTGTCATCCGATATCCTATAGGGGTGTATCTACTATTATCTAACTGATCGCTTTCTGGAGATATACTTTGGTCCTCAACTTGGACCCCGCTCTGAAACTCTTTTTATAGACATTAGTTTTTCATGAGTCATCCCAGGACTTGGTTCCTCTCTAGTCACAAACAACTTTTTATAAACTCTAAACTGATTTCATACTTGCCAATATTACTGTTACTCGCTTATGCCATTATAGTTGTATTGCTTTCTTAGATTTCGAAATGTCCAACATCAAAATAAAACATCTTTACTATTTCTTTGTCTTATTATTTCCATTCCTTTAGTTTGCTAGTCCTTTTTATTCGAAATCCTCCCAATTCACTCCCGCCATGGATTTATCTGAAAGTATGCCTCCAGGGATCTAGCTGTGTCCATAGAATAAGGTTTATATAGTGCCTCCAGCCTCCAGGAGGTGTCACATCACAAATTATTTTCTCAAAATGGATTTCCCCCGAATGCCCAGCGAAGGGAACTCTGGATTGTCCTTGCGGCATAGACAGAATATGAAATTTAGAGCTGGGCCACTGAAGGCAGTCCCCGAGGGAGGTTTAGTTCAACACTTCGACTGGGTATGTACATGATGTTTATATGGGGATCGTGTCTTGAGCACATAGATTGTCTTGAATAATGATAAAGATAACCGTTTATTACCTCATTATCCAAATGCCATGTATATAGTTGGTGAGGTTAAACAATCAAACCTTCCCAGTTTGTAAAAATATATAAGTTACTGTATTTCTAAGCTTATCATCGACTGTCAAATCATTTGTCCATTAAGGGCAGTACATACATCTCTGCTGGCTTGGGACCTAGTTCCCCTCTCTAGTACGAGGTAGATATAATAGTTAGCATGACTGATATAATATTAATGTATTGTCCAGGTGTTAGTTCGTAGATAAGAGTCATCATATAGCTTAATCTATGAGGAAAGGGATAACAGAAAGGGACACCGGACTGGCTATCAAATACAGTCAAACGACCAAAGACCCAGATATAATTATGCATACCATCATCTCATATGACATGATGTAAGAGTAGGGTACTTACATGACATATACATTCTAACTTAACTGCAGACATGTATGGTTATTGGTTTCTTTAGATGCTGTATAGATGAGGTATTATTGTAAACCTGTGTTTACATACAAGATGACTCCGTTTCAATTAGTTGGCTAGCCCTGTATCTTCTCTAAAGAATGACCTTGATGTGTTCTTATTTTCTTCGTTCCTCCCTTTCTCCAATGGATACACCAAGTCCGCCGACTCTATATATGCGTTATATATATACACTATACTTTCCCTGTAGTGCCGTACACCCCTTCGCCTTTTTCTACCTTCCTCATGTTGCAGTCACCCATAGCCCAGATATAGCTTTGTATACAGAACATGTAATGTGTTCTGTATAACACCTCACATCCTTTGGTGTCCACCGTTGGGAGAATATTTAGATGGAGATTGAAACTGCATTATAACCACATTTCTTTCTAGAAATGCCAACTGGTATTTATGGAAAAGGTAAATTTCCCCTTTTCTTAAACGTAGGATTTAACCGATTTTGATAAAGCCCCGGTTAACCCCCTCCCCCACCTTCCGGTTGTCCCTATTTTTTTCCTCCGTATTTTCTCTCCATCTGCTATTTTTCAAGTTCTTAGAAAATAAAAATAAATAAATAACAGACTGATTCAAATTAGACATGTAGGGGTTCGTTCCCCCGTCGGGTGCGCAGAGCCTTCAGAGGGACTGTTCACTTGGTTGTGTCACTCCCCCTATGTATACCATACCGATCCAGGGTAGTTGGAAGGTGGAAATGTCAGTGGGGCCGTGTTGGTGACAGGGTATGTCAGGCCAGGGGATGTAGCTCAGTGGTAGAGCGCTCGACTTGCAAGCGAGAGACCCGGGTTCGAATCCCGGTGTCTCCAGAGACGTTTTCACTGACCACTACAGTGGTGGAGACACCGAGTGGTCCTGACCCATGTGAGGGGGGACCTTTAGAGAGCTCGGTACCTGGGCCGGTATGGTATAGATAAGCGCTTCAACTTGCTAGTGCTGGGAGACTTGGAAACAGGTGGCACCCACAGTAGTTCCTGGGAACAGGAAGTCTACCACACTGTGTGTGACTCAGTACTGGTACCGTTCAGACTGGACTGGAGGACCGGTTCTGGCGGGATACGGTTGAAGCTGGTTGGGAGGAGTGTAGGGGTTCGTTCCCCCGTCGGGTGCGCAGAGCCTTCAGAGGGACTGTTCACTTGGTTGTGTCACTCCCCCTATGTATACCATACCGATCCAGGGTAGTTGGAAGGTGGAAATGTCAGTGGGGCCGTGTTGGTGACAGGGTATGTCAGGCCAGGGGATGTAGCTCAGTGGTAGAGCGCTCGACTTGCAAGCGAGAGACCCGGGTTCGAATCCCGGTGTCTCCAGAGACATTTTCACTATGGACCGGTTCTGGCGGGATACGGTTGAAGCTGGTTGGGAGGAGTGTAGGGGTTCGTTCCCCCGTCGGGTGCGCAGAGCCTTCAGAGGGACTGTTCACTTGGTTGTGTCACTCCCCCTATGTATACCATACCGATCCAGGGTAGTTGGAAGGTGGAAATGTCAGTGGGGCCGTGTTGGTGACAGGGTATGTCAGGCCAGGGGATGTAGCTCAGTGGTAGAGCACTCGACTTGCAAGCGAGAGGCCCCGGGTTCGGGTGAGGGGGGAGTGGTGTAGAGGTACACTTTACTAAACCATAGGAGTTGGGTACCGTCTGACGTGGCGGGTGAGTCGAGTCGTCGGACGTTCCTCAGGTTCCGGATAGGTGGCAGCACCGATCCGGGTCTGTGGGGACATCTGACGACGAACACCTGGGTTCGTATATAAAGCCCAGGGCTCAGCCGCTACGTCAGAGGCCCTTCTGGCCTCCACACCATGTAGACCATTATCCTTTAACATTAGCTGCCTCTCTGATATCATCCGGCAGCCGTGAGTATGCGTTAAGTAATAAAACCGACCGTTGGCATACACTTGGAATACTGTCTTACTCTTTCTTTCCGAACCGTAAGACCCGAACCCCCCAGGTCCGTAAGACCACAAAACCCTTACACTGGTGCCGTGACCAGTTAATTCTGGTGTATAGCCCGGACGTTATAACGTCCGAACGGCTGGTACATGGGTTAGACACCCTCAGGGAAGCTAACCCAGAAGGGCAATCACTTGCCCAAGAGAATGGAAATGGATCATTAATGCTCCAAGCCCATTCGGACTCGCAAGATGCGGATTCTGCATCTTGGAGGGATCCGGAACCTCACTATAATGATAGTGAGGAGAATCTGCCAGACTCTGTACGACGCGAACAGTCTATACAGAGACATAGTAACCTAATAAGCCAACAATCACTTGTTGACGAATTAAGTGATTCGATGTTCGAAGTTGGTGGTAGTACTAACCCAGAACATCCGGCACCTATGCGAAAAAGGGTAACATTCGGAGAACTACCTTATAGATTACCCAGGCCCGAATTACCAATATTAGATTACAGCGCTATAGATGGCGACTTAACCTATGCGGTACCGGAAGGTGAGGAATTAAAACGACCGGATGTCCTGTTGTTGAATGATACTTATGTAACTTTGAACGAGAATTTAAATACCTTGGTCAAAGCTAAGGATGAAGTATTCCATGAAAAACTTCAGTTAGAAGAAGACCTGACTGGCATGCGAAAGGAATTCGAAGCCAGAAGGAGTGAGTACATGAAAGAACTCGAGAATGAAGAATTAAAACTTCAATCAATGAGAGAATCATTCAACAAAGAATATGATAATAGGCACATTCGTATCCAAACATACATAGATACGAACGACCAATTAAACCTTGATAAGGCAAAATTCGAATCCGAAATTCGCCATTATCAGGACGAGTTGGATAAATTGAAACTTCAGTGTAGTAAACAAGCTGAAGACAATGAAACCATCCGGGTAGGCATTATAGCTTACAACAAACAACTGGAGGAGGATAGACAGAAACTCACAAATGAGCTTCAGGAATTGCAGACTACTGCAATAACTCTAGAAAAATATGTAGAAGCAGCCCAGCTAACTATAGGTAATATAGATCCAGCTGTGGTATCTACAATGTTGGGAAAGTCATCCAAAGATGCAACCCCAATTAAATACAGCCCATTCGTTAATGATGGGGCTGACAAGAATGTAGTATCCGGAATCTACAAGAAACCGGATAATACCGCAGTAAATGGAACCGCACCTAAACCAGCAACTCCAATGCTGGATACGATAGGTCCGGCACCACCCATACCAGATTTGAGTCACAAAATTAAAGCGACTCACGATGGTGCTACTGGGAGTAATAATAATACACCCGTGGCACAACTAAGAGCACCCGGACCAATGAGGCATATGTTGACACCACCTTCATATTTCCCCCAACCCGGCCACAGTACACCAGCAGTACCAAGATTACCGAACCCACCTCCGGGTTCTGGTAATGGTCCTACTGATGGACGTCTTCCGAGATCAAACCCGCCACAAAACAATATTAATGGCGGTACGTATCAACCTAGAACATCTTCCTATGGATATAGAACTAATTATAATCCATCAGGAAGTGGTAATTACCAAAATGGTAACAGCTATAACCAGGGATGGAATCAAAATAATTCTTACCCTAGATATGCACCTTCTGGAAACACCGGTTACAATGGTGGATGCCCTGTCGGTTCATCCGGAAGCTATAATAATAATGGTCCACCAGGAGGAAACCCTCCAGGCGGCCCAGGAGGATCCGGGTCCGGAGGATCAGGATCAGGAGGAGATGGCAGGAAGCCAAATAGGAGAACTTCTATGCCTGCAGGGATGCAAACCATCTTTGATAGAAGCCAGTGTATCCAAAACCTCGGCATTGACTGCTACCGAAAGGGAGCAGACGGCATGGAAGTCATGAACTGGAGCATGCGAGAAGCAGATAGACTACGCGGATGTAATAATCCGGCACGTAGGCAGGCACGGATACCCCCTCCATATGATTCTAATGATCCATGGAAGGACAGGTATCAAGCTTTTGTCGACGAAGTCAATTGTAGTGGCTGGACAAAAGAAGAAGCTCTGCCATATTTGATCTGTTGGTTAAATAAAGGCGGAAAAGTAGCCCTCAACCAATGGAGAGCAGCTTACGGAATATACGGTACTTATGATCAATTGGTCGAATGTGCCGCATACCTGTTTGGATCAATCGTTAGAGAAGATCCGTGGGTAAGCTTCAAGAAGAGGACACAAAAACCTAAAGAATCACACAAAGTCTTTGGTTTGGAGCTACAGGACTTGCTTTCGAAAGCACGTCCAAATTGGGCTCATGATGATGATTGTTATCTACAAGAATTGTTTATACAATTCTACAGTGGATTGCGAGATCCGGATCACAAGCAAGTGGTCTGGGACTCTTGGAAAGATGACACTTCCTTCAGTGATCTGTTCATAGCAATCGATGGACATGACATGAAGAAACGTTTGGTAGGTCTCGGACCTAATCCAGTAAGAGCAGCTCCATTCCAATACGGAGGTACACCTGCTCCGGTATACGATACTTCCCAATTAGCTCCGGTTGAATCGAATGAAGTTGATGAGAAAGATGAATATGTCTCCGATGAAAACGGAGATTATATTGGTTCAGTCCAGGTAGCTGGAAAGTATTACCGACAAAAGCGGTATAGGAAAGTACATTCGAGAGGGAGAGGAGGATCTGTTGCTGGTAAAACAGCTTCCGGATCAACTCAACCTGGCAGTGTAGCCTCTACGGCGAACCCAACTGTAGCAGCCACTGTTGCTCCGACTAACATGATGGAAACATTATTAGCCGGATTAACAGAAGCTCTAAAGAGACCGAGAGTTGACAAATCTCAGAGGAGATGTTTCAGATGCCAGAAACTGGGGCATTATGCTCCAGAATGTATGGCTGAGAAACCTGTCCCTCGTAGACAGGAGAGTGTCTCTGGAGTAAGTACAGAGGAAAACTAAGGAGGGGTCTCCTAACGGGCAAAGAAGGGGATCCCAGTGACAAATCTTGCCATGATATCACCATCCGTGATGATAGTTCGCATGAAGTAACAAGATCGCCTAACACCGAGGTGATTGTAGACACCCGGAAGGTTAGGGAAGCTGATATAACAGGTGCTATGGGAGCACAGGGGAAACCCAATATCAGTAACGAGGCAGGCGGCTATGCGTTAGCCAAGGTCTGTGGTGCCCACCTGCCCCCGGGTCATCCTTGTCTGGAATTCTTGAAAGGATGTGGATTGACTCCTGGTGTGAAAAATGACGTTCCGATTGTCACGGACATGCCCTCTGTTCTAAACGGAAGGCGGTGGTATGTTTGCCTTACTGTTAACGGAAGATCTGCCGAATTCCTTGTGGATACGGGAGCTAGCCACTCTTGTATCTCCAGGGGGTTCTACGACCTTATACCGGATGAACATGATACTCTCAAATCGGGAGGAAGTGCTCAGACGGCCGACGGCAGTACCTTGCAAACGTATGGTAGAACTTGTGTGAGACTACAGTTAGATGGTATACATGACTATGTCATGAGCGCCACCGTTGCGGATATAGCAGATGAGGGGATACTCGGGTTGGATTTCGCATCCCTGTATGGTGCTGTATTGGAACCCCAAACAGGAGTGTTGAGTGTGAAATACCCGTACCCCGTAAAGGTTAGATGTGCACTGAGACAAGTGAGCAGTATGGCTAGTGTGGCACACACTGTGCGAATCCCTCCGGGAGTAGCCTGTGATGTGCTTGTAAGAAGTGATCCTGCAATGCGTAACAAACCTGCAGTGATAGAACCGGATGTAGTTACTTTGTCAGGTATTGGATTAAATTCTGTAGACACGATAGTAGCGAATGCATCCTGGTCGGTAGTACCTGTCTCCAATACTGGAAACACGACTATCTACTTGAAAAAGGGACAAGTTTTTGGAAACGTGACCCTTTCGGAAACTGTAACGGATAGTAAGCTAAGCTTACGAAAGGTAACAGGAGATGATGAAATTTCGGAAGACTTACTTAAGTTGTATGAAGAAACTTCATTAGAAGATCCGGAACACCGGAAAGAGTTTTATAATTTGCTCTGTCAGTATAATAATGCCTTTGCCAAACCTGGTGAAAAACTAGGTACGACAAAAAAGGTATTACATAAAATAGATACTGGAGATGCGGAACCCTTTAAGATACCGTATAGACGGCTACCTTTAGCGAAAAAGAGAGTAGCTGAAGATGAAATAAACAAGATGTTGGAACAGGATGTAATAGTCCCTTCCAATAGTCCATGGAGTAGTCCTGTGTGTATGGTAACAAAGAAAGACGGTACTATCCGCTTTTGCATAGACTACAGGAAGTTGAATGGAATAACAAAAAAGAATTCGTATCCATTACCGAGAATAGATGAAACCATTGACTCCTTAGGAGGAAACAGCTGGTTTTGTACCCTAGACTTGCAATCAGGTTACTGGCAAGTGGGAATGAACCCTTCAGATATGGAGAAAACTGCATTTTCAAGTCATATTGGATTATTCCAATATAATGTAATGCCGTTTGGATTGTGCAATGCACCTGCAACATTTGAAGCAATGATGGAAACAATTCTAAGTGATTTATTGTGGAAAAGATGTCTTGTATATCTTGACGATGTCATAGTCTTCGGGAAAACATTCGAAGAGTGTTCTAATAACCTGAAAATGGTACTAGAACGTATTATCTCTAATGGTCTCAAATTGAAACCTAAGAAATGCCACATGTTTAGAAAGTCCATAAATTATTTGGGCCGCATCATCAGTGATGAAGGAATAAAGGCTGATCCGGAAAAAATCGAATCAGTTACGAATTGGAATAGACCTAAAACACCCAAAGAAGTGAGGTCCTTTTTAGGATTCTGTTCCTATTACAGGGAATTTATTCCGAATTATTCTAGAGTCAGTTACCCATTACAAGCAATAGCTAACTGGACTCCAGGAAGTACCAAGGAAAAATTTCCTTGGACGCATGAACAGGAAACCGCTTTCCAAAAGCTAAAAGATCTGTTCACGAGTACTCCCGTATTGCAATATCCGAATGAAACGGATCATTTCATACTGGATACTGATGCTAGTAATGATAGCATTGGTGCAGCTCTCTCGCAAGTCCAAAATGGGAGAGAAGTACCGATTGCCTTTGCCAGCAATACACTGAGCAAGACTCAGCGCAATTACTGCACAACCAAAAGAGAGTTGTTAGCAGTAGTCGTATATACCAAGAAGTTCAAACATTTTCTATGGGGAACGAACTTTACTTTACGTACGGATCACTCCTCTTTAAAGTGGCTACTGAACTTCCGAGATGCTGAAGGAATGCTAGGCCGATGGCTAGCCCATTTATCCGAATATGGGCTTGAACATCAACAGATTCAGCATAGACCCGGAGTTAAGCATTTAAATGCTGATGCTTTGTCTCGAATACCAATCCGGAAATGTGATAATCCGGATTGTACTGATTGTGGAGCTCATAAGGCAGTGTTAGCAGGGATTCGAAGACCATTCGTACCCCTAGTTGCCAGTATACTGGATTGGTCTATGGATCACATACGACGTTTCCAGGAAGCTGACTCGATAACTGCGCAGCTACTGCAATTAGTACCAAAGGGTATACGTCCAGTTAGACCGGAGGTCTCTCTGGAAAACCGAGAAATGAGAAGGTTTCTTGCTCAATGGACCGAGCTTGAAGTCCGGAAAGGCGTGTTATACCGTTGGAAGCCATGTAATAATGGTGAGAGAATCATGCAAGTGGTGATACCACATGCTATGAGACATGACATTATGTACTTCTGTCATGGGCATCGGACCAGTGGTCATTTCGGAAGGAAACGCTCGTTAGCACGACTTTCCAAGAAATACTATTGGCCTGGCATGACACGGGACTTGCAAAGATGGGTAATCACCTGTCCGGATTGTTGCAAAAACAAACCCGGACCCGGGATGGGCAAACTTCCCCTATCCCAAGAACTTTTCGGAGTTAGATTCGCAAGAATCGGAGTAGACATTATTAGTGGATTGAATACAACCGCTAATAATAATACCTGTATGATGGTAGTGTGTGATTATTATACGAAATACACTAAAGTATTTCCACTACCGGACCACAAAGCAATTACTTGTGCCGAAGCCTTTGTAAAAGGTTGGGTACTAAGTTTCGGTGTACCATTAATGTTACACAGTGACCAAGGCAGAGAATTCGAATCAAATCTCTGGCAGGGTATGTGCGAATACTTAGCTATTTGCAAGACTAGAACCAACCCGTATAGGCCACAAAGCGACGGATTGGTAGAAAGGTTCAATAGAACCCTCATCCAAGTCCTAAAGTCACTCGTTAATGAACATATGGATGACTGGGATGAGCAATGTCATTTCGTGACACATGCTTATAACAGTACGGTACATTCAAGTACAAATTGTACTCCGAACCTTTTAGTATTCGGAGAGGATTTGATAATGCCTGCTGACCTAGTTTTTGGAGTCGTAGGGATGGACCCTGAACTACCTTGCCATGTAGTCTTTGTGGAATGTTTAAGAGACAGATTTAAAAAAGCATATGAGTCTGTCCGAATTGATTTGGAGAAAAGTGCCAAATGGCAGAAAGCAGGATACGATACCGATCTAAAGCATCGGAAGTTCCAATCCGGAGACAGAGTTCTCAGATTACATGAACCACTTAGACACATAAAATTAGCGTCTAATTGGGATGGTCCCTTTACTATAACACAAGTTATCAGTGATTGTACCGTAATTATCAAATCCGACCTTGGTCGACTTTATAAGTTGAATGTGGCTAGATTAAGGAAATGGTCTGGGAGGAAGACCTCCACAGAAATGTATGGTGAAGGTTCCGAAAAGATCCTGAATCAGAATCGCATAATAGACCAGGTAAAGAACACTACAGTGAAGCGTGGTCGTGGTAGACCCAAAAAGTGTTCCGAATCAGAGACACCCACGCCAACACCGATTAAGCGTGGGGGAGTAAAAAAAGTCTCGGCAGGTGAAGACAAAAAGAGGAGGAAAGGTGTTCCTAAGGCTAAGAAGCACCTAGAGAAAGCTCTTCAGACTGTCAGGTCCGATAAAGAACTATCCGAGAAGGGGAGATACGTTCGCCGCAGCCCCCGAATTGCCCAGAGGACTGCAGTGACCTAACCTGTATACACAACGAGTGTAATGTTTACATTTAGAGGAACGGATGACAACTGACCCTAAAGGCTTATTTGTCGCCCCCGCATGATGTACCAATGGGTAGTGGATGGATAATCCGGTGGATTTGCTTAAGCTTTCCATAATCTCCACTTAAAACCCCAGTCGAGTCATCGGGGTGAGCGATAATTACCTAAAAACAATCAGTTTGTTGATGTACCGCCTGTAGCACGTGCGTCTCCGCATGACGTCACCGTGTCCAGTCTCGGCTGACCTCTCGTGACCTCGCGGACCGCGGGGAAATGACGTCACGAAAGCTGGCCTGTCGCCATATTTGTTTTCGGTAACGTTCAAGACGGTCGAGCTCGCTCCCTTCTTGGATTTTACCGGCTAAGCAAACCCCCCGCTGCTCCTCCAGAGTCTGTCTCCTGGTAGACAGACTCCGTTTGTGCCGGCCCCGGCGCCGTAAAAGCCGGAAAAAGGAGTAGTTTACTCCCGTGGGCGATTCCCCAGTCATGGCTGAGGAATCCGTAGCTGCAGCCAAGCTATCCGGTGACCCGGATAAGCTGACTCCGTCCGCAGAAGCTTTTCCGGAAGCTTTGTCACCTGTTACACAGGAAGAGAGCGAGATGATGGACGTGGAGGAACCCACGGATCGCTCGTTCGAGGAGAAGCTGGCTTCATTCTCACTAAATGAGCCAGAGAAACTGTTATCTCCACTCCCGGCCGAGGGATCCGGAGGGGCTGCGAGTGCTGAACCCCCAGCAACTGAGTCCGAAACTACCCAAGTTGACGGACAGAAGGATGAGTGGAAGCCAGCAGTGGCGGAACCTTTTCCAGCTAGCTACGATGGTCGCTACCTGTATGTCCACCCGGAACTGCAGGCACAAGTGACCTACGCGGACGGGACACCAGTCAGGATGGACCCGAAAGTCAGGATAGCTATCGAGGGCGTCATGGCTCCCGAACAGCTGACCAGGATGCCTCCCGAGTGGCTTCGAGACTGGCCGTGGTTCCAACGGGGACTTATGGTGGACGCTGGTTTCCGTGAAACCGTGTATGCAGCTAACCGAGCCTTCGAGCTCGGAGCGTATCCGAAGCCTGACAAATCCCTGTGGAACGTCAAGGCTACGAACATCAACTGGGTAGGCTGTGTCTGGGATACCGATGGACAGACCTACCCACGCCCTAGTGCTACCCGGACGCCGTGCCGGACCACTAAGGAATTCAGGGAGGCCGCTGCTAACTTCGAGCAGTGGGATGACGGTTACTACATAACCGAGCAGGAATTGGTGGATGTCCAGAACAATTCACTAATCGGATTGGACCGAGCTGCAGCCCTTCGGACGGTTATTGTCCGCCATATGACTGCCGAACAGGAGGCCCAGGAAGAGGCTAAGAGGGCCGCGGAAGCACCCGCACCTCCTATCCCCGACCTGAAGCTTGCCACCAGAAGCTCCGCCAGTGCTACATCAGCTACCGGCAGCACTACTACCCCAGTAGAAGCCACGACCTCCAGCACATCCGGAACTCAGGAACCGGAGGAAGACTGGAAGGTCAGTAAGAACCGACGATCCGCTGCTCGGAAGCTCAAGAATCTCCCGGATTCTGCTAGAGCCGAGCCGAAACCCAGCACCTCAACCACTGGTAGTACTGCCATGGAGGTTGAGTCGTCTGACGAGGAGTCGGTGCACGAATCCTCGGTTGAGTATGATGAGAAGGCCACTCCATCAACTCAAACCGAGGCCGAACGTTGGGCTAACGCCAAATCCGGATTCAAAACCCGGATTCCGACGTGTTTCTCCGACTGTGCGTACGTAGTGAAGAAGGACGGCTCTACCCTCTATGCCTGTCCAGACTCAATCAATAAAAACGATGAGTCGGATGATGAAGATTGGATGCGTCTTTCGGACGAGGACCCCAATCCGAGCAAAGCCTATCGAAAGATGTGGCTTATGCTAAACCACACCGAAGGGTATTACACTTATACCCAGAGGAGTAAGCTGCGTTGGGCTTTAGAGAAGTGGTACGGTGACGACCAGAAGTCCTGTCCCTTCTCTATCTGCCAGGATGCGAGTGATGTCTTGATCCGGACCTGGAGTACTCCAGCCCGGTTTCAACGGCATCTGGTAGAGGCCCACTTCCACCATCACCCGGTTTACATTTGTGATCCGAGTTATGGTAAGAAGGGCAAGAAGTGTACTACGAAGGTGCAATACAACCGACGTAGTGATCTGGCTAGACACCAGAAGAAATGCCACGCAGAAGGTTTGGACGGGGCACGGAAGCGCATCATGGAGCTTCATCAGGAACTCATGAAGGAGTTTGACAGTCTGAGCGAGGATGCTTGGTCTAAGATCCGACCAGGGGACCAAGTCCTCTGCGAAGTTCCGAAGACCAAGGATTCGAAACTCCGAGCAAAGATAGTCCTGACTCCTGGAAAGGGTAAACTGGACATGCACGAGTCTCTCTGGCAGAAATGCAAGGAATCCGGAAAGGATGCAAAGAGAGCTCGTGAAAGGAGTAGGAGAGATCAGAACCGTGGCGGCAACGGTAACGGTCAGGGCACCACCAAAACAAAAGTCAGAGCAGAGGACCGTTCCAGGTCCCCTCTGGCTAGGCACCCCGCAGAGCAGGCTCAGGGCACTCCGGTGTTCAAGAAGCCCGAACCTGCCGGATACGCTGGAGCCGTATCTAAACCTGGGAAAGTGAGTTCTCGAAACTTTCCGTCCTTAAACCAGGGACCTGGACCTGAGAGCCAGACCTTGGTGGTAGGAAAGGATGGTCGCCTTATGCCAAAGAAGACCACCGCATCTGCTGCCGCCGGATCTGCATCCGCTCCAGCCGCCCCACCAGTTACCTTTACCCAGGAGCAGTTAAACATGTACCTGCAAATGGGACTGAAACAGAATGTACCACCTGCCTTCTGTGTACCAACGACAGGTGTGTCCGGGAGTCCTAAACCCGGAAGTGGTCCACAGGCCGCCTCGACTCCTCCCAAGGCTGTCGCTGCACCTGAGAAACCAAAGGACGCTATTACCATTAAAACCGGTAATGCGGAAGTTTGGTTCGAGAAGTCTCGCCAAGGGGAGGCAGATGTCCAGAAGGCCATCTACACCCATTGGGAGAAGAGCGTTCGTGAGAAAGCGATCGAGTTTCATCAGGGTCTCCTAAATGAAACTCTGTTGTGTATGAAACAGGTGGGCGACGCTGAAAAGCAACGTCTCGAGACCCTCATCCGGGACGATGTGAAGGCCCAGGAGGAGGCTGCCGCAGCTGCCCAAGAAAAGGCAGCTATGGATGTACACGTGTTGGAAAAGCGTGTAAAGGAGGAGATCACTCGGAACACCAATCTGAACACTAAGTTCATGAGGGTGTTCGGAGTCGACTTGGACGAGTGGGACGGCACTCCCGAGTCGGCTTTAGCTCTTCTGAAGAAGAAGCATGCTAAGAAATCCGTTTAAAGCATGCTAGGGTTATTTCTTCCATAATTTTTTTTCCAACACCAAATGACCAGATATAGTCTTTGCGGAACCCTATAGGTCTGCGAATGTTTTATTCACTAGTGCATGAACACCGATTGGTATGTGTTCCGGGTTCCTTTGACCAGTCTATTATATAATTCAGGTTGTATAACTCTTATTGCACCCTGAATAGTCTATTCGGATTTATACCTTCATCCATGAACAATCCGATAGTAGACTTGCTGCTGTGAGACGTATCCGGATGCCAGTTCCAGACTCCTGCTGTTACCCGTGCTAACCAATTACTAGGATGGACTTTACGATTTACCTCTACAACTCATCTGTACTCCCGAATGGACTTATATCAAATACTACTATTACTTCCGGATCAACCTATATTGGACTATTATCTACTGATGTCAACTAAGCTTAAAAAGGATTACGTTTTCTACATAGTTGACACATCCGGACTATTATTCTACAATCTACACCATTCGGATATACTATAAACTTTAGCACTACTAGAGGATTGTGGGTAGCTGCCCCAAATCAACTACCGTGTTCACTCTATATAAAGGAACCATAAACTTTAGCACGTCCATCCCGTGGTTAGCTGACCACACCTACCTACTAGTACCCGGAGGATACAGCAGAAGACTTCAGCAGCATTTATAATTCCTGTATATTGTGTATAATGTCATATTTCTATTTTTCTATAACATTACATGTATGTACATATCCACTAGATACATATTATGATACGGGTACATAGACATTTCCTGATACGGATCTCTAATTACTATTAGTATTCATATTATAAGATCCGTTAAACTTCACCAGATAACACATATTATTGTCCTGCGAGACAAATTATATAATAAGTATAATGATCTGGTGCTATAAAGGTTATTAGGTACACGGTGATAATATATTATTATATTCATTACCACACCGTGATGTTTTTTTTCTTTTTTTTCAAGTGTATGGTATAAATAATCCTATTCGTACTACTCACGGAATCCTTAACGGATTCGTATGTTAATAATATACAACATGTCATTATATAGTGAAGTTACTATAACAGTCTTCTTTAAGACTATTTATTCAAATGTGGTGTCAATGACTACAAACACACATACGGATGTTATTATGTGATATATTTATTGTCGACAGTTCCGTTACATATAACTGTCATCATCACATGTATACGATTCATATTACTTGCCTTATTAGTTATACCGTAAATATAATATAATATTATGTGGTATAATAATTTAGCAGACAGTTCCGTTTCACATAACTGTCTCTTGTTCAAGTAATTCGTATAATATTACAACATCCTAATCGTTATTTGTAACTACATTTCACTATCGAATATATATGACATTCGGTTCATACTCAATTTGGTGTTAATGTTATACCTATGGTTGTACCTCTATTACTAAAGGTTTAGACATGTAGAAATGTTATCCTAGTAATAATATAACTATAACACCCTCCTAAATGTCTGGGGGAGTGGTGTAGAGGTACACTTTACTAAACCATAGGAGTTGGGTACCGTCTGACGTGGCGGGTGAGTCGAGTCGTTGGACGTTCCTCAGGTTCCGGATAGGTGGCAGCACCGATCCGGGTCTGTGGGGACATCTGACGACGAACACCTGGGTTCGTATATAAAGCCCAGGGCTCAGCCGCTACGTCAGAGGCCCTTCTGGCCTCCACACCATGTAGACCATTATCCTTTAACATTAGCTGCCTCTCTGATATCATCCGGCAGCCGTGAGTATGCGTTAAGTAATAAAACCGACCGTTGGCATACACTTGGAATACTGTCTTACTCTTTCTTTCCGAACCGTAAGACCCGAACCCCCCAGGTCCGTAAGACCACAAAACCCTTACAGACATATAGATGGTTACTACACAGCAACAGTAAATTGTTGACTAGTTACTCTGAAATCTAGCTTACCCTACCTCCTTATAGTATGATAGATACCACTATATATCGCCCACGGCATTGGCATAAATCCCTCACACTCTCATACATACGTGTGTGCCCTGCCCCTGCCAGGTAGTCAATAAATTTCGACGTATATGCTCGGGCACTCGTGGTTGGTAAGGGTGAATGTATGGAGGTGACGATTAAATTCGATGTTTGTGTCCAACGGGACAGTCAATCACACAAGCCAGTTAAACACAGGAATATGACATTTCCTCACCTCCAAAGTGGTCTATACCACCTATAGGTAAAGAAGGGAAACAGGGAGACTGGCAACAGGGCTTTGTATGTATTCCTCCACAGGTCTAGGCACATCTGAAAATCCTGTAGCCAATGCCAGAGGGGCTGTAGCCTCGGACCGAAGACTTTCTGCAGTGGATCCAGGATTTTGAAAGGGGGGGTCCAACCCTTGGGCCCATCTCCCTGATGTTGCAAGGGCATTGCTACAATATTGCAAGCACAGCACGCGATGTCGCAAGTGCAGCTCCGCAACATATGTAGGGGGGTTTGGGGGCATGCCCCCCTCCAAGAAAATTTTGAAATCTAGACATCAAAATGGTCCATTCTGGTGCATTTCTAGACCAAAATCCTGAAAACTTGATTTTGGACATTTTTTCCAAAGACATGAATTTACCAGAATTGCATACATAAAACTACAAAAAAAAAACAGGTATTCCTGGTATGCCATGAAAAGTGGCATATAGAACCTGTATAGGAATGACCCCTGTACATATGTCTCTCGTTCTTCTTCCCCTGTTTTTTCCCCCTGTTTCCTTTGCTACTTCTTTTTTTAGAGGGGAAAAAAGGAAATATGTCACAATGTATAGTTTAAAGCACTTTGGTGTAGAACAGGAAATGAAAATCTTATTTGATAGCACAATGGTGTTTGAGGGAAGCTTGGGGCATACCCCCTGGAAAATCTTTGAAATAAAAAACATCAAACGCCAGAATTAAAGCATTTTGATGTAAACCTGGGGCGGGCAGGGCTTTCAGAAAGGGGATGCAAATTGTATAAATGTCACTCAAGAAAATTATTGAAATATAGATGTCAAACACTGTAGTTTAATGTAATTCTGTTCCATTAGTTGTCAATCTCATAGTTTCAGAAGGAGTGGACCAGGGGGACATAAAAATGTAATTTGCTTATACATTGGTAGTTGAGTGGGGCTGGTGTCACAAAGAAAAATTTAGAAATATGCATATCAAAGTGTGTAGTACAAAGCATTTGGTCACAAATCATAGAAAGTGTGCATATGGGGCCTTACATGTCATTCGCCCAGACATGTGCCCAGAAAAAGAATTCTTACAAGTATGCTTCTTTTACAACAGCAAAGACACATCTGACATAAATGATAATGTGATTTTCTTAATCTACAGGTCAAAGTAGTCTGGACCTGAGATATTCATGGAGGTATGAAGATTGTTTCTGTAGGAAATTAAGCCCTCAACATGGCTTGTTACTAAAATGTCATTCTCCCAGACACAATTTCGCCCAGACAATTTTGGTCATTTTGGGCACATTTTACCCCCCTGGAGCCCGAAATATGCATATGGGACCATCAAAACCCATATGTAACATAAAGATCTCATCCAGCCTGACACTTTGAGCCAAAAAAATAGAGGGGGAAACTAAAATTCGAAGAGTAGGGGCTGGAATACCTCCAAATTCGTCATATGCAAACCTTCTATGATTTTCGACCATTTTGATGTTGTAAATTTAGGTACACTGATAATAAAACCTATAGTCAGTAGTGACTATACCCATGTATTCTGAGCCCCATAGCCAGATGACTATATACCTTAGTCACATATTAGTCAGAAAGATAGTCATTCTGACTAGATGTAGAGCTCACAGATTGATGATGTCACAGGTTTCTGTGCACAAAAAATGTCATCCAGAAAAAGCACATATACAACTGGTTGCCTGACCTAAGAGGAGACAATTATAATCAGGCCAAATCATCATCTTAACCTGTCCATCCATGGAAACTCAATATGTCCGGCCATTAATGGATAGGTAAGTCATCTATTTGTTGTGAAATTTGTGGCCATTGCATTATAACAATAGTTATTTTGAGTTCAAACTGTTCATCAATAGGAAGGCATATGGCAGCCATCTTTGACTGGGTGAATGTCTGCGTGCAGGTATAGTCAGTACTGACTGTACATATTAGTCATATTTACTAACTAAATGTTGCTTAGCAACAAAATGATAGTCATCTGACTAAGGACTATTTCAATAGATTTAAGGCATGACTATGTGTTGACTATATGACTCACTTAAGTTAGTCACAGGTTACTATAGAGGGATAGCCAAAAATCGCACTATCATTTGACTATCTTAAGTTAGTCACTACTGACTAAGATATTAGGCTCTATTTTTATCAGTGTATATGTTTATAGAAAAGGACTGCATATTTTATGTAATGATACATTGTTATTTGAAAGAGGTTTTCAGCCTGTCCCCAAGAAATTTTACAATATGGATGTCAACTCATTCTTGGTGCACTCTGAGGGATGGATGGATAGAATGCAAAGCTGATAGAAAAATACCTGGGGAACCCTCGCATAGTATCCTATGCATGAATCACACCTAATGCTCAGAATGGTGACTTTTTTTTCTGAAATGGCTCATATATTTTTGATGCTGTAAAATCATTCTTTGTCGAATTTACGAACAATAAAAATTATATCACAAAGGTATAGGAAACTTGAATAAGGGTACTAGTATAGGGCATTAGCATATTAGGCTATGGAGGCCGCCATTAGACCCCGACTGCACTATGACTAACACCTTCAGCCCCCGTCTCCGCAGTAAATGCCAGGGATGCTCCCCATTGGTCAATAATACAATAGCCATGGACATCAGGGGTCGGCCCACCCTCGGGGACCCCTCCTTGGACGTGTATATGGGTTGACCAAAAGGCACCCAGCCCCCCCCCTCCCCCATTGGATCCGCGCCTGATATGTTTCTGTAGATCTTAATGATCTTGCTGCATGATCACAGTGGGTGTTACTGTGTGATAACTGTGAATTGTGCTGTAAAATTACAGC
Organism: Acholoe squamosa; assembly: GCA_949317995.1. Taxonomy (NCBI): domain Eukaryota; kingdom Metazoa; phylum Annelida; class Polychaeta; order Phyllodocida; family Polynoidae; genus Acholoe; species Acholoe squamosa. Next base: position 32,884,395 of record OX439037.1, on the reverse strand, counting down.
AACTCACTACCTGTAGATTTGCAGCAAAAGGTATTGGAACCAGAGTTGCCAGGGACTTTCTGCTGTAAAATAACCCTGCCTACCGTAAATTCTCTCATATAAGTTGCGGCTAATACCAGAATCCAAATAAGAATTAGGCTAATAGGACCAGCCCAAAGATGGGGTGTGGTTTATACGAGAGTATTTTACACTATAAAATAGCACTGAAATGTCAATTAGCCGTTGGCTATGGCTCTGAGTTTCTCCCAAAGTCGGGGGTGTGGTTTATATGAGGGTGCGGCTAATACGAGAGAATTTACGGTACTACTAACAGTGAAGGATGAGACTGAGGTTGGTCAGATGGTAAGACCGAGAGTGAGGTAAGGGTGAGACTGAGGGCGGAGGAATGATGAGACTGAGCACGATGGAATTGTCAGACTGGCTGAGGGCAGGGTAAGACTGAGGGATTTCATGATACAGTAGAGCCTTGGGTCATTAGTGTGGTGACAAGTATCAAATGTTTAAATATATCCTTAAGGAAGACGAGCTGCTCATCCCTTTGTAACATATGGCAGTCACGTGGTTCGTTGGTTCTCGGCTGGTGTTGGTAGTCTAGAAACTCATCATTCACCTGCCAGACTACCACTGTTGGGATGTGAGATGCTCTTCGTAATAGCAACGCCATCTTGGTTGCTGCTAAGCTAATGAGTGACCATGAGTTGTTGATATGAATTTCACCTATGTTGTTAACAGTGTAGTCTACATGAACCAAGGGTAATAAAAATGGCTTCTTTGTGGGAAATAACTTACAAAATGGTATTAAGATCCTAGCCTCGTTCTGAGGTAAGGTAGGGCTCCCGATGCTGGTACCCATCAGCAGTTTTAGCTCGTTACCCTCCGATAGGCGGCGTTGTAGCGCCCTACGGCGGCCATATATCACATTAATTAGATCGTAGGCCGCCACAGGCAGCCACCCAATGGGATTAAAGTGCCCAATCAGAGCCTCTTCTGTCCATGCAAACAATGTAGTAAGCCACACTTAAGACTTGAGCTGATGGGGCTGGCGAGCCTGGGACCTTCTCCTGTGGCTCACACCCAGACTTTTCCCACCACTAAGATCCCATGATTAATCATTGAATTTTTGCTCACATTTCTGAGAACAAATCACCTGTCTCTTGGGCAATTACCTCCGTCCCATGACACTTTTAGGACGCAGTACGGGTGGCTGGGAATAGTCAAACAGGTTTGCTATACTCCCGCACCTCAATATTGGCTGAATTCACAGGGTAGAAGCTGCAAGGGTAGAAGATCGTATCTTTGACTTTTAGTGCGCAGTTGAGACAATATGTCCGTGTATACCCTCAGCCAGGTCAGAAGCCAGGAAAAGCCGTTTGGGGGATTTGGACAATCTGTGAAAAGAATTCAGATATCTGTCACTCATATGTTGGGAACAGCCTAACATTCAACCTAAAATTTGATGCTTCAGGAATAAATTGTTTTCAAAAGCAGGAAAAGGAAACTTAAAGAACATACAAACAAGATATAATGCACATAATGGAACTGGAAATAGGGACCCTAATGAACCCTGCACTAAGGGCCCTTTGCACAGACACTGTAACCCCAATAAGCGTTTGCAACAGACGCACAATACATTTTCTACTGAAATATCAGATGGAAGACTCCAGATCTTTACATGCACCAAGTGCCAAAGATATTTTAGCAGCAGGTGCATCAATTCCTTGTCTTATGGCCCACAGGAGATCCAGATGATGGGATCTGTGAAATCAGTGATACATCATACCATTGTGATAATTGATACCCCAAAGGACCAACAAACCATGGTCGAAATGAAATATTCATGTGTCAGCTTACAGTGCTCCATCATATGAATCATTTCCTAATTCCATCACTGGCAATAAAACATAACCCTAAAAACAGTTGTAGCTTCAATGTGCGGGGATCTGGATGTTAAACATACCCATGTTTGTGAAACATGAACATTGTCCTGGAATCATCATACATGCATGTCACGGTACATGTCACGGTACAATCCGATCATAAAGAAAACAATATAAATGCATAACAAAAACAATTTCGTCGACGAAACTATATTCACTTTGAATTCCTGCACAGCATATCCTTTCCTGCCCACGGATGGACCATCCGTATAGGTTTTATCCTTTTTATTCATTTCTGTGGGGGAGAAAATCAGATGAAGGGACACAAATGGTCCATCCATGGCAGTGAATGTGGCTTTTAATCACTCAATAATTTCTAAATTTCGTTAATTCTTGTTGCTTCATTGTGGATATCAGTTTCACTGTGGCGACTCTGAGAAGGAAAGACACAGCAACAACAAAGGGAAGGGGAAAAAAGCGAACAAGAAACAACAACACGAAGGGTACCTTCAAAATCCACTGCAATCATCAGTCCAAACATCATGATATGGGATACATCAATATAAACTTACAGTTCTAGAGCGCCATCCCTCATCCTGTACAGAGTGATATACACTCGAGACCTCCACACAGGATAACCCTATTTGATATATTTCCTAGATGATGCCTTCCCTGTCAGCTCCTGATCTGCTCCTCTGTCAGGGTATGAGCTGCTCTTATTAGAGTTCTGTCAGTTCAGTAGCAAATATCTGCTCAGAGGCTCCTATCCCTGATATAAACTAAGATGAGTATCTAGGGAAGCTGATGAAACTGACGCACAATATAGCTGATATTTTTGACAGGATGACTGGTGTCTGGCCTGTCTTGAATCAGAAGTGATTCGATACAAACATTTTTTTTTGTTGTTGGTGTTTTTTGTTTGTTTGTTTTTTTCTTTATGAATATCTATCAGTGCCTCTTATAATTCTCCTATCATTAATAATTATAAATGTGACGTTCTGGGAGAGGGGGCCTGATTGCACCCTGGACTAAGACTCCTTTCGCGTCACAAATCATGTCTTTGTCTACATATCTGTCTATCTCTGTTTAACAGTTTGTCCGGTTTCGTTCGTCCTTCCCTCTGTACCCCCCCCCCCCCCCCCGCTCTTACTGGAGAGTTTGAGGAAGCTCTAATTTCCAAAGTGCTCGTCGGAGCCTACACCTCTCATTCCTTTTTTCTCTCCATCTTCTCTGACCACTTCTCTCCCATTGTAGTCCCATTACTCCTACCTTTAGGTAGTCCTTTGTATAGAGGTAACCAGGAGGTTAATTCAAAAGGCTCTGCCATCACTACCTATGCGATGTTACTAATTTCCCTCCCTTATTCCTTACCGCAATGGTAAGGTCAGCCTGCTTTCCTTTCTGATAGCCAGCTACTTTTTAGTGAGTGCTGTTAGCCTCAGCCCTGCTTTTACTATTCCAAGCAGAACACACTGTGCACAGTGGCAACAGGTCCACAGAGAAAAAATAGCAGTGGAAGACAAAAAATAGCAGTGGAAAAATTCGTTCTCTCAAGAGTGGCTACACTGGGGTTCTGCTAATTAAATATACCCTGTCGGGTGTACTTGACCCTGAAATGTCTTCAAGTATGTCACCAACTAAAAGAGAGAAGGGAAGCATGATGTTACTATGCCCTTAACACATTAGTAGACTCAAGAGCCCTCAAGGACTCTCAGCAGGTGCATTTACTCTTGAGAGGAGTAATGTCCCCTCACAGGTGCACTTGCACTCAGGGGAAACCACTATCCTTTCTCAGACTAACATAAGGGGTGGTGTTAGTACTAGAACTGGAATAGTGAAGGACTGCATAGTACTTGCTATTCCTGACTGGCCTAACACCACTAGAAAATTTAGTGTAGGAAGACTAGGTCTTATGAGATGGTATGAGATATGCCTACGCTAACATCCAATATAGATAGAGATGGCAGAGCCTTTTGAATTAACCTCCTGATATGGGAACTGTTGTCTGCAGATATACAAACGAAATCTACTATGAATGCTTTCAAATCGTGTCTGAAAGGAGATGTATTGGTGACTCTGGGTAGAGTATGAATTATAAGTGAATTATACGGTTATAAATGACAAATGTACAACTACGATATGTTCATGGAAACCACTTGATACTATAGAAATTCAGCATACATTATTGACTTTGATGGTGATCATTTACAACTTATCAGGCGACTGAATGTAATAACTTCAAATGGGGTGCTTTCTATAGCCAATAAGCAGTGTTAAAACTTCAACTTCTTTAATTAAGGAAGGCTTATAAAGCAAGCTAGGGAGCTCATTGCAACTACTGATAGATACGCACCTGCCGGCTGGTGCTTTAAACAGGAACTTCCCCGGTACTACTTACGACCTAACTCTTGCGTGGTCGGTGCTTGACCATTTTGGCCAGTTGCTATCTGTCACAGTGTTAAACAAGACCTCCTCTTTTGGTCCATTTCGGGCCCTTATATTGTGATATTCACAATGATCTTTACACTGTCTGAGAGATACATCATTACACTATCTATGTTGCTCTGTTAGATTGTTCAGACTGTTAAAGAAATAAAGAAATTTACCCATTTACTTCATGGGGTGGGTAGAATTCAGAGTGGTGTGTGCTGTGCATTTTAGTGCAGAAACCGATACAGGTGAGACCTTTGACATGCTCGGTAACTCCACCTGGTGTTTAGTCCCTTACACACCAGCTCCAAGTGGTGTCTGACACCTTTGAGAAAGGATTTTAATTGAAAGATAGAAATATATAGCGTAGACACACACAAAAAGGGTCAGAAAAAAATTATATTAACTTATTACAAATTTTTCAAGTGTAAATTGAAATAATTATAAAAAAGACAATATACGGTATAATATTCATGAACTATGGTAGAGAGGGGGAAGGGAGACAACCACTCATAAGATGGTAGGGAATTGTAACAAGGATGCAGTGGTTACACAAGCTGGCACTTCCAGATGGTCCAAATGTCATCTGAGCACACAATTATTTAAACGCACCATGTGTGTAGTGTACATGTGTCGAAAAATAGTAATTTAGTTCAAACAGTATAGTCTATAATGTAAAATGAATTCACCTGAACACTTATCACATCAAATTAAGCTTAAATATATAATTCACTTATCATACACGGAGTGGTCGCTCGTTGATGCATAGCTCTACTTAGGACCTGACATCCATTCCCAACTTTTGGACACATAGTTTTTGCCGATTCCGATTATCACGATTTTGGACTCGATATTGCGATTTTTCCTGATTTTATGATATAGTGGAGCCTTGTTTTAATTGTGCCATGATGGGAGGGGGGGCGGTCTGGATAGGAGTCTAATTCAATTCAATTTCAATTCAATTCTTTATTCCAGACTCAATTGTATTACAAAGGTCCATAGGCAAGTTAATACCACACACATATGATAAGACTTTTTAAAATACAGTTACGGCCTTTAGAACAAAAAAGTGAATATACAGATCTTGGTACCAGCCTCTCCATATATTTGAATTGTACTGGATATCGCTTGACATATGATCTACAAATGTTAGCAGATGTGTCAAATTACCCCCTGGATATTTGAACTCCCCACTGAGCAGAGGAGCAACGCTGTGGAATTGTCTAAGTGCCTGACATCAGCATAGCCCAAACAAATTCGTTTTTAAGCAGAGAATAGCTAAAATAGCTGATTTGACCAAAAGCGCAACGCCACCAGAAAGTGCTACATATGAAATGTAGTGTTGATTATAGCCTAAACAAGTGTCTAACTTTTTGATCTATTCACGGTGTAGTCGATGTGGGGATGGGTTGTAATGACCTCACCTGCACTTCATTTTATTGTGTCTGGGTCAAATGTCAGCCAGGGGACGGGGATGGGTTGTAGTGACCTCACCTTGTTGTTCTGGACTGCTAGACTATTTAAGAAGGTGTGGGGGATGGGTTGTAATGACTTAACCTACCGCCTTCTTAATACAACTGCTATATCTGATATAATTGAAGCTGGATACATGGGTGTATTGTTTCGCGTTATGAACTTGCTGCTGCATATAGATGGGTGTTACATACATACACAAAATTGATATAATCAAATGTACTTTGTTAAATCAGTAAAAACCAGTCAGGTTGTCTCTTTGGATATATTAATGTTAGTTTCAGTATTTTGTGAGTATTTTTCTAAATCTCAAATCTTTAAGTTCCCCTTGTCTCTTTATCAAGCCCAATTATTAAAATTGCGATTGTGATTCTCAAGTGTGCAGATTACGAATCTGCTTTCATGGTATTTTTTCTCAACATGGATCAGTTTCTTCTTGTACATTTTTCTTTCCTTTTGTATATAGTGTTTTTTCTGTTACCCTTATATTTACTGTTTTCTCATCCTTCATCATCTTACATAAATCATTAATCTCATTACCTATGAGTTGAAAACTGAGAACCTTGTGAACCTAAGGATATCACCTTTATTGTCAGATTTTATCACTCATGTATAATTTGTGACTTGGCAATAAAAACTTTCAAACCTAAAAAAACGTATCAGGATAAAATAAATTACAATTATTGCTTTAGAACATACTGTGTTGCAAAAATTGTGAGGATGTAGATATCCCCTACCCCCTTGCATTAGTGACACCTTAAGCGTCAATATGATATCAAATATGTCTATATAACTTAAGTATGAATAGATGTCACAGGATTCATGCAAAACAATTTCTTTTAATGTGACTTTTTTTATGTATCGGTATATGAGTAATTCAATACGATATTCACTATTTCAATAATCACGATATCTCAATATTGTGCAGGGGTAGACACTAACTTTTTTAACCACTGACCAACTAGGCCAACATCCTAAGATATCTATTGGCCCGCAGCGTAAGATGTTGGCCCGGGATTTTTAGCTGGTAAAACCTGTTTTTTTTTTTTTGTCAAAAAGCAATAAGAAACAAGTCACAAAATCAAAGGAAGATGTTTACCATTATAACTCCACTGGCCACCCGGGCTAGTGGGAAGTTGGTTTTGAAAATATGTGACCAGGCAGGCAAAAACAACCCTTTGCATGGAAATTCATTATCAAAGTTCATGTCAAGATCTTTAAAATGAGACATCATTGGGTTAAATATTCCTAGTAGTTATGTCAGGTTCCCTTCTTGAACATAGGCCGTTATTCATATCTGAAATTGATGATTAAGCTCTAAATACATTAAAAACCATAATAATGTCTAAAACACAATAAATCACCCTTTTTATAAAAAAAAATACATAATAATATGGTGATTTTTATCATAGATTTTGATCTAGAAGGAATTTTACTTTTCTGTTTTCAGTTTTTGTTTTTTGGTGACTATCCCTGAAAATTGGCATAAAAATCTGTAAATTTGGATGATTGTGATGGTTGCCATGGCAACCAGGAACAGGCATATGGCTTGATTTCTCATGAAAAATGTTCATTTTACCATCCAAATATGGGTCATTTCTACTGAAAATGGTGCATTTTAAATGAGATTATTGAATTCTGCATAAAAAAATTAGCTTAATGCATTTCATAAGGATTTTAGAGTAATTTTGCCCTCCAATGCCCCCTGGTGGCCAAATGGGGAATTAAAAAATCCCCGCGGTGGGGTGTTCTCCCTTGATGGGTCACATATTACTGGCCAGCACTCGAAACTACTGGCTATTGGTCACCGGGCCAGTGTTAGTGTCTAAATCTGTTGTCAATAACGATGACATCCTATTGACCCCGGGCCTATTGATAACATGTATACACACAAGGTAAAGGCAACGCTAGTATATTAGACCCTTGCATAGTCTTAAAAGATAAAACAGGCTCATGGTAATGGGTGAGGATTAGGGTCATCCTTCATTTCTTAAGGAGGCCTGAATCAATGACTGCTTGGGTGAGCAAGAGGCGGTTTATTTAGCTTTTGTAATAGCAATTGAGTTAGGCACTTCGGAATCCACCAGGTGTGCTGTTTGGGTGTTGTGTATGGGAGCAGCCTTTTTCTGTGCACAGGCTGTTTACCAGAGCCCCCAGACACTGCAGTCAAACCTCTCCTATGGGCAATTTTTTTGTACTACCATATTTTAGGTAATGACATGGTTAGACAGTAAAAAGAATTGTGTTTCCAGACATACCAAACACCACTAACTCAAGAGAAAAGATATTTTTTGTACATGTGAGTAGGGTATTTTCAGAGCATGAGCAGAGTATGAAATTCTTGCTGCTGTTGGTTGCCAATTTGGATGTAGATGTTCTATTAGGTACAAAAATGTACTTGATATGTGTAGAAAGTCTCAACACAATAGGGGGGATGCTCTCTAGTGCTCCAAGGCTATGAGATGTAGGTGGTCCTCCTGCCAATTCTGCTTCTTTCACTTTAGGAACTGGGCCTGTACACAACACTGAACCCAAACAGTTAAAAAAAATCCCTTAAAATACATTGAATCACTGGCAATGGCGGATGCTATGCCCCTGCACTCCCCATTTCAACTGACACCATCCTCATTACGGGAAATGAAAAATTCCCCCTATTCACTGATTTTGGAGTTGAAAAAGTACCCTATTTGTAGTGAAATCACTGATTTTTGGTGCTGAAAAATTACCCTATTGTCAGGAAAAATGCTAACATCAAAAAAACTCTAAACAAACACTGACCAGTTAAGTAATGTTTTCTAAGTTAGGGTGAATCACCAGAAACTTTTACGCAGTTTCCATACAAAATTTAGGCAAATTTATTAGTGTAGAGAAAAATACTCATACAGCCCTATGTGGATTCTCAACAGTGCTGGATGTGTGGTGACCACTCAGTCATGCCTCAGCAGTTTTTGCAGGACACGTTAGGATATGTGGCTTAGTCAATGACCAAAGGCCAATTTGGTGGTCAGTGGTCACAGCTTCTGGGCAATTGTACATATACAGGCTATTAATCTGAAACTGTTTCTTATAAGGAATAAAAAAAAAGAAGGTTGCCCCGCAGGGCTATTCAAATAAAATTGCTACTTATAAGGAATGCATTATGCATGATGCATTAATGCATCAGCAGCCCCTATAGGGTTAATAACACCTATTCCTTTTAGGAAACACCTAGAGGGAAGCACCTGTGCTGTCATCTACTGTGTATGGAACAGACTAGAGGATGGACCAAACCACTTTTGGAGAGAGGGGTGTAAGCTGTTAAGTCACCAATCTGTGGATACTACCCCAGCGCCCCCTACCTAACCATGGATATCCCATCGGGTACTATGCCCAGTTTTTAAGTCTGTTTATAAGAGTATATGACACATTGATATCAAAATCTAAAATCACTCTCTCTCTCTCTCTCTACTTATTTTATTACACGATTAATCAATAGATATTCAATAGAAAATCAATAAATATAATTTGAAAACAAAAATCTTTCCCTCCCTGGTACTCGAAGCCAGCCATACTGTGTTTACATACTGCGAAAAAAATTGTACGCCCGGACCGGGACTCGTCCCGCCTACCTCTAGCAGCTGAGCGCAATGCGCTAACCACTAGAGCGGAGACCAGGTCTTAATTATTATTATCTCAAGTTGAATACATGCAACGGCTCCATAGGTTTAACCAAGAATCTCTGTATCACAGCCCAAGTGGGATAACCCTAACCCATATCACACTGCCAGGTAAAGTATCCGAAATGCTCACATTACTAATACTAAAATCATTCCAAATGACAAATAAAATGGCGATTTGAACATATCTGACTAAATTAACTTGAGATAGATACAACGGAGCACTCGAATTGGAGGAGATTTCAGTTGATTGAGTTATTGCCTGGTCTCACCAAGCAAAAATAATGATAGATAACTTGGGTCAATGTCTCTGTATTCATTTCATGCGCTCAGGGAAAATTATTTGAACTTTCTCCTAGCGCTACTTGGAATATCTCATAGTGGAGAGTGCGTTCCAATTCCCTCACACTCCTAGTGAGAATCACCCTCCCCATGGTTAATAATATTGGACTTTCGTTCTCCACATGTAGTAAAACTGATATATCTCCTAATTGTCCTTGGTCCTGTGGATAATTTCATTAATGTTTTGAGTAAACTACCAATCATCAGTGTAGCCTATCACTATCCTAGATGGGGGAACTACCGGTAGGTAAATGTACTCCTGAATTTCCACTTAATTCCTCTTAAATACACAGAACTCGGAGCTAATAGCCTATTGAACGTGAAACCCAACCAAGCTGTTTCAAAGAGTATTCATACTGTGTAAAAGAGCAAGAAAAATTACTTCAGACACCAGCCAGATAAAGATCATTTATGTGTATTTGGTTTTCTCACCAAGTCACAGAGGCCTTTACTTCTCCCATCATAATATTCATTAATGGCACTACGTCAGGTATTATCATACTGTTCCGGTGATTTAATTCATAATTTGACCCTCTCATATAAGATCCTACCACTATACATGAAGAAAATTTACATGTGCTATTTTTAAGTGCATTTTCTCTGTATTCATGGTAATGTGGTGGAGGGTCTGACACGTCAAGGCTTTGCACGCGAGTATCCTAATTCATTCATTACTTCACTACTCCAAACATAAATTGTTATAATTCCTGCACTCACAGTGGACAAATCAGCAAGGTTCTGTTTTGTTTCTCAGATTCACTATATTTATTTATCATGGGTAATCATATTGCACATTATTGCCCTATATAATTATGTCGTAGACAAATGACAGAAGCATGAAAATCTGCGAGCTGATTGTTAGCATACGGAGGGGGTCATTCTAAAGGCGTCTCTTTGTTGTTACTTTGCTGTTATATTAATAGAAATAAAATAAACCCCACTATTGAAATTTAAATACTCTTCCATTTTGAAGCAGCGCCGAATATTCAAACGGCAGAATATATAATTTGTATTTTCAATGCTTTTCGCCCATTCCCCTAGTCACAAACTTGGATAGTTCCATATACATGTATTATAAACTTATATATAATGTACAGAGGAATGGCACAAATGATTTTAAATTTAGTTGTGTAATCTAGTGAGTAATAGAAGTTTAACGCCATTTCGACAGCTAAGGTCATTTTCATGGCGAGAAAGACATTACACATGTTCACAGGGGAATGTGTCAGTGCCCGCACATATGTGCACCACACACATCCGAGGGGATAGGAAAGAGGAGAACTAGACCCTTTTAAGTGTGCTAGGGAAGCCCTAGTTGTGTAATCTAAAGATTAGAATGTAGTATGTTTTTTTGTGAGATTAACATTTAACTTCAATTTGTAGTATCAATACTATGCATCACCAAGTGAGTTCAATACGACACACACATGCAGTTGGTATTTACTTCAGTAATTCCGATTCTATTGGCCAGACATACACCAAGAACAACGCTGTCTTGTTTCCACTATTTTGTCATGGAAGAAGTTGAGCAGTTAAAGACAGGATAGAGGGGGGGGGGGATTCAAAAGGAATGTTTTAATGACTGAGTAAATAGGAAGCACACTTTGGGTCAAACATCGAGGCTGTGAACTGATAAAATATACTCATGATGGTTCTGATGGTCGACCTCTAACAGTGATCTTTGTGATATTTTACATAGTAGCACAAACCCGAAGAGAGTTTAGGGAATAATTTCCATACATTTCATAATTCTGATCAGTTATAAGATTACTTCAGCTGCAGTGATGCATTTCATCCTTAAGTTACTCGCGTTAGTGTATCATTCCATTTGATATCCATGATAATATTCTCTGTTCAGAAAACCACATCTTGCATTTACACCGCGATTCAGGTAAAAATGAAAACGTAGGGCAATCACAGTAGCAAGGTCAATAACCTGGGTATCAAGTGTTTTTTTTTCTGTACTGCTAATGGTATTAACACTTGACTGGCAGTGGGAGCGTGACTCATTGAGAAAATTATGTCACCGCATCAACATACATCACAGGCTATAATATTATGCGAGCATACATAATCTAAGTGTTGAATGAATAATCTATAATTTCGATTCAAATCACTAATTAGGACAAACAGCAACCATTATTTGTAAATCGTCCCTTTGCCTGGTCCTATTTAAATATTGGTAAGAAATAAACGGGTTGTAAAAGGGTGAATTAAGTACTGAGGCATCTAAGTTGATTTTCCATGTCCTTTTTGACAGCTGTCAGTTCATTCTCATCTTTGTTCGTCACGACAATCCCACACCATAGACACAGTCCTATTGTTAGCACGAGGAACACTTTGAAGAGTCCAAGTGGGTAGTCCAGGATGAAGCCAAGTTGTAGGTTACTCAGGAATGTGAGCGCAAGAACGGAGACAATGCAGAGAAGCGCGAAGTAGATGCGGTCATTGTGGTACTGCGCTACGCGGTCCTCCAGTTGTGGTATGGCAGCCGTGTACAGCTCCTTCAGCGCACTCTGTTTCACTTCAGGGGCCATGGCTGCAATAAATAGAGGATAAGTGATAATCACTGAAATTATGATTCACCACGTCAGAGATATAAAGGTACCCAAAAAGGGTTAGAAAGCACCTGTTTTGTACATTGGAACCCAAATGGTTTCTAATTTATGACTGATAGCACTAATTTTTAGGGAGGATTGAAATTCTTTGGAATTTTTAGGAAAATTGGATATTTTAGGGCCTATTTCCAAAAATGCCCCTCTTTGAATTTGTGATTATAAAGGTTCAGTAAAAAAATATACAGATGTATTACTTTCATATGCTTTTTGAATCAGTTTGCTGTGACAATTATAAGTGGGCTGAAATAATTTTTCCCCAGGCAGTCATTTAGAGTCCCTTTGGAGTAGTTCCATTGATGCTCACCAGGTGATCCATGTCACAGAAATCAGACTGCAATGCTATAGGGTGTCTTATCTCTGTATCTTTACGTTAATGAGAGAAAATAGTTTTCAGTCATTTTCGGTGGTTTATTAATTGGGGAAGCAAACGATTACAATATTCCCCATGTATAAGGCCACATGAAACCAATTATTGACTTTGGCACCATCGCCTTTATCCCTTTTCTTCTCTTAAAATAGAAAGTTGAGTATCAAAAAAAAAAATTTCCCAAAATATTAAAATGCAAAAGCTCATATTTTTCAGCAGCTAATTGTCAGAGAAACAAAATCTTAAAGGGGTATCATGCATGTAAATATCAATTTAAATAAAATTACTCATGGCATTTAGACGCAAAACATGTTTAAAATTTTGAAAAATAATACTTCGCGTATTACCTACATCTTACTTCACCTACCTGTAACATTCTTCTTAATGACTAGGCGGGCATCTAGCGCAAAGTGGTCGGAGTAGTCATAATCCTTCCCCGGTACCCGCTTCATACTAACAACACAAGACTCACATCTTATGTCACACCCAGAGTTAGCACGGTACAAGAGGTAGTCGATACGCTTTGACTCACGGCCACCAGAGAATGTGTTTTCGCTCACGTTACAAGTGTGTCCAAAGTCATCTTCCCGCTCAGCTTTCTATATAAGAAATGCACAGACTTGTGAGAATTAAATTTCATTGTCATTTTTTTTTTACCTGCTATACATTATACAGTGGTCTTCCCATCTGTCTTTGGGTTCTGACTTACTTTGTGAAATCATAGGCAGAGATCCTGCAGTTATGATTTCTTTGGGTGTGACTTTCTGTTCAGACTATTATCAAGAAGACGTGCCTCTATTTTACATAGAAAATGGCATAAAATCAACACTCCAGGTGAAGATAATGACAAAAACAGATAGATAGAAAGGAATACAATACCTGTTCTATCCAGCAGTCGAGGAGGTTAGCGTCAGCAAGCACTAGGTTGTATCCGAGCTCTGATGGTTTTGTATTGAAGTCTCCTCCCACTATTACCCCATCACAGCCATCACTCGTTAACTTGATAAACTGTGCCAGTTCAAATGCCTGAACGATTCGATTAAAGCGGTACGGGTGTGATTTTGGGCTATAGTCAGCTAATGTCTGAAAGATATTACCAAAATATATTTTTCAAAATGTGCAAAACATTAATTAGGTTGGCCCTAATGGACTTGGGTATATTGGTTTACCTAAATCATCATGCCTATTAAGCCTTCTAAAATTTTCACAAAATCGAGGATGCACCTTATATGCAGGTTTTTTTTTCTAACAATATGTCTACTTTACCCTAAGTGCTCCTGGTAGGGTTTTTATAGTCAGGGTGCGCCTTATATGTGCGATGCGCCGTACTACAGTGGCGTACTAACGTACTTCCTAAATTGCCATAACTTTTTTTCTTCTTTTTAAGCAAAGCCTAATAATTCAGCTTTGAATCACTTTGGATAATCATGTCTTTCAGCATTCTGATTCGTTAGTCATTAAGGTACCAGGTACTTCCTGAAATATCCTCCATAAGGAGATTTAGGCTTAAAGTTGGTTTTTTGTTTGTTTTTATTTTTGCTTTTTATTGATCTTCACCAAGTAGCAGAGTATCAGAATCATAAACCCTTTTTTAACTCACGTGTGTGACATAGGCGTTAACTCTCAACCCATTGACCAGAACTTGAACAAGACCGACACATTTGCTCGCGTACCAGTCCCCATGGTAGAACCGGAATGGTGATCCATTCAGAGAGTAGCGGTGCTGTAGTGTCTCCAGAATGGAGTGTTTTGAGAAAACGCATAACCCACTACCAAATACCCCACTGCAAATGAAAGGCATAGGCATGATGAATCCATTGCTATTGTATGAATATAGTTCTCAATATTGTATCAGTGGAAAATCTGAAACATGTAATCTAGCTTATCCAATTTTTGACACCGTTCATTCACCGTTATCAAAATGCATTCACAGTGCATAATTGTTGCCGTCAGAGAATCTGCCGGGATTAAATCATTATGATGCCCTTGTCTATCTGATATGATTTGGAAAAGAATCTTCCCATATTAGCGGAGTAAGGTTTTTGGTTTCTGCACTTACCTGTGGAAGTAGTGAGAGTGTGGGAGAACTTTGAAGACTTTCTTGCACAGCTCATCATAATCTGCCTGCACCCATACCTCGAAAAATGAAGAATGCACATTTCTAAAAGTATGTCTGAATTTAGATGAGATTTATGTGACACTACCTGCTTCTTCATCAGCTGCCATTCAATTTTCATTATCGGTAGTTCTGTTCATCAAAATTAGCTTAATTGGAAAATGACAAGATATGCGATATTTAGAGAAATAAAGGAAACTTTGGAAGTTAAAAGCCGCACCTTGGGCTTGGAAATTGAAGATGCTCAATACCCACCTACAAGGGAGTGGTCATTATTTATTAAAGGAGGGGGGGGGGTGGTAAAACTTTTAGCCCGTCTTGGCGGGGGGGGGGGCGTACAAAACTTAGCTTCTAATGAAAAACCTAACATAATTACTTGTATACTTCCTATAAAAAACAAATGAGCTAGGATTCACGTATAAGCATCGGCTTATACGCGGGAGCTTATTGAACTGGTAGGCCTAACTAAATACCTACCTCTTGGAGTAAAACCAAGTCGTAGTTGCCTTTAGACAGAAATTCTCCTATGGCCTGGAATCTTTCCTTTCTTAGCTGACAATATGGTTTGGGTAGCAGTAACCCCCTGTATAAAAAAGATATTGAGAAGACATGGCATTAGATTGGAAATATTTAGAAAAGAGCTTGAGTCCCAAGGGCTTCTGATTAAGTGCCTCGAGCCTACTGTTCCAACTTTAATATTGCTATACCAGCACCAGCTGCAGGTAGCATTTTAGAAATCCTATACATATATTTTATTTACTTTGATATTATGGGTGGCCGGGGGCAACAGGTTTTCCTCTGTGATTGAGAAGTGTCATACATGTGTATTAGGGAGTGGTCATTATTTATCAATGGGGGTGTGTGTGCTCGTAAGTCGTGATTCTCAAGGAGTCGGCGTAGTGCAAGCTCGCAAGCGTCACTATAAGATCAAATAGCCTCGATGAAAATTTTATAAAATGATATTTTCGGCAAAAGTAGTTCTACGGCGTAGGGACAGTATCATTAGGGTTGTTGTTTTATCAAATTCTATAAGAGCTTGGAGTATGTAATCATGGTTTGTACACGGGCTTCCCTAGCCCACTTAAAAGGGTCTATATCTCCTCTTTCCTCTCCCCTCAGGATGTGTGTGGTGCACATATGCGCGGGCACTGACACATTCCTCTGTTAGATTATCAACTTGTGAAGCACGGGATAGCCACTTAGTGCTGCTAAAGTGCTGTAAAACACAAATCAATCAATCAATCAATCATGGTTTGTACAGCCTTACTTATCTGGTTCGAGATTAATGCTAGACCACATGACCACGATGGGCGGTACCACGTGACTACGCGGACTATTTGATGTTGCATGCTAGCCGTGTGTGCTGATGCACAAAATTTTTTTGCGCCCCCCCCAGACATGCCAGACGCAGGGAGACTTTTCGTGCCCCCCTCGACAGCAGTCAAAATGTTTTACAGGAGGGATCTGAATTTTTTATGCCCCCCCCCCTCAAACCAATTACCTCCCTGTTCAGATCCCTCCTGAGTGGATGGCGGGGGGGGGGCAAAAAAAAGTGCCCTCTTTTCAGCAAAAAAGCCTGCGCGTCATTACAGATCAAAGAGGGGCGCGAAAATTCTCCGCACCTCTGGTGCGGGGGTCCTAAAAATATTTTGACTGCTGTCGAGGGTGGGGGGGCTAACAAATTTTCCCCACGTCTGCATGAAAACCCACCACCACCCCCTAGGGTAGTAGCCTAGCCCTAGGTTTTTGATAGATAAGGACCATTCCCCTTCCTTTAGTTTAGATCTAATAATAATATGCTTGGAGTGTGAAATTATTCATGTAAGTAGATCTAGTTGCATTGCAAAACTGTTACACTCACCAGCAGTTTAAGGAGATAACACTTAGTTTAGTGCTCGACATGATGTAGTGTTTAGAGTTCTATAACCATGCCATGGGAAGACAGAAGAAATAAATTTTGCATCAGCTGAGAATGACTCCTTGTTTGTGTGGGGATACCCCCTTGCCTAAAGTGAGGCTAAAGGGGATTCCCTACTTCAAGTGCTGCCCCCTAGCGGATCGTACAGAAAGTAAACTGTCAACCGGTAGCAAGTATCATGAGGGGCATAGCAGTGTGGACCAGTGTCTGTACAGGCTACTAAGGATATATGTGGCTTTTTTTATGGTTTATTGGAGATCAATTTTCTATATCGGAAATTAGCTTGATTAAAGCATAGACCTACACAATAGTATATTTATGTGGCCTACTTTAACATAAATGGGACAAATATAAATTGATTTTCTTAGGGAGTGATCATTTTTAACAACAGGGGGGGGGGGGCTGGTGGGTTTGAGGGGGGGTCAGAATTTTTTCAACCCCTTGACCAGGGGGGGGTCAGAATTTTTTCAACCCCTCTGATGGGGGGGGGGTCAAAAAAATTCCACCTGTTTTCAGTGGAAAACCCAGCGCGTTATTATAGGTTACTAGTGGCTTCGCCACTAGAGTTTGGGGCATTAGCATTTTCACGGCAAACTGCCTTCTTTTCATGGCAAACTGCCTACTCTTCACCGCGGGAAAATCTGTGGCGCCATCTGCTGATCTGCGGCCGCATCTGTGGCGTCATACACCCGTGACCTTTGACACGATATGGTGCACCATAGTAACGTCAGTCTCCAAGCAGATTTTCTCGGAGGTACCGACTCAAAAGTTTAGACTGATATATCTTTGACATTTGAAGTTCTGTTAGTTATATTTCACAGGATTCCTATTCAATATATGTGATATATTCTACATTAGTATTCCCTCATAAATTGTCAAAGATCCATTATTATAGGCACTATAATAGAGGGATCTAATGGCGAAATTATCAGCATTTTCTGTGGCTCTGTTACCAAATACTCTCGGGAAGCTATGTCTTTATTTTTCTCATGGGTTTTCTCCCTAGTCCTTCAATGTGAATCATATGGTATTATTCCAGTGAGGAATATACTGTATAATTCTGAAAACATTTTAATTGAACTGTTTATGCACCAGTTCGAGTTAGCTGGCAGTTTCCTCACTGCTTCCCAGCCAAGAAATTTCGCTTCATCTGGTACCCCAAGGGTACTGTGAGCTGAAGTAGTCAAAAACCCATACTTTATAACAGAGATCTACTAACCCATTTTTATATATAGTGTAAATAGGGCATGTTCGCGCGCGATTTTCGTCCCTTATGGGGGGGGGGGTCAAAAAATTTTTAACCCCTCAAGAGGGGGGGGGTCGGAATTTTTTTTTGCGCGCCTGCGTGCAAAGCCACCAGCCCCCCCCCCCCGTTGTTAAAAAAAATGATCACTCCCTTAGTTTATCTGCACAGGTCTCGGATATGGCCCTGAATCTAATTGGGGACTGGCAGAAAGAAAGCAGGAAAACCCACTACTATCATGTCGTCGTCCTAGTGTATGAACGGTATTCAAACTACAGTACTTTATCAGTGCATGTTAAAGCTTCCTTGGTCTTGCACTAGGGCAACCATGTATCGGAAACCTTTTCCCAGAGAATTAACTTAATGATACAATACATGAATCTATACACAAAACCTGGGAGAAGTGGCATCCCCCAATATCTCGACCCTGTAACATGAAAAAATAAAGCCTAAGTAGGCGAAAAATTGACTTTGACAAAAAGAACTGAAAGGAAGAATGGGTAGGTAGCTCTTCCCAGATTATATAGGCACGACCTAATTAAGTATATTATCCAAGTTTTGTGTCACCTAGACATTTACTGGAGATGCTTTTGTACATTTTGTGCTACTTTATTCATACTATAGCCTACATAGAGTAACCTTGTTTCCGATCTGGTGGAATAAAAAAAAAGCCACAGTTGATACACAGTTCAAAACTAACTTTTAATTCGATTTCAAACTTGCCTTCATAGGATGAGGCTTGTAGAGATTTTTATTATCATATATACTACGTGTACAGTAATGAACTAGCCACTTGCAAACACCAAGTGCAGCATACAGGATTGTCCTGAACTATTAAACGGTGGAGCTTACATATGGGTGTGGCTTGTACGCGAGGGAGTACAGTATATTTTGTTAAATTGTAGAGGGAATGTGTCACAGTATAATTCCCGGTTCTAAATCCATAAGCTAGGTACAATTTAAATTGTTTTTGTCTCATGTTTCATCTTACCACATTGGTTGGTCATGTAAACGCATTAGTGTCATAGTATAATTCCCGGTTCTGAATCCATAAGCTAGGTACAATTTAAGTTGTTTTTGTCTCATTATTCATGTTTCATCTTACCACACTGGCTGGTCAAGTGAACGCTTTAGTATCATACTTTGTCACAAGACACCATTTGAGAAATAGAGTAACAAATGTTAAATGTGAGTGATTTGACTATGTTTGTACAAGTGAGGTGACTTCTACTTCTACTTTCACGGTTACAGAGGACTAAAATCCAGACAACAAAATACATATATCTATCTAAATGTATAAAAACAGCAAGTCTACTATACATAGAAATTGAATCAGATAACACTTGTATACATAGACCTTACATATTTACTTCAATATATGGGGTGGGGGGGGGGGAGATTCTAACTTCTCGGCACCCATATATTGGCACAGACAACTCGTTGGCAGTAGGTGTACCGGTAGTAGTGCAAGACATATTCATACATTTATTTGTACATTGTTCCAAGTTGTGCACACTAAGTATTCTTAATGAGATGGAGGCGACCATTATGAAAGAACTTGAATGGATATGAACATCAAGCCCATTTTGACTTTCACTTTTGGGACTATATTACAACTAGCCCTCGAAAATTGAATTCATAAATCCACGTTTGCATCCATGTAGTTCGTCTTTAATGTTGTAAATGTAGACAACAAGTGTTTCAAGAGCTTATATTCAAGTTGCTTATTTTAATATTGAAATAGAAAAGTAAGACAACAGAGTTCACAGTAACCAGTTTCTTTATGGGTCCTCACGTTTTATGATTTTTCTCTGCCATTACCAGTATGTACCGTAATCTCCCGCGTAGAAGGCGCAGCTCGCGTATAAGGTGCCCCCCCAACTCACAGGGCGGCAGTTTCGCGTAGAAGGCGCCCCCCATGAGGGCAGATTTTTGTCAGTTTAGAACTGTTCTATAGTAAAATTACCCCCTGTATAAGGCGCACCCCAAACTCAAGGCAATTTACCTCCCGCGTATAAGACACAGCAGCATTTTGTTTGGCGTATAAGACGTGCCTTATATGCGGGAGATTACGGTAGTTTAATTAAAGTTGAGTCTCTTACATGCATCAACCTACGATTGCAGTAAATCAGTCCCCACTTTCTATATGTGTCAATATGATACTTCTTATCATAAACGACTCATGATGGCATAAATATGACTAGTATAATAATGATATAGCAAGCTTGGCAGATTCTGAAATGTTCAAGTTAACATGTTTCCATGATGCCAACCCATATATATGTAACAATTATATTTCAGCTCGAAATCCCCCCCCCCCACAAGTTGAACAGAGAACTGATGTTAACTATGATGATGAGATGTGCTAACAATGCCAATGATTGAAGCTTGGTGTAAAACGTTACGACAAAGTGACCATTGGCACTAATGTGAGACATACAAGTCCAACCCTTGGGTTTCTCTCAAGAAAGTTCAAATATTCCTATCTTGTGTCATCCGCTCATGTAAAAATCAATGTTGGAACAGATCTGTCAAACCATTCATAAATCTTTAAATGGATGTTACAAAATATGTGCCCTAACAGTTTGGAGCCTTAGATATAGTTCAAGGAATTCCCAGTATGTTGAATCGCAGTGCATACATACAAAATCCTGATACATAATAGGGAACAGCAGTGATTATATTTTACACAAGTGAAACACCAAGGCCTGCGATGATTGTGAATGTACATAGGACAGTCTGGCAGATGGCATGAGATTCCTGATCTAACTCTAGAATGTCTTCTCATTGAGTCTTTTTAGTCTCCTTTGCAGCAGTTTCCTTTGCCAGCTTCTCAGTTCGAGCGCGGACTTGAAGGTGAACAATGTAGCGACAGGCGAGAAGAAGGCCAAAGACAAGAGCGGGGGTCATCTTATCCATACCATTGTTTGAGGCCCAATGAGTGTAGACAGACAGACTAATGACAAAGAACAGCAAGAAGTTGGCTATTTCTTTTAAAGGGCCTGGAAAATAAAAACAGAGAAAATCAATAATTGCATGAATACATCTTGACACAGAAAATGAGCACAATTGTTGCAGTCACATCTTCATTGTTAGTTTATTCGAATCTATGCTGAAGTTTCATGTTGAATATGAACATTTTCATGTAGAATGTAATATGAATGCTTCAATTTTCATAACTATGACGATAGAAGAATCGTCTTCAGTTTTAGTCGAATGTATATAATAATATCTTCATCTTTGATTTTACAATTTTATACATTATATAGGGGTTTAACGTGGTACTGTCACATCCCCGGTGAACCTACCTGGTATGATAGCCATCAGAATACCACACACAACTTCTGTGGTACCAATCACCTTCCTGTACATATGGGGGTTGGGCTTCCATCCAGTCATGTCCGCAAAAGGGAACACTTTGGAGTCCCTTATAAAACTCTTCCTCTGAAAATTAAACATTCTAGGTAGATAAGCACGTTGAGATACATTGTTGGAGAAAAGAGCTCAAAGCATTTATAAGCATCACTACTAGAAAACCTATTTATGACGCTATATGACTCAGTTTGGAGAGCTATTTACACATCCTACTTCAATCAGATTCTTATATCCATGATTTTTGATAGGGTGGTCATTTCTTAACGGGGGGGGGGGGGGAGCGGTGGTGGGAAATTTTTGCACACATATGTACATTTTCCCTGAGAGTGGTAATAATTTATCAACACAACAGGGGTTTGGGGTGGTGCCACGGGTGGTTTTCTTTTGGGTGGGGGGTGGGGGGAGGGCGTAAAAAAATATAGCCACCATTTAGCCCCCCACCCCCAATAAAAGACCCGTGTGCTGCTATAGTCTCAAAGAAGAGGGGCGTGAAAAGTTTCCACGTCTCCTGCTGCCAAGAAGGGGGGGGGGGGGGGTGTAAAAAGTGGAATACACATCTAGTATCTACTAGGCTATGTCTAGCTGATCGGCGCCCAACTCATGTGATGTTTGAGTTGGGCTGACCAATAGGTCCAGTATATGAGAGTGTGATCGGCGCCAGTACGGCCAAACGGAAGTGGGAAATACTATGTTTACATGTGCTTGATTCGTATATTTAGAAATATCCATTAGCTTAATCCTTGTGGCCGGTACTTATGCATATCCTACTCTAGCATTTTGTGAAAAATTGAATCAGAATTCACCACATTTAAGGAGCTAATTCTCAAAAACTGGTGTACAGGGTATCAAACACCCCCAGAGAGATTACATGAACGATGGTACCAACGAACGATGGTACCAAAAGGCAGAACGATGGTACCATGTTTCCAAATCATGTCTTTATCATGTCCTTGATCATATTTCATGCATCTGGTATTTGTAAATGCGGTTTACCTGGCTGTTTCAGCGAATTTCCGTCACTGCTGTAATGGATATGAATCGTTCCTCAGAACAAAGAAAAGAAGAAAAAAATTAAAAAAAAAAAAAAACATCTTTTACCATTATTTTCTTATCAAGTCCACCCATTTCTATGCACAACCGGGCCCGGGGGGAGGGCACTTTAATTTTTTTTATACGGGTGTGTGGCTGAACCCCCGACTACCCTTACCCTTGCTAGGGCACTTGTTCGCGAGGTTTTTCTTCAAAACCCTACCCTTGCTAGGGAACTTTTTACATAATAGTCTTAGATTTTGCTCAAAATATCTTAAACTGACCTTGTTTGGGAGAAAATTTGCATTTTGTTCATGCTATTTTCATGAAAACTTTGAAAATATTCATGAACATTTCTAAATTTTCCGCATGAATTGGGGTATTTCATTGAAAGTTGACCCTTGCTAGGGACATTTTGCTTTAAAGTAGACCCTTGCTAGGGACATTTGTGGCTGAAACAGGAGGCTTGCTAGGGACTTTTCCTTGAAAAAGTACCCTTGCCAGCCGCACATGTGTATACATTACACAGAGTACCCCCCCCCCCGGCAACCGGGTCAACAAGTGAGTGAGTGAGTGAGTAATAGATGTTTAACGCCATTTCGACAGCTAAGGTCATATTCATGGCGAGAACAATATTACACAATTTCACAGAGGAATGTGTCAGTGCCCGCACATATGTGCACCACACACATCCCGAGGGGATAGGAAAGAGGAGATATAGACCCTTTTAAGTGGGCTAGGGAAGCCCCCGGGTCAACAATAGGCTGACAATAGCAAGTACCGTAATCTCCCGCGTATAAGACGCGTCCTCTACGCCAAACAAAATGCTGGGGGTCTTATAGCTTTCTCTCAAGTTGGGTGTGCGTCTTATACGAGGGGTAATTTTACTATAGAAATGTACTAATCTTACAAATTTCAGCCTTAAAATGTGCGTCTTATACGCGAAAATGCATGTGCTGAGTTTGGGGTGCGTCTTATATGCGCAGCGTGTCTTCTACGCAGGAGTTTACAGTAGTCATTAATAAGTAGCAGGAACAGGTTATAGACATGTATGCAGGGACATGGTACCATCGTTCCTTTCAAATGGTACCACCGTTCCTCAGAATTGGGAAGTGGTACCATCGTTCTCGTGGTACCATCGTTCCTTGGGCTTGGTACCATCATTACAGAAACCCTCAGGATTGGGTCGACAGCGGTGACAAGTCTATGTTAGCGAAGTCGGCCAAACCACTGGACCTGTGAATTGTATCTGTCACGATACAAAACAGGTCATTTTAGAATGACGATTTCTAAGCTTCTACCGGTCAGAATTTAATATGGCTTATATTTATGTAAAGGGGGTTTCTGTCATGCCATTTTGCATGAGTGACCTAAGCAGCTTTGCACTTTGTAGCATAAATACATAGATATTCCATTTTTGGACTAAGGTGGAAATAATACAACATTATATCCACATGACCAACATTTAGACCTACATTTTGAGGGGGTTTCTATAGATATCAATTGATTATTAGGAGCAGGGCTGTCTTAAAAAGTTATCCAACTTTGGGCCAATTTTACTGAATAAATATTTGTTAAAGGGGCCCTGGCACGGCAAATGCATGCCCGCATTAAAAGGTCATGTGACCAGCCATTGGCCAAACAGGGCACTCCGCTGGTTCCTGAGAGTTTACCAACGAACTTTGGGTCAATACCCATGTTTTTCTTTGCCATGCTAGCCCCCCTTTAAGGAAGCTAACTGAACCAACAGGGTTATTCTACAATATCTTTTTAACCAAAATGAATTCAGTTTACACACCTCTAGTGCTGCGATTTTCTGCAAGTTTTGATCTAGTGAATGCATACTAACAAAATATTTCTAAAAAATCTTTTAAATTTCAGATTTCAACTTCAGATTTGAAATATTTAGTTCTGTAGGAGTTAAATGACTTTGGGACATGTTAATCTCCATTTTTTTCAGCTTTAAGGTGGTGTAATTGGTTAGTACCGTAATCTCCCGCGTATAAGACGCGTCCTCTACGCCAAACAAAATGCTGGGGAGTCTTATAGGATGTACTGAAATTGGGGGTGCGTCTTATACGAGGGGTAATTTTACTATAGAAATGTACTGAATTTACAAAAATTGAGCCTTAAAATGTGCGTCTTATACGCGAAAATGCATTTGCTAAGTTTGGGGTGCGTCTTATACGCGCAGCGCGTCTTCTACGCGGGAGATTACGGTAGATCGGCCTACGCAAACAGAATCTATCAGTAACTATGTGCAATGAAGTCTGAAACCCCTGCGCATGGACCATGGTGGTTAATGGTCGGTCTTATCTGAATATTTGAGGAAAAACTCAGGGTGAGGAATGGCAGAAAGATTTCTACATCTGCAAATTATATATTGGTGTAAAAGCGCTTCTAGTAGGTGTATCAGAGATGGCACTCACTGACCAACAAAAATGAGGAAAACTGGACCCTGGACACATTTTCCCAGGAATTTAACATTATCTTATACAGAAATCTTAGAATCAAAAACCAGGAATTCCTGGTAAACATGGCATCTCTGGTGTATCAACTCGATTCAAAAAGCATTGAATTGCAATTTTCAAGGTCTTTCTTTTGATGTATGGCGTTTTTCTGCTTGAGTCAAGATTTTTGGCTGACTTCGCTATAGATAGAAAGTCTATGTCATGAACCAAGTGGAATGTAGCTCTATGACTATGTAGGACTGGTTCCAGGCTGCTGAACTGGTATTGATTATTTGATAGCCGGCCGAAACTAGAAGCTGGCATCCTCGGCAGAAGCAAGTCCGGGGCTTGGAATGGGGTGGGGGCGGGGGAGGGGGTGTAGCCACTATAAGCAGCTCTGTCGGGTAGGGATCTCGGACCACCATAGAGGTCCGCAGTGACGACGATCATACAGTAAATGTAGGCAGTTAAGAGATGGTGGCCTCTGATTGGTCTATATTAGTGTGTGGAAATTATTGTCAGCTTTGCTATAAGTAGCGATGGGCACCCAAAAATTAGATTTAGTATAATCCAATCGAAAATTATACCCTAGAAAAAAGAAATCTTTGCCAACCTAATGCTTCTTGAATGAATGAAATAGACTGATTAGAAGAGAAGGAGTGAATTTTTTAATATAAAAAGTTAGGAGTATTTCCTGTCACCTTTTTCTGGTCATTATCAGCTCTGTGAGGGAAAATTAGGTCAAGTCATGCCTCACTGACCACACTCACTGAGTGGTGCATTTTTGACATTATCCCATATAAATGCTTATAACTTTCTAACAGTCGAGGTTACAGAGAAACCAGTCACACCAGAAGACAGAAAACAGTTTGGTGGTTCTATGGGTATAAATTATTTTGTGATTTGACTTGGAAAAGTGTATCATATTTTGATGGAAACTCAAAATTCTGTGTGGTGGAATAAATTCACTCAGGTCAGATTTGTGCAATTTTGAGCAAAATATGCTGTTACTCTTTTTCTTCGAGCACTTCTGAGCACACATACATTTAGGAACCAGTTTTAGATTCTTGTAGGAAACAAAATTACGGACATTTTGGTGGTGGTTCTCAAAGGTATCCCAAAACTTTGTAATTTCAAAAAAATGGTTACAAATTCGAAATATTTTCATTCAATTTTAGATTTTGTCAAATTCTGTTTTTCTTCATTAGACAGGAAGCTTGATATTTACAGTATAAATTGCTCTTTAAAGTGTGTCATTTGACAAAGAATTGTAGGAATTACAACAAATTTAGTACTTGATGGCAGGATGAGACTCACCCCGGTCACAGCAAGCATGGCATTGCTTATACTTGATATTTTAATAAACTAGACATCCCACAAGAAAATGTTTATGCTATTCCTATTCTATGGGTCTTTTTACATAACATACCAAAATATGATGTTTTTCCATGGAACAGAAATACCAAAATTCAGGTATTGAAGTTGCCCAGTTTACTATAGTGACAGATATGCAGTGCTTTTCACGGGCTCCCGGCGCCCATCCCTACTATAAGGCATCAAATAAATCACTAAACTGTACTGATTCATAGAATATAAATTGTGACACACTGGCCCTTTGGTTAGGCACTGGTGGGTGGCCTTAAAAAAATAGTGAGCACTGTTGAATTATTAGGTACAGAATAGGTCAAAATGTATTGTAGGTGGGTACGCATGCAGGCCAATAGAAAAAAACTGGATTGGTCAAACCTATATTTTTTTCATCTCAGATTAAGGACGAAAAAAATGTATCTAAAGATTTGTGGTCATTTTGGGCGATTTGAATCATTATAGGCGGGTTTCATCGGTGGTTGAGCTATAATAGATTATAGTGAGAAATGTTTTGGTGGTCCGAGACCTAGGGGGCGGAGAGCGCGGTCCGCGAGGAGGTGGATGCTGATCCGACGAAGCAACCCAAGCGGCTCAACCACGGCACATTGACAAGTTGTTTATGGCATATGTGTACATGCTATTGTAAAATTATCACTGGCCATTGACTCACCATTTCTCTATACACCTCCTCATTGATTGCGGGTGTTAATTTTAGCGTCCCTATCAAGATAAAGAAGAACCCGATGGTCATGGAGAGCACAGTCAACACAACGTTCGCCATCTTGCCGGTAGGTCACGTGACTATTACGCTGTCCTAAGAAATAGTAGCCCATTGGATAGATAATTTACTAATTAATTAATCCCTAATTTTGTGTTCAGATAACACCTCAATTGTTAATAAATATTTAGAAACTGAAACAATGTGTTTAGTTTGGGCAACACAGACAATAGCAGATTTCCCAAAATGATTTTTTGTGTGTCGCAGCTCTAGTTGACCCCTAGATAAAGTGGTTGTTGTCCAGCACGCACCTGTCAAACAAAAACATTTTCAAACAACGGCTCTTAATGCAATTTCCAGATATTGGCACACCAAATTAGTGTGGCCAATACGACGAATCATGTCTCGGGGTAAGAGCACAGCTCGCTATTTCACCAATAGCATGCCCGATTTCGTTCCGGGCAGCCGAGTTGATGTCGACGTCGGGCACTGGAAAGAAGTCGCCGTGATCCTGTCCCGCCGAGTTAACAAAAAAATGCCACCAACTTTCGATGACTGCGATGGAGGATTGTATGTCGGGTGTGCAGGGGCAGCTTATATGTTCTACTACATGTCCCAAGCAGAAGTATTCGCTGACATGAAGGGGGAGCTACTGACTAAGGCAAGGAACTACATGGATGTAGCGTTAAGCTATGCCGAGAGCCGCTGTCGAGATGCTACAGAGCAGGCAGCGTTTCTGCTGGGGAGAGGAGGAGTGTATGCCGTGGGGGCACTTATCTACAACGCCATAGGAGAGCAGGGCAAGGCCACTGAGCTCAATAAGAAGTACTTGTCACTGGCTTCTGTGTGCCAGAATGTAAATTTCCTACCATGTGGATCTGATGAACTATTTGTGGGCCGAGCTGGATACTTGTGTGGTGCACACCTGTTGAATCGTCAATTTGGAGAGGTGGGCATGTACCGGTACCTTCAGTTCAAGAATTGATTCAAACGTTCACATTTTTAAAGTGCACAAGTAGATATACCCAGTCATAAGGTGACCACAGACAGGCCCGACTCGATCGGCGGATCCTGACGATCGGTAGCATCTGCACGGACGTTCGATTGAGTCTGACAATATCAAACATGTTTGATGTCCCCGATCGGATCTGCGCCACTCTCCCTAACTACCGGTTACTGGAACGATGATCCCATGGGAACGATGATCCCATTTTCTCCTCCCCAGGAATGATGATCCCATCTTAAGGAACCATGATCCCACATTAGAATATCTCTCATGCCTAAAGTTTACTGACCCCTGTGCACTAGTATTTTATGATTTGTTGGTGATTTTTGCATGGAAATTGATAGAAATAATGAAAAATAATAACAAAAATGACAGAAATCGATTTTTTTTTCATACTCCAGGCTAATTAAGATTACATACACATAAGGCCCAATAACAACAGTATTTCATGATTTGTTGGTGATTTACCTGTACCTACACACACAGTAGCCTACTGTCTCTATACCGGGTACCTGTCACTCTCAAATTCTTCCTAGATTTCATGGAAAAATCTTCATCTAAATACCACTTTGTCAATAACATGTTCAGTGATAAGATGCAAACACAATATATGCACATCTGAAGAGTGGGGCCATCATTTCTTAAGGATGGGATCATGGTTCCTCAAAAGGTGGGATCATCGTTCTGGGATCATCATTCCTTGGGATCATCGTTCATGTAATCTAACTACCGATCAAGTCGGACCCGTCAGCGGTCGCCTATACTGTTGTAGTGCTGTCCTTTTTATAGTCCAGTTCATTATTCAGTACATGATGTATGATGCTTCTGCAAATCTATTGAAATAGAGGAGCTGTTAAAGGTGGCAGACGGGCTAGACTCGATCGGTAACTAAGGAGTACCCTCCCGATCCAATCGGGAACATCAAACATGTTTGATATTGTCCGACTCGATCGGACATACTTACAGACGTCCCCTATCCTCCTCCCAGTCGGCCGCTGTCGGGCCCGTCTGTGGTTGCCTTACCCAGAAAACAGCCATAATGCATATCCCGACGCACAGACTGATGGTTGCATGCACCAGGAAATGCTTAATCATCAATACTATGATGGGGGATTTCTGACGCCCTCCCACGTACCGGGGTACGCTGGAGTGGTAATAGCCCTCTGCATGCACGCAATGCATTATGTCTGTTTCTTGCTTAAGGTGTGTAATGTTTTGTACCTGACTTTCAACCAGGAACCACTGAATCACATCCCAGCTGGGACTTCCCACCAACTCAGCTATGAAACCTCTTGTAATCTCCTGCCATTTGTGCCTTACATAAGTTACATATAAATCTGGTACTTAGAAACAACTCTTGGTATTGGTAGACACCTACTAAGCTTAATGTGACATACTTGCCAACTAACATTCATACCTGTATTTAATGTCTTTCAGGTCATCAGTCAAGATGCCAGAGCCAGAATCTGCAATTCAATTGTTCATTCGGGGCGAATTTATTCGCAAGCAAGAAATGCACCTTGCCCACTGATGTATGCCTACTATGGAACTGAATATTTGGGTATGTACGAGATATTAAGTAAAGCTCTCTGTACATGCACGGTCCTCAATGTAAAACATATTCTTGTGATGCTAGTAACATAATCAAAGAGTATCCAGTAAGCAATGATAAAGATACCATAAGTCATATAGTGAGTAATGCTATTTTAAAGTTGCATGACCTAGATCCCCCCTCTCCCATCCCTGACCTATAACCTCAGATATTCAGAGTACCGTTAGTCAACAAGTCACTTTCTTTCCTTTTCTTCTCTAGGTGCAGCTCATGGAATATCTGCCATCCTGCAGATGTTACTTGGGGAGGTACAGTTCCTACGGTCAGACCCGGCAGTGGAGGCGGAGGTGCGGCAATGTGTCGACTATATACTCAGCCTCATGCAGCCCAGTGGGAACTTCGCCCCTGACCTGCTGGAGGCCATCTCTGGACAGCGTAGGGATGATACTTGTGAACTGGTACACTGGTGTCATGGCGGGCCAGGTAAGCTATATGGACCTGAATGAAAAAAGGGGTGTGAATCTAGAATATTTGGTTCGGGTCGCGAAACAAATTGCCAGTTTTTTTTTTATTTTGAGGCTCATTCATGGCCCTATTGACTGTAGAATAGATATTTACATATCGTATACATATTCATGATTTTGGAATTGGTTAAGTACACAAGTAATGATTTAGCTTGGAGCATCCAAGAATAAATGCTGTTCTCTACAATCTATGGTAGTACTGAGAGATGACACTTGGTTTACCAAGAATTTCTGGTATATGAACTGTGTTGAGGTCCTGGGGAAAGGCGTGCAAAATCCTTGGTTTTCCTAATGAGTGGTCCCTCTAGATACAACAAACGCGTCAGACACACCTGACTCTGGGTCAATCATATAAGACTTAACCTCGAGTTGGTTTCACATAATCTGTGCCCCATACTCATAGTTTGACCCGCAGTACAACAGTACCCTGTATCTAGTATTGATTATAAGCTGACATCCCTTGAGTCAATATCAATATGACTGGAGAATATTTGTTCATAAAATTGTTTTAAACTTGATCATTGCAGGTGTTGTCTACATGCTTGCCAGAGCCTTTGTCGTGTGGAAGGATGACCGTTACCTGGAAGCCTGCCTCCGCTGTGGTGAGTTAACCTGGCAGAAGGGACTCCTCCAGAAAGGGCCGGGTATCTGTCATGGAGTAGCTGGAAGTGGCTATGTTTTTCTTCTTCTTTATCGGCTCACTTCAGATGAGAAGCACCTACACCGTGCCCTCAAGTTTGCAGAGTACCTTATGAGCTCTGAGTTTGAACAAGAGGCCCGAGTTCCAGACAGTCCATATAGTTTATACGAGGGTATTGCGGGAACCGTCTGTTTCCTTACAGACCTACTGCAACCGCTGAAAGCAGAGTTTCCATTCTTTGATGTTGTCGCACAGTGATATTATCAATGGAAGTTTTTTATGCTTCGAAGCTGTCTACCATTTTAACCCTAATTGAAAGGGTCGTATATGAAATATGGACGTTTATTTAACACAGGTACATCTGGAATATGTTGTACCATTTTGTTGCTCATTAATGTACAGTCCAAAAGGCGTACCATAGTGGGAATGTATAGAGAGGAGTTGAAACTCAAAGGAATCTTGCTTCATATTAGAAAAGCATATGTTGATTTTTTTTTTGTTTTGTGTTTGTTAATATACAAAAACTTGTTTAAGAATATATATGGGGCTAGCGAAAAAAATGGCTTTACACTGGAATGTCAAACTGGTGAATTGTGATTAAAGGTATTCATGTTCTATGATTATGCTATGAGAATACATTTCATTAGTTAGGCCACACTGCAGTAGGATTACTAGGGATAACCAGTGCCTCACATGTGATACACCTTGGATTGACCAATGGGCACTGGTTATTCCAGTACTCTACTGAAGTATAGTTTAACTGATTTTACCCCTGGTTACTCAAAATAACCACAGCTTGTCTCTTTGTTCTAAGATGTCACCGTAGGCTAAATACCAGGCCATTATACTCTTTTAATAGAAAGCCTTATACCAGTAGTTCTATATAGCAATGTTACAAAACCATATTTAATTTGTTATGGTCTGTCATTCTTGGCGACTGTTGTGTATGTAGTCATTGACATCGCAAAATATCATAAATCCGTGGGTTTTTTTTGGTCAGACTTTCTGTTATTACCATAATGATGCCCATGCAGTATTTGTAGCGGTTCGAGTTAGTGTATCAAATAGCTTGTTACCCGTTCCTGTTTACAGGCAAATGTCTAATTTACAGGCAAATGTCTAATTTATAGCCTGGGATATTATGTTACATTTTTGCTAGGAAAATAAAGTGCTTTCCTAAAGTGAATTCAATGTTGCGAGTATATATACATTAAGAATTAAAGGTAAAGAGAGGGCCATTTTGGTAAGTACGTTCAGAGAACTGAGGTCGCCTCTACCCTCTATATAAAGTGGATCTACCATTTAAGCGTACCCTGCACCCAAAGCAAAGATGCGAACTGCACAGTACCTTAATATAGCAGCCTGATGATGACACTCGTACTCCAGGGATGAAAGCCTTCAGGGAATACCCTATTTTCAGGGATTTTGAAGTTCCAGGGCCTATACATTCATATAGAAACTCAGGTTTTTGGAGCGAATATTCGACCATTTCAGCGATTTTGGTACTCTGTGACTTTCATCCCTGGTAGTCTCGGAAGTGACATTTCGGCTGGGTCTCTGACATCCCATACCCTTGCTTAGAGGGATATTTGTAAGAAAGTATCCCCATTTGGAGAAAATTTGATGAAAAAATCACTTGCGGAAGGTTTTCCCCCTCAAAAACTGGGCCTTGATTAGAGGGATTTCGTTATGAAAGTGCCCCTTTAGCGAGCAGATTTGGTCAAAAAGCAACACGCATATTGTCAAAAAGTAAGCCTTGCCAGCCACACACACGTAAAAAAGTTGTAGTTGTACGTTTATCAACTATATAATTACCCTCCCAACCCGGTCGTTTACAGGATGGACATGGCTTTTGGAATTTTTACTTGTCAACCTTAGCCTCTTCCCTTTTCATCACCATTTCCTCTCATCGACCTCATTTTCTTTTATTATTTAGCCATGTAGAAGCTAAGACAGTTAGATAAGGAAATCAGATAGCTACAACCATAACAAAAAAAAATATATATTTTTCACAACACAAATTTCATGCCACTCGTCAAGCACTTTATTCAAACTGGATGTAAAGGGTGCACATTTATGCGAAGAACTATAGGCAGTGCACTTTCGCCTGTAATCTTGTGTTCCAAGTGAGGTGCCAAATTATTTACCAACAAGGGGCAAGGATGGGTTGGCTGATACAAATGTACCATTTCTAGCACAGGACCAAGTTAAAACCACTTTACCCATTCAGAGAAACTGATGTCTCCATTAAAGGTGTGCTGTGTGCCAATGTGAGCATTGCATGCTGATGAAAATACACTGACTAGCGCCCACTCTCCTATTAACTTGATGACCACTTTCCTTTAAAAGATTAAAGATTATCCATACTAGGTCAGAATATAGCTAGGCCCATACAAAAACAAAACGAACGAATCATCTACGGATACCATGATGTCTCTGTACTTAAACTATTCTACATAATTATGTATCACATGATTAAGTGTGCTTAAATTCAAGAGAAACAGTATTGTCCTTATGTATTCAGTTAATCACTGATTTTACTATTGTAATAACATCCTTAGCATCTGCTAAATAGACCTCATCCACAGAAACTGCCGATTTCATCGGTCTGAAATGTCATTGGGCAATGGTACCTAGCTGTTTCATCTCTGGTAAAAGAGAACCATGATTCTAGGTTCAATTAACAATGATATTATGAGGGATATAATAACTGATTTTGAAAAAATCAATACATTAATTCACATATATATTTTCTATTGAATGCAATGCAACTGGGGAAGCATTGCTTATCTTGAATACCACCAAAGCTATTAAAATCAACAATCATATAATATCACATTGGTCCTAAGTCCTCCGTAGTAACATTTGTAAAGAGAATTACTACATTCATAGGCCTTGTCCATTATTATTACTGATTGGTAGAAACCATACGGCGTAGTAGTTGTGAAATCACTTTTCCAAGTGCCCACATATCCTCAGTCCGATCTGGAGCAGTAGTGCAGACATCCACCCCAAATTGAAGATCATTCTGCAAGTATATATAGTCCAACATAGGATATGATAATAAACTGTATGTCTTACACAGTGATCTGTTTCTTTTGTATAATCTTTGCTAAATACCTTAATTAATGCCCTGTACCTAGTATATGGTTAGACACAGGTATATCCTTCTGATTCAAGATGACCGTACTTTATGTAATTCGACTTGACCACTCTGAGCCTACCTCCTTTCCACTGACGGTGATATTTGTAGTATCAATGCTAGGACAGCTGCACCCTTTGGCATGTACCTCAGCTAAGATGGCTGCCAGGTCTTTTGATATACCTAGTGCCAGCTTGTGTGGTAGGATCTTGTACTGTGCAAGGAATGTTTTCAGGTCTGTTGTCTGCTTCTTAGGGTCTGGTATATGCACAGTCACTGACAGTGCTGAAAGATGCACAGAGACAGAAAAGGATTCAATCAGGTTATTCTGAAAATCACCTACATTGATTGAGAAAAAAGTGCTTTTTCTTTTGTGATATTCTCATATTTGGCCCCACATTTCCAATGTGGTCCATTGAGGAGTGTGGAGCTGGCTCGTGTTTAAACTTGTCAGGAAAATCGCACAATCACTGGGATATATAAACTCCTGTATCATGTGATTTGAAAGAGGGGCTAATGGGAATTTAAGGAATCTGGGTATGACAGGAGGTTGATAAACATGATCAGCTTACTTGATCTCGCTGACGACATTGAAGCTTTGCTCGCTTCTTTCACTTGCTTCTGAAGAACCACGGAGTATATCGATGAAAAGATTTCACATTCTCATAGGTCTGCTAGGTTCAAAGGTCTTTAGACCACTACAAGTTGGGTATGGCATATGGTTTGAGGTATTAATAGTATACTAGTCACCTACTATGATAGATTACATCCAGAACCATTGATAGTATTTTCTTTGCCCCGTATTAGCAATGCTTGTTGATTGTAGTATTACTAAGAAAGAACCTATAATATTATAATCTAAATTTTCAAAATGAGACATTTGAAATAAGTTTTGAGGGACTCACCGCTTTAAGTCTAATAGATGAAATGGTGTAGAGGAGAGGGTTAATAGCACTATTGATGGGGAGGAGGAACACCACCACCCAGGCATACACTTCCCCTGGTACTGTAGCTCCCAGACCAGCTGCCAGTCCTGTCAAAGACACAGTCATGTGTATAATTCATTATTGTATTTATATCTGTATCAAAACCCATCCCCAGATCAGTAACCAAGTTGGAATACAGCGACGCACAATGCATATAGATATCTCTTCTAATACCTGAGAGATGCTGGCCAACCTTTAGAAATTCCTCAGAAAAAGTTCAAATACCAGCCATAACCAAAAAGAAGTCATGTGATGGCTAGTCTGATGGCAGATACATCAATTTTTTCTTAAAATATTAGGTAGCAACGTTAGTTTGTATAATATCTGAAAACTTATAGATATATTTAAGAGCTTTGTGGCTACATTTTTTGTACTTCTTTGATACGAGAGATATAATAGTATTGACATAATTATTTTCAGGAAAAATTATAGTAAACTGTTAATATCCACTTCTATGAAATGATGTTGTTGTTGCCCGAGAGATTATTCATAGAGGAGGAATGGTTTTTATTGAAGCATAAGGTGTAGATAAATAGTATGATCAATTACTTCTGCATCATATGAGGCTTGGACTCGGGGGGTTAGACTTAGCTTGATTGACTTACCCATACTATTGATTGGCACCCAGCAGAGGAAGTCCGTGAAAACCACAAGGGTCAATCGACGAGCAAGTGCAATATCATTTTGGTTTGGTTTCTGTCCATGGCTGAAGTTCTTAGTCTGGTCACTACTCTTTTTAACCACATGGAATAAGTAGGCATAGGCCACAAAGATAAACATGAAACACATGAAGTTCAAACCATGAAAAATGCCAATGGAGAATTGCCAACCAGGACTATAATCTTGGGTGAGATAGATCGAAATGCACACACTAGACTTGCCATAAAACCCATCACCAAAATAGGAAATGGGCATGAGCGGTAGCGCTGCGAGGGAGAATCCTATCAGCCAGATAAATGCCATGGCTCTCTTGGCTTGTTTCATGCCAAAGTTGGTGGCTTGGAGTGGGAAAACAATTTTGTAAAAGCGATCAGCTGATATTAGACAGAGGGTGAACACAGAGGTTTCACTGGAGAATGTATTGATGAAGCCAAGGAACTGACAAATCCAACTATTGGTCCAGACATCTGCAAACTCAATATAGACTCCCCTATAGTAAGCATCAACTGAGGCAAGGGTAACCATGTAGAAGCCCATGAAGAAGTCTGCTACAGCAAGGTTCATCACAGAGAAAGAGTAAACCGTCATCCTTTCTGAGCGTCGGTAGATCAGGACAAACATATTGCACAAGAATGCCATGAGACCAAGCACCCAAAGGAAAACCTTTAAGAGGCTGCGACTCATCAAGTCTTCACAAGAACTAAACTCATCTGGCTTTGGCAGACAGTCTTTCTCATGAACCTTTTCACTCACAAAACAACAGTACTTAAAATGGTCACTTTGCAGAGCATTTAGATTGGGGACATTCATGAACTCTTTACGAGTAATTTCCAGTCCAATGTTTCCTGACACATTGAGATGTGTGAGTGAATCAAGACCCTGTAAGACATTGACAAATGCCATTATCTCATTTTGTGATAAATCCAGGGATTTTATCATGGGTATACCACCAAAAGCTTCTGCTTCAATGCCTTGTATACCAAGTCCCCTGAGTCCTAGAAATTCAATTCTATCCAGTCCTGCAAAAGCAAGGCTTTGAATGTTTGATAATCCGATATTGCCTTCAAGCAATAAAACCTTCAAATTAAGAAGCCCACTAAAAGTATAACTCCGAATAACCTCTATACTGTTATTAGAGAGGTCAAGATAATACAAATTGTTTAGAGGAGAAAATACTCCAACAGGCAACCCTGATAGGCCATTTGATCTCAGAATCAATTCACCAAGTGAGAGATATTCATCAAACGTTCCATTCCTCAGAGTCAGGTTGTTTAATGTAAAATTCAATTTCCGAGCTTGTTTTGAGACCAGGCTGGGTATGGAGGTGAGGCCAGCATCCTGACATCTGAAGGTTAGGCCTGTGCAACTGCATTCTTCTGGGCATGTTACACCACAGAGTAGTTCATCATTACCTGCCTTGCATTGTCTTACACCATCACACCTTTGCTTCAGTGTGACACAAATATTTTCACCCTCACATCGCAAGTGCCCAGGACAGCTGAAATTACCTAATGTAGAAAAGCTTGTATGTAGTAACTCACATTTTACTTTGGTTTCATGGCTGAATAATACATGTATGTGGCATTTCCAGAGGTAATAAGAAAGTCACCTTACTTTTCATCTGATTCCCACGTACGAGCATTACTTCATATCTAAATTGATTATAAGGATCATAGGCCTAGTGGTCTGACTTAAAGTCTCGGTACATTGTACAACTCAATATGACTATATTGAAAAACTTCTTATGCCTCGGCAACTGAGGCTAAATAAAAGAAGAAGAAAAGATTTCATCAGATACAGTTTTACTAAGAAGTCATGTGGAATCACCAAAAATATATCATTGCAAGATGAGCCATTTATGAACTTCTACTCCTGAACATACCAGCATCAATGTGTCTCCTACATATTCTACGGTTATATTCATACATACCACAGTTCTGTTCATCTTCCCTACCAATGCAATCTGAAGTTCCATCACAGACTCTCTCTAGTGGCACACAGTGGCCCTCAGCACATTTGATATAGTCTGGTGGGCACATCATGTCATCTGTGAAATAAAATATTAGTCCAGTAGGAAAGTACAAACCATGAAAATATTAGTCCAGTATGAAAGTACAAACCATTAATTCCTCGGGAGTTTTTGAAATACACATAATTCATGCCATACTCACCACAGCCCTGGAGGTGTGACAAGTCTCTACATCCTGTTACGTCACCATATTTGTCCCTGTCTGCCACACACTGCTCCTGACGTGTCACCCATTGCCCTGTTCGGCAGTGAAAATCCTCACGGGAACGGTTGGCATCTGCGAGGCATGCAAGACAAAGGTGATCAGCTCATTTCTAAGTGAGTGCTGCACATGACATTCTTGGGACAATAAAAGGGCTATCATGCAATTCTGTGATCCCCACTATAACATGTCTTCTTTTGATGATTACATTCTGTCTCCACCATGTATATGTAGATACATGGTGGGTTATTGTGTATCTATGATAATTGTATTTGGTTACAAATCACAGAAGTGAGCCAAATAGCAATTTTGGAGGTCGCAAAAGCCCCTGATCTTAGGGTTTGAATTTTTTCACTGTTTTTGTTTGCTCATTTTATCTGGCTCAATGAGTTCTTGATGTCATATATGGGTTTTACTGGTCTAAAGTCAATATTTTGGGCTCCAGAGGGTTAAAACTGGCTAAAATTGACCCTTTTTGACCTGAAAAAACAAAACAAAAAAAATCAACATTTTTTTAAATTTTTTTGTGTGAAATTAGGACTAGGTATGTGGCTGTCCAGTTTGATTATGTAGAATACAGAGTCTTGTCTATGATAATTGTATTTATGGTACCCCTGATCATACCCTTCGTCTCTTCACTTTGGTGTTTATAAGTACATGTATATAGCTGTTATTATCATTTCCTGGCTGCCATCGGGGGCTACCATAAACTCTGGTCAAGTTCAAATACCTTTCATGTAGCTGTGTGAAGCTCTGGTTATGTTGTTCATAATTAATTCTTGAATCAATGGTTATAGCAAAGGGTATAAGCTTTCCATGGAGGAGGAACTCCCATAAAAATGTACTCACATTGATAACAAACAAGTGGCCCAATGTAGTGGTATTGATACTGGCTCCCCTCAAATCTGGCCCCACTCAGAGACAGAGCTGTAATCGGTAGGTCCTCAAGTGATGTAATATCGCCTGCATCCATGGTCAAATGCCGTGGTAGGGTGGTTTCAGAAGTTGAACATTTGCACCTATATCAAGGATAATCATGTAATCATATTTTATGTTCATAATTATCTCTTCTTCTACCAAATTGTTTTAGGCTGAATTTTGGCCTCTAGGGGCTGTTATTATCTTCCAAATACTGTTTGAATTGTGTCAATATTCCTACTAGAAGTGAAGTTGTGAGTGTCCAAGGTATGCATATGGGTAAAAATGTCTGGAACCCCGATTGTCTGTATCTATCTTGATAAGAGAGATATAATGGTGTTAACATAGCATACACCTCTTGAAAAATGACCATTTCAGCAATCTTCAAACAATGATATTTCAGGACTCCCTCTAACAATTTCCTTGAAATAAAGAACACATTGTAGGTATTTTGGGATATTTTCAGAATTTTTAGGTAACATGGTCACATGGTCCCAGTTCCATTTGGTTACCATGGTAACCAAATCTATGTAAAATCGCTATTTTCAGCATGTTCATTGCCATGGTAACCAATAATTTGGTCAGGAATTCACCAAAATACACTAAAACCACTGGCACCATCTTTATCTTCATAAAAAACTGTTTGAAGTAGGTTTTCATTAAAAAAAATGAAATTTTTCCTTTTTCTTGATTTTTTGCCATAAATACTCATTAGAATCGGCCCAATCTTTTCTTAATTCTCTACCATGTTTAGAAGCACACCATATCTCAACAGGGAGGAGTAGAGACTAATGGTTTGAAATACATAGACCTCATGCCAAAGGGCAATCCCTGAGAAAATCGTAAGATTGCAGTCATTTTTGAGGGAGTGACAGGGTATCAAAAATTAGCCAAAAATCGGCGATTTACTCGCAGAAATGCGCGTTTGGAAAAAGAAGAGATAAGAGGGCCTTTCTTCAACACCTTTATAATGAAAATGAAAATCCCGTTTGAATATGCAGAATATTGTTCAGGTTTTAATAGATGTCCTATGAATTACATGTATAACATCATCATCATGGCTGCTTAATCAAAAGATGATGTAATGTAGCACAAACGTAAGGATATATGATATGATTACTCTTTGTTTTCGTCATTACAAGATGATGTTAGAAGGCAGTGGCAGTCATCTGATGTTGATGTCCAATTCCTCTGTTGCCCATCAATGTTAAACCAGTAGTCATGTTCTGTCATACCACTTGCCGCAAAACACTCAATACTGACATACTGCTCACATCTGACACTTGATGTTGTAACAGCCTACATGACAGAATTGATTCGGACAATTAGGTGTAGTTTCAGATTTTTTAGAGCTGTAAAGTGAGGCGAATTTTATGGAATCTTAATCTTAATTTGTTTGATTTTGATCTGAAGACCCTGCCCCCCCCCCAAAAAAAAAAAAATAAATAACTTTGAGGAAATCCATGTTCATATCTTCGGGGAATATATATGTACTGCATGGAGAAACTTAATTATCTCCACACCTAAATAGACTTGCAGAGGTGGTCCATATAGGGGATACTGTGTACATCGCTCATATAATGTAGCCTGTTAAATAATTCAATAACTCATATACTGAAAGGATAGAAATTGCAGATGCAAATTTACCTTCAGCTGGTCTTTAGTAAGACCATAGTCAATATGATGTATATAGTCTCCAGGTTTCTGATATCCAGTGACATATATACGACGCTCTGAATCGTGATGTACTTTGGTAGCCACAAAGTCAGTCTGTGATGTCATATCGCACTCAACTTGAAATCCATCTAGAGAGTAGGTAGGTTACACATGTAGTTCAATATCTGATGTTTCAGATGATTCATTATATATATATATATATATATATATATATATATATATTATATTATATTCTATAATCCATCTAGAGAGTAGGTAGGTTACACATGTAGTTCAATATCTGATGTTTCAGATGATTCATATATATATATATATATATATATATATATATATATATATATATATATATATATATATATATATATGATACAATAAAAGCAAAATATTGCTGGGTATTTGTGAATAGGAATCCTAAATGTCAACAATGTGCACAACTTCAATACACACAAAGACATATATAGGATAAGGAAATATGAGCGTACACCAATTAGATTGTAGTACAAAGGAAAAGGCAGCCTTTAACCTTTTCTTGCAAACAAAATCCCTCAAAAGCTATAGTAGACACACAATATATGGTTGCCCTATTCAATGATCAAAGAAGATGATACAAATATACATTTTCTCCCTACCTACATCCTTTGGATGTATATTGTACTTCCCATTTTCCTCATACCCGGCCACCTTCCAGTCCAGGCAGGATTCCTCAGCTTTTTCCTGGGAGCACTCAGCTGCTTCATCTTCGTGTAGAGCCCCTGGACAGTCTACCACACTGTCACATCGTTTCTTTTTAGGGATGCAGCCACCATCAAAGCACTGAAATGCCACTTCTGAGGAACAGCGCTCTGTAGGGAATCAAAGCCATGTCATGCATATACCGGTTCGACACTGTGAAGAATTCATGTGAGCTCTTTTATAAATGTATGTCAATTTTGGAATCTGCAGCTGTTTTCACTTCACAAACTGTGACACGATCTGCGAAAAGGGGGCTTAGTGCAGAGGGTTCTAAGACCCCTTCTCCTAGTCCATGTCAAAAATTGAACAAATTTTTATCCGAAAGAAGCAGGAAATATGATTGCATCAATGTATAAAGTGCAACCATGTATGTACCAAATAATACAAATGAACATGTTTTTGTGACTCAACGTCTATACAGTCCTTAATTTTACTTTTGATTGAGAACACTTGGATTGGGGATAAATTCCACAAAAGGCACATACCACAATTTGTTTCGTCAGACAGATCCTGGCAATTAGTAATGAGGTTACATCTCTCTTCTGCTAATATGCATTCCCCATTGTCACAGCGAAATTCCCCATCTGTACAGGGCCTTCTCACTGTCAAAGTATATGATTTGATTATCATCAATAGTTATTTACATGGAATATTATAAGGTTCATCTTTATCTTGAGAGAATAAAGTAGGCTATTTACATTCATTCACATCGGTAATGTTTAAGCAGCTAGGGCCTCTGTAACATCCTCTCCAGTTGATGGATTAGTTACAATATGGTTTGGAATAACATGCACCAACATGTAATGTATTAAAACGATTTAATGTGGAAAGAATAAAGAAAGGCTTAATGCCATGCTTTATAATGATATCAAATAGACTAAAAAAAACGTCTATTTGATAAAACCAGAGACGGAAAGAAATATGGACTTGTGTCGTTCAGTTTATGGTGCACATAAGTCTTAGTTTAAATTTGAATGTTGGAAGGATCTTTTGATCTTTGGCCTGGTGCCACTGCCAAAGGTCCTACTGCTAAGTTCAGACCCAGGCCATTGAACTGGCGTTATTGTCCAAAGGTCGGAATGGTTAATTCAGACCTAGTTCTTTTGGAATGATGTTGGTAGCAAATGTTGGGATGCCATGGCAGACTTAAATACATATAATTGATTACCACAGTGTGCTTCATCAGACTCATCAGGACAGTCAATTACAAAGTTGCAGTATGACGTCATGGGGATACATGCCCCTTCCGAGCATGTGAAGTGTTCCTGGGAGCAACTCGTGTCCCCTTCTGTAACATCAGATGAAGAACAAAACATTAAGAATCTATATCAAATGTAATAATATCACATTTTTTTCCAAATTCAATTAATATTGAATTCCATACATAAGATAGAGACGGTCACCTATACTACTCCTTTACAAGATAGGTTCCTCGTTTTCCTGGGGGTGTCATAGTCTTAAATGACTAAGGGAGTGATAATTTTTTAACAACAGGGTGGGGGGTGGGGGGGGGTTGTGCGTCTAGGCGCAAAAAAATAATTTTGACCCCCCCCCCTCTTGAGGGGGCAAAATTATTTTGATTCCCGCAAGGAACAAAAATCACCAAGAACATGCCTTTTTAACTTTAAGTAAGGTGCAGGTTTTTTCACTGAAAACGGGAAATTATTTTGATCCCCTAATAGAGGGGTTGAAAAAATTCTGACCCCCCTGTCAAGGGGATGAAAAATTCTGACCCCCCTCAAACCAACCAGCCCCCCTCCCCCGTTGTTAAAAAATGATTACTCCCTAACATGTAATAGCCATTCCTACATCATGTCAGACTTCCACTTACAAAGATAAAACCATTCACCTTGTACACAATTGAACTCATCACTGCCATCATGACAGTCCATGTGGCTGTTACATCTGAGATGTGATAGGATGAACTCTCCATTATCGCACATATCTAAACCTTGTACATGCATAACCACCCCTTCAGGTAGGGCTAGCTCTCTCTCAGGGTTAGGTCCTATTGGGAATACATGTGAAATGGGCTTGAGAGATCTGTCATATTGATAATGCACTGGAGAGTGTAATGGCAAATAGTTTTAACAGAAGGTATACCTTACAACTTAATAGTCTAAGGATAAGAAATTCCAAACCTGTT
This sequence comes from Acholoe squamosa, assembly GCA_949317995.1. Taxonomy (NCBI): domain Eukaryota; kingdom Metazoa; phylum Annelida; class Polychaeta; order Phyllodocida; family Polynoidae; genus Acholoe; species Acholoe squamosa. Next base: position 32,841,201 of record OX439037.1, on the reverse strand, counting down.
CGAGGTATAATCACAATGCAGAAGGTACTAGGGTAACTGACAGTTACCCCATCCAACATGGCGGATCCTATATGTAGTATATATATTAACTAAAATGATGGATTACACAGTATATCTACTGATTTAAGTAATGCTAAGCTGTTTAAGTGTGGTGTACAACAAGTCCAATCATCTGAACCAAAGATTGTAAGCTGACATTGTCTAGAACAGTAGTATACAGAGGCTTTAGATTTGTCAGTATGAGGGTAACTCAGTTTGTTTACAATAACACATACTAGGGTTACTCCAATATGAGACACCCTGTTACCCAACTTTCACGTTTGGCTGATTTCTATGTGATCCAAGTAATGTTGTAACTCCAGGTCTTGTCTCCATAAGAATCAATGCCCTAGCTCAGGTTCTGTAATACTATTATGAAGTAGAGTTAGCATAATTAAAAGCATAGAATGAAGAACGGGTTCACACCTGTTTGCATATATGACCCTTCAAGTTGGATGGGGTAACTGCCAGTTACCCTAGTACCTTCTTCACTGTGATATTACCTTTGTGATATTACCTACCTGTAATATCAGTTGCTGCTGCTGTCTCACAAAGAAACTGTTGTACATTGTTATATGCACATGGTATGTCATGCCACGACCGTGTGTCATGTACACTGTCTAATCTAATCATAACACAGTCCTCGACTGCTGCACCATCAGGCTGTTGTACATTGCCATAGTCACTACTAAGGGACCAGTCTGTGTATGTCACAGGAGAACCATCCACCCATTGCCACCATCCCTCAGTCTCACGGTCATTGAGTCCTGTAGTAAATAAAGTATAACCTCAAATTGAGGTTTTGTATCGTGTAATCGTTCATATCCCCTGCAATTATCAATGTGATTCTCAAAATTTGAGAACTACTTTCACGATCCTATCTTGCATTATTAATATTAAACAAGTCTATCATGATACAAACCAATAAATGTTGTGTAAAATTTGGAGCGCCACTCTGTGGTTAGCATGTAATGAAGAAACACCATCTCCTGCCTGCTGTTAATGGCCACAAGGTGTCCTCCTGATTGCTGACATTCAGTCTCAGCCTCCAACCATATAAGGGGTTGATGCCATGTGACCAGGGAGTAACAATATCCCTCAAAATGGGTCCAGTTGTGGGGGCATGCTATGGAGAGAAGAAACACCAGTTACCAATTGATACTTTATAATCTAATATTTTTTTATTTCTATAAATCATTACACAATATATCGTAAAGAGGGTCACCTGGATCTGGTCCATACTCTGGGAATTCCTCTGATAATTGGTATTTGTTTTGTCTGTAGACTGCATGGAATCCCCTTCCATTGATCTCTGAGTCAGATATAAAGAGCAGCTCTAGCTGCGACCAACTTGACTTAAGACGAAGTGGAGGCCGCTCACTGTTACAATACCTAGGCAAGGGAGGACAGAAACAAGGGGAGTCAACACGAAATACGATAATTGCTTATACCACATTTCAGAACGATTTTGGGTGCCCAAACTGGATAATCTGAGGGCTTTTTATCACAGGATAGAGGCACTGAGAGTTGACAGTGTTCTTTTTCTATACTGTTCTTATATGTGACAGCAGCTATGGCATAGCTTTGACAGTGGTTCATACTGAAAAAGCTCAGCATTGCCTGGGATTGATCCAGGGACCTTCTGATATAATGTTCTATGTCTTATCCATTAGGCCACGGGGCTGGGCAATAGTGTTGGGTTAGATGAGTGTTATGTCTGGGACCCTATGGGTACTATATATATATATATATATATATATATATATATATATATATATATATATATATATATTTGTATGTCAGTGAATGCAGAGTGCATTCTGATGCATTCTAATGCATCCTAAAGGTGCAGACCGTGGTATAAACGCAATGTGTGATGATTATGCTTGCACACATGCCTTTCAGGTACCTGATAGAGGCACGAGGCTCCACCTCATGCCTCTATCAGTACCTAAAATGCATGCGTGCAAGCATAATCATTATATATTACATTCATAGCTCTTTCAACACACCGAGAACTAGAACTATCAAATATTAAATATGAAATAAAAAGTGCTAGGCTATAACCATCAATATTAAGAAAGGAATAATATTCATGGTCAGAAAACATTGATATTGACAATAACAATTCTGTTGCTTCATTACGACTATGGCAACCTAATTTATCCTAGCAATCGAGCATCGACAACAATATAAATGGTAGAGCAAAACGTTTTATAATTATACCTTCCAAATTGTGATCTAATTCCGAATAAGTTCACATCTAGAACCTCCACATAGTCTTTCAGACAAGTAGCCAATGGGTTCTCATAGATATCAAAGTCTTCAAATGTTAGGGTAATGTAATTTCCAGTCGCAACAGTTATAGTCCACAAGGTCCTATCACTGGCCCCATAACCATTTGGGAACCCACGAGATAATATGTGACCACACTGACCAGAACATTCCAACAGTGTGGAACTGCTTTGCACTTGGCAGCCATGGCATGCTGAAATGCAACAGAGTTCACTGTAATGCACAAATTTCCATTTTGGTACCAAGAGGAAGTCTCTAGAGACCTTGATAAATGGAATATCCCTATAACCACAAAGAAAAAATAGTTTACTGTCCCTCGAAAATGAAGCGAAGGTTATGTCCAAAGTGATAGAAAATCAAAGCCATATGTTGTCACCGCTATGTAAAGGGTAAGGTGAAAAAGAAATATCTTTAATCCATTCACAGCCATCAGAACATTTATCTATGGAATAGATTTAAGACAGACAATGTATGATATGAGTTGGTTTAATGTAGACCTAACAAATCATACAAAACGAATTTGGGTTATATCCACCATCCAGAATGATCAATCATCCTGCACCATGATATTTACCTTGAAATGTGATGTCAGCTTGCATTCCCAGCTTCTGGTTCCATTCTCCTTCCAATCCCACATTTCTGTAACAGGATGTGAACCTGACAGACATCGTGTCTGTATCAGATATGAACAGACTTGGTCTATCAATATTGAGACCTTTAAAAGGCACTGAAGACCCGTCCACCAGGGTAGAGATATAAGAAGCAGGGCCGCGACCATTAAAGATAACAGCAGAATCGGTGCAATCACCTAGGTTCACCTCCAAACAACCATCCTGGAAAATAAAACACTAGTATGAAGAGCCCATGCCTGATCCCTTCTAGATGGTGCACTGTGTTTATCTCTAGCCCCATGTCCTATTTCTAAATACCATTTTCACTCCCCCTCCCCCATTTTCCACCACATTTCTTGAAATGAAATAATGATGAATGAGCAGGCTCTAGTTCTTTGTTTAGTATTAATGTCTACTTTTGGGATGTAATAGTAATGTATTAGCCCTAACGGCTTCCCTGGTACATCGTGAAAGGGTCTCTAAAGTGAATCTCCCATCTGAAGGCGAACCCACCATACTATGGGGTTTTGGTCCCTGATGGAAATATCAGCTGAGTAGCAGTTAAAACCTTGGCAATGAACAATTTAGATGACATTTTAAAGAAACACACTCCATTGCAGATACCAGATACCTTTACTCAGTTAAGTGACCCTAGTGTGACCACTAGTCGTTAATATGACCATGCATGAGTCTTCACTTGTACCGAAAAATACATCCCGAAAAAGTCGTAATCCCTAGTACTAGTTATGATATATGGGATATGTAAACAAAATGAAAATCTAGAAGAGCGTTTGTGATCCCATTGTCACTGATTTTTTCTACTGATTGAGTCGCTTGTATGGCTGAAGGGAGGGGGAGGTCCAGCCAAGTGTGACATAATTTTTGAGGGGGTGTTGGCTGATTTGTGACTAAGTGTAACCGGGAGTGAGCAGATGTTGAAAATGGCCAAAAAAAGGTGTGACATAATTTATGGACGGCCCCTTTCGGTTATTGCATATGAATTAAATCGTAATAATGTTTCTTGGTGGAATATCATTATGGACTTACCCTGAAGGTCTTCACTTGAGCTGGAAGCAGTATAGTTGTGACATTCAGAGAGATATACCTTCCAGCAGGTGCCATGATAACCCAGTAGCATTCAAGATCAAGGCCATAGTAGAATGGGAAATGTGGTGTCATGATTGTACCCTCTTGGTTAAATTCCCTTGTACATAGCGAAGCTGGAGGACAATATTAAAATGCTGGACATAACATATATATATATCTAAGAATCATGAAAATATTATTGCCAAATGAAGTTAGCTTCCTAAGGTGAATTACTGATTTGCTGGAAGGTGGTTGAATTAGAGCAGATATGTCACATTTTGGGTTCGGGAGTTTGATCCTGAGTAACTACCTGTGGATGAGCTGAAGAGAAGTTATTCATATCCTGATTTACACAGAATCACATACATATGTATAATAGGTCTTGGTTCCTTACAAATGGGAGATTTGTAAGCTCATACCAAATACTTACATGGCTCTGTTACACGTGAACAGAAGAAGGAGAGTGCCTGTGTCTCCCCTAGCCCATCTTCTTTAGTTAGAGGTATACTACACTTCTTGGTCCCCTCACAGGCGTGAAAAATACTCCTAATATTCTCCTTATTGACTGTGAGTGCGTTAGATTGAGCTGTTGAGTTGGTAGTGAGCTGCTCAAGGTGCAAGCGGAGAGTGCCCTGACATGAGACCTCTGTGAGACTACTTCCCTGGTGAAGTTCAGTCAAGGTAGCTGTAAGAGTAGAAACATAGGCCTACTAAAGCACTACTTCTGCAAGTTAAAATCAAATCTATCTTTTGTCATCTTTTGCTCTTTGATCATCACGAGCCTTTAGAAAGTGTCATTGAGGCAACTATCTGCGCCTGGACAAAAAAGACAAGAAGGTGACCCTTAAACTTAAAGCTACTACACCCCGGTTTACTTAGGGTTGTGCAAAATGTCGTTTCTATCATGCTGGTGAATGTGCAACGAATTTACTTAATCTTAGCTTATACTGAATGTGCTTTCCTTTGCATGAGAACTTACAGGTGTGATTGTAGAATAATTACCTGCTTCACCCCCATATGCCACAACATCACACAGCGCCAGGGCAGCAGAACTTGGGACTTCAGCTGCCACAAACTGTCCCTTTTGGTCAACAGGACAACTAGAATAGCAGAAAAAAGTGGACCAATCATTATGACTATACAGCTGTGTGTAGGCCTATATAATCAATTCATATGTGGATTGTGGATGACAACTTTAATCTCCTTGACATGATGTGTCCTATGTTGTTCGCAAAGTGTCTACATCAAATTCTGGCATTTTGACAAGATGTACAGCTAGTTTCTTCATCTTTCAATACCGGCTATGTACCAACCTGTAGCTATGCACCAGTCCTCCAATAGGCACTTCTGTTGCTAAGTGGCAGGCAGTGCCTTTTCTCAATGCACCAGGGGGTGGTTTACTTGACACACCAACAAGAAAGGGAGCTATCAAAAGAAATACATGTATATTCAAGTTTCTGGTCAGATTTATCTTAGAAAAAATATGCCGTTGAGGGGAAATTCAGCCTGTGATTCTGACCTTTGTGGGTGAGAAGGTTAATGCCTTCAAAACTATGAATAGATTACATTCAATTGATGAACATGGGCTTTGAGGTGGATTGAACCTATAAACATAATACTGATGGTACATGTATACTCTTGAGCATCAATTCATTTTTACCTTTATTGCCAAATACCATGACCTCACAAAGTGCCAGGTATCCTTCTTCTGTAGTTATATATATCAAGAGGTACCTCCCTGTGAGTGGGCGTTTGCAGTGAAGAGTACGGGTCTCTCCAGCATTGAAGTACTTGTCATGTTCCAGGCAGACTTCATAATGGGAGACGTTAAGGAGTTGCCCTTCAACTGGCTCTTCATTTCCTATCAATACTTTGAACTTGTTTAACCGGGCCTCTGAAATAGTAAGGACTTTGACTTCAAGAATGGGAAAATACCCACAACGCCATTAGTTAGGTAGAGGGGGACTGGGTTTACCAGTCCATACCTTGAAAACATCACTTTTATCACCCTCTCATTCCATATCTAGAGCAGTGTCAGTAGTGCTAACCTTCCGTTCCACCGGCCATAGGTTTTAAGAAATGATTCTATTCTATACTTAATAGACACCAGCGTCCACAGCTGGAGATAAAATAGACCTAAAACATTATAATAATCTCTGATCTATAACCGTTTCCTTCTTTGATGTGATCTTTTACATTCTTCAATCAAAATGTGATAGTGATGTCTTGAAAATTTCGCCAGAGGATGCCAGTGACTCCTCAACCCCGTCGACTGGCAAGGGATGACACCTATTTGTCTAATTTTGTCGGTATTTTCAGACTTGCATTTACGACATTATGCAGTTAGACTTCTCAAAGTTTGACATACCACAGCAATCCCTTCTATTGGTGATCATGACAGAAGAAACAGTTTGGGCTTGACCGAAGTCCACAGCCCACCATGGGTCTTTTTCTCCTAACGTGTGTGAACAACTTGAAAATAAGCATAGATTTAAGGGATAACGATAAACTGATTAAGTAATAAAAGATAAATTTAAGTGATTTGAATACCATTGCATTTCCATAGAGATTCTGTGAGAAGAGGACACACCCCTATCAATCGGAAAGAATCGCGGTGAACTGTTTATGATAGGCCTAAGAGATGGATTGGAAAATCCCCAAATCTACTTTATATAGGCATGTTCTCAAGGATCGAGGGGTGGAAGGTTGTAACACATAAATTATACTACTTTTTATTCCTATAGACATAAACGAAATAGGCTCTGCGTGGAGCGACATTCACAATATCCAATTTGAATAATTTGAAGTGTTTTCTTCTTCATGATCAGTAAAATAACAAAGTCTCTAACTCAGGCAAGTCGAAATCAAAGTATTAAGAGTACAATTCATATTATTTTCTCCCTAGTTATATTGAAACGTTGTTTATACTCTGTCATAGCTAATACCACCCCCACCCCTTCATCTGTATTTTATTTGTTTTCTTTCTCAATTCACATTGTCATGTTCCCAATAATTGTCTACATGCTAACATAGGCAGAATATTGATTGCTTGTCCTCTTAAGCGTGGCAGTGATTCTGCATGGCATCACATAATTAGACATTGTTGAGCAAAATAATGACATCCAGAAATACCATACCTTGCCTCCCAGTAATTAACCAAGTGTTTTCCATCTACAGCGAGACTAGCAAGGCCACTCCATCCCATAGATTTCTGTAGCGCCCGACGTCCTCCTGCAAGGTTCCCTTTATGTGGCAAAAACAAAACCAACTATGATTTATTAATTATATGTTAAGACTCAATACTATTGATAGAGTACACGCATTTATCGTTCATAGACCATATTTAAGGTGTTTGGATGGCACCGATGCTGACTTAAACTAGAAACCCATTTATCTGAGTTCATGCCACAATGTCTAATTCCTCCAAACACTCAACTTCTACTAATCTACCCATCCACCCTGTACATGACTCAGTGGCAGGATACCGATGACGGCGGTCTAGCTAGTCCTGAGGACTAAGGTGTCTGCCGCGTCCACGCTGCCCCTGTTTGCCGCGTACGCTGCAGCGGCCAGCAGCAGCCACGCGCTGACATCTAGTCCTGGGGACTAGAACGCGCCTTTACTATGCGTTCTACAGTTTAGTCCTCAGGACTAAACAGGTGGTCCCTGGGACTATGAATCTCATCCCCAGGGCACCATGACTATTCTCTACTTTTGGATGATTATGAGCCAGGGTCTCAGTCCCAAGGACTATAATCTAGTCCCTAGGACTGTATCTTTAGTCCCTGGGACTACTGTGTAGTCCCAGGGACTATAGGCTTTGAATCTAAGTAACAATGCTAAAACTGCTAGGGACTAGATGCATGCTCATGGGGAGTCAAGGTTTGGTCCTGGGGACTAGAATCTTAGTCCCTGGAGCTACTTTTTAGTCCCCAGGACTTGACTTGTAGCTTCAAAGCCTGTCTGTCTAGTCCCAAGGACTAAACATATAGTTCTAGGGACTAGAACATAATCCTTGGGACTAAGATACAATCCTTGGGACTAAGGCCTTACGTTTTATTTTTACGACCACATGGGTATGCGGAACAGCCCTCGGTGCTAGAAAGACATAGTCCCTGGGACTAAAAACTTAGTCCTGAGGACTAAAGATTATATTCCTCAGGATGATATTTTAGCCCTGAGGACTACACATCTAGTGCTAGTGACCTAGTGCTAGTGACTAGAGACATTCCTGGTGATTGGATGTTAGTCCTGAGGCCTACAACTTTAGTCCTAGGGACTTAAAGTGTAGTCCTCGGGCTAGAAGAATGGTCCTGAAGGCTAGAAATTGATCAACGCAGCCTTTTCCATATCTATACCCTGGTACAAGGTTCAGTCCCAGGGACTAACTGTTAAGTCGTGAGAGCTAAAGACATAGCTGCCTGGTCCTCAGGACTAAAGATGTAGTCCTGGGGACTAGAGACATAGTCCCAGGGACTACTATTTCAGTCCAGCTGGTCCTGAGGACTAGGTCTTAGTCCTGAGGACTATCTATATCTGCTAAGTCTCAAGGGGTAGGTGGGATGTAGGGTCTTAGTCCCAAGGACTATGCTCTAGGACCATAGGCCTACCTTCAGTCCTTTAGTCACCATTGGACTACTTGTAGTCCCAGTGACTACTGTGCAGTCCCAGGGACTAAAGATACAGTCCTGGGGACAGCAACATTGTCCTTGGGACTAGAAACACAGTCCTTGTAGTTGTGACTAGGGATGTAGTCCCCAGGACTTCAAATTTAGTCCTGAGGACTACTTCTTAGTCCCCAGGACTGCTCTGTGTAGTCCCAGGGACTAAAGATACAGTCCTGGGGACTAAGAAGTAGTCCTCAGGACTAAATTTGAAGTCCTGGGGACTACATCCCTAGTCACAACTACATTAGACATCAATCAATGAATTAGTCCTCAGAACCACATGCATTAGTCCTGAGGACTAGGCAAATGTTTTTGTAGTCCTCAGGACTAAACAAATACCGTAGTCCCTGAGTCTACAAATTAGTCCCCAGGGCTAAAAGCTTAGTCCTGGAGACTAACAGCACAGTCTTATACAAAGTCATGTGGTCTGCAGGGTAATTCATGGGAATGTACAATTAGTCCCTAGGACAATATCCTCATATTCTTAGTCCTGGGGACTAGGCTTTAGTCCTTAGGACTTAAGCATCGTATTTTTATTAGCTATAGTCCTGAGGACTACCACTACGCCCGCGCACCTATGCGCACCGCGGGAGGTTCCGTGTAGAGTCCGCGTATTTAGGTCAGCGCAGACGCGCAGGTCACCTTAGTCCTCAGGACTAGCTAGACCGCCGTCATCGGTATCCTGCGACTCCGTGTCAGTGTATTCATGACTTTCATAAATATATGACAGGCTAAAATTGTGGATGAGTCATGACCTTCAATACTCTTTAGCAGTTTATCAGAACCTAATAGAATCATATAGTGGTGATGCTCAAGAGTGGCTGGAAAGCTGAGTTTCAGAGAGCCTTCATCTCAAATTTGGGTCGGTACAGACTTTCAAGAGATTTAGAATATGCTCTATTAACCTGAAGATTTCATGCGAATATTAATTTGAAAAATATTGATTTTTTTTTTTAGAAATTTAGATTCATATATACGTAGCCTTTTCTCTTTTCAGTTCCTAAAATGCTCGTAAATGCTCATTATTCTACCAGAAGGAAGGACTTACTTCTATGGCAACCACAGATTAACAAAGTGTTGTGAATTTGGGGAAAATGCTGTTTCGAATGAAAAAATGTTGAAATGAAAATAAAATCTGGACTATATCATAATCGAAATTTCCTGAGGGGTCACCTAGATCACCCAATGATGATATCCTGAACTTTCAATGCAATACTCTCATTTTGTGTCCACATAATTATTAGCATTTATATAGGTTTAGCACATCTATTGAAAGAACATATTATGATGAACTATACCAATGGCATCCTGTACTTACATGGAAATAAGGTTCCCGTTTGTAAGACAAGGCTATGCAAAACTACATCTTCTGATAAATCAGCTTTCCACCAGGTAGTGTTCTCTAACAAAGTCTGTGAACATGTCGATGCATCTAGGTCTACAGCAAAATCTGGAGCCTTCTTATCCTGGACAGATGCTTGCTCTGTTTGTGCCGTCTTAACTAGGTTCTCTGAGGAGCAAAGTGACAGAAGGAGTTATTATTACCATTGGTATTTAGAATCTGAATTAATAATTCCATCTACATCAAAAACTAGGCCTAAATGAAGAAATCCACTGGGAGGGAACTGGCCCTTTAGCCAGTGACCTTGAATTAGTTCATTTGTTATTGGGTAGATGTGTTAGATGTTATAAGTCACACGGATGTACTACGTACATGCTGCTATAGTGCATGGCTGTGGCAAAGACCACATCATGTACTACTTACAGCCTGTTAAAGCATGTGCCTGTGACAAACGCCAAATCATGTACTACTTACAGGCTGCTATAGCGTGTGCCTGTGACAAACACCATATCATGTACTACTTACAGCAGCTATAGTTCATACCTGTGACAAAGGCCACATCCATGTACTACTTACAGGCTGCTATAGCATGTGCCTGTGAAAAAGGACACATCTATGTACTACTTACAGCAGCTATAGTGTGTGCCTGTGACAAACGCCACATCATGCACTACTTACAGACTGCTATAGCATGTGCCTGTAAAAAAGGACACATCTATGTACTACTTACAGCAGCTATAGTGTGTGCCTGTCACAAACACCACATCATGCACTACTTACAGACTGCTATAGCATGTGCCTGTGAAAAAGGACACATCTATGTACTACTTACAGCAGCTATAGTGTGTGCCTGTCACAAACACCACATCATGCACTACTTACAGACTGCTATAGCATGTGCCTGTGAAAAAGGACACATCTATGTACTACTTACAGCAGCTATAGTGTGTGCCTGTCACAAACACCACATCATGTACTACTTACAGCAGCTATAGCTTGTGCCTGTGATAAACACCACATCATGTACTACTTACAGCAGCTATAGTGTGTGCCTGTGACAAACACCACATCATGTACTACTTACAGCAGCTATAGTGTGTGCCTGTGACAAACACCATATCATGTACTACTTACAGCAGCTATAGCGTGTGCCTGTGACAAACACCATATCATGTACTACTTACAGCAGCTATAGTTCATACCTGTGACAAAGGCCACATCATGTACTACTTACAGCAGCTATAGCGTGTGTCTGTGATAAACACCACATCATGTACTACTTACAGCAGCTATAGCATGTGCCTGTGACAAACACCACATCATGTACTACTTACAGCAGCTATAGCGTGTGCCTGTGATAAACACCACATCATGTACTACTTACAGCAGCTATAGTGTGTGCCTGTGACAAACACCACATCATGTACTACTTACAGCAGCTATAGTGTGTGCCTGTGACAAACACCATATCATGTACTACTTACAGCAGCTATAGTGTGTGCCTGTGACAAACGCCACATCATGTACTACTTACAGGCTGCTATAGCATGTGCCTATGACAAACACCATATCATGTAATACTTACAGCAGCTATAGTGTGTGCCTGTGACAAACACCACATCATGTACTACTTACAGCAGCTATAGTGTGTGCCTGTCACAAACACCACATCATGTACTACTTACAGCAGCTATAGTGTGTGCCTGTCACAAACACCACATCATGTACTACTTACAGCAGCTATAGTGTGTGCCTGTCACAAACACCACATCATGTACTGCTTACAGCAGCTATAGTTCATACCTGTGACAAACACCATATCATGTACTACTTACAGCAGCTATAGTTCATACCTGTGACAAAGGCCACATCCATGTACTACTTACAGGCTGTTATAGTGTCTGCCTGTGTCAAACACATTATAGTATGTGCCTGTGACACACGCCAAATCATGTACTACTTCCAGACTGCTATAGTGCATGCCTGTGACAAAGGCCACATACATGTACTACTTACAGGCTGTTATAGTACATGCCTGTGACAAAGGCCACATTCATGTACTACTTACAGGCTGTTATAGTGTCTGCCTGTGACAAACACCACATCCATGTATTACTTACAGGCTGTTATAGTGTCTGCCTGTGACAAACACCACATCTATGTACTACTTACAGGCTGTTATAGTGTCTGCCTGTGACAAACACATTATGCCACATCATGTACTACTTAGGCCTACAGGCTACTATATTGATAGGCTCATAACTCACCATATGTATTTATACAGCCTATCAGGTCTATTCTCATGCATGGCATTTCATGATACTCCCTGACCTCAATCAGTACTAATCGAGCAGTGATTTCTGTTGGAAAGTCGTGCAGTTGAGGTTCTTCTACTTTTGGATCATTCCTGAATATCTGCCAGAATATGGACGGGAAAAACATTATAGACATGTCTAACTATTTCTAGTTGTAATTTTCCAAATCAAATTAAAACAAGAAATTTATCCATGTATGTATGGCTCATGTATGAGGGGAAACGAGATGGACGTTATTTGTATGTGCATTATATATGGCCTCAGCCCCAGAATGACAATGATCAACTTATGACAATGTTCATGGAATACACTAATAAAGGTACTTTAGAGATACCTTTGGTTTGCCTGTGAACTCTTCATATGGCACCATATTCTGTTGTGTGAGGCCATACTTCAGGGTGAAGGTCGTTACCATAGAGTCATCATGAGGTGAGCCCTGAGTAGACACACCCTGGAGCCGACATGGGTACAACATATCCAGCTGGAAATATGTGTTATACATCTTGTATTGCACTTAATATGTTTAAATCACAAATGCTCCTAAAATGGTCAAATATGCAAATTATTATTGTATAAGATTTCTAAGGAGGCCACCATTGTTAGTGGGGTTCTCAATATCAATTTGTGACAATTAAGACTACCTTGACCCAGAGGGCCTGTCCTGACGATTGTTTTAGGCACAATGTCCCCTTATTGTGGAGGATAGAGTCCCATGGTTCTACCACCTCACCAGCACTGGTGGTCATGATTGGCTGCACCTCATTACCTCGAGACCTCTCCAACAGTCGACGCCCACAGTTAGAATCTAGAATGTGAAGAAAGGAGGAACTTCTAAACCTCCCATGTGCAATTAGAAATAGAATGCCACTTCCCTTTTTCACATAATCAACATACTTAATGTCGGTGTGCAGGCCCTTGCGCTGTGTTATGAGGTGTGCTCTGCCAACTGTGTTGGAGGTAGAGAGGCATTTGTAGATATATTAAAAACGATTGGTATATTCGACGGTGTGTAAGTGGTTATATCTACCCCAGTTTAGCCTTTACACCTCACTGGACCAAAGTCACTGGAGGTAGTAAAATGCCACATGCTGCGAAGTGCCCCACCCCACACAAAGTCTGAAGAAGCTGTATCATTGGATTATATCCTCCCATACCCCTTCCCTGTAATGAAATCATACTAAGGTAGGTGTGTGCATCTATTTCAATTCCATGTTTTTTGTGGAAATATCGAAAGCTTATAAGCCAAGACTTACTCACCCTTGACATAGACCACAACTTCACAGATATAGAGGCACTGTGAGTAGGGTTTCTTCCCACTCTCATACTCTATATAGGCTAGGTTCTCCAATGTAATATATTGTCCTCGAACAGGTTGGTTACAGCGGATAATGCCATCAGGAGAAGCTCCGATTGACACGTTTCTCACACACATCAAAGCACCATTATTCCAATGTTCATCTGCTCTCAGTCCAACATAGATGTTAGCCAGACGCACGACACACAACTCCACTGGAGGAAACAAAATTATTAACCAATATTATTGTTTTCATATCAGATAGCAGTAACTGAATTCATTTTTTGAATAATAGTTAATAATGTGAAGCAGGCAACAGAAACAATGCAATATTGAAAATGATTTGATGGGATATTTACCTTTGGATCTATAAATTCTTATTGCTATAACATCATACCAGCCCTGAAGATCCATTTGCCACCAAGCCTTGGTTAGCATTTGTTTACTACATGTTCCTATGAAAATATAAGTGAAATAAATCATTGACAATATCATAATCAAGCAACATCACCTGTGTCAAACAATGTAAATTTTCGATCAAAGATTTTACTCCTACAAATTGGATAAAGTGTTATGTACCCTGGTTCATCGGCATAACTGTATTAATATGAAGTGATAGGCAAGGAAGTTGGGTTTCTCTATATTAAAATGATTTGGAAGGCAATTCTCTTAGGCGGTAGGACTATAGGTGATGCACTGGAGTCAGTTTGCCCAAGAAGCTTTTGAATTATAATTATGTACCTATGTTCCCATCATTGGCAAGCTGTGCCTGCTCTATGCCCCCTGTGGTCTGTCTTGCAGGACGGCCCTTACCAATAAGGGCATAGTTTGACCAAGAAGCTGTCGATATGAGAAGAAATTAATTTCTGTTACGATAATCACATTTTCAACCGTATACATACATGCCTGTTTATTAGCGTTTAATCAATGTTATGAGACAGCACGAGTGGGTTTATGGGTTCAATATTCCATGACCCACGCAGTAGGGAGTGGAATATTGAACCCTAAACCCACAAGTGCTCTCTCATAACATTGATTAAGGCATTTATCTAACAGATTTCTCCATTTTGTATTAATTTCTTACCTTATAACCCCTTAATCAAAGCAGGAGAAGAGATTTTGTTAGGCCAAGCGGTAGAAAAATAATCTTTGCCATGTTGACAGCGGAAGTCAACCTGTGCTTTCTTGTCCATATTCCAGGGCCTCTTCAGCGCAGGGCCCCAGCATGTGGATAATCAAGTTGTTATGTTGAAATGTTATGATATTAACCTTTTAACCTAAATATGTTTCACTATATAGAATCTAAGGTTATTCTTGCCATGTTTCATTGCCATTCTGGTCTATATAGTGGCCAAATACCAACAAATTCTTTATAAATCGAAGAGATAAGCCATGCCGGGGCATGTTGACACTGTAGAACTAGACCGGAAGTAGGCGCGTGACACACTTACGAGGTCACATGTTCAACAAGCCGCAATGGTGGGTGCCGAGACATATCGCTATGGTAAACCATTGGATTATTCTTTATTTCGAACAATTAGGCATGGCATGTTCATCTAGGATACCTTAGGATGTTTCCCTGTTAATAACTTCACCTGCCACCATTGGATTCTATGCTAACAAGGTGTGCAAAGCCCCAGGTATGTCAGATGGATTTTTCAAATACTTCATGTACATTGTTTTCTAGTACTGTTCGGCATGGTATAGTGGATAGCGAGTCTGTCTACTGCCACAGCGGCCGGGGAACAATTCCCATAGAATCATGAACGGTTTTAACTGGAAATGTATAGCGAGGTTGACTTTGTATACTTCTCCAATTTATTAACATGTCCAGGTTGAAACCAGCGCCTTCTTGAAGACGAACAAAAGGTCTCAGAGTAGGGTTATGACGTGATAACGAACGGGGGTTATGACCAAAAAAGCACTGTCCAAGCCAAAATCGTAAGATAAACTTAGGTATCCTCACAGTATAATTAATGTCATTAGGCCTATTGTGTAATACATATACATGGCAAAATATATGATATATGCACAACTCAAGATTCCATCCATCAGTATACCTGGTACTAACTACTTACTCTCACACATAGGTATATCACACAGCTCTTTCTCCCCATTGACATAGCACCACGGCCTCTCCTCAGTCTCAAAGACGACAGTATTTCTACAATAATTGTTGTCATCTAATCCCACATAGTCATACAGCTTCCAGTAGTCTATCTGTACTATGTCATTCCAGTAGGAACAAACACCCTCAGAGGTCACATTCACATTACCGCGATAAAAGAAACCCTTATCTTCAGGGTCATAGCATGAGTCTGATGCTGGAAATGAGAAATAACAATAATAGGAGTGATTACGATTCATAGTCAAAGGGATTTTATTCATTTTTATTAGTGTATGGAAAATGATAATATGATATAGATTTATGCAACCTCATCCAGTTACAAACTGACACAGTGATAGCTATATGTGTAGACATGGAATGTATGAAACTCTTATAGCATTCAATTTTAAACAGAATTTAAAAAAATGAGAAAGCTATGGAATATCTAAGATTGTGTAGCAAAGACTCAAGACCTACCTATACTTTCATAGAAGCAAAGTCCCAATATGAGTCCACCATCCACAAGTGTCATGGGACTAGGAAGAGAGTTGTCATCTTCAGTCAGTTGTATATTCTGACCCATTGTCAGGGGTAAGTGAATGTGTTCAGCTGTCACACTCATTCCATCAACGCTCTGACACTCTCTGGAATGCTATATCATGACACAAAAGACATACAATACATATTGAAAATGAGCAAGCAAATCTCAGAAATGAATTCACAATTTGTTTCCCTTTTGAACTGTATCCTGTGCAGGAAGCTATTTTGGACATCTATTTTCTCTATAAAATGTAGCAGGTCTTGAAGGGCATAGGTTAGGCTATTACAGAAGGTAGGAGGAGTCTTTTAGGGTGGGATAAAAATTTTATGTTAGATAAGGAATTAAAGCAAAACCCTTCAAAGTCTGCCCTCAGACCTTGGTTGATTTGACAGAAATCAAACAGCCTCACAGAGCATGTGAATAGATCTGTACATGTTACACTGATTACAAAGTACACAATTCAAAAATGCCTTTCTTAAAATGAAACCTGTAGTAAGTAGAAGGCTTGACCGGTGGGGAGTGTAACTGCCTTAGCAGTATCACCATCATCTCTACAGCAGAACCTGAGACAGAAGATCCCCTCTCTGCCACAGGTTACATCCAAGTCATGGCCTTCAACCATCAGTCCACTCCTGGTATCCACTTTGAGAGATGAATCTGCAAACCCTGGAGAGGGGAGAGAAAATAAGTTATGAATAAGGATCTCTTGGAAAGCAACACACCACTGTGATCTCGTTTCAATGGGCCAATACATGGCTAATGTAAGGAAGACTATCTGCCATTGAGCACCTAGGCTAGCGAAGCCACCTTGACAAATTTAATGCCAGATATATATGTGATATTTCTTAACATCAAACACTTACCTTTTGGGCAGTTGTCCCTGTATTGAAACAAACAGTACTTCCCATTCGGCCAATCATTTGTCCTTCCTTCAAAGACCCCATTCCTGATACACATGTTCAAAGTTAGATCATCACTTCCATAAGGACCAAGGACACGAAGGAAAAGAGACGTCAGGTTTCCAATCACAGGTTCCATCATAGAACTCAAACGGACCTGCCCTCTCAGCCAAGCAAAACCATCATTACTTGGACATCCAAATATTGGCATGGGCAACCCATAAGAACCATGGGGCCATTGTGCAGATTCTGTTTTGGAACAGATAAAGAGCTTCAGAATCACACATGGAGGTATTCAACATGTACCATGAATTAGAGGACCAGACACCAACCCCTTGGACCAACCAGGGCAGCAGCTAACCATAATGTACTTAATAAGGGTGATGTGGTTCAATACCCATAACGGGAATGAGCAGTGATTTCATGACACCTGCTGCAATAATTTTCAAGTTAATCAGCTCCAAGAAGTGTAAGGACAATAGCAGTGCTCATACTTCATGGACATGCCTGTTTTATTTTACACACAAAAAAAAAGAAAAGAAAAGAAAGAAAATGCTGATTTGATATGACATGATGAGTAGACCATTCTTAGAACAAACCTAATGCATCCTTATGCCACCCACAATTGGCACTGGAGAGACAGCACACCAGGTCATCTGCACAGAAACTGCTGACATAGTCATTTTGTGTACAGCATGGCCTACTGACACATACCCCACCCTGGATCTGACAGGCCTTCTCCTGGATAACTTTCTCCTGATCAAATGTGTTTGGCCTCACTGTAAGTTAAACGTCTATTACTTTTTAAAGAATTATGATTTTTCACTGACTTCAATTTGCATCAATATTTCTGAAGTGAAACTGTCTTTTTGGTAGTGATTTATCATCGATGTTTTATTCTTAATGAATCCTACCTGTTGGATATTTCTCTCTATTGGATCTTTAATATTATAGCTTTCTCTTGTGAGTTTTGTCATAAACGAACTTATTCATCCCAATGACCATGTATCTATGATTGGAAGGGTACAGGATAGTGTTGTTAGAATAATGATATACCTATTTACGATATCTTTCATACAAGGGGGATTTTAGTGATAACTTTGAATTCATACTTGATACAAATATTTTAGTGAGCCAATAGTAGGGGTTTCCCTGGGTTTAGAAGGCTACGCAAAAATAATCATTAGATACATTGTGAGTGTATTAAAGAACGTTACTAATCTAACCACTAAAAGATGCATAGATAATATTCATCCTGATAAAGCATTTCATCCTATTCGACAATAGGAGAGGTTTTCCTTTACATAAGCTTTCGCATATCTACCCACACATACCACAGCTTCTGAATGGCAGGTGATAAGGATTTTAAATGGTTTAAAGAGAGTTGAATTTCTTTCATCCTGTTATTTCCATGAATTTCACAATTACCACATAGAGGAATGTCACAAAATTCCCAGGGATTCTCCTCAGCATCATTTTCCTCTGCATCACCTCCTGTCACAGTTGTGTGGCACCAAGGACGTTCTCGCATACCAAGAGGGTTTCTGCAGTATGCATGTTCTAGGTCCCCATCTGGGAAGGATGTCTTAGCATATGGAAGGTATCCATAGGCACTGGAGGAAAGAGGGAATAAGATTCAGTAGCAAGCATCATCATCATCAACTTAAATACTCATATTTATATCGTGGCTACATACTGCTGGATCATCAATAAGCTTCCCCAAGCTTTATCAAGTATTTCCCCCCATCATCATTTTGGTCAGAGAGGGTTGTTAAATGGAATAAAATATATGAGTAGAGTGCATATGTGTCAGCTTGATCAGTCTTATCGATGGGCATTGGTCTGTATTGGGATAGGAGCAAATAGGTGTTACACATTCCCGTCTGGTAGAATTCAAGATGGGCATTGGGGGTCAGTGGCAAAATATGGCAGACCCGCTGGTCAACATAACCAAGCCGTATCTATAGGACCATCGTATTCAGCATGAAATAGCATAACCAGGGGTCTTGGAGGAGAAATTGCAATGCATGCAATTCTCATATTTCCATACTACCACCAGATACTTGTACCACTTTTTCTCTTTTTTCTCTTATCAAAATGAACACTTTATAAAGATGTACTTACGTAAAGGTTTTTACTTCCGACCAATCTCTACATTTTGATCCCCTTTCCGTTGTGTCCACTTTGCCTATATAATGTGTACCTTTGCCATTATCTCTACAACCTTTGCTCTCTGAAATATAGAGGTTAATATTATTGGGCATACTATATCAAGTTCATATCTTTTTATGTTCTAGAGCTGCCTAATAGATTAAGTATTCATATTAAATCGTGAATGATATCACCAATATAGCTATATCCCCATTGTTCGCATTGGTCATACTGGGTGCGGGCAAACCCAAATCACCGAGTTAAAAGCTCCTAGTGATAAACCAAGGGATGTAACTATTTCTGCTAAATGGATCATATCTATAATTATGCCCAGTCTTCAGCTATAAGCCTTACCACAGACGGGGACTTGGCAATACTCCCACTCCACTGCAGGGTCTGTAGTGAAACACCATGGTCCTCCAGGGTCAAAGTCAGGTGACCGGCAGAAGTTCTCAGCCTCCTGTAGGCCAACATCTGGTAGCAGACCTGATGTGACGTTATGTACATGTGGGATCTGTTCATCCCACCTCTGACACTGACGTCCCGAAATCGACATTCTAACATCTCCATTGTAGTTACCACCACTTAGGTTAGACCTGCAGCTCTGGGGTTTACCTAAAGAAAATTTCTTGTTGTAACATGTCATTTATTTTTAACATCTTATAGTTATTCTTAAATGAAGGTCAGATCAATAGTTAGATTAATATCAATTGAACTTACCATGACACTGCTGATACATAACATATATTATAAACCACAATCCAAAAGGCAATAAGGGTCTCATCTTGAAAAAGAATGTTGAGCCCTTCAGCGACCCTCAAACATTTGCATGGGGCTCAAGGTGTGAAATACTTATATTCCAAATTTTGAAGACCCAGGTGGTGATGCCCCTTTCAAGTCTATATCTGAACCTGTCAACGCATTCATAATAATATATGTCCCTCCTTTTCATGTTCTGTATCCTGAGGCTAGGGAGATGCCTCTACCAGATGTGCACGTGTAAGTAGTCATATAATGTTTAGAGGTAAGTCTTCTGTGAAAGTGCAGCATTATAAATATAATCTGGAGAAGTTTTAAAGCTCATTCATGTTACTTTTAAAAAACCTATGTGAATCAATGTATTTGGGACTGGTGAGAGGAGTGTACCGATTTCTTTTCTTCAGATCTTTTTCTGATCGATTCTCTTTGTGCCATAATCTGCCATATATACATATTCTAAGTTCCCTTCTTTTTATCACGCGGTGGCTACTCAGAATCATTTTAGTGAAGGAGAAGGTACGTGCTTTGGGCTCTTCTCTATATAGTAACAACATTTCACCAATAGGCATGAAAGATGGAAGAGGTATATATATTTATAGGGATTTATTACGGTCTATGTTGATATAATTGTTTCTGAGAACCTGAATGCAACACTGTCCCCAAATACAGGCAAGAAAATTGGTTCCCTTGGTTCAGGCATAAACCAATGTGGGTGGGTCACTGGGTGTGGAAATACTCTGCTGTTGGACTTTAAGGCCCCTGATCACCTGCACAAAAAAGAATGTATGCCTTCATTTTATTTTTCATCAGATATGCACTGTAAAAAATAACTGTTGAATCTACTAGGGATCCTTGTAAAACAGCTCTAGAACAGTGAACCACTGTAATTAGATACCAGGGGGACAGTGTAGTTTTTACAAGAAACTCCAGGTGGCAGTGCTGTGGTACAAGGAATCTCTACAAAAATAATGACATCTCTGTGAAAAATAACGAAGGATCTCTGGCAACTTTGGTTGTTCGTTGTTTTAACGATATTTTCTTTTACAGTGTAGAATGTCTAACAGGGTGTGATTTCTTCTATATTTATTCTATAGGTGAAAGTAAGCGACACAATAACGTATCCCAGGGGCATGAGTAATCAGCACATGGGTGGTCTTATGTTCTGAGGAAGTTACAGATGTCATGAAATATGATCGGTGCCTGTGCATGTAAAATGAAGAGGGGCCCAGCTGGTGCTTTATCAGCAGACGCCATTTCTCTCTCATTGCTAGATACAGATGTCATTCAGTGTGAACTTATCAAAGGCGCATAACTTTTTTATTTGAGTAAGATATATAGTTAAGTTTGTGAGACTTCAGACAATAGGCTTCCCGTAGAGCTTCAAACTGCAATCATAGATCAATATTTACATAGAATGTGTATTAAAGAAAACTGACTAATCGCAATACGTTCTACTCTATTGCAGATTTCAAAAGTATGCAGAGGTCAAGACATTAGTATGATGCAGAGCAAAGTTGATGAATAAAGAAGTACACCCCACCTCAAGCTTACTATGTCAGTAGCTGTTGACTCATCCAGATAACTGAGTCAAAATCTGTTGACTCATGTATCCAGATAACTGAGTCACTTTGACTCCGATTTGCAAAAGAGTCAATGTTCTTTGACCCAATCTCAATTCAGAGTCAAAAACAGAGTCACCCTGGTGATAGCGATTCGACTCAGTTAATTGAGTCAAAATGGCTAGCATAGTTTTCTCAGTGTAGCCGACATGTCAGATTTTGACGTTGGGCCAACGTCTAGCCAACCAAAACGTCATACAACGCGTTAGGAGGGCCTGACACGCAGGCTAATTAATATCCTCATGGAGAATCACTGAAGTATCCCCAGGGGGTATCACCTATACTAGCCTATAGGGCCTATTTATGAAATGATATTCTGGGGGAATATATTTGGGGGGGGGGGAGAGGGGGGAGGGAGGGGGGTCATGACATCTTTAGCATATTGGAGGGGGGGGGGGTGAGTGTTGGCTGGCTGAAATCAACCAAGGCCCCCACCCCTCCGGCAATAAATGACTAGATTGCCCCTAGTATTAGTAAAGGGATATGCCCTGAGAGCATGTACCTGAGGGCATACAAATTACAATACCCTGCAGTCACCCACGGCCTCTTGAATAGAATTATAGGGCAGTGCTGCCCTGAGGACATACGGAAGCCTAGGCTGAGGAACTTGGCCTCTATAATATTACTCTGTACCTCCGTATAGACTGAGGAACTCGGCCTCTATTAGGGAGTGGTCATTATTTATAAACAGGGGGGGATGGTGGGTTTGAGGGGGGGCGTAAAAATTTCAGACCCCTCCCGAGGGGGGGGCTAACAAAATTTTGACCCCTCTTGAGGGGGTCGATAAAAAATTTACCCTCTTTTGAGCAAAAAAGCCAGCGAGCTACTATAGCTCAAAGAGGGGCGCAAAAATTCTCCGTGCCTCCGGTTTGGGGGTGGGCGCAAACATTTTGACTGTCGTCGAGGGGGGGACGTAAAAAAATTTCGCACGTCCATGCGGAAACCCACCACCCGCCCCTGTTGATAAATAATTACCACGCCCTTACTCCTATAGAACAACTTCATCTCAGCTTTATAATCAGTGTGGAGTCCGATCTTGTTGGACTTACGGAAGCCTTGATACAGCCACGCGCGTCTTTTCAGAAAAAAACGCCGCGTCCATTCGCACTGGACAGCGCGGCACGGTGTATGACCCCGGGCTGATAGTCAACGTAACAAATTGTTTCCTGTCCACAGTCCGTCAGGTCGCAGCACTTGCTACCTCAGTCTCGCCCCCTTGTAGAACTTTCCTGAACTGGAACAATACACAAACTGAGTTTGGAGGGCGGTGCTGCAGGAAAGAAATAATCATTTTGCTTAAATATGAAGGGAATATTTCGAACTGCTGGTGCGGATGATTTAGCCGTATCTCTAGTGTTTGATGAACAGGTAAGACATGAAGGTGCTGTCTGATGTTTCATGCATGTGCTGTATGCCCTGGGTGATAATAAGGGAAAAAACCCATTAACTTGATGATCAAACTGTCCCAATCACACCAAACCAAATGGCATTGGGTCATGGTAGACTTGCATAGGCTAAATACTTTGAATCTATGAGTGAGTAAGAGTGGAACCTTTCTGGCTTTCATTCTCAGCCACTGAGTGACTGACTACCCCCCCCCCCCTCTCCATCACCCACTAGGCAGTAGGCCTAAGCCTAAGGACTGAGTCATTTATTGCCAGGTTGGGGTTGGGGTAGTCAGACCACCCGCCGTCAATGATGTGGTCGTTGACGTCGGGCTTCGCGCTACTTGGTGTTGGTCTTTTTTCAGTCAGAACAGTTTCCATTTATATCGTGGAGCCAACTTTGACACAATTTTGGACTTGACCACCCACACAAAATACTTGATTTTACCTTTAATATTCAAACAACTATCAATGGCATAGAAAGGTACATTAAACTATAAGGCATTGATTAAATATTGTTTCATTTGTGTGAGTTCTGGTTCAAACTCAGGAAACTTAGAGACAGACCAATACTTTTTTGAACCCTCAGATTTAGGTCTAGGTGCGGAAATTAATTCCATCACGCTGAGCCTGACCCCCTCCCCTCCTGCGTGACATCATTTGTGGATGGCCCCTTAAAATATGGGCAATTCAAATAAAGTACCCATCACGACGCGTCATTCCACGTTTGTATCCGATTTTTGGGGGACTTATTTTGTAAAATCAGTTCTTAGTGTGGGAACCCAAAATAAACCTTCACACGGGGGGGGGGGGGGTCAAAATTAAATATGGCCAATTCAAGTACTCATCGCGATGCATCATTCCATGTTCGTATCTGATTGTTGGGGGGCTTATTATGTAAAACCAGTTTTTATTGGGGGGTCGTAATCATTTTTGTCAGTGGTGGGGGTGTGTGGAAAAAATCTGCCGATCCACCAAAATCCATCAAGCCCCCCCCCCCTTCCCGAGCTGGCAATAAATGACTTGACCCTAACGGCTAACCTGCCTGTTTAACTTTAGACCAAGCATAAGGCCTTAAGCCTAAATCTATCTACAGGTAGATTACTGTTTACGACTCAGACCAAGGGTAGACCCGTTTATTAGCAAGCTAAGTTAGGCTAAGGCTGTTCTCTTGAAATAAATCACTCTAGGCCTACATCATTCGTATGATTATTAATCTCAATTTAAAGAATTTCTATATGTTCGGCTTGCAAGATATTATAATTCAAAATCAATACATTAATATGTATACTGTCTACTGTTTGATCCTACAGGCTACAGCCATAATTATTGATGTCCCTACAAAATCCAACTAGCCCATCTTTTAGAATTAAGTTAATGCTTTCGTGTAAGTACCGGTACTGGTACAAATTTATAACTATAAGCAAAGTAAATCTCTAGACCAGTGGTAGACCAACTGAACATTCCTATTCTCTGTGTCAGGTGGAGCTGCCTGATCTTGGGTCTAATGACATCCGTCTTCAAGTGAAGGCTTGTGGCTTGTCACTGCCTCCTAACAAGGTAAGTAAACTAACATTACTGCTGGGGTATCTTTATATTGGCCTTCATGAGTTGGACCTGAGCACAGATGAGGCTTAAAAAAGAAAAATGTGGTCAGGCAATGCTACCTACCCTAAATTTTTGGCCCTACCCTAACTTCTTTTATGGGCATTTCAGAGGAAAATCTGATATTTTAGCACTTATCAGGACATGGAATTTCTTTTTACGATTTTGCGCATCAAATTCGCATCACATAGGTTCGGAAATTTACAGTCGGCCTAACCCCCCCCCCAAAAAAAAAGAATCCCCTACCTACCTACCCTAATTTTTTTTCGACCCCGTTACCTGAACACAACAACAACAACAATTTAGGCCTGATGTGCACAGATATTAGCTGTTCTTAGTTGAAGTGTGGGATACCACCTATATCAGAGTAAATAAAAAAATTATTCTCACTAGAATTGATGTTATATCATCTAGCAAAATCATTCTGTGCCAACCTTTCAGGTTATTAATGAATTGTTCAGAAAGGGACAACAGGAGCGCTATGCGGTTGGACATGAGGTGGCTGGAGTCGTCACCGAGGTTGGACCGGCTGTGTCATCACTGCAGGTTGGCGATAAAGTGACAGGTGAGTGACATGTCTGCTTTAAAATGACACAAAAACGTACCAAATTTTTGCAGGTTGTTGCTCTTATAGTTGGTACTGCACCACAGTCCCTGGACCACAGTCACGACCAAAACTAATTATAGAAAGAAACAGCTTTTAGTACGTTTTAGTTAGGGGCTGACTCTGAAATATACTTCATCTATCTGGCTAGACCAAATGGGAGGAGAGGGAGGTACATCACCTGGCATATAAGACCGTGGCGAGCCACAAGAAAGGATAAAGTTACCAATTAGCCTACTAAATTTTAAAGAGTTAAAATTGGCGGTTGCAATCAATATCTCACAGAATCCATATTTACTTTTGTGGACAGGCCGAAAATAAGAACAGTCCCTAGACACTCTTTATGACCTAGTTGAGTTTATTCTGAGGTTTATTTCTTGTGATTCTAATATTCAGTTTTTCATCTCCAGGTCTGCTTCCACTGAACTCGTCTTGTTCAGGATGTGCTAATATCTGTCAGCTTAACGAGTACGACGTCGGTAAGGTTCATCAGTTCCTTTTTCTTTTCTTTCTTTCTTTATTTTTTTTTGGGTGCGGGCAGTGAGACTACTGGTGGCCCTTAGAAGTTTGTATATGCTTGTGGGCCCCCAGTGATGAAATCTCTTAGATAATTTTAAATGATATATCATACGGCAAGGAATAGGGAAGTGAGACAGGTGGAAAAAGAGGAGCAGAAATTTGGATAATTCACTGGTAGATTACTAGGTTTTACACAGGACTAAGAAAGAGTAATCAGTATCATATAAAAATTGTCTTCTACATTTGAAGCTGACGGTTTTAATGTTTGAAGTTAATCGTTAATGAAAAAAAGCCAATATATCCAGTCTGATTTATTATCATTGGTATTGCAGTTACCATTTCCACTGTTCTGGTCCCATATAATAAAATGTTGTTAGAAGCACTCCATAGCTACATAGTTCATTCCACCCTCTGTGCAGTAAGAGTACCAGAAGGCGTAAGTCTGATGGAGGCGGCAGCGCTGGTAGGAGACGGGGTGCGTGCATACATGGCGCTACATTACCAGGCCCGAGTATGTGGGGGCGACACCGTACTAGTCACAGATGCTGCATCATCATTTGGTACCACATGTATCCAGCTAGCCCAGATCTGGGGTGCTAAGGTATGTATTATATTCTGAATAAAGGGCCATTTTCTGTCTAGATATTGTATAAGAACTGTTGTAGACCATATTTTTTTTTCAAGACTGTCAATAGTGTCATACCTACTGTAAACGTAGATATTTTCACGCAGCTAAATTTTCGCGCACCTTGCACCTAAGGACATTTTTGGGCAATCATATTTTTGCGCACGCACAGGTTGAGTCTATAGATAGATATATTGTGTCAATTTTTCGCGCACATTATATTTTCGAATAGCGAAAATATGTACTGCGCGACAATTAATATGTTTACAGTATACAATATTTTTTTCAAGATTGCCAATAGTGTCATATGTAAGAAATTGAGTTTAATTCTGCCATTTGTCCCCTAGTTATGCCCAATTCTCTTAACATGGAGATGTTTTTATTCTAGTGTATTTGGTCTTCGGTTATCATATTTCATACCTTTACGTGAATATCTACTTTTAGGTAATTTGCACAGTCAGTTCACAAGAGGAGCGAATCTATCTTGGAGAAACATTTTCATCCCTAGGTAAGATTACACAGTATCTCATAGTACTTGTATTATATCACACTCTATGGAGGTGGACTATATGCAATAATTAAAATCTCGGAAAACCATACATACACCAACCCTCTCTTTTCGCTTTACTTAACCATGTTTAGGCCTACTTGAATTAACAAATGCTTTGTGTTTGACACTCGTTTTTTTTTGGAACAGCCCAGATTATAGAGGTTAATGAGAAGGGCAGTGTACTTCTGGGCTCCGTTATGGAGGAGACAGGTGGTATCGGAGTAGACGTCATCATTGATAGAGGAGGTGAGAGATCCCACTTGTCCTTTTATTTTTAAGAATTCTTACTTTTCTGATCAGATTAGAGTGACTTCCTCTTGATTTCCAACAGAAACCAAATATATATGTAAAGGTTTGTGGTCTTACGGACCTGGGGGGTTCGGGTCTTACGATTCGGAAAGAAAGAGTAAGACGGTGTTTCAAGTGTATGCCAACGGTTAGAGTTTATTACAAATGTACACTCACGGCTACCCGGTAGTATTAAGAGGGCAGCTAACAGTTATTAAAGATGTTCTACATACTTGGAGGCCAGAAGGGCCTCTGACGTAGCGTCTGAGCCCTGGGCTTTATATAAGGACCCAGGTGTTTGTCGTCAGATGTCCCCACAGACCTGGATCGGTGCTGCCACCTATCCGGAACCTGAGGAACGTCCGACGACTTGACTCACCTGCCACGTCAGACGGTACCCAACACTATGGTTACATATTATGTACCTCTACATATATAACTTCCTAAATTTTGTCCACTGGTAGTGAGATATTTAGAATCATTTGTTCCTTTTTTGGGAATGCCTAATAGAATCAATCTCTCTCTCTCTCTCTCTCTCTCTCTCTCTCTCTCTCTCTCTCTCTATCTATCTATATCTATCTATCTATCTATCTATCTATCTATCTATCTATCCATCTCTATCCCTCTCTCTCCATCTCTCTCTCTCTCTATCTCTCTCTCTATCTGTCTGTCAGGCTGTCTCTGTATGTCTGTGCCTCCATCCAACCCTCCCCTCCATCCGTCCCTCCATATATATATATATATATATATATATATATATATATATATATATATATATATATATATACATATATATACATATATATATACATATATATATACATATATATATACATATATATATATACATATATATATACATACATATATATATATATATATATATATATATATATATATATATATATATATATATATTACTTTCAGTGCGCATGTTCTCTGGGGAGGAAGATAAAGACGAAGGCAGTGTTTTGAGCCTTCAGCCGCTACTCTTTAAACACGAGCTGATATCATGTCTTGGTGTTAGTGGCCGATGGGTGACGTCACAAGCTGACCTTCAGGTAAGTCTGACATACAGCATGGTGCTGAACTTTACTGTCGCGATTTTTTCCATGGTTCCCAAGGGCCAAATTCAAGTAACCCTTAAGATCTCACATTTTGCTTTAGATTTTTATACTGAGTAACGCCATTTCGACAGCTAAGGTCATATTCGTGGCGAGAACTACATAACACAACTTCATAGAGGAATGTGTCTGTGTCCGCACATATATGCACCACACACATCCGAGGGGATAGGATAGGAAAGAGGAGATATAGACCCATTTATGTGGGCTAGGAAGCTCTACCTGAGTTAGGAATACTGCTATAAGCCAGAAATTGGATATGAATTCTTGCAGATCATTACCATATTCTATTTAGAGAAAAAACAACCAAATCTTTCACATCTTCAACTCAGGTGCATTCGTGCATTAGAGGACAACAGACAGTCAAGATGTGAAGAAATAGTTGTCTATTGTCTTTATAAAACCTTCTAAATCACCTTCCTAACAATGAATCACCTAATCACTATTTCTAGACCAATAAATGGCTTTCAACTTGTGAACAGCTACCTTGACCTTGCTCAGGGGTGTACTACACTGCTATAATGCACTCAATGTCACTTCTATGGTGCAGCCATTTTATAAAGGCATATAAAAATACCTCACGCATAAGCCATCCCCTAACTTTAAGAAAATGCTACAAGGCTCTGATTGGGCAATATAATTAATTGACATTTTTTAATCAAAAACGCTGGTTTTTATGTTGATGGATTATGTTTATGGATATTGATTTTCAGTTGGATCCTCCGGACAGTCAACTTCTCTTCCTTAAGGCAGCTAGTCTGTCGTTCCTGTTTGAACATATATGGACACTTGCACCATCACAGCACGGCCGCTATCAACGTATCCTTTAAGAAACACTTCCCAATGGTGAGAGATTGATATTTGGATATCCATGAATTGATTTCCAGTTAGCCTTTCTGTAGGGAATCCTGATGGGTGTAGTATTCAAGTGTATCTACCAGTATTGAAAAGCCACATGAAATTGTCTATGGATTCCCTGACGTGCCCATGGGATTTGTAATCTTTCTATACGTCATTGGATGTCTCGATCTTGGCAGGGATGTTATTAATTTGTTTTACATCTATAGGATTTCCTACAGCTTTGTGCCAAAAAGTTGAACATTGCGATTTTACAAATCCAATGAAAAACATTTATAGGTGGGGGGGGGGGGGTCTTTTGATATTTTGAGGCTGATCAATGATCAAGTCCCAAATAATCGTCAAATTTGGTTTCCAACAACTTGTCCAACATTAGACAATTAAAGAACCTCCGGCAAGATTTTATTTCGAAAAGAGTACCGGTAGGTAGCTTTTGTCCCATTTTTGTGCTGATACGGACAAAGGCTCACATCAAACAAGATTATGTAGTTTTCTCACAATGAATGACCTTTACCGATTACTTTGCGGACCAAAACAGCTGTCAATTGCACACTTCTGATCAACACAATTTGTCTACCGTATTCAATTTGAGATCTACTACCAAACATGATAGCATTTTTCATAAGCAAAGCTCATCATTTACCTTAACCTTGATCCAGATGTTTTACAAGACCTAATGTCGAAAGTTGCGAATGGATCCCTAAAGCCAAACATCACTAAGACAGTGTCTCTAGAAAATGCTGTTGATGTCCTGAAAACCCTTCACGAACACAACATTGGGAAGGCCGTTGCTGCCATGTGATAAGCTGGGATTTCTTATAAATCAGTGCAATATGTATCTATTGAATTTATTTTTGGGGTAGATGCTGAAAGTGGAACTACTCTGGTGCTGTGATGATTCTAATGTTGCAGGTCCTGTTGTGTGGACTACCATACTTAAGATAATGTAACTCAAGTATGAAATCCATTTTAGGGGAGGGGGCGGCATAATATTGTGTTGCGTTTCCATGGACGTCTCTTTCAAGTAACCAAGAATTTATTGGGTATCCCATTTTAAATTATGTGAGAAGTAGTGATAATGTCAATCGGAACCCGAACCATTCCATTCTTGTATGCGAATCTGAGGCCTCTTGCACCTTATAGAAGCGGCCCAAAGTCATGGTGTCTCATACAGAGATGCCACTCGCTGGCCGACAAAATCCAGGAAAACTTAAAAATTTTCGCCAGGAATTTAGGGAAACGCAACACAGCCTTCTCCACAAAAAAAAGGAAAAAAAAAAGAATTCATGGTTAACGAGGAAAAGTGGCATCTGCATATAGGCTGGGTACTTTTATCCTGGTAGTTGAAATAATAAAGACTGCAGACAGAATTTGAAGTATGTTATTTTTATTGATGTTCTTTCTTGTAACTGGTGAGGCGCAACATACCGCAACTTGGTCCACATTTTCTGTTCGCTCAGATATAATTCATACGACCATCAGTCAATGCAACCTTTTATTCATATAATTATAATTTTCTTTTCATTTGTACAAAGACCTAGGAAGCAGATGGCAGGTTTAGACGGCTTGCTTAATTAGGTTTGTGTAGGTGTTAATTTTTGTTGCCAGTGACATGTCGACAAATTTGTCTCCAATGTTTACAACCATACCACCAATGATGGATGGCTCAACCTGAAAGAAAAAGTGACAATGTCTTATCATCGTGAATTTCTTTATTTTTCTGTTATTTTGATGAAAGAAATTACTGCGATAATACCCCCAAATTAGGTGAAACTATGCCTTACCATTCATTGGTTCTGAAATTGCTTGTACATGAATTTAATATAAAATGTATATACTGATTTTAAAAACCAATTTGACTTGTACTCCCAACAAGATTAGTGGATCATACCTTGGTTTCCAACAGAATGGTCTCTCCCTTCTTGACAAATCCACCAAGGACAGCCTTTACTTCCTTAAGTTGGGCTGCATCAAGGGGTTTTGCAGTTGTGACAGAGCAAATGACCTCACCACGGTGAGCAGACATCAACTTGCCGAAGGCACCCAGAATACTGTCCATCTTGCTAATACGACCATTCTCAGCGATTGCAGCTGCAGAATAAAGCAGTCATTATATACCTGGTAATCCATTTTTTTTAAAGAATCGAAATTCGGTACCATTACTTTTGGGATTCTGAGTATTTCTCGTCCTCTTTAAGTTTGACGTGGTACACATATAGAGAATGCAATCGTAAAGCTCACTGACATCAATTCCGACAAAACTCAATACCGATGGACACAACAATTGGTGAATCATTAGCAATGGCTGGAGAGTTGACATCTTGGTATGCCTCTAGCCCACAGAAAATGCTCCTACACTTGTTATATATTTACTCACCCAACAAGTTTGTTGTGATTGGGGAGGCCTTCTGAGATTGCATAACCTTTTCGATCACAGCTGAAAAGAAAATTTGATGGTGTATAACTTTGGTGCAATTTCGTTTATCCTTTTCAACTTTACAAGATCGTTAAAAGAATGTCAACAACTGAGATCATTGAACTTTGGAACAAGCATTTGAACATCAAATGTCTCCGTCGTCAAGCAAAATGTCTTTCATTAAAACATGAGTAAGATACTAATGATCTCATCACTCTGACTGATCAAAATAACCAACCTTTCTTTTCCAACCTCTTGATGGAGGGATTGGCAAGATACTCTGCGAGCTTGGCTTCTTTCTTGAGAAGGCCCTGTTGAAAGAGAACGGCGAAATATGTAGATTTATGAGGATGTTTATCGATTCCACAGACATAACTGATTCAATTACATGTTTAGTGTTCTTACAAGTGGTTCTAGAAGTCATCCAGATAAAAATGAATGTTTGTGAGGTAAGCCTAAAGGGGAAAGGTCCGACTCGATTGGCCGACCCTGCCGATTGGGAGCCTCTGTCCAATCAAGTCTGACAATATCAAACATGTTTGATGTTCGCGATCGGATAGGGACTATACTCCTTAGATACCAATTCAGTCTGGCCCATCTGAGGAAGAAAAAGTGGTAAATCTGTAAGTGTCTATTCACCTGGAAACCGTTCAGTTCCTGTTCTACGGCATCCAGCTTCTTTTCCTTTGAGGCAGCCGAGTACAGGGCATGGGCATATCGGCCTTCCACTCCAAACAGCTGGATGGGTGCCTGCAATGATGCATTTGATAATTATACAATTGATTCTTAAATCATGTCAGGGGCATTTCAATTGACTGTTCTCTCTTTTATCAGAAGATGTTTGAAATGGATCTTGGATAAGGCTTGTATTAAATGTTCTCCATCTATAGGCAGAAATGATTCAATTCAATTCAGAATCCTCAGGTTGCAAAAGGTGTAAATCATGATAGCCCTTATCAGAGATAATCTTTCTAGTACCAGATGGCAGCCTAGGCTATACTAGGGTCATGCAAACGAGGATTTGTTTTTTAAAGCTGGGTCGTAGGCCTAGTTGTTCTTATATCCATGATTCAGAAAAGGAGTGGGGGCCCTGACTTTTGGGAATTTTATAGTAAAAAATGAGCAAGCAAACTCTTAACTACAGGCAGATAGGAGGGGGCGCGGGCCACCATCTATAAAATCTTTCATTGCTGTAAGGTGTAGTTTTTTTCCCTGATACATAAATTCTATGGGATAAATGATTTATAATAGTAGGCAACCATACCTTTACCAGGGCCTGTCTGGATGATGATGTGCTGAAAGCACGCACCTGCAATAAAAGATGGATTTCATTATTGACATTGATGTTATTACCAGTTCACGGGAAAAGGTGTACTGTAATCTCCCGCGTATAAGGCGCGTCTTATACGGGGGGTTTAGTTCTCATTGGATCCACAAGGGGGACACCAGGACCTTTCTTTTGCTATCTTACATGCCCCCTTGGTCATAATAGGACATAAGGGGGCCCAGGAGAGGTCTGGGGTGGCCCAAGCTACACATAGGTTTTTGAATTTTGAAAATTTATTCAGTAAAACCAAAGTTATGAATTTTTCATTTTTTTGAGAATTTTCCAAAACTCTAGGTGCGCCTTATACATGGACTGTGCCTTATACGCAGGAGATTACGGTAGTTCAATATTCTAAACACAATATATCAAGTGACAGGGTTTAATCAATAATATCTTAACTATGTAGGGGAGTGGAAAGTGGTAATTTTTTTAACAATTGGGGGGGGGGGTCAGAGATGCCACTCACTGGACTGTGACTGGTCGACAGAAAGCAGGAAAACTGGACTTGGGACAAAATTTCCAAGGAATTTAACATAATTCAAAACAGAAATCTTGGAATCAAACCAGGAATTCCTAGTTAACCAGGAAAAGTGGCATCTCTGGTCTTGGCTTGGGGAGGGGGGGGGGGGGGCTGGCAGAAAATGTTCACCCCTTTTCAGCGAAAACGGGGGTCATCCTGCTGGTTATTACAGTATTAGATATGGTCTATAGAGTAACAAGAAATGCGGTTGTGACCACGTAAAAAAATGCCTCCCGCCGTTAATGTCGGTATACCAGTGTTTGATGACATGTCTCATAAAAGCAGACATAAAGAAGATTTCACAATTATCAATTTCTCTATTTCAGTAATTTTGTATTGTGAGACCTCATCACATGGGGCAAATGCAATCGTCATAGCGCACTCCCGTACCGCTTTGCGGTACCGCCGCTACGCGGCGTGGGAGGCACTAAAAAACAATGGGGGGGGGGCAAGAAAATTCTAAGACCTCTCCAAGGGGGCGGAAAAAATTTGGGCGCACATGCACCAAAATCCACGCCCCCCCTCCCTCCGCCCGGGCTAAAAAATGACCACTGATAGTAAATAAGTAATACTAGTAGTGACAGTGTCAGTGACCAATGGCAGTGAGGTTATAAGAACTGTCGCCAATAACTTAAATGGTAAATCTTTGTGTGAAAGGCTGGAGCCAAATACATATTTTAGATCTAGACCTCTGCAGTAACGTTTTTGAGTGACACACAACTCATAAATGACAGGCAGTGTCAACACGAGATGTCTGTCAGACCGGTCGTAGGACCCAGTCTTTGAAGGACGCGAAGTCTGCAAGTTTAGAAGTAAGCACATAATCGCTGAGCCCAATGGAGAGTTTATGTATTTGTTACATTGTTTGCTACTTTTGCAGTACTATTATTGAAGAATTATGACAGAA
This sequence comes from Acholoe squamosa, assembly GCA_949317995.1. NCBI lineage: Eukaryota > Metazoa > Annelida > Polychaeta > Phyllodocida > Polynoidae > Acholoe > Acholoe squamosa. The sequence goes on along the minus strand of OX439037.1, from coordinate 32,806,748 downwards.
TTAATAAGATTCCTACCGCGGTGGTAATTCTGGAGGAAGCCATGTTGAAGGTCAGTCGCGCCCGGATATTGCAATGGTTTCTGGGAGCTGCTGCTGGAACTGATACTCGGCACGCACTCCACTCTTCAAGCAGATCTTTCAGGCTACGTAGCGAACGTAAAATATAAAATCTGGCCAGAGATTGTCTACGCCAACGATGGAACCAGCGAAACAAGGACGGGACATGTGAGAAGGAGAACTGTCAGCAACTAAAAAAGAGAGATTATCGATTGTTTTAGATAAGTGGGAATACAAAATATCCAAAAATGCCTTCGTACGAGATGGCACTTATACTTCGCAACCTTGCGCGGGTAAGTAAATAGTCATAGTCATTCCATAAGGATATAATATCTTGTTTTCTCGTATTATCGCCCAACACCTTGGCTTGAGTTAAGTTGAGACTGAGGAAGTGAGAGCCTCTCAGTCTTTTTTTTTTAGAGGCTCAGCCCGGCTCTCAGACAGTCAGAGTCAGGCTGCACTGCAGGACACTAATTTTGACTAAGTCTAAGACACTGCCCCCCGGGACTGCCCCCTCAGAGTTTTGCAAGGGGCTGTGTACAAATGACGTCATGCAGGAGGGGGGAGGGGAGGGGTCCCACTTCCCATGACCAAGCATGACAAGGGGGGAGGGGGGTCATGGGCTGCATGACATCATGTCATCAAGAAATCAGAATTTGTTTTGGTTTTGGCAAGAAAAGAAAAATGGTAAAGGTAGGGAAATATAATACCTAGGCTATATGCCCTACATGCATGCCTTCCTCAGACATCTCACTCAATGACCCTCCCCCTCCCACTCCTTGAGGTATCAAAATTATTTTGCTCCTCTCCCAATCCACCCCCTCCCGTTGTTGAGGAGTAATCCCTTGGAGCTTTCCACCACCCTGTTGCTTTTTTCATTGAGGAGATGCTTGGGGAGATGTAAAAGGGACTTCCCCCTTAGTTTACTCTCCACATCTTTGTCTGAATGGAACTCTATGGGACTCACCTTATTTGCAGGTACTACAGTAAAATCCTGAGGTGACTCAATTGCTTTGTAATTTCATAAATTGGAAGTATGATTGCAATTGATGGTCTTCTGAGAATTTGTGATACTTTCTGAGATCTTGTATTGGACTATTGACCTAGACAGTTTTTAGGACCTTTTGTGACAGGAAATACTTGTATATGATCACTACCATAATACTCTGTGTATTAGGCATGGATATAGTGCATCCTGCATATAAGGACCCATAAGCCCGGGGGGGCACCCTCTATGTAATGTATACACATATGTGCGGCTGGCAAGGGAACTTTTTCTGGGTAAAGTCCCTAACAAGCCTCCTGTTTCAGCCACAAATGACCCTAGTAAGGGTCTACTTTTGAGCAAAATGTCCCTAGCAAGGGCTAACATTCAGCAAAATACCCTGATTAACATTGAAAATTCAGAAATGTTCATGTATATTTTCTCAGTTTTCATGAAAATGGCATGAACAAAATTCAAATTTTCTCCAAATAAGGTCGATTTGAGATATTTTGAGCAAAATCTAAGATTGTCATGTCAAAATTCCCTAGCAAGAGTAGAGTTTTGAAGAAAAACCCTGTGAACAAGTGCAATAGCAAGGGTAAATGTAGTTTGCGGGTTCAGCCACACATCCGTATCAAAAACAATTGAAGTGCCCCCCCCTCCCCTGGCCCATAAGCTGCCAGTGTTTGGCATGTTTCTCTGTTCATTTGTTGATCAGTGCTAGTTCATCTTATCTTTAATTGCCAATTCACCCCCACTATATGTCCCTTTGAACCATTTCAATTAATTTTGTTTTTCTACTATTCCATGGTAGCAGATCCTTATTGGGGTGACCCCTGCTCAAGCTGGTACCAAGCTGATAAGGACTGATAACAGCCAGGGTGATGGGTACCGGTACAAGGAGTTTTGTAATGCACCCTAAAAAGTCTGCACCGAATGAAGGGAATTTTCTGATTGGTCAATAATGTATCCGGCTAGGTCGGACTAGGCCTACACTATTCATTAAACTTGGGGGGGGGGGGTAGCTCTCTGCATGACGTCATACTGATGGGGGGGTCAAGTGTTGTATGACGAAACATGACAAGGGGGGAGGGGGGGTCAAAAATGGTCCAAAAATGCATGACGTCATTTGTACACAGCCCCTCAAGGTACCGGTATATAATTTATGAACACTTGCAATTATTTAGTTTTTACCATAACTTTTTGAATCAAGATGATATGCCCACTGGAAGCATTTTTATACCTGTTTATAATTTAGAAATGTAAAAAACTTTCTGCCATTCAGTGCCCTGTGTTTTCCCCCAAATACTCAGATAAGACCGCACATTAACCATGCACTACCTGCTGGGGATTTAGGGATCATTGCAATTAAATAATGATAGATTTGGATTGGAAGGGCCGATCTACAAACCAATTACAGTGAGACCTTCATAATCCGGCCATCCCTGTTGCAAACAAATATTGACCGGATCTCAAAACTGCTGGATAATCAAAGCATATTACAATAGATTTGTACTGGAATGTCCCAGCCTCAGCCTGGCCGGATCCTGTGTATGTCGGATTATCAAGGGCCGGATTATCAAGGTGTCACTGTCCACCAAATTAAAGCTGAAAATCAGTAGATTAACATACCTAGATTTCATTCAATTGCTACATGGATAAGTGTTTTAAATTTCAAGTTGAAGTCATAAATTAAAATAATTTATTGGTGAAAATGTTGATATTATGCATTTACTAGATTCAAAATCTCAGAAAATCGCAGCTTTATAGCTGTACAAACTGACAATATTCTGCTAAAAAGCATGTAGATTCTGTTAGCTTTAGTAATAAATAATTTTTTTAGAAAAAAATGGTCTAAAGTAGCAGAAGTTTGTAAGACAGCACTGTTTTTAATAATCTGTCAATATTTATCAAAATCCCCTCAAAATGTAGGTCTACGTGATGGCAATAGAGATAAGATATTGTATTTCATTTTGCTATGACTAGTTAGGGCATTATCCATAGGTTTCTAAAATATGTAGTATAACTGTTAATAAAACCATCCAGAGTGACCTGGCAGAATCTTGATTTGACCCATATTTTCATGGGTGTCAACATGATGAAATTAAATATTTCTGCAGAAAATACCCCATCAATAGATAGCAGAGTTTCCCCCCTTCACATGCATAACACTCATGTAATATTCTGATTGATAGTGCCTTAGAAATCCCAACTTAAAAAAACACTTGTTTAGCATAGTGACAGATACAATCCACGGGTCCCAGAGCTTGGCTGACTTCGCTACCCCTGTGCAGAGGTCTAATGGGGTTTCCCCTCCCCACCAACCTACCAAGGAGCTGTTTCTCAAAATGCCCCCCCCCATATTTGGCAAGCCCCCGCCCCACCTGGCAATTAATATTTCTCTAGAATAAAAGAAGAAGAAAAAAGAACTTCCCTGCCTTCCAAACGCATACCTGAAAACATTTTTTTTTAGACTTTAATATCATAACCCTCATGACTTATACCTGCAAAACCCTCTTGTTATAAAAATTCTGGCCTGTACGCATGAAATTACCACCTCCCCTATTGACAATAGTGTAATGGTTAGTTTTACCAGTTATGTGGTTCGAGTCTCGCTATTCGAAAGAAACATGAAGACAGTAATCCGAGTGTATGCCAACGGTTTATTCAGGGTTCTACATTTTCCGGCTACCCGATAGGTGAGAATATCAAGGGAAGCATATCACAACATGTAATCTGCATGGATGCCTACATGGCCTCTGACGTAGTGGCTGAGCTCGGGGCCTTATATAGGTGCCCCATGGTTTGTCGCTAGGTGCCCCTTAGATCCGGATCAGTGCTGCCACCTATCTGGAACCCTAGCAACATCCAGCAACTGGACTCACCCACCACGCCAGATGACACCAGTTAGTAATAGGATAACTATATGCCTCTAAACTAGTATTGTTAAAAAAACAACCAGCTATACACTGTACTTGATATCTGACCACACAATCAGACCGGTTGTGAGATGCCCATATAAGATTTGTATGAACGTATGCACCCCCTTGCTCTGTAGCATTTGGCCATTGGCTGTGGGAGGAGGGGGGCCCGGGGGGGGGGCTCTTCATATACTTTGTATACACATGTGTGCGGCTGGCAAATCTCCCTAAGCAATTGTCTATTTTTGGGAAATCTCCCTAGGCAAGGCTCTACTTTTGGGAAATCTCCCTAGGCAAGGGTCACTTTGGGGGAAAATCTCCCTAGGCAAGGGTCCATTTCGAGTAAAAAAAAATGCCACGAACGCAGATTATTTTTCAAGAAATTGCTCAAAATGCAGGTCAATTTTTCCATTTTTTTCCCAACATTCTTCCATTCTCTTCAAAGATTCCCTAAGAAAAGGTCTATTTTTCCAGAAATGGCACGAAAAATAGAAATTCTTCTTTCTAATTTCCCTAGGCAAGGGTCTATTTTCTTCGGAATCTCCCTAGGCAAGGGTAAGGGTTGCGGAACCTCCAGCCGAAAACCCAAGTTAAAAAAAATTGAGTGCCCCCCCCCCCCCATGGGGGAGGGGGGGGACTTACTAACACTTCAAATCTCCTGCCAGTACCCCCATACCATCTGCAGCGACCTGGAACATCTCCGACTTCATATAACTTGAACAAGGCCAAGGTAGTTGGGTAAAAAAAAAATGTGTTTTTTTTTTCCGGTAACATGGTCAAAAATGTTGAGGTCTGTAGGTCGGATATTTCTTAAAAAAAAATTTAAAAAAATTATATATTTTTTTTGCATCTCAGGCCTCAGATAATCATACTTTGCTAGGTTTTTCTTTTCTGGTTATTATAAGAAAGGATTGTTTCTTATGTGAAACATGAGAAAATAGTGGGTAAATATGTGTTTATATTCCGAATACAACTTTTGATATGAAAACTTCAGAAAATTTTAAATCTTTTTGAAAAAAAAAAGTTTAAAAATTGGAAAAATGTCAAAAGATTTCTGAGATCGGCCCCTTTTAGCTGTCAGGTGACCGGAAACCTATTTTTCGGGGGGGGGGGGTTAGGTCTTAGGTTGTAAAAGTTATACTACATGTGGCCAGAATGCAAAACTTACCAATGCCCTCATAATTATCATGGTACATGTAAACGACCTTATGATGGTATCTCGGAATAATCGATTGAACATTGTAGACAGCGGTTTACAAGAGCTATGCTCTCACTATCTTGTGTGGGTAGAGGGGATTGGCCTGAGAGGGAGACAATGGCTTGGTTTCACTCAGCCTGGGTTACAGGTGCCCTCTAACATAACTTTTAGATTTTTTATTGATTTCTCTTCCCGGGTTTCTCTTCTATTTTAAGTACTCCATCTATATAAAGCTTATCTTGTTGAAGTTTAACATATTTGCTATCCATAGGTCCCGCCATAGGTATACATTTTATGAATTGGCTAGAGATAGTCAATTAAGAAGAGTCCATCAAAGTAAACTGTACAAAGAGGCCAAATGATGATCTAGCCCTTGACTACATGAGCCACCTTAGCCGATTCTCTTAGTACCGTAATCTCCCGCGTATAAGACGCGCTGCGCGTATAAGACGCACCCCAAACTCAGCACATGCATTTTCGCGTATAAGACGCACATTTTAATACTGAAATTTGTAAGATTAGTACATTTCTATAGTAAAATTACCCCTCGTATAAGACGCACCCCCAACTTCAGAAAATCCTATAAGACGCACCAGCATTTTGTTTGGCCTAGAGGATGCGTCTTATACGCGGGAGATTACGGTAATAACAATGTGCTAGCCCTGTATACCGAGGTTGCGTATGCCCAGTGGGTGCAGCCATTACTGAAGCTGGTTATCGGGGAATTATCACTAATAAGAGCTATCAGATTGGTACAATTTGCCCCTAAGAATTCTGCAGTGAATAGGGAGAATAGGTTCATACGGTTGTCATGAAAGTTAGATCATTTATAAAGTTTTTAGATTTTGACCATAGATCTACATAATGTGTAGGCACATGATATTTTGACTATAAAAGATACATCTTGCAGTAAAACCACGAGTTGAGGGCAATCCTATAAAGTGCAACTCATTTTGGATAGTTTGATACTAATTACCAAATATGTAAAAATGCCTTCACAGGCCACTGGTTAGAAATTTGCTGTTTTAGAAGTGTTTCTCATGTAAGACACCAGGGGGCTGCACCGAAGCAGTCTTTGGCCTGGGATGAGGATGGTATCTGGGATGCAGTTAATGATAGTAACGCCATAGTTCCATACTATGGAGTTCCGTGGGCCCCTGACCTGCAGAGCTTTGAGTTGGCAAATCCAATGAAAATACTACATTTACTACTCCCCCCCCCCTACCTCTCCACTCGCCGAGGTGGTTGGAATAAAACCTTAATATTGATTTCATTTTCCTTTAGATTCCAACTTCAACTACCAGGACCTCCCCGGGGGTTATCATTGTACAATGTAGATATCACATGTACGGTATTAGGGAGTGGTCATTATTTATCAACAGGGGGGGGATGGTGGGTTTGAGGGGGGGGCGTAAAAATTTCAGACCCCTCCCAAGGGGGGGGCTAACAAAATTTTGACCCCTCTTGAGGGGGGGCTAAAAAAAATACCCTCTTTTGAGCAAAAAAGCCCGCACACTACTATAGCTCAAAGAGGGGCGCAAAAATTTTCTGCGCCTCTGGTTTGGGGGGGGCCGCAAAAAATTTTGACTGTCGTCGAGGGGGGGGGGCGTAAAAATGTTCGCGCGGAAACCCACCACCCGCCCCCTGTTGATAAATAATGACCACTCCCTTAGGTGCTCCCAGTCTAAGTTGAAGCCAATCCTCTAAAGCACAGTTGGGGATTGTTTCTTCTTATGCAATTTACTACAGTGAAATACTTGATAACACATACTTTTTATAATTATCATTTCCAACCATTAAAATCTCATTTCTGATTCAAACATCACCAGCCTCAGATGGTGGAGGCCGTGAAGAGAACATCACAAGCCATCCTGGACCGCGGTGGGGTACTTCGGTCATTCGAGAACATCGGTCAGCGTCGCCTCCCATACAAAATGCACAAACACGGCACAAGTTTCAATGAAGGAACGTGAGTAGACTTACTTGATAGATTTAAAGTATTAAAAGTAAGCATGGCTATATACTAACAAAAAGTTATTTCCCTCTACCTTTCTCTCTACACAACAAGAAATCGTTTGGGACGGGAATGGTATAGCAGAAATACTCCCTAGATTCTAGCCCCGTCAGTGGTCCATTTAAAAACTGTGTTCCCCTCTCACAGATCGTCATGGCGGTAAAGCTAATGAGGCAGCAGTGAAAGATAAGGCAACGATTGTTCATTTATCCTCTTGTATGAACTTAACTGCCATCTAGTGGATTGTAGGAGAACCACACCACTTTAACTTTTGAAATCCCCAAGAGCTGGCAGTGTAGTTTCTCCACGGTGATATAGGTATAGGTATGTCAACTGAGAGAGATTCTTCAGAGCCCCACAATCGTAGCCTATAGTAGATCAAATACATAATTGAATTTGCCTTACACACCAATAATGCATCCCAGGACACCATATAGGTCGATGCAGAAAAAAACTAAACTCAAACTAAACTCAAAAACATATACAATACTAGAGTAGTAATTAGGATTCGTAATTTTGGTAAATGAATTCCAAGTGAAATACCTATTTCAGAAGCCTTTTATTATTTTGGTGAGTGTTATTGAAAATAAGAGGAAATGAAGAAGGGTTTGGCATAAGGAGACTGGGGGTAAAACTGTTGGTTCAGTGGAATATTACTTTATGATCTGATATTCACCATATACGATTGACTTAAAATCTTAGACATTTTCTATTTACCGTAATCTCCTGTATATATATATAAGGCGCGTCTTATACGCCAAACAAAATGCTGCTGGGTCTTATACGTTGGAGGGACATTGCCTTGAGTTTGGGGTGCGCCTTATAGGGGGGTATTTTTGCTATAGAACAGTACTAAACTGACAAAAATCTGCCTTCAGGGGTGCACCTTCTACGTGAAACAGCCTGGGTTAGGGGTGCGCTTTCTACGTGAGCTGCGCCTTCTATGCGGGAAATTACGGTAGTTGTTCTGCTTTTACAATTGCTATCCTTCATAGAGAAATGTGCCTTTCTGGGAAATTCAGAGGGGATACAGGATGATTCTCAACTCAAAAGCATTGGACCTTTATTGTTTATCCTCCTTTGATCTTTCCTGCTCTGACGCTGTGATCCATGTGATAAAGGTCTATGATTCTGTGTCGACTGTTTTAACCACTGAAATAACTGCATCGACATATCTGGGTGGACTTCAGTTCTGGTGTTTTATGTTTCTCATTGGGGTGCTAGTACTCTTTGATTCCTTATCAGGTGCCGACACAGGAAATGGCCAGAGGGTGGGAGCGCAGGGAGAGGCCTAGGAAAATATCAACAGATGAATGGATCCATAAAATTAACATTGTAATATACAGATAAGGCAACATGTATATAATGTGTGTGGGTTCGCAAAAAGGTTACTATCCTTGCTTTTGGAGTTATCCATCGTGAACGTGTGCAGTGATTTGTTATCTTCATAAGAATTAAACATCAGGCAAAATTTCAAGATTTCTACTGCACTGTATCATGCTATAGTTGCATATCACTGCTCCGTGTCTAGAAATAAGTTGTTATATTAATCATAGTCTCAGAATTTATATTATGCAAAAGGACACTTGGGATAATTATAGCTTTCAGTCTTGTAAGACATTGGTTTGATAATATAGATGCATGGTTGGGATCGCTGGTGTGCCACCCTGATGAGATCCAAAGTTGTTAATATTTAAATCATTTTCTATATCACTATATTTAAGGTACTAAAGGTCTTAAATATAATACAGAGACCCCACGGATCAAGGAAATTCAGAAGAAATAAAGCAGTCACTGAAAGGCATGGGAAGGCAGGGAAGCTCATAAAATTTCATCGAGATTCATGGAGAAGTCAGGAAAAAATTCGCCAAAACGTATCATTTGTGTTTCTGATTTTAGAAATCTCCCATGGTGCATTCAGTTGTATTTTTCGAAGCTTCTAATTTTGGCATCTTCATAGTGGGATTAACAGTAGAAGTTACAATTTCTTTTGTATGTGTGTCTTTTTGTATAAATTCAGGCTAAACGTTAGCTGTAGTCATTTTGTGAGGCATGGTATTTTGGAAAAGTAAATTAAGTCATATTTGACCAGGGAAAGTCAGACAATTTTGAGAGAAGAGTGAGAGAGAGACCTACCACGTGTATTTCTGGCACCCTAGTGATTTAATTTAGGGGAAGCAAGTGCTCTTCCCCTCAATCAAACTCTGGCACCCTGATGATGTAATTTAGGGAAAGCGAGTGCTCTTCCCCCCACCACAGACCGTCGTCCTCTAGATCCAGACCACCCTTAAAAATATATCCGTTTCCTGTCCACAGGGTGGGATTTTTCAGACCCATGAGGACGTGAGTGGGATTTTTCTACTTTTTTTTAAAATTCTTTTTTTTATGGTTATGAACATGGTAAGCGGGGCAGTATGAATCAGCCAGATCACTTTCCAAATTCAAGGGGTTGGAAACTTGTGCTGAGAGACCAAAAAAAAAAGAAAAAAAGAAGAATTCAACACCCTCAACAACAACAAAAAAAAATCACCAGGCCTCTGGACAGGAAACGAATGTATTGTATTTCAAGGGTGGCCCCAGCATACTCTATGTGATGGGGCATAATGGGTTAAAGGAGAAACAAAGTGAGTCTACACTAAAATTGCCTTTTGGGGGTGGGGGTATGGACGATGGAGATCTATGGGGTATGGATGTGGAGCGAGCCCCGATGTGGAAGGCAAGGCGAGGGCGTCATTCAGGTGCGATGTGGATTTAAAAGCAATGAGAAGGGGGGAGGGGACTTGGCTTTTAAAATGACGGGGGGGGGGGGGGGGTCAAACCGAAGTCAGTGTGGAGAGCTCAGTGTCCGTAGGTCATAAATATACTAAATACAGGACTGCCGATAGGACCAAATATTAACTTTTAACATCATAATCATGACCATTATATTATCATCCATACTACAGTAACTGTTCCGCTTCACAAGGGAAATCCTCATTAACAGTGGGAAAATGCAGGAAGACAGGCTGGGGAATTTTGAATTAAAGTTTCAGTGGGGACGTTAGAAACATTTAGAAGACCATGTATCTGATGGGTTGGGAGGAAATATAGATCAGATGTCATTCCACCTTAGGTCCCTGATATTCGACGCGTGGCAGGAGAGGGCACAGCTACACCTGACTGCGTCCCTCCATCCAGGCACGAGCCGCATGTACCACCTTACTCCTTTGATGCCCAGCTTGAGATAGCCATTAACCACACCCTCTTTGATTTCAGTTTTTTGATTGACAGATTCTTTGACCAGTACAGCTGACCTTCAGGCCTGGCCCTGTCCTTGAAGCGGGGACTTAATATGGCCTGATTGTAGACTAGTTGTGATTTACTAGAGTCGTGTCTTTGATAAAGTAAATTGCAAAATTATGTTGATGGCAACCAGGACAAGCCTTCTGTTATAATGTAAGTTAGCATTCGTTGGTAAGGGGATCCGACTTATGTGTTTTGTGTTCAGTGACCTTAATCTTAGGGGTCAATATAGTGTCGGTGGCTTTGCTGGTTGAGTCATTTACCATTGTGATTTCTGACCTTGTCTGTCATAGCTAGCCACACAGAGATGATGCTGGGTACTATATGTGTCAGCTGGGAGTGTAAAACTTAAAGGGGTTATTAAATAGATATTAGACTCCTTGTAGTTTCTGTCTCCAGCCTTAGCCAAGGTGTGACGATAGATAGATGTGATGGTGTGAAGACCATCTGTGATTTCTCAGCATGGCTTCATTTTGGGATAGAAGGAGACCATCTACATATCTCCCCTTGAGAAGAGGGACCTTTATGAGTAGGGCCTTAATAATTACAGCGGGTTTACAGAATCGTGAAAAGCCGGTACGACATAAGGTGTCATGTGGTCTTCTGTGATTATTTGGTGGCCATGTGCACGGGCCTAGAACCTTCATACGAGTGGCCTCTCCTCGGATTTCTCCCCAGTGGACCTTGTCTATGCATGATCAAGGGCCGTGGACTGTCTGGCCCAGTCTGTGGGAAAAGGAAATTAAAAGAACCATTGCTATCTTCCAAAAAAAAAATACTAGGGGGTATGTCTCAGTAGTGTTTTTTTTTCTCAGCCCATGGATTTGATCAATTATTTCATAGATCTGGTCGTCCAGAGATCTGATTACTGCTGGACAAGCATCATTTAATTACCTGTCCAGAACATAAGGAAAGTGACTGAAATGATCAAATATGAGGCAGTCACATAAGGTGTTTGTGTTATGTGGCATGAAACTAATCAATCAAGGATAAAATCCCTCTACCAGCTCTTGATAACGATTCATGTTTTGTGTCTTCTGCAAATAAAAATGATAGATGTTTGACTGGACGGATATCCTTGATAAATACTTGAGTACTCGGGTACATCTGGAAGCACTCTTAACATTCATATAGGCTTCAGTGCACTCCTTTAAGAAACTATTTAATCGAATTCAGAAAATGCTTAGATATCTTCAACACAGTTGATGACCCTACGTGCACCAGCCTATGTGATTTACAGTCGACTCCTTTTGGCGTCAAAATAACGGAAAGTGAGGACACAGAGAGAGTCATCTTGTGTTCCCTTTGATGCTTAGTTCCCTTTTGTACCTACGCATATATATCTGAAAGTGACAAGTTATTTGAGACCACCTAAGTCCAGAAAAGAAGAAATAAAGAAGCTATCCCAATTACACTCACACAAGGTTGTTGAAATTACCTATGTCGCACCTTAAATAATAAATGTCCCCTGTGAAATAATTTACGTGTTTGAAATCATTCAAAAAAAAGTTTTCTCATTTACCCCTTGTTGGGACACCGACGATGGGTGTTTTAACACTTAGATACAAACATGAAATATGGCCCCTGCCACCACACCCCATGCTGTGTGGGTACTTTGTTATGTATGGGGCACAGATGATCAAAAATAGAGACACTACAAACACTATTAAAATAAGATACAATTATGTGTGGTCACGCGGACTGAGGACACTAAATTATCTATTTTGCACCATATTTGTAAAAACAGGGATTCTGTAGTCTAGAACCGAAACAAATCGTATTTAATTTAATATACATATTTCCCATCTGCACTGAGATGCCTGGCATTTGACATTGATGTTCAGATGATAATTTATCGATATCGCCTCATGTTTAATATACCTTAACGCGCCTATATCAGTCGTGATAGCATCATAGGGGGTATATATACGTTGATGTGGGTGTACTCTGACATAAATAATGTTTTTTGGCCAAAGTTTATTCTCCCCTTTTATACCGGTAGTGCATAATATATAGGAAGGAACGGAATAGCACTTCTGCTCCCAACTGAACATGACCACTGAATGCTCCTTTACAGGAAGCCGATCTGTTTAGGGTACCATACCTGACCAATCAGGGTGCAGAATCTCAATGTTATGATATTTCCTGTTTATGTCCTGTGCTACTCTTACAGCAGAGACTGAGATGATTTTAGGACAAAAATTAGTGAGTCCCCCCAAACAAGTTCTCAGACAGAAATTTTTGTGACAAAGTAGACTACACATGTTTTAATTGTAGCATTGAATGGCAACTAAGGACAGTACTTTTGGTACTTATTAGTGGTTCCGGGCTAAGTACCAAGATTACTTTTAAGTGGGCTTCCCTAGCCCACTTAAAAGGGTCTATTTCTCCTCTTTCCTATCCTCTCAGGATGTGTGTGCTGCACATATGCGCGGGCACCGACACATTCCTCTGTGAACTTGTGTAATGTCGTTCTCACCATGAATATGACCTTAGCTGTTGAAATGGCGTTAAACCTCTATTACTCACTCACTCACCAAGATTAGTGTACTTCACAACAACATGCATCTTAAATCCTATAAGACGCACGTGGGTGATTGTAGGCATTTTATGTCTAAGTTAGATATAGAAAGGATGTCACAACTGCAAACGACAAAGTAATTGATGCGCCCGCTTGTTTTCAAAGTCCTAGATTCTCCACTTCCTTGGAATAAGCTATATGGCGGACATTGGGATTTTTACAGTAATTAGGAAAGAAAATCCCGTTTGCATTACTTCTATTTATGTGGGAACTAGCTATCTACTATGATAAAAACTTCCTGTTCTCATGGTGTATTTCCCTGAAATCCTTCCGGGACCAGCAATCCACCATTTTTAAAGTCTATAATAGATCCACTCCATTGACATTACCGAGATCTGATCTGAAGGACAAGGCATCAAATGCCACATTTAAGCAGATTGGCTTTTAATATGATAGAAGGCTATTTATATTTAGTATTTCATATAGTAAGACATAAGGGAAACATGAAGGGATATTAACGGGGGGGGGGGGAAACAGTCTTAATTGATCCACCGAGAAGCGCATATTCAAATTATGCACTTTTGCCACAAAGCAATCATTGCCCAATCAGCCCCAGACTCTTGACATATAGAGCGTTTTATCGACTAAGGCCTACTGATCAATATGGAAAGGCATTGAACATGCAGCAGATGGTAAGACTGAAGCAATGATTTTTTTCCCTACAATATTACACTTCAGTTCGCCAAATTCATAATTGGTACACTTAAAATCATGGGTATGTAGGTTCTTTATTCCATTGTTAATTGCACTTTAAATTAATGGTAAATTTTATGAAGTTTTAATGAAACAACAAACGCAGTGGAAGAATGGAGATTTATCTGTACATATTGTATACTGTATATTCCTGATATCAGTAAGGGATCGGAAAATGGGGTGTCTGGACAAGGGCGCAGACCTCCCTAACAACCTGAATTCCATTTTATGATATATAGTACGATGTGATTACAGTATGAGTATGGTAACAAATACGCTTATTTCTAGACTCTAAGACTCTAAATCATATCATCCTGGGAGGGGTTGGGCCTGTACACCAGATCATTGAATTGCAGACAAAGTCATCCTGACACTATTGGCGATAATGGATGCATGCTCAAACACATTACATCTGTTGGTTCAGATAGGCCAGATGGATACACCCGATACCCCTTAACACCTTATTTCTTTGAAAATGTGAGTGGAATGTTTGATTGGAGTAGCGATGTGGCAGCTACTGTCAAGTACGGTGGATTTAAGGAAGACCTCAATGTACATAATCAAATGCCCTTTGGAACAGCGCCATTATATTCACAAATTATAATTGATTAAAAAAAACTTTAACAGAAGGGACGGATCATATCAATAGCTTGTTATATAGATATACAGTGTTGCACAGGTTAAATGGGTCATAAGTTCCTGAAAAGTGGAATTTGTGTAATCAGTTGATACATTTCCCAAAACTACTATTCATTGATTTTAGCCAGTCAATTCTTTCCATCATATATCTAAGTAAATGATTAGCTCTTTAGCAAGGTATAATCGCACCTCCTGCACCTTATAGATTCAATCAGGTCTAAGTTTAGGTGCGTCTTACAGGCGAGGTACTCTTACTAGAGAACAGTACTAAACCTTCAAAACTCAAGTCCCAGCTTCAGTTCTTTCAACTCAGCCTGCACCTTATATAGGCCCCTACGCCGGATTAGGAGTGTCATCAATATCTCAAGTTCAAGTTTCAGAAATTTTTATTGGTTCTAGATATAGCGTACAGATTCGACATCTCGACGATCTACCTGCATTGTGTAAGCTCAAATCTCTAATATACCGTGGCAATGGGCAGATCTCAACTCATGGAATTAACTGAGCAATTTCAACAACAAAGCTTACATACATGTAGCCTTATGGGCAAAAGGTGTTGTAAATCTCGATGGCAGTGTAGTGGTCAGCGGAAAATATCATGGAGAAACCGGGACTCGAACCCGGGACCCTCCAACTTCGAAGCAGAAGCTCTACCTCTGAGCTACTTCCCCTGGCCTGACATTCTCTACCTTCCAACTACACCTGTATCGGTATGATACACACACAAGGGGGCAGTGATTACCTGGTACTGAGCTCTCTAGAGATCCCCCTCGCGAGGCGGGACCACTCGGTATCTCCACCAGGTACGGGGAATTACTGCCCCTACACTCCTCCCCATCAGATTCAACCACCATCCA
The DNA here is from genome assembly GCA_949317995.1 of Acholoe squamosa. Lineage (NCBI taxonomy): Eukaryota > Metazoa > Annelida > Polychaeta > Phyllodocida > Polynoidae > Acholoe > Acholoe squamosa. Next base: position 32,791,521 of record OX439037.1, on the reverse strand, counting down.
CTAGCACCCTGCATTCCTCCTCAAACCAGTTATCTGGAAATTGAGGCTTTATTAAGCAGTGTTGGGGCACTCCTGACTTCCCAGTGGATGTACCAGTACAATTACCGGATTGGTCGAAGCCTCATCTGTATCATATCGGCCCAGTTCCCGAGTCCTCAATCCATGATTGTGTAAAGATAATAGAAACATGCCAACCAGAGCTCTCTAGAGATCCCCCTCGCGAGGCGGGACCACTCGGTATCTCCACCAGGTACGGGGAATTACTGCCCCTACAACAGGAAAAGCTTAAAAAACATCAACCAGTTTAACACTTATGTGCACCTTAGTCCTTGAAAAATATTATTTTAGGCACAGATCAGACATCACTGTTTGCAGGTTTTACAGTTCCTCTAGTCTAAGGAAGTCCAGTCCTAGTTTTGGAGACTTAAATTCCAGACTATAGCATACAATATCATAGGTCATACTTGTTATAGGATAATTACCGGTACAAGTATGTTTAAGACACATATAACAATTATAGGACATTGAAAACACTTAAACTGGGACAAACTAGACAAGGACATGACAGTGTGAGGCAGTTCAATATGGCTTATTGTTCAGATTCATCCCGGGAACATACATAGTAGTATATTTAAGCATGAATTTGATAGGGTCTTATCAGTACCACATGCCTCAACTTGAGGGCTTGAATCGATACATGGAACATGGTCTAGTGTCCAGTCGTCTATCAGGCTGCTCTAGGGAGATCAATATAATACTGAACCCTTCATATAACAGGCAGGGTGTATCAGGTGGATATCTATGGAATCGATGAATCAGCATATTGGGAATCGCGATTACTGCGTCAACAAATGCATTGTATCGATACAATATTGTCTGTACCTGCATCTCTAGCCCAAGCCCTTTCTAATGATAAAAGAATTATGAAAATATTCCTTTTGAGAACCAAAGTTATGGCCAAATATCATTTTAGACTCTATATCCATAGATGATTTGTCTAAAGTTTATGTCTGGTTGCTATGCCGACGAAGTTCTCACAACGGAGAAGGAGTCATGTGATACCATCCCATAATGCATCAGTTCAGCACGCAATCCCGCAGCAGCTACACGAACATCCCAGAGTAGGATTATTTGCATCAATTTCTTCCAGAAATCTACAATATCTACAAACTTTCAACGACCGTCGGTTAGGTCCCAACAGTCCAGTTACCCAGATTCCGGGGACGACCTGGATGCTTACTACTAGAGCATTGAGGTTCAGCTAGAAGCAGGGGATCCTACAAGCGAAGATCTTCCGAAGATATTCATTAGCATCTTCAAAAATGATTGTGGCCCCTCTTTTGATCTCAGTATCATTAAAGAAAAGAGGGATAATTTCCACAGACCGGCAAACGCGCCGGAGTTAAGAGTGCCCCAGCTGAACCACTCTGTAAAGCGTGCTGCTTCAGTAAATGCATGCGTGCTAGACAAACGCATAGCTGAACTTCAGACCAACATGTCCCCCACTATGACAGCCATGGCTAGGCAAGCTGCCGTCATGGAGGAGTTTTAAAATATGGGCTAAACAGATCACTTACCCTGCTGTACGTGACAAGACTGACAAGTTCACCAAGTTAGTCATCAATGCCTGTGATGCTAACATTGTCATGACTAGGACTATGTCAGACATAACAAACCTGAGAAGGGACGTCCTAAAGTTAGGACTGTCAGAAAAGGTAGGCAACCTGCTCACTGATGAAAATCCACCAACACCTTAGTGGTTAGGCGGCGATGATATCATATCAGCCATGGATAAACTTGAAAAAGACAACAAGTTCAAGAAACACCAGCCCAGTGACTGGAGGAACAGGCACTCACATGCTGGGGAGTATTCGTCCAACACATACAAAAAGGACAAGCAGCACAAGCACAAGCCCAAGCACCACAAAAAGAAGCCCAAAACTCTGGGTTTTCCGAAGGGGGGGGTCTCACTAGACCAGGTGAGTGTTAATAATGCTTTGCATAAAAACAAAATACCCCCAAAGTGCCAATTGCTCCTGTACCGGCAGCAAATGAAAAATTAGGGTTTGGTACATTTGTACCGGGTGGCACTAAAAATCATGTAAACCAATGGTTAAAATTAACACATGATCCCTTCATCATAGAATCTGTTCAGGGGGTGAAGGTTGACTTGCAGGAAACTCCCATGCAAGAGACAGCTCCTAGGCCCTACCTAGTGTCTGAGGAAAATAGAGAAATTACTGACCAAGTTGTGAAAGAACACCTGGACAAAGGCATAATAGAAACATGCCAACCAGAGAAAGGACAGTTTATTTCAAACATTTTTCTTAGGCCTAAACCAAATGGCAAACACAGACTAATTTTAGATATGTCAGAACTGAATTCTTCGGTAGTCTATAGACATTTCAGAATGACAAGCCTACATACAGCCATAGACATGGTGCAGAAAGACGCCTATTTAGGTTTTTTAGATCTTTCTGACGCTTATTACAGCGTATCGGTATCAGATACAGACAAAAAGTTGCTTAGATTCAAATGGGGGGGGGGCATTATATCAATATACATGCCTGCTGAATGGACTGGCACAAGCACTGAGAACTTTCACTAAGGTCCTAAAATCAGCCTTTGCAGAGTTGCAAAAACAAGGCCATTCTTGTTGTGGGTACATAGATGATACATTCATTATGGGGGAAACAGCACAACAATGTGCTGACACCATAGCCAAACTATGGTCTTTGTTGGTAAACCTGGGGTTCAAAATTCACCCAAACAAAAGTGTTATCACACCAACCAAAAAGCTCACTTTCCTTGGATATGTCAAAGACACCACCACTATGATGGTTAAACCTGCTGAGGAAAAGGTCAAAAGGTTTAAAGACCTAGCACAACAACTTTTTTAATAAAAGGAAGGTTGTAATCACAGTAGCAAGACTAGTGGGTCTAGTGGTAGACTACTCTAAAGGCCTAGATTATGAGGAAGCCCATTACAGATGTCTTGAGTCAGACAAGACTAGAGCTCTAGCCAGAAAAAGAGGTAACTTTGAGGCAGAGATGGAAATCTCCCATGAGGGACAAGAACACATCTTCTGGTGGTTAGAAAGACTAGACACAGGGTGTAGAAAAATCAGACTACAAAAGCCTGTGACCACAATCATAGTGTATTGTGTGGAAAATAGGGTACACCCATAAAACCCACACACATAGAAGCAATGAACTTCTTCTCTAGCCTTTACGATGAAGGATTAGCATACACCACTATAAACACAGCTAGATCTGCACTATCAGCATGTGTAGAGTTAAATTAGTACAGTAGAACCCTCGGCTCAACCCTAGGTTCACATCCAGAAGTATATAGACAACTCAAAGGAGTTTCAGTAGTTAGACCTCCCAAGGCTAGATATACTCACTCTTGGGACATAGAAATAGTACTGACTATGCTTAAGTCTTGGCATCCACTGGAAAGCTTAAGTTATAAACAGTTAGCATACAAAACCGTGTTACTGCTGGCACTAGCAACAGCTCATAGGGCACAAACATTACATGCCTTTAAAACCAGCTCAATAGTATTTACTGACAATAAGGTAATACTACCAGTAGACAAACAATTGAAACACATCAAGGAAGGAAAACCTTAAGACGGGTTTAATGTCTACAAGTTTGAAAACAGGGCACTATGCCCCTACAGGACTTTAGGGACATATCTTAAAGTGACAGAACCCTTCAGGGAAGGTGGCAAAGACCATCTTTGGTTGTCACTATGTTCCACTAAAAAACAGATTGACTGTAGTTCTGTATCCAGATGGATAAAAGACGCCATTTGGGAAGCAGGTGTCCCTAAATACTTCAAGGCACACTCCACCAGAGGAGCCTCTGTATCTAAGGTGGATTACAGCAAACTACCTGTGGATTACATCCTGAAACAGGGCAGATGGACCCATGCATTGACTTTTGCTAAGTTCTACAAAAGGTCCATCCACAAGGACCATGGCAGCATGTACCAGTCTACAGTGCTCTCCATGGCCTCCAGCACACAATAAGGTAATTACACATCTCTATGTAGTCATTACCAGCTGGGTAACAAGGCAGCTTTCAAATCTCCGTTGTGAGAATTTCGTCAGCATAGCAACCAGACATAAACTTTAAACAAGACTTACCGTAAACTCCCGCGTATAAGACGCGTCCTCTACGCCAAACAAAATGCTGGGGAGTCTTATAGGATTTTTTCAAGTTGGGGGGCGTCTTATACGAGGGGTAATTTTTCTATAGAAATGTACTAATCTTACAAATTCCATCCTTAAAATGTGCATCTTATACGCGAAAATGCATGTGCTGAGTTTGGGATGTGTCTTATATGCGCAGCGCGTCTTATACGCGGGAGATTACGGTACCTTGGTAAAAGGTGAAGTTTGACTTAAAGTATATAAGGGTTGCTAGACTGCCGCCGTAGAGAACAACGGTCCCACCTGATTTGATCAAGTTTTCACCCACCCCGTTGTTCTCTGGGTGGACTTCTGGTTTACCAGAAGACACTTTTTTTGGATTCACCTTGTTACCCAGCTAGCATTAAATACTGATACATTATGGGGACAGTATCACGTGACTCCTTCTCCGTTGTTCTCTTTGTCGGCAGTCTAGCAACCCTTATAAACTCTAAGTCAAACTTCACCTTTTACCAATGTAAGTCTTGTTTAACTTATAAATTACATTGCGATTACCTGCAATATTTATGAACCCACTCAAACATATTTAGAAAATGGAACATAGATTAACCACTGCCATAGCCCTTGCATCATTTTTTTGTCCTTTAATATCATTCTTTGATGAGTATTGATATATTCGAAATATCAACACCAAAATCGTGATAATCATCATCGAAATAAATTGCATACCAATGACACTCCTGTGGCAGGATATACCTTATACGCGGGAGATTATGGTCCCCATTTAGAAGTATGGGCAGCATGAGTGTAGGCATTCAAAATGTTATAATGTGGCAACTTGTTCGATTCATGAACTTCAGAAATAATATTTAAGTTATATTTTGATCAGAAGTCATCCTCAATCGTGGTGGCACACAAGAGTGATATTATTTAGACATGATCTGCTACCCATGCCGACCGCCATATGGCGCTAGTGGCACCTTGTCACAGCCACTTGCATCAGACAGTGTATTCACCTTGATTTAAGCCTGTCTAAATCTGGGGAATGTTGAGGGGAATCACTATGTACTCCCAGCAAGGGGAGATTTAGGGAGGTGAGTGAAGATGGTAGAGGTTGTGACTTGGCGGCAGGGATGGGGGATGGGGAGGCGGGTGCTAGCAGGGGGTGTACAAAGTGTCAAGCTGAATATTTTGTCCCCATCCAAACTTTCAGATTTGTTCTAAACTGAAATCTGATATTTCCAATGTTTAGGCTTCCATAACACATGGAGTTTAAAAAAAAAAAAAAAGATTTCCATAGCCCATGGAAATTGAAGTTGTTCCTCAAATTTATAAAATGTATATTCTCATTCACAATGAGCAAGTTGATGCATATTGAATACTTTAAACAGCAAACCGTCCTGTATCACCCTGTGTCGTCTGGCAGATATAGCTGACACCCATGAGTGACCAGAATGTAGAGTGGGGTTTTCAGTACAAAATGATGAGAGGATGGGGGCTGTAACCTGACTCCCATGTAGAGCCACCTCCCATAGCGCCCCCTACAATGGATCAATTTCTACCTCTGACTAGCCACCTTCTAATATTGATATGTTTGGGATTCTTTTTTTTATGCCCCACTGCCACTGACTGCAGTGTTGCTGATAAACTTGTTTATCTTACAAGGAATGAGACGTGGAAGAAAATGAAGTTAGTTAATAGAAATCCATCTTCATAATTGAAATTTGGACAGTGGCATTAAGTGCTTTGTTATAAATCATTTGGGGATGGAATAAATACTTTAGTTAAGTAATATCTGTAAAGGGGGGGGGCTCTATGGGAAAATCAAAATGATAAGAGCATTTGCGACATCATTGAATAAAATGACTGAATTACTAAAGAGTATGAGTAAATGTAACTGAAAAGCTAGAAATTATTGAAAGTGAATGAACATGCAGCAACGCTATCGTCCTCAATATGTCGTTTGGCTATATAGTCTACTCACCCATAAACGTAGTGACAGAATTTTGCTCCTGACATCAAATCTGCAGAAGGGCTGGGCGGCAAAGCGCCTCAAGCAATTCTTAACATCATTTATAAGTGAAACAATTTTTAAAAGGTCATCCCCAGCTGCTTGATGTATATGCCGTTGCTTGCACATGAGACTTTACAGCAATTTCTTACGCATATAAAAAAGAAAAATACATGTATAATGGATAAAACATATAATAAAGGCTACTTTTTCATAAGAATTATCAGTGTGAGTAAATGAACGGATATTATATCATATTATTACATATAATAATAGGATTTTGTTCGAGTACTCAGTGACTGCAGTGATTCTTGATTTACTCATGATTTTGCATCACTTAGTAATTACAATGCCCTTTACAGAATCCAGAAATATCCTCTGAAATAAAGAAATAAAAAAAATCTGCTTAAGTGTCCTGGGAAAGTTTCAGTTTGTCCGTTATTCAAGCAAGACCCTGTAAGTCTTAAAGTGTGAGAAACAGTTACCCAAGCAGTTCTCACGTTGTTGCCTTTCTCATGATGGTAGCCTTAACAGTGGCGGATTTAGAGGGGAGCGCGGGGTGCGCCCCCCTTTTCCCCAGTATGGATTGTGCATGGATGAGCCCTAGTTTACCTTATACACATGTCCATATATATATATATATATATATATATATATATATATATATATATATATATATATATATATATATATATATATATATATATAGCAGCAGGCCAGGGAAATTTGCCAGTGATCTACGAAGATGCTGGCATAGGCTTACCAAGTTGTATATCCGTGTAACTTAGTCTTTGTTACTCCTACAACTAGCTTGAGCAGGTTTTGACTCAGCCTTCTTCATTCTCGACCACAGCTTTGTCAGCCCCACCAGGAGCATTGATGCAAAATTAACGGCCAGACATAGGGCCAATAAAAGTAAATTTATGTCACACCAAGATTTCAGAGACCGCATATTGATTAGGAAGACAGGGGCCATTCTAGTTTAGGCTTCACTCTCCAGGGGGCACCAGCAGTGGGCATCCAGGCACGGGTGATCTCCATTTTTCCTTAGTTATGGACGTCTCTGTCGGTGAAGAGACGTTGAGAGATGTGTCCCTGATCTGGTTTGAGAAGGGGAGCTTTTGATCGCCATGCGTGAGAATGTTCAGTTGTGCATGAATGACTGTAGAGATTTGTGAATTATGGATACTTTCTTGTCACCAGTGTCGGTGCAAAAAAAAATCATTAAGGCTTGATTTGAACAATCCACAGAAGTGATGTTTTGTCTGTTAACATGTATGTTCAATATACGTTGCATGTGGACGTGTACTCTATGGTATGAATTTTAAAAAAAGGAGAGAGGGAGAGTTAGCTAGGACATTATTGCTCTGATGGTTCCTAGCTGCTTGCAAGTGTTGGCCCAATTGTGATACTACTCCCACTACTCCCCCCCCCCCGCCACTCACCATGAAAATACTAAAATATATCTGTATGGTAATAGGGTAAAGGCCAGAGATGCCACTTTTCCTGGTTTACCAGGAATTCCTGGTTTTGATTCCAAGATTTCTGTATTACATAATGTTAAATTTCTGGGAAAATGTGTCCAAAGTCCAGTTTTCCTGGTTTTTGTCGGCCACTGAGTGGCATCTCTGAAAGGTACCCATCTCGGACGCTCCTGGACACATACAAGAGGTGATTATTTTTTACCGAGAAATTAGTACCTCTATAGGGTTGTGAATTTTTATTCATGCCCACCTACACAAAGTCAATATCCATCCTCACACTTCCACGCAGAAATTTGATCATTTCTCCGGTCCATTCTTCTCTTTTAAATAGGAAGAATTAAACTATAAATATTTGTTATGAAATCATCATATATACCCTTCAATCGCACACCTCAAGTTATAGCTGGTCAAACAGTCGGACAGTCTATCCTACCATTGATGTCAATGGTAAGCATTTGCCTGCATAGTGTTCATCGTAACCTGCAGGTGGTGTTACTAGATTGTGTACAGCCAGGCTGTGGTTCACTGGTAATGTTACTATACATTCCTATGTCCGAGCAAGGGTGTAATAACTTTCAACTTTGGATGCAATTTGGTTTTAATATGAAAATATCTTTCAGCATTGAATTTTCTCAGAGTGATTTTTACACGTTTCCTAGGTTCAAGCTTCGCTTACATGTATCTCTTCATCCCCATCTATATTCCTGGTATAAATTTATGGATGAAGCTATAATGGACTAATAAATTGACTTATGTTTTATTGTGTTATTGACTTTAGTAGTCAATAACACATTCATATATATGGAAACTGCCGCACAGAACCACATTAGATTAAAGAGGGTTTCTGACAGACATAGGAACACACAGTGAAATCTGGTCTATAGTGTATCTCTGAACAATTGCCGCCACAGCTAGGCCATGTTTGAATAATCTCTCTTTGACCTTATATGCATTTAGTAAATAATATGCTGAACCAGGTATGACAAAATGGCTTTGGACAGCTGGCTTTCGCACCTAAGAGATAGAGCATAGTCCGCTGTTCATTGGGGCTTAAAGGTGGGAGGTGGATTACTGACGCCTCATTGTTGGGGCACACAAACCATTAACCCTTTAGGGGCTGCATAGAACTTAAACATTTTTTTCCATTGAACTTAGAAGCCAATAACAAGTAGGCCTGTGGCCTGCACTTAACCTTTATGTTTGATATTATGGTTTCTTCAATAGAAATGATACATCTATTTTCGTATCTTATTACCGCAATGGTTAAAATGTTCAAGCTCAGTACATAGTGAAATCCCAAAGGTGTCCGACTTCAGGTGTCTGTGTCTTTACACTAGTGAGATTCTAAATTGGATAGTAATATATTAGAGCACTCTACTGTCAAAGAATGGCCAGGTTTAGAATGGTAACTTTGGCAAATGGGTATCCATTTTGTATGAAAGAAGTATTATTCAAACGCTATTCCAGGTAGACATTGATATGGTATACATATTACACCCCGGTAGTGAAGGAACGTCCAGAAAGCTTTTAAAATGAATGGTAGAAAAATCTTAGATAGGTAATATCAAAATACGATCAGACTTGTCACTGTTACTACAATGTATATGTGAAACAGCTTGCAGTCCGGGCCGAGATGGTATTGTCTGAATGATCAGTGTGTAAACTTAGAATCGCCTTAATCATAAGAATAACCCGCGCATGGGTTATAAACATACATAATTCCTATTTAAAAAAAGTATGGCATTTAGTATCTGAACCACTGTATTTACCATTGATCTATATCGATGCTATCTGCCTTGGGCAAAAAAAAGATAAGGGGAATATACCCCACAAATAGAAAGTTTTGAAGGATATCGATTTCAGGAATCTTGGATGAGCATGACGCTATTGAATTTTTTTGCCTGGATTTGAAAACAGTTGCATCGCCCCCTGCGTTAAAAGAAGACTTCCCCTCATCCCGTGATTGCTGGTTTCGGATTACAGTTCACTGTATGAACTCTATGCCGACACAGATAAACATTGTAATGTATATCTGTGTATATCTTTCTGACTGCTTCCATCTATTACTCTCTCTATAATTTACCTTGATAAGAATCACCATTTTTGTTATAGAAAGTAGCCAGTAAAGTATGTCTTTATATACCCGGTAGGCCTATATCATAGTACAACTACAATTATACCCCATGACTACTCGTGGTAGTCTGTTTAGTTTAATCTGCGTCATGACATTCTAAACACATTTTATCCTAAACTGTGACTTCCCTAACATTATTGGTTTCATGTACGGGACAGAGCCATTGCTAGTACCAAACAAATTAGCTAGGTGGCTCATGTAGTCGGGGGGCTAGATCAGCAGTTGGCCTCTTTGTACAGTTTACTTTGGTTGGCCCTTCCCAATAGTCTATATGAAGATATATTCTAAAAATCTATACCTTTGGATAGCAAATACTTTAAACTTAAACAATATAAGCTTTATATAGATTTAGTACTTCAAATACAAGAGAAATTAAACTTTAAAAGTTTTCTTAGAGGGCACATATAATTCAGGCTGAGTAAAACCAAGCCATTGTCTCCCCAACAGGGTAATCCCCTCCATTCACATCTAAAACAATGGACAGGTACTTAAAATGATGAAGACATAGGCAGGGGCAGCTTATCTCTGGTATCAATCTCCATTGTTTTCTGCGGGTGGAGGGGAAGATAAGAGATAACCCACAATCCTCTGCCAGATCCAAGATGGCCGTCGGGAGCAGTTACATAACTGACTTCAAGATGGCCACCTCCATACAGGAGTGGCTCTGAATATGTGACACTTCGAGAGGGATAGGTATTAATGTTAAACAAAGAGCGAAGGTCCTTGCTGTGTTTTAGTTGAGGCTAATATGACACACTTCTGAAATAATTGCCACAATGCAATCTTTTCTCAGTGTATGGTGTATCTTATGGTATTGAACTTGTGTAAGTGTTCATTTATTGGTCAAGACTACGTCTTTGTTCCATTCTAAGACTAGCCTGAGTCATTGTCTGTTTTCTCTCAAATATCTTCCCATGATAACCGTGCAACCTAAATGCATATTAAAGAAAGCTTGACACGCCAATAGCTTACAAAAAAATAAGATGTATCTGATACAAGGCACACTGTTACAGATAATGTAATCTTTTCTAAAGACGTCTCTGTCACATATGATGTCCATCTCACCACGCCCTGGACCCTTCCATTGTATCCCCGCCCCATAGGCCAGGAGATAGCACATACCTGGTTATTATACCCTATTTAGTTCCCACTAGCCACACTAGGGGGCGTCGCGGTGCCACCTCATAGTGAGACTGGGCACTGAAATCAAATCATAATCTCGGCATCTCTCACCGGTCAGCGTAATTTTCCGCAACGTTAGTGAAGATAATGGGAGTTTGGCATTCTGTTTGTTTCAACATGAGGTGTTTTATTAGTAAATCATACCCCCATGGGCGTCTTACTTTTTATGAGGTCATAATGACCGCTCATATTCAGAAATGCGGGAAATGCCTCACGTTGTGTCGGGGTTAGGTACTGATTTTAGCGATAGAGAACTCAGAAATTCAGCGTCAGTAGACTAAAGACACTGCTGAGTACGTTCTTATCTTGAGCAGTAGTGAATTTGTTCAACTCCGAAGATGTGTCACTTCTCTTGTTTATATCTTGTCTGCATACTAATATTTTAAGAACTTTAAGTCCAATCTACAAGTACTTCATTAGTTAGAAGTTGCCTAAACATTATCAAAGTTCAAATTTCTTTTAATTATCTTTACTCTTGAAATATTTTCGTCCTGTACTAACTTGTAAAAGAATTGCTACCATCACCACGGTTTCCCAGTGAATTCGAAGAGAGTCCCTTGGTTTTGATCAGAGTAGTCTCATCTAAATCTAAAACAGGTCCTTAGATCTTTGTGTTAAGATTTTCATAGGGCGGATGCCTAATAATCAACCACAGAAAAATTGTGAAAACAGAAAATAGTTTACTCTCCAAGCCACAGGACAGTAAGGCCCCTACCCTTGCAGTAGTTTATAATTCACTGAATCTGAATTGCGGATTGTGGTGGACTTTATGGACAATAATTACTGAGGTGAACTGACCAGTGTTGGTCACTATCGGCCTAGGGTGGTTAGCTCCCTTTTTGTCCCTCCCCAAAGGGGGGCCTGGTCCCATTGCCTCACCACTAGGCCCTAATAGTAACCCTATCTCAACGTCACAATGGGTAAAAGTGGTGTTTAGCACCCCTCTGGTCACCAGAGTTGTATCAGGTCTGATTGGGAAGATAGATTAGTTCTTGATAAAGAAACTATATGGGGGTACACAGGACATCCATGGCCTTGGAGAGTACAGGTTTTCAGTGTAGCGAGTAAAGACTGCGTTTCGGACCACAGGTATTTGTTTTGGCCCCTTTTTTATATGCCTTGAAAATCGTTCATATTCTTTGAAAAGAAATGTGGCTCCCTCGTTTTGCTGCATTATTTTATACCCCCACCCCTTAATCTCTAGGTTTCATTGCATTATTAGGCTTCAAGGACTGGTGACAAGTTTTGAAATTGCAATATGTGGAAGGCATGTGCCCCACTGGCAGTCTCCAAAGTTTCCTTGTAAGGGTTTGACCAGGTTAATAGTAACAGATAAGGCCCTCTTGTAAGCTAACAAGGTTCTGGCAGCACAGTTTACCCACAGTAAGGGTTGGCTTGTGGACGGGGTGGGCGTGAGGACAATTATGGTAATAGCTAGGGCGCCTTCAGGGGGTGGATACACCTGAAGATGGGGTGATTACATCACCTGGCGATTACAGAGGAGATATTAAGATGTCTACCTGGTTACTATCCAGGTAAGGAACACTAAATAGGTAAGAATCTGATGTCTACCTGCAGGTAAGTACATGTACTCAGGAGTAACATTTACCTACAGGTAGAAGGAAACCAGAGTGATTTCTTATTTCTCTGTATTGCAGAAAATAAAGAGAAACTTAGTCGATAAATTTAATCAATTACTTCAGAAAAAAACATATGAAGAAGTCAAATATGCTCCACATCATTATTGTCTGTCACTCGTGTCATAAGTTGAAAGGAGCTAGGCTACCTATCTGTCTTACTTGCACAGCAAAAGCAGTTTCTTTTGTCTAGGTCCATGTGAGTATTAAATTATTACTCTTTACATAGAGATAGAAAATATACCTCCATACTCTTTATTGAAATCATTTGGGTGCAGAGAGAGACACACACACACATGCCCTTTTCCCAAAACTTGAGGAAAGAAAAGCTTCCTTTCCCTGATCCCCATGGTAGGGAAAGGTTTTATATTCCTTTCTCAGAAAGGTTTTAGATTCCTTTATCTTCGAGTAAAAAACTAAATAACCTCCAACATACAAACACCTGTGTCCTACTGTGAAATTACATGTTATGTAACAGTTCCGTGTCACCATGACAATAGGGGGGCAAATGTCGTCTGCTACAGTTCTCCGCCCTCACAAAATCGCTGCCTTCAGTGCCATATCATAAAAGCCGTCAGTTAATCTATATTTCTGCTTAAAATTTCTAATGTTTGGTTTGAGTGTTTTGCAGTGCAGGACGTCCATCAACTTTGCATTTATCCATTTGTAATAAAAAGAGAACTAGCCAAAGTGAATTCATTGACGACTTTGCAATGTGGGATTTGGGATCGCGTACCCATGTAGTCTAGCTCAACAGCCCAGATGACCTAACTCCCTTATCGAGACTGGGGCCCGAGCCTAGGTATCCTGAGACGTTCTTTTCACTTGTGCAAATTTTGTACTTAATTTACAGATGGCAAAAACCCTATCAATGCCACCTACCATTCATTAGACTTACTTACCTCCACCTTCTATTACCCCCGCCTCAGTTTCTCCCAGGCTCTCACCCTCACCTTACTCTCTCACCTTTGCCTACAGTTTGTCTCCAACTCACTTACAGGTGTTGGGATGCTATTAGATAGGTGTAACGCGTTATGAAACATTTCAGCATACCTAAACACTTGAAACAGGCAGGAGGTAACGGTAATTGACTCTTTATCTTGTCACTCAGGTAACTGAACAGGCATAGGAGTGTAGCGGCAACAGTGACTTAGGCCAGAACTAAAGAGCTCAATATTAGGGTACAAAGACAGGTTCACCCCAGGGGCCATAGGGGACAATATGGCGGCGTACGTGGTGATGACCCTTTACAAAGGTATATAAAGTAAAGGTGTGGGTGCCATGTCCACCTTCGCCACCGACACTCTTTAAGTATTGTCTTAAGGTGTCTTAAGGTTAAACCCTCGCCTCTAGACCTCACCTCCCTTCCTACCACCTACCGCCCCTGTTTTCACAGTATATGGCATCGTAAAGCAATTACTGCCAATTTCCCCTACACCTTGGCCTGTCAGCAAGTTTGATCGGTTTTAATGCCGAGAGTTTCATTGAAACCTGTAGGTGTGAGAAAGGGGGTTTGTTTTCCTTCCCTAGGCCACAAGACTCACATAAATGGCCACTAGGCCCACACAAATGGGTTCAATGGGAGAATGGCACTTTTCATATCACTGTTTTCTCCAATGTTTGCTGGGTGTGGGTGAGGTAATGGCTTCAATAAAAGTGCAATAACTGAGAGTAGTAGAAGCGATGTAGGCAATGTGGATATGGAGCCGAAAGGTAGGCAGAGTATGGGTATTTGGTACCACAAAACATGCAGTAATAACACATTCCTACATAGCAGATATTGAGGGACAATTAGAGAAGGCATGTGTCTGCTGAGAAGTGTACATGCATAATGTCAGATGTTTACCACTGTTGAATGTTATGTTTGTTAACTATTTATGCCGGAAGCTAAGTTATAAAACCGCCTTGTTATGCCTATGGGAATTCTCCATGTCATATATGAAGATATCATAGAAACTGTTTTTTGTTTGTGACAATCAGTAACATCAAACAAACAAAAAAAAAAACACAACAATATCTTAATATAGCTTTGGAACCACATTGGGTGGACGAGTCAAATCCGATGCAGACCAATGCAAAGAGAATGGATCAACACAGTAAAAGGTACACCCGCGAGGGGGTCCGCGGGCGTCCCTTTTACAATATTGATCCACAGATATACTTTGCTTACTTCAAAGCAGAAGGCAAAATAACTGATGCACTCGGTACAATTAAAAAGACAATGGCATTTCAGTAAGTAATAAAACAGTAAAATGGTTAGGTTACCCATCTAAAACATGAAACAGCTTGGGGTATATCGACAGTCGACACCACGTCTTAATGTGATATGTACCGAAGACAGAAAGAGAAATACATTTAATAAACCTAAACTGACGACCTGCATTGTTCAGGGCCGTGATGATAAAATTGAAAGGCATTTTCTCAATAATGCCAGTAATAGAATAGTTCTGGAAGGAGTTCCAGGAGGTGTTCGCACTGTTTGAGGTATGATGAATTTTGCAAAGAACCCTGGAAGTATATCATTCAAAAAGAAAACTGTACTGACCTTAGTAAAAGAGTCATGGTATGGGGAATAGCCACAGTATCCCATACAGCCACTTGAAATAAAATTAATAATCACCAGGAATAAGACAAATCAATAATATCAATGACACAGCCCGTGCCGTGTGACCACAGAGGAAATTGTGCATTTTTTAATTTTTTTTACCCCTTTTTTCCTCATTCTGCCCCTGTGATTCCTTTATTCAAATGCCTCCACTATTTTCCAAACACTTTGGGTCTGTCTTTTCATGTTACATTCCTCTTAGTTAAGTTTCCTGTCACGAGTGAATGATATTGTGTTGTCATGGTGAGCAAGGGTCATATGATGTCGTGACACTACTGTTACAATGTATTTTACGGGGAATTTCCCCCTATTGATCTCCGATGGTGTAGTCAGAAGTATGGGAGCAAAGCTTTACATTTGCTCAAACATTTCTCTCCTCATTCACTCAAAAGTTTGTCTCTATTTGATCATCTTCAAGTTTCTTTTCCCTGCCTGTCACATGGAAAGATAAATCGTTTTCTTAATGCTTTGTTTTCAGCGAATTCCCAAATATTGGTTTGGTTCACATGTGTTTATAAGTATTGGATAAAGCGACGTATGAATCATCCCAAATTCTTTTGTACAGGAATAAAGACTTCGCCTACCACCTGTTGAGTTGAGAGCGAATGACAAGGAGAAGTCAATAATGATTGATTGAAAAGCAATCATGGCTGGTGGAGCTGTTGTCATTCTTAGAACTGGAAATGTACATGTTAAATCATTCTTTACTATTTACGCTTCCAAGACGCGATAATCTTCGTCAAGAACAACATCTTGAATCAAGAATTGAATCTTGAAATATGTCTGCTATGCTATTTGCTGCAGTACATTGTCGATAGAGGAGAGGCAAAGTACATTGGAAAAAATGGCATAATTATCATGGACATTGATGTCCTCAAGTGAGTTTGAGTTTGAAAAGATTTTATTTGCAACACCTTTAGGTTCATATACAAGCTACATGGATATTATAAAGCTGAGATTTAAAAGACAATATATTTTTTTTTTGGAATCGGTGTGGGTCACATTTGATTCACCTACATGTCATTAATAAATATTCAATAATGATCTATAGATAGATGTGTGTGTGACATTTTCGGTTTTACTTGCGTGGGTGTATGTATGAAAGTGGGTAGACAGCAAGGATCTTGGGAATATAGCACACAAGTCTTTTTGTTGTTGCTCGGCAGGTGGTAATTATGTGGTTTACCAGATTTATCTAGGACAAAATATGGGTCTTTATAGCCTAGAACTGCCTTGCTGTTACTCTGAGTCTATGTGTGGTATCTAGGTTTGTTGTTTGTCCAAACGCCAGATTTGGCGTTCTCAATATTTAGAGATATGTAGTTTTTCGGTTAAACATTTAATTCTGCCGTCACCTACCCCTTTGAATATAATGAGTTTCATTATAGGGATCTAGGAAAGGGACTTTATAGATATCTTATATCAAGTCTAACTTCATGTAAACAGTATATTGAAGAATAGGTTTCCATTTATGGCAGGAAAGCATTTCTTCATCCCCGAGAATCAATACTGAATGTTTCATAAAAATGATATTAAAGGTTGAGATTAGAAATACAGGTAGTTGACAGGGCACGTGTGTGGCACCCCATGCTGTCAGATGTGACAGTGACAGCTACAATGTAAAGGGCTGCTACCCTGGAGGTGACTTCTTACTGTTTGACACTGTAATAACGTGGCTGTGACAGAGGGATATCTACTGACAGCTAGACCTACACCACACCTCCACTGAACTGTCAATGAACACTGCAGGGATCCACTGGTGAGCATAGAGATCTAGGTGCTAGCTAGACATAGCCATCATGGAGATGCCTATTATATGTTACAGGCACCGATCGACACAAAGAGGGGAAAAATGTGTTTTGTATCTCATAAAGTGTCACCAGGCCCAGGGACAGTTCCATTTAGATATTCTGTCACACCATAGCCTCTTTCCATATCGTTTACAGATAAACGTATTGTAGATTTCTCTTTGCAGAGGTCGTAAAATCTTACATTTAAATCCCCTGGATTACAGTAGCTGGACTATATAAAAAAATCTTTCCCTTGATTCATTGAATCGAAAACATACCATTCACACAATCTCCATGTTGGTCTCCTGTACATAAAGTTGCACCAATGCAATTAGTAACATGGAAGTTTTTATAAGTATTATTACAGTTCATCTTGTACCTCAGTCTCTAGCGCATAGATTTTATCATTTTATTGCTTCTCTCGTTCACCTTTTCTTAATGTGCACCCTACTTCGTGGAACATAGTCAAGAGGTGATTGTAAGTAGTGAGATGATCACAGGCTGTTTCCAACATCTTTAGAACTACACCACTATGTCTTATCAGCGAGGTATCTGTCTCCCTATCCAATACTGTCATTTTTATATGCAGTAAATTTTTAGACTTTTGTTGGTTATATTTTATGCCACTCCCCACTGGATTGGCCGTAAAGGGAAAAGATTGTATATTTATTGCAGGAAGGTGTCAGATTAGCAATATGGTATATACTGAAGGATGGGCTCAGGTAACAGGCAATAAACTGTTATACGAAAATGTCAGACCTTAAATGATTAGTGTAGAACCATAAAAAGAAATTTGTGGCTTAGGGGTAGATGCTTATCAATAATATCATTCAGTTCATGGAATCTACCAATTCTTCATGTGGCCATACTGAGATATTTTCTTTCGCCTATTGATTATGAGGTAGGGACAACGCTTCTAAAATGATATAATTGATTAATTACTTTCTGCCCCCCTCCCCACTTGGTAAAAGTAAGCGAGGATTTTGTGACAATACTATTTGGATACACATAAAGCTTCATGTTTTTGTACCGACAAGTCCTAGACACTTAAGAAAACGGCTTTGATGTAAAGAGTTATCTGTTCATGGACAATTAATTTTCATATTAGGGTCTGGAAAAGCAGTCTTGAATACCTTACAAATAACAGCACATTGTAATATTATATAGTTGTAATCTTTATGGGACTTTAGGAAAACCTAGTGCATGGCCAGGGTGGTGTGATTCTGCAAGTTAAACCTTGTAGAAGTCCACTACTCTTTGTGTATGATTCCATCAGGATCAAGCATCTCTTTGTGTATCATTCCATCAAGATCAAGGAAGTTCTTGCTATTCACGCTTTCATGTAGTTTTGGTATGTATTCGACCTAAGTTTCCCACGCATGATCATTGAATTGTTTCTATTTTAACAAATTGAAAATCGCTGTTCTTATGGCAAAAAAAAATCTTTGGCGCCTAGACTTTGCAGGTAAGAACATGCAGGGAAGAGACTGATAGGCATCGAGGAATTCCCACCTCAACACCGATACGACCCTACCGTCGCTATTAAACTAATAGTGGGTGAGGTTGTCAGATAACCTTCAAGACGATAGTCCCACAGGGTGTTTAGGTGAGCGGGAATGCGTAGGGGATCGCTATCCTGTGGTGCCTTTGAACACAATAGACCTTTACTTCTATGATATGAAATTTGCCAAGTTCAATTCTCCCTGTGTGTCAGTTTAGTCCTACATGGACCTCAATATGAGTGTAATTGTGCAACAAGATATGGTAAATCCGACCGTAAAGAATCACGTTTTGCTTGGGGAAGAATGTTATCGGAGTCTCAATTGGGAAAAGGTGCATTGTTCGGAGATTATTGTGGATTGTTTCACTTGAGAAAATTATCTTCATTTGACTTTTTACTTTAAAAAAATGCAATTCAAAGAAATAAATATCAAGAAATAAAAAGAGAAGTCTTAATACCATAGGCCAGTCCATTTGAACGATGGACACATTTTTAGCCACACAACCATATATACGATTACCTCTCTGATGTGATGACCTTTGATAGGCATGTCACAGCAGTCCTGTGTCTGACCCTAACCAAACTTCCCCCCTCAGGGCCATCTTTATGTGGCGACTGCTGGACTGCAGAACCTGATCAAACTGTCCTCCCATTCCATGTCATATAAAGACCTGAGAAGGATCGCCGAGTCAACAAAAAAGGGAGAAGAAACGAAAGATGAGTGGACAGGGCATAGTTCTCTGTTCTCCCGTGAGATGGCTCTGCAGGGGAGCGTCATGTCACTATGACAACGGGCGGTCCCTTTGATCTGTAGTGCAGCAAAGAGTGTGTAATATGGAGATGATAGATCTTGAGTCTTGTTCACATAGTGGAAGTTCAGCCTTGTTCCTCTTGTCACCTGTGTAGCCTTGTCAACTACTAGTATAGGCTATTTCTGCCACATTGTGCCTTATGTACAGTAATTCATGCTGGCTGACATGAAAAGCAGTGTATTTTTTGTGGGGGAGACATTGGATGCGTTTTCTCCCTTCAAATAAAATAGTTTTGCAGAGCCGAGAAGAATATTCACCATTTCATCCCTACAATGTGATATTGCCACATAAATGGCAAGAGGACTGTCAAGAATATTCACCAAAGTAAGGATCACTCATACATGTCGCTGTAGCCTCCCCGTGATCTAGGTTAATGCACAGCTACTGTTGGGGATAAAAGAAAATGTGTGCTATAATTTGATTTGCACCTTAGTATTTTGGCAATTTGATCATTTCCAGAAATCCCTATTGCTTTTAGCAGGCAACCACAAGAGCTAATTGCTCTAGACAGTGTTCAGCAAGTGTCCTTTTCTGTAGACATTTTGCAATAGCATACAATTGTGGCAGGCACTTCCTGTAGGCAATAGTTTGTCATTTAATAGCAATCCATAGTAAGCGTCCTGTCAATTATGTTGGCAAAGATCTGCAAGCCTCGGTCGCTTTACAACAATGATTGCTGTAGGGCAAGTGTAGATAATGTGCAAGAAATGACAAATAGTGGGAATGTAAAAAACCACCAATTATCGTATGGAATTGCAGTTAGTGGTAATCACTGTAGGCAATGGTCAACAAGTGCCAAATATCATTCATAATGGTTAGCCAGTAATCATCAACTGATTTGATGGATGCAATTGCCTACAACTTTAAATTGCTATAGGTAATGGTGTATATCTGCAACTGCTGTATGCTGTGGACTGCAACTGATGTACACAAAGGTCTACATTAATCTCTATGCAGTGGTTTCCAACTGCCAATTGCTGTATGCAATGGTTCACACCGGCCGATTGCTGTCTAGAATTGCTTGCATATGTCAATTGCTGTGTGCAATGGTCTGCAACCGCCAGTTGACCATACAAAATGATTTGTTAAGGGGTCAAATATATGGTAAGCAAGGATTTTAGTAATGGTCAGCAAAATTTGGAACCATTAATCTTCATCCACAGAAGGATTGAAACATATACCGGTACACTTGGCTACATACACACATACATGTAAACTCCTCACTTTATTTTCAGTTTCCAGTTTTTCTAGGATCTGTCAGTGTCAGTCTTGTGATTCATCCATATCCCATGAGATATCATTTACCATTTATATGGGGTGGGGGTGGAGGTTTTTGGAAGATTTGGATAGAAGGGTATAACAGAGTGCACTGTTTGACTTCTCAATATTTAAACATTTGCCAATGTGAGATACTGTCAGACCCACCAATCTTCACCATTGAATCGCACTTAAAATAAGGGAAGATTGTTTAACTTTTAAGGGCTCAAGTCTTTCCTCGTCCAGAGTTTGCATGTATGTACACAAAGTTACCCTTAACAGCCCAGTGGGGTGAAGTAAAGGTCCTGGCCATGGATGGCGAGCGACTGCTGTCTAATTAAGACACCTTCACCTCTTTAACCTGTCCTTTACAGGTCATTAACCATGGACTCGCACACCGATCACAGTCACCGGCCATTCTGTGTATCTCAGCTTGTATGTGGGTTTTTTCCTACCTTTGGCCAAGGGCAGGAAGAGAGAGGGAGAAAGGTTTGTGAGGGCACCTCACACCACTGACTACGATAACTGCCCACAATGCTATTAAGCAACTATAGCCTGGTTGTGGTCCTGGGTGTACTCAGATACCTTATATAAGGTCTCTGGGTAGTTTTCTCTTATTTTGAAGAAATCTTTATAAAATCGTTTTAGAGAAAAGATCTAATAAAGAAAATATTCAACTTGGAAAGAAAACCCATTTCTCCCTTTAAATTCTTCTCAGTGTATTTCAATATATTTTGAAGAAAATGAACATGTAAAGAATATAGAAAGAAAATCTGTTTCATTCTTTGGATTTTCTTTAGAATACTAGAATCTTTATTAGATTCTCAGAGAATGAATTCTACAATGTTTCTATGCTGATACGTACAATTTGATGAACAGACCTGGAAAACCCTATGATGTCATAATGTCAGGAGGGGATTCAATCATTGGCTCTCAGGGATCATGTGACAAAAATTAAATATTCATGTAATGATTTTCTTTGTATTTTCTTTTTCAAATGAGAAAGGCTATATTTCTCTTTGTAATTTCGTTTTTCACCTTTAAAGATTATAGAGGTAAAATTTGCTTAACAATTTCAAAAAGATTATCCATAGACCAACTATCCATAGGGGAGGGTCACATGACCCTATCTGCATATCCATAAAAAGATTTTGGAAAAATCTGATAAAGAACGAAAATATAAAGAAAATATGAAGAAAATCTTACACATGACTTGAGTCTTTCTAAATGAAAACACTACCAAATTCATTGTTATGAATTCTTTCATGTTTATAGCCTTTGTAAAGTCATATTCTTTGATAATCTGAAGAAAAATACGTTTAAAAAAGTATATGGAAGTTTTTCGAATTCCTTATCCCCACCTCAAGAGGTGGTCCTAACTTGACCCTGAGCAACAGCTAGGTTTTGGACAAAAGAAAATACCAAAATATTTTCTTTTCACTAAAAGAATATAAAAAGATTTTGTAAAAATTACAAAGAGCAATACTTCAAATCTTTCTTCAAAAGATTTCATTTGGACCATTTTACATGGCTTTGTAAAGAATGAAAATTTGAAAAGAAAATAGAAAGAGAAATGGTTTTGAAAACGATTTCTAAAAGATTATACTTAGTATATTCTTTAAAAAAAAACACCCTGGTGTACTATAGAGGGTCACACTACATTGACTGCATAATGGCGTTGGATAAGTTAAAAATGAATTTGAGAAGTGGGAAAATGAGATCTGAAAGAAAAAGTATTAAAAAAAAAATAAAAACTTAATTGCACTTGTTCAGAAAAAAATGAAAATCACAGCAGACCACTCAAAATTCTTTTGCAGTATGAAAAAGTCTCTTATGAGAAATGGGAGGCAAACACCTTAAAGGTGATGATTCTCTGGCCTTTTCAATGAAGTAGATCGAGCAGGGAAGGCGGTGAGAATTCAGGAGATACTATATAACATTCTCTTTAGTGACAAGAGGTGCTGTCGTAAATGGTTCAATTGGCCTAACTTGACAAGGGATAAAGTAGCTCAAAAGGTATTGTAAACAGATCGTTGTGTCAAAGGCTACATACACCTTTGTCCCACTCACTGGGAAAGCATATTGGTTGGATTTTTGCTTACTAAGTACTCTAGACTAGGGATTCTTCCCTCTGAGTTTCAGCCAAGGTAGATATACAGTTGTTCAGGGTGGTTTTTCTCTTTTTAAAAAAATATATACTAAGTCTAATCTTTTAAAAATCGTTTTCAAAACCATTTCTATTTCTATTTTCTTTTCAAATTTCATTTTTTACAAAACCGTGTAAAATGGTCCAAATGAAATTGTTTGAAGAAAGATTTGAAGTATTGCTCTTTGTAATCTTTACAAAATCTTTTTATTTTCTTTTAGTGAAAAGAAAATATTTTGGTATTTTCTTTTGTCCAAAACCTGTTGCTCAGGGTCAAGTTAGGACCACCTCTTGAGGTTCCCCCTGTGGAGTGGGGACCTTCATGTGAGGGCATGAAGGAGCAGAATAACTTCATTGGGAGTCCACAAGGAGAAATCTCCTTCCATACTAACAGTGGGCATACCAGATTCGTAAAAGGCGACAAACTTGGGGTTTCTTGTGTCTTGGGGTGAGCATGTGGGCAGCTGGTGTCCATATGCGCGGGCCTGGGCTTACATGCTTGTCTTTTGCCATGGGATTCCCCCTCAGTGAACCACGTCTGAGTGATCAAAGGCCGTGGTTTGTCTGGCCCTGCCTATGGGACCAGGCAAATAAAAGAACACTTGCTATCCTTCGAAAAGAGTAGGGGAATGAAGCCCCGGTAGCGGTTTTCCCCCTCACCCCTCCTCATAGATTCGGTCATTCATCTCATAGATTCGGTCATTCATAGATTCGGTCACTGTTGTGTCGGGCAAGCAGCATATAAATACCTGTCCAAAAAGAAAAGAAAGGACTTAATGTCCGAGAAACCTTGAATGTCTGAGTTCCTCGATGGCCCCCGGACGTAAAACTAAACAAACAAACAAACAAACAAACCTCTTGAGGTGGGGATAAGGAATTCGAAAACTTACCCATACTTTTTTAAATATATTTTTCTTCAGATTATCAAATAATATGACTTTACAAAGGCTATAATCATAAAAGAATTCCCAACAATGAATTTGGTAGTGTTTTGTTTTAGAAAGACTCAAGTCATGTGTAAGATTTTCTTCATATTTTCTTTATATTTTCATTCTTTATAAAATCTTCCCAAAATCTTTTTATGAATATGCAAATAGGGTCATGTGACCTTCTCCTATGGATGGTTGGTCTATGGATAATCTTTTTGAAATCGTTAAGCAAATTTTACCTCTATAATCTTTAAAGGTGAAAAACGAAATTACAAAGAGAAATATAGCCTTTCTCATTTGAAAAAGAAAATACAAAGAAAATCATTACATGAATATTTAATTTTTGTCACATGATCCCTGAGAGCCAATGATTGAAGGGATTCCCTCCTGACATTATGACCTCATAGGGTGTTTCCCAGGTCTGTTCATCAAATTGTACGTATCAGCATAGAAACAACGTAGAATTCATTCTCTGAGAATCTAATAAACATTTTAGTATTCTAAAGAAAATCCAAAGAATGAGACAGATTTTCTTTCTATATTCTTTACATGTTCATTTTCTTCAAAATATATTGAAATACACTGAAAAGAATTTAAAGGGAGAAATGGGTTTTCGTTCCAAGTTGAATGTTTTCTTTATTAGATCTTTTCTCTAAAACGATTATATAAAGATTTCTTCAAAATAAGAGAAAAACTACCATGGACACGTTTCTTGTTAGGCCTAAAGATGCACTCAACGTCATGCCAATTGTGGGTGAAATCCTATATTACAATTCTGCTGTCTTTTCTGTGATATGGTCAATATGACTTTATTGAGAGAATTTAGAATAGCCAGTCCTTCTACACTCTTCTACTAAATCAATAGGCCAATCTGCAGGACTCTAACTCTGTCTGAGAAATTCCTTTAGCTACTTTGACTTTTCTCTTTTATCAAGAAATGGGTGTGGCTAAGAGTGGGTTTAATAAGTGGTTTACAATACCACTAAAAAGGGTGCCCTTTCCAGTCGTGTGGGAAAATGTGAGAGTAGGTGATTAAGGTGTGAATGTGCTACTGAGTAGGGAGGGGGCCCTCTCTGATCACCCCTCACCTGTGGGTCTCTCCCACCCTCCTCCCCTCTCCCTCCTCACTCTCCAACTCTTAAACCGGCCTCTTCAAAGGCCATCATTAGGGTTGCTAATGAATAAAATGGGCTGTGAAGGAGGAAAGTGTTCCCCCATCAAATTTAAATCATCATTCATAAATCAGTGGTAATGGGGAGGTGTGGCAAGTGTCTTAGTCCTGGTGTACTGCACGTGGTGTTGGGTCTAGACTCTAGTGAGCAATGGCAGGAGGAAACCTGTAGGAGAGCATTTAAAGCTGAGAGTAAGACCTCAGCTTTTTTCGGCACCACACAGAAACATCACCAGTCAGAACAAGTGAACTTGGGTTATACCTACAGGAGATGTTTCATCAATCAAATGTGAAAAGGTGTAGGGTGTGATGACGTTGAGGGAAATTGGCTATCCTTGTTCAAATTCTAATATACAAGGAAATATGACTAGAATAGTACATGTAAATGATTAGCAGGGAACAAGTCTATAGTAACCTTTTCTGATGAATCTGATCATGCTTTTGCCAAAATTCTATTTTCATCCTAAAATGTCTGTATTAGGAGAATGCAAAATTGCTTTTATCATAATCCGGCACATTTGTTGAGATTTAGTTGCTTAGTTTCTACCTTTTGAATAAAACCACACCACATGTAATTTTTCCACCCATAGAATTTTCAAAACTTAACACAGAATGGAATTTAAATTTATATTATAGCCATTTTTTTTTTGGATTACACACAAAATATTGATACACATCTAATCTTAATTTCTCAACATCACTGACATCCAACGTTTGAGATGTCATCTTTCTGTAACTCTATGGAATAGTTTAACATACAAGGTACCAAATTGTAGCTGAAGAGTCTTCAGCTACAAGACATGAACTTAATGGCGTAAGTTTTCCTGTGTTTTGCCACAAATGTTACCTGTTTTGAGCTGATTATTTCACACAAAATAGATTGATAGTTGTTCTACGCCGATTTCCAATGTATATGGTGGAAATTTACTCAATAGGAGGTATAAAGATTTTTACTAAATGGATAGTGACATCTATTATTCATCTTCCTGTGGTTTGCAAGAGTCAAAAAAAGAAAGTGTCCTGGTTGTGTATAGGCTGCTAACGATTAGGCTAGTAATCTACTGTCTCAATTTCAAAACACATTCAGCTAAATTCCATCAGTTTGTGAAATGTGCTAAAGCTGTAACCTGATCTCACTCAGGATTACAAGTGGAAAGCCAACAGGATGTTGCCTACATTGGTTAAAAAGAATGAGAAGAAAAGGGAAATCCCTTTCACATCTTTATTTGGCCCCCAAAATGCAAACACATATACAACCTCTAATATACCGTTCAAGATGTCTTATCGTGGGAAGTCAGACGTAGGATAACACATCCTTGCCATCAGTGAATGAGACCCATCCTTCATCTATCAAATCACCCCAAACTTTACATTGATGCTTTTAGCTACTAACTCTCATAATCTAAACACTCCTGGCCCTAATCTCTCAGATGGTAGCCATGTTAACTCACCCCCCTAAATGTGTCTCTGACACCCCACCACGCCCCAAAAATGCCCACATCTTACTCAGCCACAGTTACCAGCCCCTATCTTAGGGAGAGGGAATGCAATGGGGTATACAGATATTTAGATTTCATTTTTATTGATGCGAGTAGCCACGCCTTATGGGGGCTAAATTGATGGGAGGTGGATCTCCTCGGGAATGGGTATAATTGACATAAGAAAAGATGGTCGCCTCCTGCCCGATAGAGGGAGCCACTGATGACGGGCGATAATAAGGGAGATGACGCATCCATCAAGGGTTTAGTTGGGGAGGGATGATGGGAGCAATGAAAGGGATCCAGAGGCAAATCCCCGTGAAGGCCCCTTAGTAGTAGACATCTTTTGATCTGCTTATGGTCAGCGTGTATATTATGTGGGCTAGGTAAAGGTCTGATGAGGGTGAGAGACTGTTGGTAAGGGGTGGCGGAGGGGTACGTTCAAAAGGCCCTTATATTGAACAATACCTTTGAATTTCTTCAGATATTTACTACTCTAAGGCCCTTTGTTGCATTGGGGTAGATATCTATTCTGAACCTAACTACGTACTTAATAATAGTGTTATTAACTTGGAAAGCCGAGTTTTACGAGACAGGTAGGAGCTGGGGAACTTTTTAAGACCGGAAGTGAGCATCTCTGAGAAAAAGTTGTTGTGTTTACCCTCAAATTACATCAAAACCATTAAATATGAGATGAAATGAAACCTGTCATGTGATAGTGTACATGTTCAAGATCATGGAGGTGTAATATTTACCTCTTATAAGATTCTAATCTTTGTAAAATTTAGGTTTGAAAAAAGTAGGTCACCTGAAGTCCAACTTAGATGCTTGGTGCACTCAATGCTTTTCTATGGAGGTGTCATTTTGGGTGTCAGGTCCGGGCAGGTTGGGTGTCATGTACATGATAAGAATATAATGGAAAATGATATATTGCATGTTAATCTTGTTTCTATGGTTCTTTTGGACATTTCTCTCTGTATATGCATTAAAGACATAACAATTAATTCAATCTGGTACTATAATCCTCGATGATATGATTCACGTTCATCTCGGCATGTTTTTGCCAAAAATCGTCCAAGCGGCGCAACTTTTACGACATTCCGATTGCGTCTCACTTCGACAGGTTGATGACTACACTCCTTAGGGCCTCAGGCCTAGATGTAGGACCATGGCCATTTCTAGCCCTGCATTCAGCATGATAATTGGGCCAAGGGTGATTTTGAAGTGAGATGAATAATGTATCTTTTGACCAGTTTCTGTTATTTCTATGGTTTTGATGATAGCTATACATAAAAAAAAGGAACATTTATTTACCCAGGAACATAGTCAGCATGAAGAATCACAGTGAATATGTGAAGTAAATCATGGATTTTGTGTCCAAATGACCATAAAGTGTACCTGTAGCCAACACTGAAACAGATTTCCAATTTTGGTGTTAAATTTCCTAAAGAAAATCTTAAGTCCATGAAAAAGTTCAAAGCCTCCTCTACAAGAAAATGTTAAAATTTTAGGATATGAATCGTCCATTTCAAGCTATTAACAATTTCCTGATATAAAATATGTTTAAGTGTGGCTTCCCTAAGAGTACAGTAGGTAAGGATAGGTGGAAGGGGGTTAAACTCACACCCCTGTAGCACACACAGTCATATCAACTCATGTTCTGCTTGGATGCACACCAGTACATGGTCAGAAATGGCCCTGGGTATACTTCTGATGCTGTCTACAGATATATGCATGTTGATACTCTTGAGTACAGGCTATATTCTAAGTCTAGGTCTTCTCAGCCTCGTCTCAGACCTGTTCGATACAAACATGGCGGTTATTGAACTAAATTTGATAATATATTAGAGTGTAGGGAGAAGAAGATGGATCCATGCAAAAACAGGCATAATAAATATGATTTGAAATTATTTGAGAACATTTGCCGCAGTAGGACAACATAGCCCACCGATTGACGGCAAAGAAACAAAATGCCGGGCTCGAGGACAGTGCTCAATACATATGGACTACGTTTCTTCTTTGTTTGGGACATTTTTTAATGTTAACAACTACTACAGCTCTATATAATCATTGGTATGTACCTCTTCTTCTCATGTGTCTTTAGTTTACTACTTGTATGTAAGGAATGGCGGGTATTGGAGCCGTAAGCCCTTCACATTGCTGTCACTATAGTGTCAAAATGGCGAGTCTTCCGCTTTCCGAGTTACCAATGATATCTGTCGCTTGAATACTCGTTGCCTTTTGGGCTGTCATTTGATATTGGTAGATGCCAGGGCTTTTTCCGTCCATATTCAACATCAATGCCAGGGTCTTGATATGTAAAGTTATGCCATTTTCCTCTGGGTTGATCTGCAAGCATTTGAAAGACCAATGACACGGATACATGTTTATAACAACCAATGTTGATGGTGATTCCATATGACTAGTTATGACAACTTATATACATTATACGATCCATTATGAACACTGTTATTTTTCTGTGTGAAAATTCAAGCACCATAAGAATTAATATGCCATCCGATACCAAATCGATGCAGAGGACCCCTTCTCCTCTCAATTGCAACAATAGTCTTTGGGATGTTTTTATTCATACTCCTATTTTTCATTATTGCTATTACCAGTACTCACAGCATTGTATAAGTAGTATCTGTTCAAAAGGGAGGCTTAGAAGTTAGAGGCTGATTAACCTCAGGAGATGTGTTTGTAGTTCTCTCCTTCTTACCAGCCTCCTTAGGCTCTGTGGTCCAAATTGTGACAACTGCGGACCGACTGGCCACCTAGGTATCTATTAGGTGTGGTGCACCTCAGTAGGAGGTTGTGGGACACATATGGAGGTGTGTGGTAAGATTTGGGGTGGGGGATGGGATGGACGTGGATCAGGGGGGTCTGGAGGGAGTGGCAGGGGCTGGCCAGGCTGTCCATTGGTGGTGTAATTATCTGACCACTCAGGTGAAAGCTGGCACCCGTTGCATTCAGGTGGGCACCAGCCAGGTGAGAGGTCAGTCCAGCAGTCAGGGGGGGGGGAGAGATAGTAGTTTAGTGTTTAATCCAGTGCTAAAGCCGAGGAACACTTTTTTGCTTGATCTGTAAATATTAGTTCCATGAAGAAAATGGGACTATCTTTTTTATTTATTTTTTTTTTGGGGGGGGGGGGTGATCAGGTCCCCAGCAGCATTTTCTCTTGAGAAATTAAGATGGGATTCGGAGTTTGAAAATATCATAAAAACGTACGTTGTTCATTGTTTTTTTTTTGTTGTGTTTTTTTTTGTTGTGATAGGATATTTGGGGTAGGCGATCAGGGGGCCCCAGCAGCATTGGCGGATTTCAAAGTTTTCGTTTGAGGGGTCAGTTTCATCCCTGATATCATGAGGGGTCTGGAGTCAAGAAAGGGAACCCGTGCATACATATGTCTGGCAGTTTAGCCGCAAAACTGCATGATACAACTCAGACCATGATCTCTGTTTCTTTTCTTAATGTTAGTGTATCAAACGAGCCAGTAACGTGATTACATTTTAGTGAAATTCCAGCCAGATGCTGTCTTTATGCGAGAAATATTATTCAACAGAACGAAACCTTATATAGTATAGATATATCAGCCAGCAAACCTGGAAGAAGCAATACGCTAGTCTTTTGAAGTTTCCCACAAGATGTACAAATGATACCGGGACATTTCACGGGACAAGATGGCACCCCACGCGTGGTGATCGGTTACTGTACTCTATCAGATAGAAAGAGTCTTACTCCCCCTGATCTGAAGTTCACACCCTCACCTGTGGGTACCGAGATAGAGGTGTTTAGTTAGAGAAGGGGGCGGCTCAGGTGGTCAGTGTAGGGGTGGACAGCAAGTATATTTGTACAGAAAAGGTCTGAGATGAATAAGCCTAATAACAGTGTGCACGAGGGGGTATCTAAAGTGGTCTGAGTTGACTATATATATCTGGGCAAAATAAAACTGTGTTTCTCTTAACATAGCCATAGGACCTTTGGATATTTCATGTTATTGTTAATGTTTGTCTTTTTTTGTTAAAGCAAGCAGGGGTTGGATTTTACAGTTATCCTTCACGCATTATTCCTGACTGTAGATGAAAAATATCTCAAAATTACAATATGAAATTTAAGGTGAAAGGATTAGGAATATCAAATATTTTGTAAGCAATCAGCACCGCATGATGAATCCTTTGTGTTTTGCTTTAAAGAAAATATAATCGGTTGACCTGAATCAAATTCCTCTTCTTCTTTTTCCATTCTTTTCTCTTTTTCCTTGGGGGGGGGGGGAACCAAACTAATGACCAATAGAGCAATGAGGTAGGAGGAGGGAAAGGGAGGGAGGGGGTGACCCTTTCTATTCACCCCCCCCCCTCATCCTTTGCGGTAGGCTATAGGCTAGTATAGGTCCACACGTGGGAATCAGTTACTCATTTATCATAATGTTTCCAATTATTTAGTCTAACCCCTTCATTTTCATTGCCCAGGTTTCCCCTCATTACTTCTGCCCTGGTGGGTCCCAACTCTAAATACCTGTATAATTGAATGTATGCACCGCCATGCATCTCTCCTCAATTGAGGTTCACAGATTCCACGCCCTGCTTCATATTAGGATCTATAGAGGAGTTTATAAGTACCGTTGTATTCAATCTTCACTGGGACACGAAGAATTTCGTGGACCTAAATTGAAATCTTTATTGAATTATTGTATAAATAATGAAACTAAATTATTTGCGAAATGAAATGCTGTTTTATGAGCCTCTGCCGAGTACCGCAATAATACTTTTGGGATAATGGCAATTGGTAAACAGCATAAGGGGGGGGGGGGTAATTAATAATGGTGTCGTCAGCAAACTGATAACAATAAATAGTTTAATTTTACCTGTTAACTTATGAGCTACCAGTGCATGGATTTGTTCTTTAACGAAATCTTTGGTATAATACCCCCGGTATTGTTCTCCTTCTCATCAGATATCAGCCTCCTTTTCTGGTCTCACCAAAACCGTATACCAGAGACCTGACCTCTAAGACAGAGTCCTATTCCCATACAGCAGGTACTTGATACAAGTAGTCATAAGCCCACCCATGCCATCCTTGGATCCCCCAACCCCTCTCCTGGATCTCCGCTGGATCCTACCCTGTCACTCTCCCACGGCGCTGCAGGGCGGGAGGCCGACTGGTTCCTTTGTAGATGCCGGGACCTGGGTCATCCCCGGCCGGCGACGGTCTGACGGGGAAGGCCAGGGGTAACGCCCCCAACATCAGGCCTACTGACAGGGGGTGTAGCTGGCCCTATGAGGACTGCATCAAGGGTATTCCATCAACTGCTCACTTGTCACACCCTGGAGAAGGTGGGGAGGAAGCCCCTATCAAGTATAGCGTATATAATTGCAATGGGGAGAGTAATTGATCTGTAAGTAGGTTCACTTGTGTATAGAGGATGTATCTCCGTTCCTGCCGTGTATGGTCATTGCAACTGCTTTGTGAGTGTTGACAATAATATGGAAATAAATGAGCTTTTAAAACCCGATTAACCTTTATTGTATATAATTCCTTGTGTGCTCTCTCTATATATCTGCCTACCTCAGCAGTGCATCAGGTCAGTTATGCACTTGCACAGGTATATAAAACATGGAAAATGGAGGGAGGGGGGGGGATCTCAGTAAATTTGAATGTATAGTCAAAACGCAGGGAAAATTGACAAACACGGAAAAGAACCCTAGAAAAAAGGTTTTGAGGCCCAGTATATGAAAAACTCAATGTCAAAGGGCCAGAAAACCTACTACTACAAGCCTACTACATGTATGTGGGTCTGCAAATGCTCCATATAGCTTTCCTCTGAAGAGATGATAAGCACAGGATACCATGTTTGCGTGCACTTTATTACCACTTACTTACATGTGGGTTCTGTGTCATCCAGACCCCTCACAAGGACCTAATCTATGTGGACTTGAACTCTTCCCAAAGGTGAGCTCAGACAAAAATAAGACGTGAAATGATGCTCCTTTGTTAGTTGATACTAACTTGATAGGCCCCCACACCTCTACCTTCATACATAAACCCTGACAAGTCCGTTGATTCTGGAATTCCGTCTCACCAAGCAGTCCACATGCAGGTCTCAACAGGCAGCGACAGCTATAATCGATGGATACACCTCTCCCGTATTGTAATCTAGTCTATGGATTGAATGGACAGGCTATTTTCCACAATGTTTCATAGAAAGGTTGCACCTTTTCCATATAGCCATACCAGGCCCCCTCAATAACTGATCTGTCTAGTGCTTATTGAGTGGGTCCAGATGATCCTTCAATTTCAGAATCATGTGGACACTGCAGGGGGTGGTAAAGTATGTATAGACTAAAACACAATGTATTTGCAGTAACATTGTAGTCTTTGAAGTCATCTTTGAAAATAGTTCACAGCCCAAAAGATGTCTTTCGCTGGTTAGTGATCAAAAGGTTGGGATATTTACTGTGAAGTAGTTTCAGGCGGTCCATAGATAATGTGTCTGGAAGATTATTATCATCATATAGGTCTACCCAGTATATTAATGAGTAGTTTTTGGTGCTAAATGTCCGAGGAATTGGATGGCGATTACTTCCTCCCTCATGTCCTGATTTGATTTTGCATATATCTACTACTATGCTCTGTTCAGTTGGGCTCATAATTTATCAAACACCCACGTCAGTTCTAGCTTCTTGTGAATTACCTCCAGCAATTCCTGCATATTGATAATTCCCTACAACTATTACTGTTTGCAAGTCAATGTAACAGTAGTGGGTCTTTGCTTATTAATGCCAACACATGTTGCTGCATGCTGATCAATACAATAGTTGCAGGTTGCTTCCTTAGCCTACAGGACTACATATTTGTTTACAATTACTTACAGTGTACGACTATGTCCTGACTATTGCAGTTGATAATACATTTGCTGGTAATCACATACAGCAGTTACTGCAAGGTGCCCATTCCGTATCGGGCTTCCCTAGCCCACTTAAAATGGTCTATTTCTCCTCTTTTTCTAACCCCTCAGGATGTGTGTGTGTGCACATATACGCTGGCACCGACACATTCCCCTGTGAAGTTGTGTAATGTCGTTTTCGCCATGAATATGACCTTAGTTGTCGAAATGGCGTTAAACATCTATTACCCACTCACTCACTCCCATTCCGTATACATTAGCCGCTGCTTACTGACCAATGCAAATAGTAACTTTAGTCATTGCCCGCTGTCCATTGCCTACTCATTGCCTGCTGCCCATTGCCTACAGCAACCTCTGCATGCTGGGCTTTGCCTAGAGCGGTTGCTGCTTCTTGACCATTGCACCAGCGGATGTTCTTTGCTTCACATTGCCCAGAGTCACTGCTTGCTGTTGTCTACACCAAGACTTCTTGGTGATTTTATTACCCACAGCACTTCCTACCTGCTGACTAAACCATTGAATGCATGAGGGTCATTGATTATTGACCATTACTGTACCGGATTGTACTTGTAGTTACTGCCTGCTGACCATTGCCTACACGTGTTGCTGCTATAACTGACCATTTTATATATATATATATATATATATATATATATATATATATATATATATATATATATATATATATATATATGCATGAATGACTGTGTATATATATATATATAAGTTATCTCGCTACCAGGGAAAGTTATACCGGTAATAAATAGATAAGCTATCAATAAATACTAGGATGTACCGGTAATAAAAGGTATTAATATAATGTACAAGTAATAAATGATCCATCACAGAAACACATGAGTTTGGTGGGTTACTGACCTTGGGGCTATCAGCACCATACATGCCTTTATTAAAACAACTATAATAATTAGTTGACAATAAGCATAGCCAGTAAAATGCATAATATAATAACAATAGTATAGTAACAACAATAGTAATAACAGTAAGATTTAAAAATCAAGGAAACACCCAGCGTGGTGTTACCTGTCCAGGTGAATCGAGCCAATTGACCGTTACATGAAAACTCCCCCTTATATACTGGAGGAATATTTACCATGACGTCATCGATGACCTCATAGATACCACTCCGCGCTGCAAGTAGTCCCTAACCGTCCGCGGCTAATTATATAAATATACACGAGTGTATATAGTTCCATAAGTTATCTCGCTACCAGGGAAAGTTATACCGGTAATAAATAGATAAGCTATCAATAAATACTAGGATGTACCGGTAATAAAAGGTATTAATATAATGTACAAGTAATAAATGATCCATCACAGAAACACATGAGTTTGGTGGGTTACTGACCTTGGGGCTATCAGCACCATACATGCCAAAAACACATAAACACGCCAAACACATGTGAAAAACACATACCAATCAGCAATGCAATTGAGATTGGCAAAGTCTATCTAACTCCAAAAGTTCATTTTTATGGTTGTGTAAATATGTAAAAACAGAGTCAGATTTCCAATTAACTTTTTTCTTAATAGAGTCTACACTGAGTCCAGCATCCTTTAACATAGTAGCACCTCCGTGCCTGAGGGAGTGAGTGGAGACTGGACCTTTGATACCAGCACGTAGAGATAAAGATTTTAATCTCGAATTAATATACTGGTATTGTAGAGAAACACCATTAATATTAAATAATAACTCCCTCACACCCCTACCTGAGCACAATTTTTTCAAGTCTTTACAAGGACACAACATTGAAGTATCGTCCCTACATAAATATATATTAAAGGAATGGGTACCAAGCTGGTCCGTTTTAGAAGTTCTAATACATACACTGGCATAACTATTAAAAATTTTAACATCACCTACCCTCAGTGTATGGGGGGAAGATACAACATGTCCTATCCTGAGGACACCTCTATAACACAATAGAATAGCTAACCAAAATTTCAAGTCAGCCCTGCTGGAAAGGTCCAAATATGATCTAATACATAACATTTCTATAGGACTCAATGGATGAATAACTTTAGTAGGAACAGCAAAATTTCTATCAATACCATCCAACACCTTTTTAAGCATGAAATTACCGCTATGGTCTGAGCCACCCCTAAGCTTCTGATGATACCAAATGGAGGATAAATAATTCCTTACAGAAGAAGGTTTCATATATTCAGATAAATATACTGCATATGTAGCAGCCTGTGAGGGAGAACAAGGAAATTTAGGTAATTTAAATTTATTACAAAATTTTTTGTACCTGTTAAGCTGTTGTTTCCTTGCTCTCCTCGTATTCTCTGATACACCTTTCGTTAAAAGACACTCTTTTCTTTGCTGTAACCTTTCCCATTCTGGAATTAAAGCAACACATATCATTTTCAAGAAGAGAGTTTACACATTTGTCCAATACACCCTTGTAAGCCAGTCTAGAGAGTTGGTCGGCCAGGATATTATCCTCCGACCTAATATAAGTTGCATATACCTCAACGTTATTGATGAAACAAAGCCAAAAAATTTCTCTAAGCCATTCCATACACAGCTTATTTTTTGACCTACCGGTATTTACCATAGCTAACACTTGCATATTGTCGGTAACGCAATGTATTCTTTTATTTTTACAGCCAGATATCCAACGTCTAAGACCCATAAGAAGAGGATATAATTCGTATACATTTATATTTCTATGGTGGTTCTTTAAATTATCCAGTATGGGTGGTTGGGTAAAATGACCACTACCTAGATTAAATTTATCGAAAGATGTCCAGTCACCATATAAATAATCCTTATCCATCCATGCACCGAAGCCTTTCATGGAAGAATCTGAGTACATAGGTGTGTCAATATCATCCTTCAGAATTAACCTCTTACAGTTAAAAACTCTACAAAAATCCAACCACCATTGGAAGTCTTGGCGAGTGCAATCTGAAACCCTAACATAACCACCTGGTCTGGCCCGGGCACAGAGATCGAAAATTCGCCTACTAAAGGTTCTACCACCCTTAACCACTTGCGAGCAGAAAGACATTAAACCACCTATCCTCTCCAAGTTCTTTTTTGAAATAAATTTCTTATTAACGTTATCTAACAAGAGATTTTCCATTTTCTCAACCTTTTCAACAGGCAAAGACAGTTCCAACTTAACTGAATCTATGATAATACCTAAGAATTTACAAACTTGAGATGGGTCGGTCACCTTTTCTCTGGATACTACAAAGCCCATGTAGGTCATACATTCCATTAATAAATTTCTTTGTCTAAGACATTCATCATAAGTATCAGCAATTATGATAAAATCGTCCAGATAATTTACAATATTTTCTACACCGTAGAATTTTGCCACCTCTACAATAAAATCAGAGATTCTATTAAAGATATACGGGGCACATTTCAGGCCAAAAGTTAACCTGTTACTCACATAATACTCCTCCCCCTGTCCAAAATTCCATCTGAAACCTTGCATGGTCGTGTGAGGTGCATACACATTTATAGACCTGTACGCTGATTTTAAATCTACCACACTCATGAAATTGTTCTTATTCAATTGAGCAGTCACCGTGCTAATACTATTATAAGAAAATGCCGAGCTAGTAGTCTCCATAAAATTATTAATGGATATCTTATTAGGCATACTGCAGTCAGTTATGGGTCTTAACTTTCCATTTGATTTTTCTACACCACCTAGAGCATGGATACAACGGGGTTTATCTGCACTTTTAGAGACTAGACCAGCCTCTAGTTCCTCCAACAATATACCACAGTACTCGTTATAGAATTTTCCTTCGAGGATTGACTTATAATTTCTGCAATCATAAGAAGTATTGCAGTCAGGATCCACTATCCTGAACCCCTCAACGAAACCTTGCCATAAGAACAATGCCTCTTTATCATTTATATTAACAACTCCCTTTTGGGTTAAGAATGGGGCCGCTCTGCAGGGTAAAATTTGGGCTATTTCACCATGAATATAATGTACACACTCACACACACCATTTATACAACTGTCATATACTCTGATGCTAGGTAAATTTTTTACAACAACAGTAAATAATGGTTCAACTTCATCCTGTACTGGATGACTATGTGTAACATTTACAATTTTTGAGTTAATATTAACATCAATATTAACCTCATTAACCAAGTCATATTGACTATGGTCACTCGGGGGGACAAAAATATTTTTATCCGATTCAGAATTAATATTTACACCACCCTCATCTGAAACTTTGGGTAGGGGTAATCTAAAGTCTACCACATTTACTAACTTTGCTTCTGGCACCAGGATATCGAAACCTACAGAGTTAGGACTTAAATTACCATCATTTTCCTATTCGCTTCTAGCCTTGGAGCATTCCAACTTATTATGACTAGTGCTATTACACACGCTGCAAACATGCCTATATTTACATGGTTCCTTCGAGCAACCTTCTGCCCTGTTGTATGCATAGCATGGGTTATTAGACGATCTCTGTTTGCCTACATTTTTAGGTTTAGCATTGTAAGCTTTCTGGGCCTGAACGGTCCCATCATATGCCAAATGACGTAGTATATCTGAATTTTCAATGGTTGAAAAAGCCTCTATTCCACTATCATTAGCCCTGTCCCTCACTGACTTATCATAGGCTACCAGGGCTGAAACCGTATATATTTTGGTGCCAGACTTTTCAATTAGTACCTGAAGATGTTTAAGCATACCCTCAACATCGTCACCTGATTTGTAGTACTTCAAAATAAACTGCAAGTTTACAGACATCAGTTTCTCAATAGTGTCAATTTTTTCCTTACGTTTGGTGAATTGAGAATGATCAAACTCACCCGATTTTACACGGTGATGATGCCTAGAGTACGCTGAATCCAATGACGACCCTCTAGATGTGCTTGGACTGCATTGACGAGCAGAAATACTGGATTTAGATGATCGTCTATGTCGCTTGTGATCAACTTGCACCCATTCGTCCCCACCGTCAGACGAAATTTCGCATGGAGACGCTTGGCGTGTCGCCCTAGCAACCGGTCCGCGTCCTTGACTACGTGACGTCATACCTCTCTGTTTGTAAACATCCGCACGTGCTCTGCTGGAACGACTTGACGCATTGACGAATCCACCATCCCGATCGTCCTTTCCATTGACGACCTCTTGTAGAAGTGATTTAATGGTCGACAGCTCGTCTTCTAATACATCTAGCCTCGTCTGGTCAATAGACGACCCTCCCACAACACCTGTAACAGTTCGGGAACCTGAAGGTGTGTCACCAGTAAGTGAGAGAGTCGAACTACTCGCAAGTCCTAAATTGGCCGATTTTTTCGTCTTTTCCACCGATTCAACCGATTTGCCCTTTGGTGTATTGGCCTTCGAGCCTTTAGCAGCCTTTCTACCCATTTCAATGGTAACAAAAGGCACCAGGAGCCCCTCACAACGGTTAAAAAATTTTAAAAATCAAGGAAACACCCAGCGTGGTGTTACCTGTCCAGGTGAATCGAGCCAATTGACCGTTACATGAAAACTCCCCCTTATATACTGGAGGAATATTTACCATGACGTCATCGATGACCTCATAGATACCACTCCGCGCTGCAAGTAGTCCCTAACCGTCCGCGGCTAATTATATAAATATACACGAGTGTATATAGTTCCATATATATATTCTACAGTAGTTTTTTCTTTTCTTTTGTAACACATGACATACACCAGTTTCTGCTTTCTGGCCATTGCTAATAGCAATCAGTTGAATCACTGCTATCGAGCATTGCATACATCAGCTATTCCTTTGTTTTACATGATATACAACAGTTGTTACTTTCTTGCTATTGGCAATAGCGATCGCTGCTTTCTGGTCATTGTCTACAGCAGCTGTGCCTTGCATTCAGCAGTCAATAAATGTTTTAGCCTTCCAAGGAGCACCTAGTCCACGTACAATAGTTTTTGCTTTCAGCAGTCTGCCTTCACTGTTTAGTGTCACATGGTAGTTGTGTATTGCCTATAGTCATCGTTTATTGTAAATCTTTACTTGTTTGGCTTACAGCAGTGGCTGCAGCTTATTAGGCTAACCCAGAGATGCCAATTTTTCCTAACTTTTTAGGAATTCCGAATTTTAGAATTTATTTCCTGTAGGCATTTCTTATTGGCAGTCCAGAAAATTAGGATGATTTCCGAATTTTTAATGATCAGCGAGTGGCATCCGTGGGCTAACCGTATTCCCTGCCTTCCTTCTTCACTCAGTCCCTTTTCTTTTCCCTCTCTTCCTAATGTTTCTTTAGGTGATTTACAAAAATAATCATTTACATGTATCCTCCTCTAACACAGTTTTTAAAAGTCGTCATCTGTATTTTCAGGTACTTAATAATCCAGTTTGACTCGCCGTCAGGCATGCTGGTTAACCTGCGTGATGAGTTGGACCGGGACCTGGACGTGATCCGGCCGCGGGTACTCCGTAAGGAGGTGGAACAAGCTCGACCCTGTGAATACACCCAATGTGACTTTGGGGAACTCACCGATGAGAAAAAACGCCGGCTCAATATCTATAACAGAGAACTTGTCAAGAAGCTATGATTGTGTAAGAGAGCGACTGTGAGGATGTGTATTTAGTTTGTACAGTAAATATTCTGCTTTGTTTGAAATTCAATTTGCATTAGCAACCAAAAAAAGAAGCGTTTCGTTTGAGAAAATGTATGAATTGTAATGTCCCAGATTTGATCCTAACCATGAAAATTAATATTCACTTCGTATCCTTTTGTGGTTATTAGCCATTTTTACTAAGGTCACATAGTGCTTTGATTATAGAATCTTGACATGAGTATGACACTACCTGAAAGACTTTGGTAATTAGGAACGACTGTTACATGTCAAGGGCTCAAACTTCAGTAGTTAGGGATGTATTCCTTGTGATCCCACAGTTTGGTTAATCCGAGCTTTCATCATAATCGTTCTCTTCTTAGCATGAAGATATCGATGTATGAAAATGATAGTGAAATAATCATATTTCAACACACGTGTAGTCTGTATGAAATAAGAATGACATGTTCGGCGAGGATGTAATTAAACACAGTTCTCGTGCCAATGCATCGTTTTCAGCAATACATACGAGGGACATCATGTGACTAAGTTATCTCGAACAGTTTCTTCCTCAAATGCACACTTCTAAGTAAATTGTAAATAAATAATTGTAATAAAGCAATTAAAATCAGCTGTGCCTTTGTGATACCTACATGCAACAATATTTCATTATAAGCTCAGATACATATATGTGAATAAAAAAAAAACTCATTCTTTCTTTACAATACGTTGAATTGAAGGTATAAATTTATTCGGTCCATTAAGACTGGTTATATGTCATAGTATGAGATATCGCTGAATAGAATAGGGAATAACTGTAAACACACATTGGCAAGGGCTTCAGTTTTATTTTGCAGGTCATTGTTATTTTCTTCATGGATAAAAGGTTAGCTTATGTGTAGTCATGATTCAATACGAGTTGTGTATGTATACACATGAGCTATACTCTCCTTGAAGAGATAAGGAAATGAAATGGAAAAGAAGACTCTCTAGATGTATACATGCTCTCAGTCTCAGGTAGTCATAAAAGGAGTTAACGTCTTTTTTGTATAAACCATGCTAGGCAAGCGTGCCTTATGGGCCACATCCACTGCCCACGGATGGTCCATTCGTGGGCTTCATCCTTTTTTATTTACCATTCATTTCTATAGTAAAAAAGGATGAAGGAACACGGACGGACGGACCATCTGTGGACAGTGGATGCGGCCCTTTATGGGGAATAGTACATGCTCTTGGCCTAGAATGATATGCTGGTGATTGGATGGAACGGCTAGGCCCCTTTAGAATATATGGGACCTTATGTCAAGGTGAATATCGTAGTTCCATTGACAATGCACTGAGACCACGTATTGCACCCCTGCGTTGAATAACCGGCGCCAAATCTGCACGATGACGTCATAGGTCTATCGCGCATGCGCAGCATTTTTGAAACGTAAACATTCAAAATGGCGGCGGTCAGGATTTCGCGAAGACGATGGGTAAATAAGGGTTTAATTTCAATCTTATTGATGAAATATTGATTAATTATCAACCCAAACACCTTGACATAAATGTAAAGATGAACTCTGAGCAGTTTGAGCTTCCTGTTTCTTCACTCGCGTGTCCTGCCCGCTCCGGAACGGGCAGGACACGCTCGTGAAGAAACGGTCAGCTCAAACTGCTCATCGTTCACCTTGACCATTTTTCCTCATTGTGTAATTTCTTCTTTGCAACCTCTCCGCTTATGAACCCTTCATGTCAATCCGAAATTTACAAATCTGTAGAAAAATAAACTAGGAGCTCTAACTTTCTTTCACAAGTGATATCATCC
The DNA here is from genome assembly GCA_949317995.1 of Acholoe squamosa. Classification (NCBI taxonomy): domain Eukaryota; kingdom Metazoa; phylum Annelida; class Polychaeta; order Phyllodocida; family Polynoidae; genus Acholoe; species Acholoe squamosa. Next base: position 32,749,947 of record OX439037.1, on the reverse strand, counting down.
GCGTTTTCCTGTATTACTTAGCCGTTTATGTCATCCTGGTCGAGGATTAATGGACTCTTAAAGGGCCACAATCCTCTAGTTCCTACATCCAGAATTTCATTATTTTTTTAATAAAAGATTGTCTATACATATACAGTTTAAAAGTGAAATAAAATTCAATGTTTACGGTTTAGTTTGTTCTGATCACGGGGCCATTTGGAACAAATCATTGAATCTACTCCATATTAAGCAAAGCCCCTTTTCCATGATTTCAAAAGCTACTTTTACTGTTATACTGGTTTGATTACAAACGGGGATGTGTACACTTAGAGAGAAAGTGTAAACTTAATTAGTTGATAGTATAGCAGTTTTAATCATGCTTTGAATATATCAAAACCAAATGCTCTAGTTACATTTACATAATGTGAGACAAAATAAACCAAGATCCCACATCCAGATTTTGATTATATTTCACCAACATGAAGCCTATATACTTCTTTATAGTATAAAAGAAGAAAATATATCAGTTGTGGTGCCAGTTTTCCACAATGATCAATTGTCTGGAAAGTGATTTATTCAGACGATGCCTTTCATTTGTGAGTGAAATTCAACTATATCAATTCATCTTGCAGAAGTAAAATCTGGTTTTGTTTCATGCCTAAGACATGTAGGATATGATTGATGAGTTCAAAAGTAATATAATTTGATTAGAATGCACTCCACACCAACTAAAATATTACCCCTTTGGGCTCTCCCACTGCCAGCCTGCTAGGGGCTGCCTGTGGTATGCACAGGTGTCCAGTACAATACTCTGCTCGATATCTACAGGCTGCCCAGCCAGTGTGTGCGGTGGCAAGGCAGGCTAGACCCTTTAAAGAAAGCGAACAGTCTTGGCTAATTTTGCTAACATAACTGTCAGTTATTACATATTGTGTTTTTGTGGATTGATTCGCTATAGTCGTGGACATTTCCAAAGTACACACTTGATATGCATATATTGAAGTGGGCGATCAGAGTTTGACCGTTTCATCATTTGAAGACTGCTTTCAGAATGCAATGAATACTATTTGGAAAGAGACAAATTGTCAAAACACTGTTGGTTTGAGAATGTTATTTATATCCTTTGCACTTGTCCAAAATATATATGTTAGAATTTTATTATGTATAAACTAAGGCTTGCATAATGAGAGCATGCAAAAATGGCAATGTGCTGAAATTTGGGAATGGGTTTATGGCGTTTTGGAACCAAATTCATCAGACTGAGTGTTCGGGTAATCATTTTGGATTTGTCGGAAATAGGCAGTCTACTTTATAGAAAGTAATCGCACAGTACTGATATGATATCATCAGACGTACGTGTTTTGTGTTTGAACATTTGGAGGGAGAAGGAACAGCATCACAACTATTGATCATTTCCAAAAAATAGACGTTTATTTAAATTGAAAAATATCACAACTTCAATAATGTAGAACCGTGTCATTTGTTACAAATATAGGGAATGGAATGTCAGAATTCTGTTTTATCTTCTATGGCAAGAACACTTTAAGATCGTCAATAATTAGTTGTACATCATCGTGATATGCGATCCATTGACTCCTTATCAATCTACCATTTTGTAAGAATCAGTTAGAAAGGATATATGATTTTTGTTTCAACTCTAGTACATTTACTATAAAAAAATATAATCAAGTGTGTGATCATAATTGTGTCATACAGTTAAATATTACATCTTGTCTCAGTTCACACTTTAAGAAATGTTCATGAGGTGACGATTATGGTATGCGCATAGTTGGTCCTCCTTTTATGTAAATGTGTATAGTATGATCAACCTGAACATAACATTGTACATATAGCAATCAGATTTTAAGAGATTGACTAATCAAACTCAAATCATCTCATTTACTCATTCACAATCACTCAATAAATAATAGAATAGATTAGATATTCTTGTAAGGCCAAGAGACTCTTAAACAAATCAATATTTCAATGTTTTAAGAAGCTGCTTCAACATTCATTTGTAAAAAAGTCCTCAAAAATAGTTCCAAACAGAATTATGCATTCACCCCCCCCCCCACAAGTGCAGAGGTCCCTTAGAAGCATTGGCATTGTATAAAACACTCGTGATTATTTTTTTCTGAATAAATTCATCCAACAATTTGTGCAGTAAATCGTATGTGTGCAACATTCCACACAACAATAATAACAAAAATAATCGTTTTCACACAATACGATTGTAGACAGCAGTGGAGGTTAACATTTCTTTTCTTTTTCATTGATCTTCTACATCGATGCAAAATATAAATGACAGTCAAGACCACAATTACAAGACTTCAGATTAACAAGCTGTGCAATTTGGTCAAAAGTGAATTTAACTGCGGCTGGCAGTGACAAATTTTGTAATATAGCACTGTTAGAAAACATGATCATCGTCAGAATTTAAATTAGAGGGATTTGTCGTTTTTTAGGATGACTCATAGATCTGCATGCTTATCCGGTTGATCTATTGCAATAGAGTGTCATTGATAGTATAATTATTGCCTATTGCGGCCATAGCAGATTGGAATTTGAGAGTTTAACTTAAAGGACAGGTAATACTATGTATGAGAACCTGTCAGAACACATTTTCTGTACTACTATCCTTATTACATAAAGTAGACATGCCGTTAGCCTTGAAACACTGCTCACTTTGGCCACTTTAAGTGGGCCTCCAAGGCACTGGTACAAAAGAAAGCTTCCGTGTCATTACACAAATGTGTTCGACCTATGTCTTCAATTTGTACAAAATATACACTCTAGATTATGTTAATTACTCTGAATAACCCATATAGCAGTTAGTATATATCGGCATTCTCTCTAAACAGTTTGATTAAATATGGCAAATCAACAGTATAAGCATAATACCTAGTGAATAATGATGTGAACAGCTTCTATTATGCTGAACATTTTTCGTCAAGTGCACATTGTAAGATATCAGTAATTGGACGGAGAGATCTATGATTAGGATCTGAATTCTTTACAAATTCTTATTAGTACATACATGTACCAATATCAAATGTAATATGCATAAGTAACTATTGAAAGATTAGTTACTATCAATTTATACTATCTCTATTCCCAATTATACTTTTCCATCTATAGAATTGGAGGGTCTACTGAGAGCCTGTACACTACATCACAATGAGATATATATACGATGCTGTTCAGCAGCATGTATATCTGATGTGAATTAGTCAAATGGAGTCATAAAGCCTCCAACTAAAATCATAACAAGTAGACTTCAAATAAATAAGTACAGGGCAATGTCTACAACATGCATATTAAATAAATCAATCATTCCATTGTGATATCAGGATAAACACCCAAGCCAGCCAATGTGGAGCTAATTATAATGATGGATCCGCTCAACAAGGACAGCCGGCGAGTTGGGCCGATTACCATCATCAGCATGCAGGTTTGGGGAGTGTTGTGGGGAAACTGGATGTGATAGAGATTGCTGTGGCCAATGGTGGTCAGATGGCAGCTTGGTTAGAGTCACAGAGGCTTCATAGGTGTCCCGAGGTGATGTGGCCTCTCTCAATTGGCTTTTAGAGTCATTTGGAGTTGATGAACCCGCCGTGTAAGAGTCATTGTCATAGTGATTGGGTGGTGGCCCCGGTTGTTCAGCACGCTGCATGTATCTGGAGCCATGGAGCAGCTCATGGACATGGTGACGTGAGTTCTCTGAGTGAAGCTGCTCACTACTATTGCTATGGTCTGACTCACCATCTGAACCACGGGAATCATCCCCCCTACCCAACATGGTGTCAGGCCTGGTGGAGGAAGATGGGGAAGGTTCACCATGTTCTGAGAGCTGGAATGGTGACGAGGTACCCACTGAGGGAACACCAGCAGAACTACTCTGGTCCTCGATGTCTTGTGTTGAGTGACTCTCTGCAGCAGCATCACCTGCCAGCTCATGATAGTCCTCACACTGGCGGTAAGATTCCTCCAGGCTGTAGTTACCCTCAGCTGGTGCTGGAAGGCGGGCCATTTCAATGTTAGTGTCCACGGGCATACATGACCCAGTCTTCCAATGGGTTTTCAGACCAGAGCCACTGATGTACTTCCTGGAACATTTCGGACACTCGTATGGGCGCTCGTTTGTGTGCAACCGCCGATGGAGCTTCAGATGGACGAACTGTGTGAACTTGGCAGGACAGACCTTGCACTGGAAAGGCTTTTCTCCAGAGTGCAGCCTCATGTGGGTCTTGAGGTTGGAGGTGCTGGAGAAGCGTTTGCCACATACATTGCATTCATGTGGTTTCTCTCCTGTGTGAACCAGGTAGTGCTTTTGTAGATGAGCAAGCTGTGTGAAACCTTTGCCGCAAGACTCACACTTGAATGGTCGCTCACCTGTGTGTGTGCGAAGATGGACCTTTAGATTGGAAAGTTGACCAAAGGTCTTAAGGCAAACATTGCATTCATAGTGCATCTTTCCATCTTTCTTGCGCAGGGGAAATGGTAGAGACCTGTAGCCACGGAGCCCATTCTTGCCTTGGATTCCTTTTCCCTCATCACCCTGAAGACCACCCTGCGCACCAGGTACTTGGTACTTGGGTTTGCTAAGGTTCAGAGCCTCGTCAGCTTTTTGTGCTGCTATCTCATGGAAGTTGTTGGTGTTGTGTGGTGGGCTAGCCTTCATATGATGTGGGAGATAGGACTGATGGTGGTGCTGATGGCTGGCCATGCTGGTCGGAGGGTGCCGAGGAACTCCTGTGGGTGATGACATGGCTGCGGCAGCAGCGGCGGCTGCAGCAGCAGCAGCAGCAGCTTGGTGATGAGGTGGAAGAGGCTGATGCATTCCAGGAGATCCCGCAAAGCCCTGAGGAGGATAGAACATATTCTGCCAAGCGGAGCTTAAGTTGTGGAACCCAGCGCCCAAGGGAAGCATGGAATTTGGTGGGTGAAATGGGGGAAGGTTATTGTTCATGTTCATACTTAGTCGCATGCTCATGTTCATGTTAAAGTTTGGATAGACGAGTGGTAGAGGTGCTAGAGGTTGTGGTTTGCCCATGGATGGCATCATTGGGCCACTTTCACTCAAGCCCTTCAGTCTGTTACCACTAGCACTACGAGCTGCAAGTTCATCAAGATGGTAGGACTTTTCTGGGTGTCCCATGGATGTAAAGGGAAACACTGCAGGCCTGCTCTTGTACATGTAGGACAGGAATGGATTGTCCATCATTTCCTGGCTACCATTGGGCATATCAGACAGAGCCCTTCTGCTACTGGCCTTACTACAGGGTGCAGCCAAGGATGCGACATCAAACTTGGTTTTCTTAGCTGCAGGGGGTGCAAATAGATCAGCAGTTGTCATATCGTCTTCACTTCTGGTTAGCCCATTTTCCTTCATTTTCTTCATCAAGAGGTTCTCGATAATACTGCTGCTACCACCGTTAAGCTTGCGGGGTGCTTGGCTCCCGGACGTTGGCCTTCCTAAGGAACATGCCCGATCCTCTGATTTGTTACACAAGGGTTGGAGGATGCTTACTTTACCCCGCCCTGGAGGTGTAGGAGGGGGAGTTCCAGCTGGACTTTTAGGTGCATTTGTTGTTTTTGGCCCTTCAGGTTTTTGTTCGGGTCCTAGAGCATCACCATCAACATCTTCATCTTCACCGACAACATTAATGTGAGCATCAGCATCATCATCTTCAGTGTTGTTGGACGTGTCACGATGGATGCTGAAGTCAAGTGCGTTTTCTGTATCCTCAGCAGAGGACGTCACAGGAAGCATTGTTTCTGGTTCCTCTTCCTCAGAGGATGACTGGGAGATGTCTTGTTGGAAGGAGTCTGGGGATGATGGGACACCACTCCATGGAACCAGAGCCTGAGGTGGGCATTCACGACTCACTTGCTGTTCTGTAATAAAGAAAAAATATGAAAGTTTTAGACATGAGATGCATTAGTGGTTGTTTGATTCACAGTTCTTCGTAATTTATTGACATTATAGACTAAGTATTTATTTACTCATACAGCCCTCAGGAAGAAAAATATATCACCGTTGCAAATGCTGTAGGCATAGATTGAGACAAAGCAGAATGAGTTATTTTCCAGTTGTGGGAAAAAACCCGGGACCGGAGAAAGAGAGGACAGGGAGGGGGATATCAGAAAAAAAGATACAAAACACGTTTGTCGCTTGCCCCTCAATTCGATCAAATAAATTGGTTAAGCAAAAAATAATTACCCTCAACCATTACACTAGTTTATCGCTGCCCTCTTCCAAACAAAACCCCCATAGAAAACTATCACCAAAGCAAGCCGCCCCTGGTATGGACCCTACTCAGATCGTTCCCATGTGAAAACTGAGACAGGCTACAGTGTATAAATCAACAAATAAAGATGCGACAGGTAGGGGGTCTTGGGAAGGGGGGAGGGGGCTGCCCCCCTGTAATCAAATATACAGCAGTAAGTATGTATTAGGGGTGGCAGGCAGTGTGGGGGTGACACCAGAAGAATAGTGTCGCCTGCTTCCCTTTCTCCTTGGACTGCCAAGTGGCGGGCGACTCCAGGGACATTTATTTACTCCTGACATGTGTGTATGAAGTCAAGGGATGACTGGTTGAGTGCAGAAGGAAAGGTGGGGAGGGGGAGTTAGTCCATATTACTGGGAAGGGGTTGAAGTGTCCTAGAAATCGTCCTCTCCTTTGGTGAGGCAATGGCTATTTGGATTTTGGTAAGGACACATGTTCGATACATCATTTTACCCCTGCTGAGTTTGGGTTATATTTGGGGAGGGGTCTAGGTAAGAGGGGTGAAGTTGTGAGGATGGGGGTGGGGTATGTTGACATTATAATAAAGAAGGGCTGATGGCAACTTGACTGTGTCTGTTCAAGGGGTGGTGGGAAATCTGGTCTGGGGATCATGAGTATAGACGAGGGGTGTACTTTAAGATGTGCGATAGAGACGATCAAGGGGGTACATTGATATAACATACATGCAGGGTGCTTTATTCACTTGCTTGACAAGGCTAAGGAAGTTCTCACTTGATGCTATCAGTCTTAGCCATAACCTGTCTTCAACTGAAACACCACAAGCAACTCAAGATCTAACTGTTAAATATGCTAGTTACTTCTGTAGATGGGATATTACAGGCGGAGGGGAAAGAGGGGTTTTATGTGCTAAAGTGGTATCTTTGATCAATGCAAAATATAGTTAGTACTCATTATATTACTACCCTTCTCCAATCTCCACTCAAGTTCAAATTAATTATGTTAGGGAATCTATTGGCTACCAACAAGTGGCAGAACCATGTCTAAGTCCCACTGCCCATTTGGAAAAGAAGACACGAATGGGTAATTCATCTCCAAGGGTTTTTATTAAAATTGTCCAGCTTCGTTAATCATTTTCAATGATAACTGCAATGTGATGTAATTCTCAATATACATGTCAATATCCTGCACATAACTGATGTTCAATCACAACTCCATCCAAATTTAATAATAAGACCTATACAATATAATTCCGAATGTATGCCTCCACTTTTCTGAGCACAACCAATGTTTAAGCACAATTTCATTAAATTCACCAAATTTCTTTCATAATACGATGACTCCAATTAACTGGGCGTATGAACTCCATTGTCAGCAAAATACATTCCGTGCACCAACTCCCGTAAATAAACAACTCTTTCAAGTGTAGTATAAGATAACCATTCCCGGTAAGTTAGGTAGTGAGAGCCAAGTAGAGAGAGAACTATCAATATCCTTCAAATAAGTTGCTTCCTCTATAACATAATAAGATCCTTGATAGGGCTCTAAGGCCTCAGTAATTTACGTTGGACGCCAGAAAGGCACCCAGTAAGTGACCATCTGCCAAAATAGGTACTTTTCAGAATTTCAATCCATTCCTACTAGTAAGCTGCTGAATATAGATATCTTCTCCTCTGATTCAAGGTCAAACTGTGGATCCATTAAGATGTGAGCACAATTTGTGCTCCCTCTCTTCAGCACAGCGCTTATATACCTCCAGACTACCGGTGGCTTTGACTTTTCATCACCGGACACCATTTGGACTTTCAACCTTAGTGTGACTCTAAAGGATCTGTTAGAGAGGAACGCAACCACTATCCTATAGGGGTGTAATCCCCACTACCACGGCCTCTATCACCGTGACCCCCAGATTCACATGGACAAAGTCTACCAGGGACTACGCTTCCCAGGCATTCACAAGATTACACCCATACCATTACCAGTTCTTCAATTCTATAATGGTGTAGCGCCTATCACCCTGAGATGGCTTCAATAACCACTCACTCACTTTATCAAGGTGTATTCTTACTCTGACCATTTAACATGGAAGGCCCGGACACTCACCTATCATCCTCACGCTAGCTATTGGAACTCGTGACAATTATCTTTTATATCAATCTTACTCTCATTTCTCCGAAATCCCGGGCCTCCCTAGCCCACTTAAAAGGGTCTATTTCTTCTCTTTCCTATCCCCTCGGGATGTGTGTGGTGCACATATGCGCGGGCACTGACACATTCCCCTGTGAAATTGTGTAATGTAATTCTCGCCATGAATATGACCTTAGTTGTAGAAATGGCGTTAAACATCTATTACTCACTCACTCACTCTCCGAAATCCCTCTAACTCATAGATATATGATCCAACAGTCAGTGTGTTTCTGATTGCCCAGTATGATATGGCCTGATTTATCATAGGTGTTAGGCCAATAAATGATAAGGCATGCCATCAATGACAACATATTTGATTTAGTGATGCCTAATTCAAACCAATGCCAAGTATTTTATGGAATATGCCCTTCATCTAATTCACAGAGAAAGCCTTTCTTATCGGATAATTAAACGGCCCCATCCCACCATATAGACCCCTGGGGAACTCCATGAAAACCCCATCAATGGCTGTGTTTGTATTGCCTCTTGCTTGGGTTGGTTTCTCTCTATTCGCTCTGTTGATTTCTAAGCGCCCACTTAGGGTATTAAGCTATTCAGTGTGGGTTCAATGTCGGATTAGAGCTTTCAGCCCACCTTGGAAACATCTTTGGTATGGGTTTAGGCTACTCTCCTCAAGTAGTGAAAAGGGGGCCTTTCTCAGCAGCTTGAACCCTCATCCTCCTTCCCATTCTCCTACTCCTGAAATCTATAGAGGGCTGATGAAGCATGGCGTCATTTTATTTTCAATGATCTTCTCCATTTTGAAGATAATTATTCACCATCCCTTGGTAAGAACTTAACTTACAGATCCTTGGAAATATACTTTAGACCTAGATCCCTGCCTCTCACATAAAAACGCCCGCCCTCTCCACACCATCCCACCATCACCACCACCCCCAACCACCACTTAAGGGCCCTCCTGATCTGGGCTCTCAAATCTCCACACAAGAGACCATGGTAACAATTGAAAGGTAAAACACTTCCCCCACATGCCTACGATTGATTTACAAACCCACCTTGGGGCGTACGATCAGATTACAACCCTAAGCCTCTTAATTCAATGTCTTCTTATGCTCACAAATGCCCCAAGATATAGATTTATGTACTCCAGTTATTCCGCACCCATCACAAGACTTTCAACCTTAAATGCTGAGCGAAGACAGGCCCTTGTGGAACGCCCACCCTCAAAGCCTCAAATGCCTTTGGATTGTCTTTTTAACGGTATCTCCCACCCTCGCCCCATACTCTCTCTCTCTCTCTCTCTCTCTCTCTCTCTCTCTACTCTCTCTCTCTCTCTCTCTCTCGACATTGAATCCCTCTACAGTTAAAATCTCACAGTTACACAATCTCAAATTTGAAACTTATGGCTTAATACGGAGCTCTTTCAGATTACCTATCCTAATCACGTACAAAGGGCATGTCTCAGCCTGCAGGGGGTGGTCGCCCATTAGGCACTATTGTATGTGTGTTTGTCAACAACAGTTAGAACCCCTTTACTCTTCCTGACTCACAAAGGGGCAGTTTTCACCCTCATTGTTCAGACCTAGGGCAGCCCAAGGTACTTACAGTACATAGACATCCTGAACCATGTGCATTACCATATAAGTTATATTTAATTCTTCATCTACAATGGATAACTGTATATTCATACATCTGGTTACACGTACAGAAGATTTGCATGCACATACAAAGGATGATGAGTCTGCATGCTTGAAGGCCTAGGGTGCATAAATACATCCATGGGGGTGCATTTATCCCATCAATGCAGCACGCTCCATAGAACACCCCTTCAGTGTACAAACCCCTCCCATTATCCAAACCACTGGACCCCCTCCTGGCACCTAAATTCGCACTTAACCGTATACGCCCATAGGGATGATAGCATATCAGGTAGCTGGGCTAGTATTTAAGTGGCACTGGCCAGGTGAGTAGTGGAGGGGCAGGGGAGCACATCTTCATTTCGAAATGGGAGAAATTAAGTTGGAAATGGCTTAATCAGTGGGGACCATAGAGCACAGTGCAGTAGGCGTGAATAAGGAATAAGGAAGGTAGTTGAAGGATAGAGAGACATAGATAGGGGCTAGACGTAGAAAGAAAGTGTGAGAAAGAAAGTAGGGAGAAGGAGACAGAGAAAGACAGTGAAAGAAATTGGAGTGAGATATTTAAGGAGGTGTTTCCACTGAAGGTGTGATATGCATACTGGAACACCAATGGCACTGGTACCGGTATGTGCATGTTACCTAACCTATCCCTTTCTTCCCCTACCTTAGTTTGGTCAACAAGTGCATATGGGTGAACTCATGAAAATCAATATCAACTTAGCTTGACGCAGAAAGATAAATCTCTCAGGCATCATCATTCAGAAGCTTGCACTCAAGGCCCTCAGCCGATAAATGTAATTCCATATAATAGAATAGCAGGAAGGAGAAATGTTAGATAAAAACATTCTCTATCCAAAATAAGTGAGACGGAAGAGAGTCTATGTCAGCAAGTACATATCAATTATTCAAATCGCACTGACGATTGGTAGCCAGAAAAGGCAAGTAAGAAATGTGGATGAAAACTATTATTGTCCCATCTTTTTCCAAAGAAACATCCATCTCAATGTCAATTTTTATTATTTCCTCATTCAAATCAAGTCTATATATTCTGTTTTGTTATAGTAGCGATAGCCTGAACATAACAACCACTGTCACAAACACCCATGGGAAAATCTCCAGCTATGCCATGATGACAGGGGGACTGAGGGGGTGATGAGGTGAGAGAGGAAGGTGGGGAGGGGGAGGAGAGGGGATCCACCAGCCGCCAAAAGCAGTAGACGGGCAAAATGGCTGACAATGGGGAGTAGGTGTGTGAATGTGTACTGGTAGGATCGGATCATTTCACTCTGATCTTATCCGACTTTCCCACGGTGTTTGCGAGATGATCCTGCCTGGCATGAAGTGTCAGGTATGTAGTGGGTGAGTTATCACCCATGTGTGGGGGTGAGGGGCTGGGGTGAGGGTAAGTGTAACAGTTGTAGGGGTGTGTGTGTATGTATATATATATATATATATATATATATATATATATATATATATATATATATATATTTATTTATTTATTTATTTATTTATATATACAATTGATTGGAGTGAGAGAGCTGTGATTTCGTGTAGGTCTGAATATGGGTATTTCTTCCTCTTAGAGATGAGATAAAGAGAGCGATTCCAAAATTAGGATATTAATTTTGATTTGTATAGACAAAGGTCTTAGAGACGCTCTTAAAACTTAATTGGTAGGCTTAACATGTTGTTTCTCATTGGGGAGGCCCTGAGGGGCCCTGAACTTAGGGAAATGACAATGAAATGTAAAAGAGCCGTCTGGTTATTTTGTCGGTAGTTTTGGCGGTGTCTCCTTTTCTTCACAAAATGAAAATGCATATAAGAGCCCTTGAAACAGTCACATAATTTATTTAAAAGTTAAGAAACAAAGCAATGTTACTCACTAATTCTCTGCATCATGGCCTCGCCTGTGGCTGGGTAGTGGAGGCGCTCGGCAAACTGCCTGCAGTACCAAACGAGCAGCTCGCGGCCCGCAGGGATGGGCTTCACTGTGTAGAAGTACACCTGGAACAGAACAGGAGAATGTTTCATTTCGTCAAAGGACACAATAATATGGAGATTATAGCTGATCTTGACAGTGAATAACTATCTGGAAATAGTTTGACCCTGGAGGTTGACTCTCAAGCTGTATTCTTCTGGCGGTGGTTCTCTGGTGTATCATCTTAGAATATATATATTTTGGATATGAAGCAGTCTCAGATGTGGTATGTGGAGATCATATAATAATGATGATGATGGTCATTAAAGTCGCTATGAATCGAGGACCTACGTCCGCCGACGTTAGCACTGTGGCGGACGTAGCCGATTCAGAGCTCCTTTAAAACCTTACATATTGAAGTTGGTGTTTTCTGCCTTGACCATTACTCTGGTCATATTATGACCGTATACCCAATAGGATGAATTTTTGAGATTTTGACACATTGAATACCCTATAGCAATCTTTGTAAATTCCTGTCGTTAGAAATACCAACCTCTAGTCCTATCTGACAGGCCACAAGGTTCTGATGGGCCTGGGAGTGTGCGGGGTTCACGTAACGCATCCAGTTAGATTTAGCCACGTCCAGTCCGTCTATGTAGTGGTAAGTCTCATTGTTGTCATGGTAGATCTGAAAAGAGAGGATCGTGTCAATCATATCATTATGATGTGTTTGATGACCATAAGATGAAACAAAATGTTTCTAAATGTCCATGACATAATTATGTCTAAGTATCTGTTCACCCTTTGATAAAACAAGCTCATTTTCACTCTTAAATGATACAGGCTCATTTTTCTAAAATGCAGCGCTGGTGGATCTATATTTGCCAAGACTGCATTGGTGCTTCAGTGCACCCAGGGCTGGCTGCCCTCATGACGGATAAAACACAACTATCATATGATTACATTGGGGGACTGGTATGCACAGAAAGAAACAATAAAATAGAGGTGGCTACTTACCCTCCAGCAATATTTCCGGTTGGTGGAGGTCCTTTCTGTGTCCTTACTAAATGTCTCTCCCTGCAGAGGTCCAAACCTTGTTCCTTTAGGGATGAATTCTGATGACCACACTCCAAGCACCTGTACAATATATATACAAAGAAGGTATATATTATACTAGCGAATCCCAAACGTATGAAATTGTAGCAAGACTGGCAGTTGCAGTATCTTTACGGCAGCTGCGGCAGTATCCTTTTCACAGTTGCGGCAGTTGCACACCTGTATGATTGCACCATTAAGGATAGGAACTCAGATGCAGTTGGTATCTGATAAGGGTTTGTCAAAATGCTGTTAATCTGGGCTGTGGACAACTACGTGATACAAATGTTGCTCAATCTGAAGTCCTGTGATTTTGAAGCTGGCCAAATACATTATACGATGAAGAAACCCAGAAAATGGTATAAAACATACCAAAGAAAAAGTCCTTGAATATGATGTTTATGTATCCTAGATGTGGAATGTTTCAAGTTGTCCACAATGAGTTACTCCACTGACTAGCTCCTGTCTGCTCCCAGATGAGAAATGACAGCTAACACTCAGGCTCCATCCCTTTATATACACCCGCCGACAAAATTAATTGGCCCAAATACTTGTATTTTTCCTGCATAGTAACGTCCACAACATCCACCCCAACTATGCACAGGCTTCCAAGGATGCTACTTGAGATTTGTTTTGTTTCACCAATTACTACATCCACCACGTCACCTATGACGTAGGACTGAGGATGTTTTTGATTGAGTTCAACTGCCAGAATGTGTTGCCATCGAGACGGGGAGCATGTGCAGCACAAGGAAAATAAAAACACCGTTGCTATTGTGCTGATGTGATTAGAAGCTTGCATGTTTCTCACACCTTTCCCATTAGGACAGTTATGCATGCTATGTTCACGATGTGTATACCGATGTAGCAGATTGTCCTATGGGCGTGGCCATTACTGAAGCTGATTACCAGGAGTTACCACTGATAAGAACTGTCAGATGGGTACCAACTGGCCCCCGAGAGGACCGCAGTGTATAGGGCATTAGCACATTAGGCTATGGAGGCCGCCATTAGACCCCGACTGCACTATGACTAACACCTTCAGCCCCCGTCTCCGCAGTAAATGCCAGGGATGCTTCCCATTGGTCAATAATACAATAGCCATGTGCCGTATATACGGGATCATTTCATTGGCTAATAATCAAACCAGCTAAGTCGGTATACTACATCGTGAGTAGCCATCTGCTCGTTCATGAACTCACTTACACAACTGCTAATGCGTAAACTCACCTGCTCAACAACTCATTCATATACTCACCTAGACATCTAAATATTAGGGCATGGGTATGTAGCAATTCAAACTGTACATTTCTGTTTGAAGGGCTATCAACAAAATCTCATTTCCCTCTTATATGCTTATTGGGTAGACTGTGATGCGCAGTCCTTCTCTACTCATACACCAAACATCTTTTTAAATCCATTAATATTAGTATCTTTAACAATGATGATCTAATTAGTTTTCCCTTTATCTCTCATCTGTAGTATATTTAGAGGGGAAATTCGAATTCAAATACCGTATGTAGCTATGTGACCTGTAGTTTAATGATCGTAAGATCCCCCCTAGCGAGAGCTCCAGCAGGGACACAAAACACTCCCACGTACTTTAGTATGTAAATTAATTTGTGCTAACTAGTGTCCTCACAAACATCAATATGACCACAAGTATTCTTCTCATTAGCTCATCCTTCGGCATTATTTATCGATAAACGAATAGTTCCAACAACTATTAAGCCCATAAACAACTAAATTAATCATAGTTATTATATAAATCATTGATTAACAGGATCGGTGAAGACGTCAGTGTTTACTGTTGATGATTATTTCCAATTAACTTTGAACTAGTAAGTTGCTAGATATTATACATGGAGGTGATTGGAGTACGGCAGAGTTGACAAATGCACATTTTAAGACACATGCTTTGAATTAAGCACTTTAAAACAGGATGACACGTTATGAAAATCCGCCTGTATATGTATGTGTACAGATATCCATGCACCAATAAGGAGATATATTGTGTCTGTAATCATTCCTTACCTTAATAGTTCAGCGTCTTATGACAATTTTTTGAAAACCGTGGGGTCTACACTTAAATCCAACCAGTGATAACCATACATGATTTCTCGTCTCAGCATCACACCATTGTAAAACATCATTAGAGTAAGGAGAATGGTAACCCTTTTCTTCTGGTTATACTAGCCAATGAGTACTCTGATCCTTATTCACCGAGAGGACGGGGGGGGGGGGTTAAGGGAGTAAGGGGGGGGGGGGTCTGCTCTACTTGTTACACACCCACATATACAGCCTTTTCATTGGTCATTCAAGGGTGCACAATGCAATCAAAACCTAATGTAATGTTTCCTATTCAGCCTGAAAGTGAATTTTCTCACTGTGCCCTTGATCCGATCAGGACTTGGCTGCGAATGGGTGAAAAGAAATCGCAAGTCCTGTGTATTGTTCGCCAGGTGAGGGAGTACTAGGGTACTGCCAAAAAGCCATGCTTTCTCCTCCAGATCAAGGTTAAGGCGGGAGGGGGTCTTTTTAGAAACGTGTGTATATGTACGTAAGCACCAGTCTTATTGCAACAAAGAGAGCAAATCGCATTATGCCAAAGTCCTCAAACCGATTTCAATCCAATTAAGCCAATGTGGGTGCCTGAAGATTAAATGATTTGGCTGTGGGTGGGAAAGAGGGGAGAGTATAAGCTGATGTAGACTGACTTTGGTGTGCTGTAAATGGTTATCCCTCAGAGACCGCCATATTGTCCCACGGTTATATGGCTGATTTCCATGATTTACAATTACATGTAGCTTCTTCTCATCAGTAGTGGAAACCATCAGTGAGCAAATCAGTAGAACTACCATCAATACCGATCTCATTCTTTCAGACCGGGTCAATAACCAATTTTTATGGCATAATATCAATGCGCTACCGCCCTATATAAATAAGCACTCGGCACAGAAAGTGGATCTAGAGCCGATCATTTAAACACTTTGACTCACCTGCCGTGGGAGAGAGTGGTGCCTAATAGTAATACTATTACCTCAACTGCTGGTTACAATGGAAAGGGGGTCGCTCAAAGGTGTAATGGGGAAGGCAGAGGGCTTAACTCTGTTCTCTTCTGATATTTGACAAGAGGTTCGTTAGCAGGGTTTTACTGTACATGAAGGTGGGATTGTAATATTCTTGTGAACCAATTGATATCGCTTTACAAAGGCATAACGACAGAATACTATATACATAAAACTGGTCCTTGCATATCCTTGCACGGCCTATACATGTTCGTGCACTACACGGTCTTGCCCTTAACTTATACCCGAGTAGAATGAACAATAAACGATGTGAAAGATGTTAGTATAGACCCTCTGTATGGTCTACATCCCCAGGCAGCAACTATTGAAGGTAGAGAGGTTCACACGCAACATTTCTATGGCATCTATAATTTCACTTTAAGTATGTTTTATCGCCCAAGGACACCTTCCCGCTGAATTTAGGGTTATGAATTTTGAAGCAAGACATCGATGCTGAAGTCTTTATAAGTGCTGTCATCCCGATATTAGTGTGAAGGAGCAGTGGATAATGGCTGCTTTGTCCGCTAGATGTCACTCCCAACAGGTGGTTCAAATCAATAATTTATGCAAAGAAATTGAATAAAATAGTCATCAAGCATCCTTATACAAATTATACTTATGCCAACTGGGCTTTACTTTTCTACCTTTTTTCTTGCCCCTAAGCAACTAAGTCTAAGGAATCAACCATCCAACATACTATTGAAGAGGGGCGGGGTATATAAAAAAGAAAAATCCCCACGCGACCATATTGTCACTTGATGTGTACTGTGGTGTAAACGGCCATATGGCTTAATGGTAGTCACTTTTGGAGAGCCTATGACACGGGGGGGGGGGGGGCTGGTATTTTCAATTATGTAAAAGTGATGTCTATGACTCTCATCATTCATACAGTATAACGGGGCACAATAGGCCCGGATGGGGCTCTCTCTATAAGAGGACTTTCGTCTTCTCCCCCACGTCTACTACTCCTCACCTTTATGGTACATTTCATTCCTTCTTTCTTTCTCTCAGCAGCCTCCCCCCTCTCTCTCTCTCTCTCTCTCTCTCTCTCTCTCTGTTTCTCTCACTCCCTCTCCCTCCCTCCCTGCTGCCCTCCGTCTCCTTGGCCAAGGACCACTGTAAGAATTAGTCTTATAGTTACAGTGCCCTCCCCTTGTATTCTCACTTCCCCTCATCTGCCCTCCACTATCCTTTCCCTATCCTCCTGTACTTTGCTAACCCCCACAAGCCTAGTCTCACCATCCCTCATCCCTGACATGCATCATCTATACGGGCTTAGCAGGTTTAATTATTAGCCAATGAAATAATCCCAACGATTCACTGCGGTCCTCTCGGGGGCCAACTGGTACCCATCTGATATGTCTTATCAGTATAACTCGCTGGTAACAAGATCCAGCAATGGCTGCACCCATGTAACATCCTGCTACCTCGGAATAGGGCTGACCCGGGATACATTATCAACCAATGAGAAAACTCCCTCCATTCCCTTCAGAGTTTTTTGGGTACATTATGTAACACATAGTACCTATCATGTGGGCTGTTATCAGTGTTATCTAGCCAGGTCCCAGATCAAGCAATGGTGGACCCACTGGACCTCAATACTGAGCCCTATACAACTTAAACAGGTGTGAAACAGAATGCCATCCCACTATTACAATAAACCACCCCCTGTCCCTCCCCTCTCAAACACTTAACCATTTATATACACTAGGCTTGGGGTGATTTTCCGGGTGAACCCCCTTGTTTCCAATCCCATGAGCATGAGCCCAACGCATCTTTTTATAATTGCAGATAACACTTTGGAATCTATCATTGACTCCTATAGAAAGAGCCCAGAGGATATTGGGTGTGTATCTAAAAAACCTTGGTGTCGCGAGCGCGTCCATGGCAGCATCTGCTACCTGTATTCATCTCCACTCATGTGCAGCACGGTAGAGCAGAATTTTTTCCATTGTAAAAAAAAAAAAAAAAAAAGAAAAGGGAGGAGAGAAACTGGCATTTTCCGCAATTTTACTGTATTCTTTTTTATACTGAAACTTACCATGGCAAATGATTTGATGCCTATTTTCACCCCTCCCCACTCCAGTGGTCATCTATGACATCTCTTTCGGGATGGTGCCCGCAGTCTAACGCTCATAGGAGCATAAAAATGGCTGAAAGGGTGCAATGGGAGAAGGGAGACGGTTCCCAGGTATCAGAACTAAATGGTATGGAGTTTCCGACCTACTGGGTTTTGCAAACACATCGTTTTCCCACCTGGCTTTTCAGTCACAAATCATTTTTTGCAAATACATTTGTAGATCAGGTTTTGGAGATAACATCTCACTCACTCCCCTCCCCAACACACACTTTTTTTTTATCCATCCCTTCATATGTGTTCAACTACCCTCATCTCTCCTATTTACAGAATACGGTTTGTGACAAGGAACACCTGGAGCGTTTACAACCTTTTATTTCTACTTGCCCTGTTGAGTTAATTAAATGATCTCCTTTACAATTGGACAAGTATACTCCAAAATTGACTGGATTTTCACACATGCTTTCTAGATCTATCTAGTGCAAATATTTTGAGTTCTAAAACACTGACTGACAAGGGGCCCAGAGGATCTCTAATGATCATTCTGGTATACTTGTATCTGATCAAATAATAGTTAAACTTAACCGGTAAAGGTCTTGTTGGTGCATTATGATATGAATCAACATGCCTGCATTGACAATCTCCATTAAGCCTCTAATCTAAGGAATAATCATAATGTGTCGATGACCTGTGTGTTTCATAAATAAATGAATAATCTCCAGTTATAGAGACATTGTAGAAAAAAAATCAACTCTATTTCTGAGTGACTTTAATTACAAATACAATACAATATAAAGATGCCAGGTGCCAATGACACTGTCAGTGTGATAACAACTGTACAATGCCCTGCCATTGGTACCACATGCCGCCATCTTGTCCTCTTATAAGAGACGTCACTGGTTCATACAGACCAACAGCACACAAAAATAAAACATCTCAGATTCTTCCAAATCAGCATAAAAAATCACAAATTGAGTATTCTCCCTGGGGTATTCTCACATTTAACTGTCAGCCCTAGCACAGTGTCTACATTATGACAACTTTTGAAGTTGTCCCCAAGAGTTCTCAGATAGCCTGGGTCTTTCAAATCGCCAATATGAAAATAATTCTCTTCCGAGGCGTACAGGTCAGTTTGCTAAGTTTTAACTTGCCCGTTTCATGCTGCTCACTGAGAAGACCCTTGCAACTCTCCCCTATTTTCGGTAAACCAATGTCAACAGTGGTAGTATGACAAATATGCCATAGTACTGTGACAACCAGGTAAAGAAAGACATGTGGCCAGATGTGGGAACAAATGTGATTGTAATCGTTTTAGGATAGTATCTATTCCCCTGGGTTTATCCAAAAACATGTACTATTTTTGATTACCGATGCCCTTGCAGCTAGCTGGTATCATGGGGAACAAAATCCAGGGTTAGAATGTGAGGCTGCACAGATAGATGATAGTAGCAATGGCAAGAACTGGTATTGATAAAAGTCTTGCTCAACAGAAAAATGCTCTCATATTTCATATACATGATGTCCTGGACAATTATCAAGGATTGTGTTGATGAGAGTAGGAGAGTAGGCCTATCCATGTGCACGGGCACAGATTCCCTTTTAGCTACCATTTATGCACACTTTTGAAAAAAAAAGATAAAAGATAAATCAAAATTGGTTCCAGCAACAAACCCCCAACTCCATGCACACCCATACCTCCCCTTCTCTCTTCTGGTATAGATAACACATCCTGATATGAGCCCTATACGGCACATGGCTATTGTATTATTGACCAATGGGAGGCATCCCTGGCATATACTGCGGAGACGGGGGCTGAAAGTGTTAGTCATAGTGCAGTCGGGGTCTAATGGCGGCCTCCATAGCCTAATGTGCTAATGCCCTATACTACAGGCACTGGAGCAGGCTGTGGCACCTTTCGCCCACAGAGAGTACGGAAAGGGGCCTTATCTTCAGGCGACCACTCCACAGCAGGTACCCATGCACATATAATAAAACCAGCCCCTACACCTCCCCTCTCGGTCCTCCCACCCTCTTACATAACCCACCACCTAACACTGGCCCTCCCTTATCTCAGGTAAACTTTCATAAATATCCATTTTCATTGGTGCTTCGCTGGTTACCAGTACAGTCAAGGAGAGAGCAAACTTCACGCCAGGTACCGGCTATAAATGATAGCCCAATATGATGTAACACACTATGCCGCCTCCATGGCTTGGCTTTTCACCCCCCCCCCCTCCCACCGTACACCCCTAATAAAATGTTACATAAAGCCTGACAGGATCATCGCTCCAGTGTTAAAGGTTTTGGGCAGATTACTCTCGGATTCCGTTTATTATAGTAGCTTAATATAGGATCATTTCGAGTATTTTACGGTATAGAAGTTGAGAACAAGTACACCTATAAACCTTGAGTCTTTACTTGTCTCAACTGGCTTTGTGGGTTGTACTAATGCCTTCATAGGAGGTCAAACTGTTTTTTGTATATATCAGCAGTGACACTGATCTTTTAATTTTTCGTGTCAAGGCAGATTGATTAGCTATAGGCCTACATCGATATTGTGCATATGCATTGTGTTTACTGAACTTCCCAATCATAAAGGATGCGTCCATCCGTAACACTTTTCTTATTTATAATTTCAATATTCATAGCAAGGGGAGCTGGAGGCTATTTCTTTATGCACTAGGATCGCCCACAGCCCTACGACCTGAAATCTCAATGCTATTCCCATGAGAATTTTGGTACGACTTGGAGTTTGTAGTCGTAGTATGGTAAGAAATGGCCTCCTGGTGATATCTGGTTGTGATCACAAACAGGATGTCTATGGCCATTAACCAGCAATAGACAGTACCCTGGGTGAAAAGCTTCACCAACATGCATGATACAACAACTCAACATTGTAGGCAAATCAACAAGTACTCCTTCTGACATAGTTCTTTTATGATTGATCTGCAAGTATCCTCAGGCAGGCACAAAATCAATATGGGCTATACCTTGGTATGCCGATTGGCGTCCAATGAATGGTGTCTGCGAATTACTAATGGCCTTGGTTTTATTTTATTACCCTTTGTGTTTCCTCGGGTCAGCAAATTGGTATGTTCTGCTTTGGAATGATTGGATCCTGTTTAGCAAGACCTGGCACGACTCTTCACCTTCGAGGATCACTATCCCTAAATGCACCAAATTATCAAATTCATCGGCACAACCAAACTTCAAGGGACATTCATTGCCTGCAATCGTTCAAAAACACCCATGGCAGCAGTCATGTCTTTCCCTTTATTTTCTATATACTTCCGGCTACCTGGTGGACTAGGAGCCACCTTATTCTGATTAAAGGCACAATACCACAATAAGGGGGCATGTGTTTACCATAGGACTCTGTGGTCATTTTCTTCAATTGCCCAATTGTGGAAGTGACCTGAGATTGAGGTCGATCTTATTTGTGTGTAATTTGACCTTCGAATATTAGCACAGGGCCTACTTACTAAAAACTGCCATGTCTTTTCATTCCCCATTGCTTTGTAAAGAGGTAGGCCTACACGAGTGTAGTCAATGCATGGTCATAGCCTCACATGAATGTGAACGATGTCACTTCTAGATTTACAAATTATATTCACGCCAGGGACTCTTTGGGTCAAGCTGGTAAAAAGGCTAATTCTATGCAGAAAGTGTTCGATGTATGGGAAACATTTAATGCTTTAAGACATGTCTTTGACCTGAGGATGATGTCATGCAAACCAAAGGAAGATGAAGGGTACAACTAGTTTTCTGCAGGTGTGCCTATGTGGCTAGTATACTTGGACATGTAGGGCCTAGACCTCACCCGGGTTTACAACCGGACCTAACACCATTCTTTAATATAGGTAGATCTAACACGTGAATTACACTCACACAAAATCAGGGTACCGGTATATAGGGTGACACCGGAAGCATAAGTTCTTGTTTTTACTTTGTTTTCCCCCTCCCGCGCATAAACATTTCATTAGCCGAATACACATTTGGAATCCACTCAAAAGTCCTGGGCCTATATCTATATCGGTCGTCCAATACACAAGTATTGGTGACCATGGTTCAGCCAGCATTCAGGGCAAGTTTATGACATTTTACGACGCATGATAAGCGGCGAAAGGCAACTTGTGTCTCGAGTTGGCGTTATGTCATTTTATGACGTCATATCGTGACGTGTTGACGCTTGAAGCGCCATGTAGTGTGTGCGTTGTTTTGCTATCTTATCGCGTGTTCACGCTGCTGAGGCCGAGAGTTAAGAAGAGAAACCTGGCTTACATCAGAGCCATCTGGCGGCCTTCTCACACATTAATATGGCCATTCACAATAACCTGTTGACCTCTGTATATGGTAGATCCAAAACTTGTCAGCAATTCTGGTTTCAATCTGATACGTTGAAGCCCATGCCTAATTAGCAGATTGATTTGATTTAGGCCAACCAAGGACATCTAGGCCTACCTATAAATGTCCACCCCCCCCCCAGGCTCAATTACCAGAACATCAAGACCAGTCGTGTGAAAAACAGATAGGGAAAGGAAAATTGTCATTTTTTGTTTACTTCAATCTTGTGCAGTAGTTTTCATTACTACGTTAATACCATCTCTCAATAAACCTGAAAAATCCAATTCTCAGTTTAAATAATTCTTTTGCTGATCTTTGACCATTATACATGGAGCACCAATTCAGTATTCATCCCTTGTGGCATATGATTATATCAGTATGTCAATATGACAAATACTTATATAGTAGTTAGCCGATTCAAAGGTGTTTCACAAAACTGGGAGGTCTTCAATGGGACTTTTTTTTTTTTCTTTCAAAATTAGCATAATAGGCCTATAGGCTATTTACGCACTGTCATGGAGCAAATCTACGCCTGAGGTATGCTAAGATAAAGAGAATTACCTAAATCCCAGGTACCGGTATTATCCGCACCTTAAAGACCAAGATACATGTAGGGGCCTAGACGCTTAGTGTGGTAAGGAATGGAAACATTTTCATGCCTCGGGTGCGGCTTATAGCATTTTCTCAAAGTCAAGATGCGGCTTATATGTGGGCGCGGATTATACGCGGGAATTTATGATATAGAAGTAAAGTTTACCTCAGGTAGAGTGTGGGAAGGCTGCAGTCTCAGGTTACGAGGGAGGGAGGCCTGGGCCCTGTTGGTGACCGACTCCGGTACAGGACGGTCCGGCACGAAGTAAGTGGCATGCCGGTCATACTCCTCCTCTGCCACCCTCTC
The DNA here is from genome assembly GCA_949317995.1 of Acholoe squamosa. Lineage (NCBI taxonomy): Eukaryota > Metazoa > Annelida > Polychaeta > Phyllodocida > Polynoidae > Acholoe > Acholoe squamosa. Next base: position 32,726,529 of record OX439037.1, on the reverse strand, counting down.
CATGTCCCAGCTACTGTCCTCCATACCGTCTGTAATTAGGAAAAAATGCCAAAATCTTAGTAAACCCAGACACATATCACCTGTAGAATGAAGGACATTGGAACCTTCTTACCGTTGCGTAGAGGTATTAAACACTGCATCTATATAACGATAAATAGACAAAGGTGCACAAGAATTGGTCCCCCGTGTGATAACTCTGAGTAGGGACCAATTCGAGTGCTCCTTTGTATTTATCTAAAGTTATTTTTGTCAGAAATGTTCAAAAATTCATTTATTTGACATTAGTAATCATTTCATGATTAGTTATGTGACCATTTGCAATGATCAACCTGGCAGTGTGATACGGGGAAGGGTTATCACACTGGGGGGTGTGATACAGAGGTTCCTGGTTAAACCTATGGGGCTGTCATATTCAACTTGAGATAAAGGTGTATCCTTTAATCTTTTGGTCAGGTCCATAAAGGGTTAAAAAAAAGTAGAAAATTGGTTTTCCCACGGTGACAGAAGTATAGTAAAAATTGTTTTTTGTATGTTTCAGGCTGACGTCAATTATAGAAATTGATGTTAATCAATGTAATGAGTTTGGGAAGAGAGTAGCTATATTGTGGGCTGTACAAAATGGGCCACGGATTTTGTACAGCATTTGGTTGCCATGTAAACCATAATTCTATTATTAATATAATTACACCTTATATTTCATTTCCTATCCAAAATGTTTTCAAAATTGATAAGAGGAAAATATGATTAACCCTTCTGTGTCTAAAATTATAAACAGGTATTGCAATAAAATCATATTTTCCAGTAAAAAAAAAAAAATGTTTATGAATTATGCAACAACAATATGAAATTCTTAATGGTCTACAGTCTATTTTGAAATTCTCCATGAAGACATGAATTCAGTAACAGTGATTTTCCCCTTGAGTTAAGATTCCCCATGTTTTGTCAAAAATGAAGACGTTATTTGATGCGACCAAATCTGTTGTCCCAAATACATTTTGACACCCTCCCCCCTCCCTCAAGACTATAATATGTCTATAGTGGGGTTGAGGGAAGGAAACACCTACAGCAACCTGAAAAAAAAAACTCTGACAATATTTTTATATGTAAGATGTGGTAGAAACACTTGGATTACTGGATCCTCAGTTCCTGGATACATGATGTGACAAAGCACTTAGAAAGTGAACCCCCTGAGTTACAACAAACGTACACTGTGACACGGTGCAGTGTACGTCTGGTGGGAGAAAGGTCCATCTTTATTTTACTGTAATTAACATGCATTTAGAGAATTAATCCTTGTTTATCTCCAATCTAAATGTGTCCATATTTCCTCGAAATCCCCGGTCAAAATCCTAATCCTTCCCTCACTTGGCAGTTTATACACAATCTTCACTATGGTCTTGTAATATCAGTATTAGTCAATATCACGGATAATCCCCCGCTGGGCCGCCCTAGCAGTAACAGTTGCTGCATTCCCAGACAGTTCAGCGGCTGCTTTCCTATACAGACACCTTGTTATGTCTATACTGTCTGTTATCTCCACCACAGGACTATCCATCCTCTCCTTATCACCAGATAACTTTCTTTGGCCGATGGGAGAGGTGGAGCTCGTGGATTGGGGAGGAGAGCTGGGGGTGGGGGGGGGGGGGTTGTCGGCAGGGCAGACGCGACCGAAGGGACGGCGTCACCGGGCGGCCAAGCACCCAGTCCCGGTGACATCACACACTGAGGCGTCTCTCCCAACATTGTCTGGAATCCTACATCCCTCTTTGGATCCCGGCAGTTTTCTCTGGTAAATTTTGGGTTGAATTTCCCTTTGAAAGGAAGAAAATATTCCCTCAAAACGTGAACCCTACAAAGCTGCCACTGTCCCTCCCACACCTTTCCCTCTCCCTCCCATCCCCTCTCTCTTTTCCTGTCTGTGTCTCTTTGCCCTGCCTGTCTCTCTGTCTCTCCGTCTCTGTCTCTCACGCTCTCTGTCTCTCTGTCTGCATCTCTCTGGGTAACATTTGATACACCAAGGGTAACTGGGGAATTTGAGAGTTTGAGCAGGTGAGGCTGACGGGAAATTCACCTGGAAGTAGTGACACCGTTGTCTTAATGCCGAGTATCCCACTGCGGGGGGTGGGATACCGGGGGTGGGAGTTATTGTCTGTAGCCGCCGTTTCAATTTTAATCTCAGTGGAATTGGGCATAATCGGCTACATTTGGGACTAGTTTTACATGCAACATCGCACGGGACATCCACGGTATATTGAAGGCTTAGGCCTATGTACTTTTGGCCATGAGCATAGGTGTATGTCTATACTGTCATTTTGGTGAAATATAAATTATATGCATGTATACATGCATAATGAATTATCTGGATTTTAAAAACGAAGGGGGGTGAAGGGGTAGACGGTTGAAGATACAAAAAGAGAAAACTATACATAATTAGAGACAGTAGAAAGACTCGCTTAGTGTACTGGGGAATGAAGCAGGGAATTGAGAATTCTACATGAACAAAACAAGATCAATTCCCCTATGGCCCTGGGTAATCAGCATAGGTGTGTGAACTTCCTGTGTGCAGTGCGTCCTGAGGATTATGATATATAATTGAATGAACGAGATGTTTTGTTTCACTTTACTTGTGATGACGTCTTTTTGAATGCCTACACAGTGGAACAGTGATTACACAGAACTAAAACGTATTCGTGGTTCATTAATTATCAGCTGTAATTAATATAGTAATGGTTGTTACTCTTTTGGCTCCGAAGTCAAATTTGCACCTGGGTGCACATTTAGGGCCCCAGACAGGTAAAATCGACAAGGGGACAAGGCCACTTCTTAAAATCGACAAGGGACATGGGGCTTGGTGACAAGTGACAAACCCACTTCTTAGAATCGACAAGGGGACAAGGCCACTTCTTAAAATCGACAAGGGACATGGGGTCGGGTGACAAGAGACAGGACACATTTCTTAAAATCGACAAGTGACATGGGACCCCCCTGTCTAGGGCCCTACATTTCCCCTATCACCAATTGGTGATTAAGGATATGGGCAACAAGGCTGGTTGCCATCGGTGAAATTTCACATAAAAAGATACATGCAAGTAATTAAAAAAAAATCGAAACACTAGAGCTGTAATCAAAGAAAGCTAACTTTCAGTGTGACAGTCCAGATGTATGTCGGATTCAACTTTTTAGTACTCTAGTCACGTACGTACCTGCAGTCATGTCTCTTTTTGTAGCAATCTCTGTCGGTTTTTCACAGTTGATCTTCTTGGCCCTACTCTTCCTGTATACCAAGATGTAGGAATACACTAGGCTAGAGATTCAACCATCTGTGATTTAAAGTCCATCCAAGGACATAAACTCCTTAAGTGTTCTTTTGTCCAAATATCTCTTAATATACAGCATGCAGTTTCCAATCAGAGATACATAATCCCAATTCAGTGGTCAACGCCAGCTCCCTTCCTGTACTATAACTATGACAAAAGTTGAGGTAGCAGTAGCTGGCTAGGACTGGAAATGAATAGTTCTTGTTGAAAGTATGCATGCATTCCAGCTGATAGCTTGAAGGGCTTGATGTTACCTCCTAGGTGTGAGTGTAAGGATGGAGAAGGTGTACCTGCCCTGTACAAGACCCCAGGGGCATTTGAAGATACATACAGACCAGGTACGACAAGCCAACAACATGTGGCGCCCTCCGCGTCAGCTTCTGGTACTAATGATGATGTGCCCTCCCCCTGGGGCGGTCCCTAACTCATTGTGAAGTTGGAGGCTTAGCCCAGGTGAGGCTCACCACTCACCTGCCACTCATATAGGTAGGGTCATCATAGGCCACGCCCACACGGCCCAGGGACTGTCTGATTGGTGAAGGGATGGGTGGGTGTTACGTAATAGGAGGGTAGAGGGGGGAGGGGTTACTAAGGCCTGTGTGTATTGTAACAGACTCAGTGGACAATGAAGGGGTGCAAGATATAACAGAAGAATACAACTCTATGCATGTATTTTATGTTGTTTCTTTGGATGGATAATGTTAAATAGGTGATTGGTGTATTCATAAAATACAGATCATGATTCACTAAATGAAGCTTGACCGACTTTAAAAGACATAGGGTCTCACATCACACACTATTCTAACTACCCAAACCATATTGTCACATCATTTTTGTTTTTGCAACGTCTAACAGGGTTCGGTTACGTTTGTGGCCTGCTATACGCCATTTCAAGCTGAAAAAAATTAATGATTAACATGAATTGTAACTTGTTTTAGTGGAATCAATCATAACTTTTTCACAGAGGTGTCTTAGCTTTCCATGTAAGTAACCAACGATGCCTTCGGCGTCATTACTCTGATCTGTACAAGGATCATGTTATGATGCCTTTACCATGTAGTGTATCTACTGGAGGAAAAGATCAATGGCTACTTAATGAATAGGAAATGAATATCCCTTTGTGATCATTCTCACATTTCACAGGTCTGGAAATTGTGAAGACTCCAACATAAAATGGGAATGGCGTCATTCCACTTTGCACATCGCATCTTTTCTTTCGACATTGTTTTTTTTTTCATTTATCTTATCTTAATAGTCTTAATGCTGCAATGTTTCGAGTAACTTTAAGGCATACCCTGAATTCAAGAACCATCAATGAACTGAATTCTGGGTCCTATTCTATGGCACTGTTCTATAGTTTTAAATCCTGGCGTGTGAGGCGCACCCTTCACTTTAGCTGCTTCTATCGGACATAGCAGGGTATGTCCTCGCATATAAGCCGCGCATTATACGCGGAGTATCATATGGTTGTCAACGTGTACTCTCCAAGTTTTGAGTCATGGTGTCATATCCTGCTTAGGTTGTACAACGTGTCAATAATAGGCAGTATGTCCCACGTCGTCCCATGTAACATATATCATAAACACATTGACAATACACATATGACATACCCCACTAGCCCTTTACCACCACCTTAATGATGACCATGGTACCCCCCCCCCCCACCAGACACACGTGCGCGCATTGTAACCTCCGCCCCTAATCCACTCTCACAATACACTATAGGGGCCCACAGCGTAGACATAATGCACATCCATAAATGATCTGTGCGTATAATAATTGTTGTGAATTGTTATTTCTCTTTGATGAACATGTGTGAAAATGATAGGCGTGCAATGCGTAATAAACTTACCCGGTAGTTTAGTTTGTTTACATACATGTACTCAGCCCCGCCCAAACAAGTTTGTGGCTTAATGAATGCTACCGGTAATAGGTTTCCGCTCACTACGTCATCCCACTGGAGAAACTTCCCTCCAGGCTATTACACCAATTTCCTTGGGGAGGATACATGCACCAGGAATGGTCTTCTCAATGAAGAGCATCCTGATGAAGAGGCGTGGGAAGCAAATTCTTACGCGCACCCCCTTTTACAACACTAGTGTGATGTCGATATCAGCATAGTTTCAGTATGTCCCTTGAGCCATTGCCTTAGCTCTGACGTCATTTGCCTATACTACTTATTATGTAGGCGAGTAGCTCAAGGTTTCGCCCGCTGCATCCTGTTATTTCAATATACTACTCAGGTTAAAATGACTCACTATAGCACGTTATTCTATGAGGGGTCGTATTTTCACATTTAGAAAAGGGTCATTTCTGAATGCCACTAGGGTTTGTGTATGGTATTTTGCCTGACAGAAAATAGTTACCAACATAAACGCTGTAAATCGCAAGGTTCATGGAAATCGATAGGAAAGTGTTCGTCATTGATGGGTAAAACCCCCCTGGGGAAACTGTGGTGCTAACGCAGGCACTGTAGTCTATCATCATGACCTGACTATGATATCATCAGGCATTTATTCATCTGTGTAAATGCCTTACCTTTTCAGCAGAAGTACACCCATGTACACCACCCGCTGGCAAGAGTCAGAACAGAAAATAGCCACAATAAATCAGCTAATCCAGATGGTGAGTTAGTGGCTTCACAGGCTCTGCAGGAAACATCTGGTTTCTGCCCATCAAAGAAAGTCTCTCTACCAATGCCAGCCGTGACAAGATTTAGCCTTCAGATAATGTTTTGAGAAAAGGGAATGAATGAAAAATGGCTGTGGCGCCTAGTGGTTCAGAGGGTTGACTTGTTGCCTTTGTCACCCTTCCCCCCACGTCATGCTCCCACCGGGCCCTCCCATGGTGTCCACCTTGCCTCGCAAGAACCGTTGTCTCGTTGTCTCGCGCCTCAACCGGAAACAATACCCCGAGACAACGTGAGATGTGATCTGTAGTCACGTGATTCGAACCTTTCATGTTGGTTCCGGTGTTTGCCGTTATGGGGTGGGGCCGGGGTTAGGAGGCGATGCTCTAACATTGCAGCCTCCCGCGTAGTATAGCGGGGGATGAGATGGAGAGGGCGATAGCCTTGTTGCCATCCTCTCTCCATCTTTGTTGCTAGACTCTATACACGTCCGCCCATCAAGGGAGAGTTGCCCGACCCCCGTTACCGAGTCAATGAGCTAATTATCGACCAAAAACTGACGGGAAGGGTGGCAGAGGGTCCCGTCAACAAACCCCTGTCAGCCCGGCCACTCCCTCTGATGGAGGCCTCATGCATTTCTGAGTTTTTTCTTTGATACTACTTTATGATGCACATGCATCTAAAAAGCTTAGTGTATAACCCATTTCTTGCAGAACAAATACGCATGGAAGGGCCACATAAAGTACCAGTGATAAGAGCTCAAACGATAAAGGTGATAGGGGAAACTATCAATGTGGAGATGCTTTGATTCTTTCCTCATTAGTGTGTAAATGGCCTTAAAAAGATATGGGTAAAGTGAACCATTACCTCACACCTCCTCACCTACTTAAACAATATAACACCTGCCAGGCTGTTATCCAACTTTCAAAGGTGTTCAGTTATATTTAACAATTACCTGCCATCCCGTACACTCACCAGTGACCCTCCTGTACCTATGGGGCTCCCTCCCTTCTCCGCTCACACACTCACACCCACACTCACCTACACCTATCCCTTCAAAGGTAAGACTGAAGTGGTCCAGGCTGTTTAGTAATGATTGCTGAATGTGCTATCAGGACCTGTCTCTCCAGGGTAGGAGAGTTTTATTACAGGTATGAGATAACTCCAGGGCAGGTGAGAGCAGGTATGGGACAGCGTCTGTAGATGTTTTCAACAATGAATTATAGTTTGTTTGTCAACTGATGGGACACATATACATTTCCATTCCATGTAGTATATTGTTTAAATTTTTAGCATTAAGTTCAAATGGCCATCAGAGACAACAAATCATACCGAGTTGAAAAAAAGCTTCGGAAGCTCGGGCATAACACATTTCAGCCATGCATAAAATACTAAACCAAAGAGTGTGCTTTGTAATACCTAGGGCAATTATTTAAGACCTGCAAGTCTGCAACCGATATATTTAGTAATTATTAAAATACTTTTGGGCAATTACTCATTAATTAAAATCCTGTATACAGGGATCCACACCTGATTCATAAAGGACATTGCTGTCACCTCTTATCTAACCTGGAAACATTCTACAGAGGAACAGTATTTAGAGATGGATTGTCCTATCGCCCACTTCAGGCATCTACCTTTTATGGTCCATGTTATATCATATTATTAAGCACCCAGGTATGCAACTAAGGTTGACGCTGTAATGCTACTCTCCTATACTCTCCCAAATCTGCTTTGATTTCTCTTGTCTGCAGGTGAGAATATCCGCGAGTGCTTGTGGACAGGGTGGGTCGCACGTTATCTCTGTATCATGCAGATATAGAGACTCGTGTTTAAGCCACAGAGGGGGGCAGGGAGGGGGATAGCTGCATTTGGTGCCATGGCCCAGCTTTCCCGCTGGCGGGAAGCTCGGCGTTCACCGGCCGCTGTTCCCTTCTTCCTGCCCACCTTTCACGGAGCCCCTTTCGACGCGCCTCCGCGGTGCTCTCTCAAAAAACATACCCATTAGACGCGGAACGAAACACAAACGTCTAGGTACATGTATATGCAATCTCTCTATATTACACTGATATGTTCAGACATGTAGGGTGACAGGATAATTACCTCCTCCCCCAACTTCGCTGTAGCAGTCGCAAGGTTTCCACATAGATCAATAAAGATTGATCAAGTACACACATAATTAGAATTCCTTGTGAAACTTCTATCTGCATTAAAAACATCAGTTGACTGCATTTTGACCATTGGAGCCCTATTTCATATACCATGGTTTTATCCAGGAATTTGATTCTAGTTTCATTTTTTTCCAACACAGAAAGCCTTATATAGTGTCCTAACCCCAGGGTATATTGGTCGTCAGCATAAAAGGTGGGGTACTAGTGGAACCAAATGCTGGGGTGTCCTGTAAATAGCATTTGAGTTATTCCTGGAAGCATCGTTGTGTTAATTTATATCATTCGTGCACCTCGGTCTAGTACAAGAAGAGGGGCCCGGGAAGAGGGGGCTGTGTCGGGGACAGTGATATAGAGGGGACCAGAAACACTGACAGAGGCAAAGAGACAGAGACAGCCCGACAGACAGACAAAGTGACAGACAGACAGAGGCAGAAAGAGTAGGGAACTTAGTGTTCAAATACGTCCGTGAAAAGCAACTAAGACCTGTCACAGATTTTCTACTGGTGTGTACAACAAAGTAACCATGGAGCGAATACAAAGTGGTTCGCCTGTCCAGAAATCTGATCCCGCACCTTTATTCATGGATGACTTCCAATCTGGCCATGGGTGCTGGCGGTGTTTGGGATTGAGGAGGGGGGGGGCGTTATGTTCCACGTGGTGAAGCAGAGAACTGGTGTACAAATATGGACCCTCTATCAATTGGGACTCACACGTTGATATAGTGAGTATAGGCTTATTTATACATTTTGTGTATAATTCAAGTCGTTATGCATTTGTAGAAATACAAAAGGAGATTCAATTCAGCCCCAACCTGAAAGTAAATCAGAATACATGTAGATACATCTACCCGCCCTATATGGTCGTGCAGAATCATTCTGAAGGCCCAGCTGACCCTAAAGGCTTGGTGTCGCTTAAGACTCACTCTTTAATTACAAGCTCTCCTCACATCTTCACAACCTGAAACCATTCATGACTTTCTTGTCTACAGATTTCTATTTAGCTGATCACAGGAGAGCAGAGGAAATTTGATAGTTTCAAAGAGGGACGCATGAGATCTGTTTCCACCGCTTACATGTGAAATGGCACAATAGCACTGACCCCTTCTCCTCTTTTTCCATTCTCTACCCCCTCCCCTCACAATGTACAATCTCTCCAATTCACCCCCTCCCCTTTCCATCCTTGACCATGCATGGCTCAGGTACTATACTTTGTTCCTGTGGCGGCCTCAGGTGGTCGGCCTGTCGGACTGCCCCCTTACACTGACCCATCACTGACCCTTCATGTTCAAGCTGGTAATCAGCGAAAACCAATCTTTTTTCCACCACCCCCCCTTCCCATTCTTTTTTTCTGTCTCCCTGTCATAGCTTCACCTCCGCCCATTACATTTTATTCTCTCATGCCCTGGTCACCCATGTGGTCAGGTATCTGTTACTTTGAGAATAGGGCGGGGGAGGTGAGCTATGTGATTAGATCCCTCACCTGGGCGCCTCACGATCATCTACACTGTCGGGAGGGTGACAAGGTAAGGTGGACACAAATAAACTCTCCCCCTCCTAATCACATGTCTTGTACAGAATGTATAATTATATTTTTCATTTCACTCAAGTTTTGACTGAGTATATCGTCTCAATATTGCTAAATTGAGACTGAGATCACTCAATGGTCCACCAGACAGCCATACATATAAAGAGGCTATCCCCTTTCTAGCCCTCCATCCTACTCATCATGTTTGCTGTTGAAAATGAACTTCCAAGTATACATTGTCTAGTAGAACATTCACTAGACATATCCATTTTCAATTTCCTTTCAATGATATAAGAACTCTAGTGGCACAAAGCGAGTGCCTTTCAGTAGCACTGGAAGGTTCCACCTGCAGCACTGAATATAAACCCCATCATTTAGAAACCCCACTGACAGCTTTCTCTTTCTTCACAACCAAGAAGACTAATTCTTTCTTCCCCCTCACCCATCCCCAATTGTACAGCTATACTATCCCGGAACTTTATCCAGCACTTAAATATATATTTTTTACTGGCTATCAAAGCTTTCATTTTTTTTTCATTAAAAAACACCCATATAGATTATTTCCTACATATGTAAAACACTGTAGAGGATGAGACAGGCTGTTAATTTTTATTTCGACTTTTTACACTTGACTTCTCACTCTTTCCCCAAGTCTGACCTCCCAATGACATATCTTACATTGAAGACTCTTCTTCATTTTTTGTGGTGTTGAGTTGGCATATAGCAGCTGCTGTGGCCTACCTTCCTGGAGGTGCGGAGTAATAGGGAGGCTGTGAGGTACATTGTTTATACCCTCCTCCCACCTTCTGCACTTCCTCACCTGGGCAGGTCAATTTACTGTCTGTGGCCTTCAAAACCTACCCCTTTTCCTGTTCTCCACAGGCTTTTTGGTGCAGAGGACATTGATGAAAAATGTCTTTGCTTATAGTATCAATGCAAATATATTACACGAATCAAGTGTGTGCTAATATTATATTATCATTGTAATTTTGTAATTTTTAGGTTTACATTAAATGATTATGCTGTTACGCCTTCTTATCAACATTATGTTCCGCCTACTGTCAGACATACTCATTGCATGGTATCTCTATCCCACTTAAGGGCAGTGGCTCAGAGGTATAAGGGCCAGAATATAAACCCAGTACACCACATTCTCTACCCCCTCCTTCAATAGCCATCCTTGTTTAACAGCCTTCTGGTTTGGCTCACATGGACAGGTCTGAAGCCCACATCTCTATCCTAACCTCCCCCCTGCACGCCCCCTCACTCAGACGTCATCAGTATTTTACCCATCTCTCAGCGGGAGGGCCTCACAGCCCTGACAACAGGGACTTTCACCAAACCCAAGCCTCAACAGCACTTTGAACTCTCTCTGATAGGGATTCAGTTGTTGGCTCTGTATAGGCCGCCATTTTGTCCCCACGATGCCTTCATCTTGTCCCATAAGCGTTCTTTATAGACATAGATATATTTAACTTGTGTCCTTTGAGGGGCCTGTCGAGGAATCAGCAAAACATAGCATAAGTTCATGTATCAGCCATTTCGCTTGTTACCCTGGTACTGCAGTTAACTTGTTACAACCTTATTAATGATAGGCTTCTGCTGCATGAACCCCAAACTTGTGCCACACGTACATTTTACTGCATGGAGGCAGCTCTTAAGGCCTTTGTATTGGGGGAGGGGAGTTGATCGTCCCCGAGCCCCCTCTGCTTGGAAGATAAAACGGCATGGGCGTATCAATTTTCGGCTATTCTTTCTCTGTGGGCGCCTCCCATCCTCATTGCCTCCCCAACTGTTGCTTTTCAGATGGTGCCGGCTCCAATGGGGGACGATGCTGAAAGAGTGTGCCTAAATTCAAACTCAGGATTAGTTGTGTAAGAGTGAAAGGAAGTTTAGGAGTGCAGTCTTTCAGTTTCATTTGCAGGTTGAGGCAGTTGACCGGGGTGCTAACTAGTTGACGTGAGCCATGTGTTGGTGGGAGGAAGGCAGATAGCTAGAGGGATGTATAGGGAGAAAACAGTGAGATGGCAAAGTAATGGAAGGTCAACTGAGGGCCCAGGAAGGAAGGAAAGGAGTATATAACTATTAAGATTAGAGTAGAGGGGATCTTTGACTCGATATAGGGGAGAGGAGAATGTAGATTAAAGGTATAAAGGATCAGATGATGCAATCAGAATGAGATGCAGGTCTGAGACAGAAGCGTGAGTTGGGGGTGGGCAGGTAGGTCGTACCTGAGCCTGAGGGGGGAGGGGGGTAAGTGGATGGGTGCACAGTGGCTAGTGTGCCAGCCACACGTGCCTAATTATTGTCACCCATTCAGGTAGATGATGACTTCTAATTAAGCTTTCTCCTAATCTGTCCACCTCCCATCATTAGCTGCAACCTCATCCCCTCCTTGAAACTCATCTAATTGCACTCCTGCCCTCCCCAAAACTTCAGCCAATACGATCGGCTTTATAGCATCTCTCCTTCGCTCATATCTCATATCAATTATTAGCGAATTAACATTTTCTTCTTTATTCATTTATTTATTTATTTTTTGTGTGTTTTTCCCTTCTTTCCTCAATTATGAATTAGCGTGTGACATGGAACTGATTTTTTTTTTTACCATTTTATGATTTTTGAAAATTATGCTCTTAGCTATTACATCAATGCCCCAAACATTTACACTTGGCTCAGCTTAAATGGCTACACAAAGTATTATACATTTCTTGTATAGAAGGTATTTGTCCAGCTACATCACTTTCGCAGCTATCTGCTGGGAACACTAATCCCTGAGGTGTCAGACAGTTTTGTATACATCCACCATCTGACACTGACACACACTATCCCTATCTCTACAATCTGACTTTCATATCATGAAATAGACCCTAGAGTCAAACAGGAGTCTCTGGTTACAAGTAAGACATAAAGGACCTAAGGCCGCAGTACAGTACAGAAACCACACTGCTGCTCATACCCCTCACCTCCTCCCCAACTGCTGATGGGGGTGCCCTCCAATAGCCCCAAGCAAAACTTTGTAGAAAGATCATCCACGGCCCCTTTCATTGGCATGCCGAATGTTTTCCTATCACATAATAGATGTCTTTAGAGTGATACTTCGATTGGGTAACCATTTGATAACCAATATATCTACGAATCCCATGATGTGATGGTAAATGGTAGGACAACCTAAGGGTATACAGAGATCATATTTAGACAATGTTGAAGTCAATTAGGATGCCTTTCTATATATATATATATATATATATATATATATATATATATATATATATATATATTATGGATATCATTTCTGTACTTTATCCATCTCTTCCCGCCTCCATTTATTGATATATGTTAGTCTATATAACCAAGCCATCATAACTCACCTTCTATATGGACGACCATGGTTTTGTGATGAGCATTCAGGCCGCTGGATCCCTCAGGTAGACGATTATGTAACTAGGGGAAGGAATGCAGAAGTTGGGATGGCAGGTGCGAGAGCAGCTTCCAGACTCTGGCCCTAGTACCACGTTGATTTAAGTCTATAGACAGTCAGTTCCAGTATCAATTATCAATTAGTTCTTTGCACTTTCTACACCACTTGGACTGTAAGCCTTGGAGCCAAGGCTAGCATGTAGAAAGTCAATGTCGGCAATCAATACCAAAACACGCCAGTAGCCACTATCTCTTCATTCACTCTAGCTGAATGTGAAACTTTATAGTCTCTGACCCTACCAGGGAGTCTTGTAAGTGAGGAAGACCTAGCAGATGTTATAAGGTAGAAGTAGAGCTGGTGGATATGTGCTGATGGTGGTATATGATACTGGTGTCCCCACTGAGAGCTGCTGATGTGGAGAGGGTAGTGAACAGAGGTGAACTGATGAGACTTGGTAGGGCTGACATGGCTAATATACCTGTCTCGGCCCCCCCTACTCACCCCTCATCCCACCCCTCATCCCACCCCTCTCAGTCCACATCAGAGACCCCCTTGGGACAAGGCGGTGGTAGAAGGCTGAAGCAACTCTTCCATGGAAGTTGCCATCTTGTCCATCCCAATACACTGTTGGTTTCTAGATATCATAAACAGTATGTTGCCAAGCAACTAGCATTAGGTGTCTTTGAATTTGAAATTCCAAAGGTATTAAATTACATTTCAGTAGTTCCATTACCTACGACTGCTTCTACGTGATGTCTGCTCGACCTGCTACATCGCTATAGGAGAGGGGTGGCATGACAGCGGAGGGCCATGAGTGGATGAAGCCATCCAAGCATCACATCTCTATACCTAAAAGTCGGCTGCCACTGAGTAGTTAGTTAACTGTCGTCTGCTTCTGAGTGATGTGACTCCTATATACCTGAGGTGGGGATAAGGGGGAGGGGGTCGATATAGGGGAAGATGTACACTACCTCTACAGGCCCTCTGCATGCCATTTACCTGCCTACCATCATGCGGCACCTTGAGTTGGTTACTGTGGAAGGAAATGCTTTTGGGATATCGCCCTTTCGATCATACAATTTTTGATATAGTCACAAGCCGCGACTCGGTGTCCCAGCTGCCTTGGGTATTAATGGCATCTTGGGTGTTGTCAACCTGTTGTCTATGGACACTTAAGTTAAAGTTTCGTTTGTGCATGTGCTCACTGGACCAATTCAACTTTACCATCTTTTTTTCCTTTGGGTCAATTTGTTATTTGATGACGGAGAAGAGACAGACAGACAGAGACAGACATACGAGCAGAATGAGAGAGAGAGAGAGAGAGAGAGAGAGAGAGAGAGAGAGAGAGAGAGAGAGAGAGAGAGAGAGAGGGAGGGACAGGTCGTCAGCCTGATACAGCTAGAGTAACTGTACACGGAGCGGGGGGGGGGCAGCTTGGGAGACAGACAAATGAGCACAGGCAAAGTGAGACAGGGAGAGGTGGGGAAAGGTTCAGGCCCGGGTGTAGGAGAGAGGGATACAGGCAGATACAAAGGTCGTTTCCAGAGGCATTGAAAACGAGATAACACACAACATAATATGTACATATTTTCACTTCAACAGAATCATTAGGGCATATAATTAAATTCTTGAGAAAGTCCGCCCCACCATCCTCACTATCACAAACAGCATCAGCCTACCTGGCTCATAATGATACCACCTATAGCTTTCTTCTCTCATCTGTAGCCACAGGTGATACTGTCGCCAGCCTCCCTGTACCCCCTACCTGGCAACCACACCTGCCCTGAACTCTACCCATCTCTCCTGCACCCCCCATCTATTGGACCCACAGCTGCGGCACTATTACCTCATACGCAGGGGGCGTATTGTTGGGGTGCCCGAAGAAAGCAATATTTTAACCAATTTTATAACCGCCTTTTACACGCATCCATTTCATTGTATTATCGTCGTTAGGTCATCACTATTACATTTAAGTCACCGTGTAAAACTGTGGGCGATGAAAAGGTAGAATAATGAAAAAAGGGTGAGTGGGATGTTGTGTGTTGTTGCAATATTGTATGAGTGTTTATGGCCAGGAACGCCATAGTTCAATGCAGTGGGGAATTAACAGTTCTTTAAGGTCGTTTTATATTTGCATCTATAATACATATTTTATAAAGCAACTCTGCTTAGTATAGCTGTAGACTTTATAAACACTATGCTTCCATATATATAGCCTATGATCTTTTATTCTAGTAAATGTAAATGCGATATCATCATCAGTGTGGTTTCTATGGTAATAAATAACAGGTACAAAATATAGAGGCCTGTAGGCCTGTACATCCCATCTAAATAAAAACACCCTTGAATATCTGGATGACGTTATGGCAAATTAACTCTAATACTGTGCTGAATATAACCTTATACTATTATTATCACTCATGTTGCTAGCGAACTGTTGAAATAACATAACAGTTTTAAGGAGGAATGATACAATGACTTTCCTTTTATCATTAGTTTAAAAAAATTGATGTTTTTCAAAGTTTGGCCCTGTATATTTTGTGAAAAAAATATTCTAACCATCAGTTTTTCATAGATAGTGCATAATACTGACCCATCAAGTTTATAAATGAGTATGCTTTTTTCCTCTACCTCTATGGTGGTTCATTACACGATGGGAGAAATGTGATTTGTGTTAGTTTGCAAAAACTGTGTTTTTCAGCAAAATTTCTGCTTGATATTTGGTGTGGGACCACATAGATCACCATATATGGATGTGTGATCACCCACTGATACCAGAATTATCCATTTTTATGTTCTACTTGATCATCTTTAAAGGCATGTGAAATATCTAAGTGATACAATAAGTGTGAGAAGAATTAGGCATATCTTATGATTGTAGTCTTTGGTGCTGACAATGCTTTTGTTGCTATTTACAGCTAAATAGCTCAATAGTGCATCATAAAAGGCCTCACATGCCTAATATGGGGTTCTAATAGCATTTCAATATGATTTTCAATGAATCATCAGGTCAAAACAACAATTGATAATGGAATTTAATAGATCAAAAGGGTTTTGCACCATGGACCTGTTCACATTGTTCAGGTCTTCAGATACTCTTATCTTAATAATGATGAAGACATTTACAAGCATGGTGCTTTTCCAGCCCGTATGAGATCTACAGAGGGTATTTTGTTTTGTCTGACATGTATTATGAGGGAATAATGCATAGAAAATGATTCTGTTTTCATATTTTGTTATGATTTTTGAGATAGAATCATACACAAGACTTGTCTTCTGCAGCATATGCAAAAAAATGTCCCTTGAATGAAGGCATTTTACATGCACAGCTGCCTCCAAAACTGGAAAACACTCAGGTTCCCAACTTGCTGCATCGGGCTATAGCATCTCATCGCCATGGCCAGTAATAGCATCCCAAATTGTCATTAAACACGTAAATAGTCGTCTATTTATGTCATTCTAAATCTACTTCTTTTTTTCACATATCTGACAAAGATAACATGGAATAAATACATATATAGGGTTATCTCCATATCTATGTAATTCATTTGGTTTGGTAGGCTAGCATAACCATTTATACATGCAAATAGAGGAAATATATCCGTACTACCCCTTGGTATCTCTGTTTCGCGCGTTCACATATACTTAATGTAATTCTATAATGGTCACAAGTCCACTCTACCATTCAGATTTCAGTATAAACCATCAAAATATGCTCCATAGTGATAAACCACATCCCCCACCATCCTTGCCTCTTTCCCAATCTCAAAAGATATGAATCTTTATGCTGTAGTCTTACAGGCAGTCTAAGGCATTGTGAACACGTTGTTAAGTTTACTGTTTGCGTGATGTTTTACTTGGTTTACTATACTAGGCAGCCATGTTGTCTTCTAGTTTGGTACAGCCATCATTTTGCCCCCACCTCGTAGAGAACAACCCTCATTTTGCCCACACATCGTAGAGTACAACCGGTACATGTAGTGCTGACAGTATAATATTCATATATAGATAAAGGTCTAAGATCCATAGTCCACTTGGCCTCTGTCGCGTGATTGAGTCAAACATTCCCTATATGAATTTCTGTGACAGAGGCCTAGTGGACCATTGATGTATAACACTAGGCCTCTGTTGTAGAAATTTATAAATATATAGGAAATGTATGGCTTAAAAGTGGACTTTGGGTTTTATGTCGATAGTCAACTTGGCCTCTGTCACGCGAATGAGCCATACATGTCTTATATAAATTTCTGCGACAGAGGCCTAGTGGACTATGGGTGTATGGGACCATAAAGAATTTGAACTGGAGTAGGAACAACACAATTTCCTACATGACCTCTACCAATGGCGCTGCAGTCAACTTGCTACACTCCTACTATATAAACTAAAATTGGTGTCTAGGCCTATGGGTCAAGACAGAAGTAACAATGGCATAAATAACTGTTTTCCCCCTCGTTCCTTATCTAACAGCAAATGTGAGAGGCCCAAGGTACATCATCCAATAAAACAGAGGACATTATACAACTTCAAAGAGTTGTAAGTGGGAAGGGGGAGTGTCAAGTTGGTGCTCCCAGGGAGCTGGGACACACCATAATTCCAGAGTTTATAGATTCTAAAGTAGTTGGTATGTAGATACATGGAGCACAGATTGGAGAGACTACTTTGTTAAGGCAGGTTTGGTGTCAGGTTTGCTATCTTGGATCTGTATGCCCTATTAGGTATGACGACATTCCCGATCTGATATTTCATGAGTAGTTTATTGCTACATTCTAGAGCAGCTCACTAATCATCTTCATATACACTGCAAAAATGGTGTTTAAAATTTAAACATGTTTGGGTCTAAATACGTTTAAAACCTAAACATATAGGTCAGTTAGGTGTCTCATTGACTACACATTTAGGAAATAAACACTTTTATTCTAACTACATAAACATTTTGCTAAACATGTTTAGATGTTTAAAGTTTAAACAGTTGAATAATAGGTGTTTAGATTTAAACATCATTATGTTTAGATACTTAGATGTGGAATCCACACCAGGTAGCAGCACTACCTTTGAATGGACTAGCTTTACACCATTATAATCATTTTTTGTGACAAATGGACCCAAACCCCATGTTTATTATAGTTTCTATTCATTGAATGTCATGAGAATAGAAAGGGCAATAGAAAGTTGACTAGATTCACTTTACACCACCATCATTAGCATGAGATAATCAATAATCTCAATGACTGACACCTATTTCATGTTATTCTGGAATAGACAAAGCAATTTCCTTCCTGCCAAGCTGATGTACTTTCTCAAGTCTCTCATTCTGGTGCAGTGTGTATACATACATGCACACGTAAATAGGTGTGGCTGACATCTTTGGAGACTTTGACATGTAAATACCCCCCCCCCCTCAGTAAATGAGAAAACAAACAAAAGACATCTTTTTTTCAATGTATACATGTATGCACACCCTAACTCTCCGTCAAAGCATTTAGAAATCTAAACACAAAAATTCATAAATATCTAAACACAAAAATTTATATATATCTAAACACAAAGTTTAAACCTAAACACCTAGATTTCTAAACACTTGAGCTAAGCACATTGTTTGGCTAAACATGTGTAGGAAATTAATGTGATTACAAAAACGTTGCAAGAATATGTTTAGCATTGTGTTTAGGATCTAAACACCATTTTTGCAGTGTAGCATTTGTCTGTATTGGTTAGTTTTAAAATTTCTTGAAGGTCATCTTTTTAATTAACTACTTCCCTTCCTCTCATCCATTTTCCCCCATTTGTTCAAGCAATGCTGGCTCAATGTGTCTGTACTTCACCCCTATATTTATACTCCTCTTATTGATAACCAAACCAATGAAATGTCTCAAAATGATATTTGTTGTATATTTTAGACTAGATTAAATAAGAATTCAATTATAAATAAGAATTCAATTAGACTTAATAAGAAGGAGTCCATGGTTGGAACATTGATATCAGTGCATTGAAAAGCCCCTTTACACACATAGACATGGCGAGGTGTGACCTTGAGATCCAGGTTAGATACTACCCCCCCCCCCATACTCTGACAACTGAACATTAAGGATGAAACCCCATATAACTCAACTATATCAACTGGTATGTGATGAATATGGCTGCTTATCCTTCCATTCAGATCCCACCATCAGTCATTTTAAACTAGATTCTTGATATAAACCACACGGCAGCTTCTCTATACGTGCAGGTAGAACCCTGTAGTTATGTCGCTATTTTGCTAGATACCATCTGCAATGACCGACGCCTTTTGGGACATGCGTTAGACGTTTAAAGACGGTCCTCGGTCAAATTTACGATTTTCGTATTTTCCTGTTGCCCGTAGGCCATTTTCATTGATTCTCCCATCGAGCGGAGTTGCTTCCTTGTGGTTTGCAGTAACTTATTAAGCTACAGGAAATGTCTGTTTATGCTGATAGAGTTGGTATATCTGTTTCCTCCCTTCCATCTCAATTTGATTATTGAAACATCTGCTTGAAATCTATTATGCCGAGGCAGTAGCCAATTTATTATAAAGGAATGTTCAGATATGGCTAATCCCCCAATAAACCGAATTCTTGCATAATGCAGATTCATGTTAACTTATGCAGAACGAAAATCTTCCATAATCTTAAAATGAAAGGTCATGACAACATATATAGAGAGAGGTTTATTTGGAAATGGCCTAAGTTCACATTACGTAATTTATACTAGATTAAAAAAAAAGGACATAAATGAGAACAGGGAGAAATACTCATGTAACATCTCTCGGTTCATGGTGATAATAAGCTAATTCCCCTTTTCTGAGTGGCCTTAGCACGTTTAAGTTTACTCAGCTCTCCGCTATCAGCCTATAAATGTATGCTATTATGATATTTTGCTTCTCAGCCATATCAATTGATGTACAGGGTGGGGAGCATTACAACAAAGGGATTTAGATAGACAGGTATTGTATTGGTATTTTCCACCTTCTTTCAGACATATTTCAAACTGGACAGATTTCAGCAGATTTCCAACAATCCTGAGTAGAAGGTGTCCACACACTTATGGCTGTCAGTATTTTAGTATCAGGCACGAGCCTGACAGATAGGTCCCTAGACTGGTTACAGTCCACACAATGGGCCTATATTCGGATGGCACGTGGCAGCCTTTTCTTATGTTATGATGATGCATGGAGGTTAAGGGATGGTGGAAAGGTCATGACAACACAGGGAGAGGGAGATCTAGTAACGGCACAAGGGGTGAACTGTCTCTGCCAACTGCATATCATATTACATATAGATCCGCAGATTTTTGGCTTATCTATAAAAACGTCCGAATTCTTTCTCTAAAGTCAACTTTATACCCTAGGTGGCAGAACAGGGCGCGAGGATCAACTTTAGATTAAGGACTCACACCCCTTAACTTAAAAGTCCGTAGAGACCATAGAATCAGAATGTCCTACTTTACAAAATATCAGTCCGTAGTACGGAAGCCGTGGAGGGCCACACCTTGAAAAAATTCAACTTGAACTTTTTTATCTTCAATATGGAAACAACATAAAATGGAACATATAAAACTACTGTCAAACCTGAAAATTCACCTGTCAACTGTCAAAGTAGAAAAATAAACTTGCCGTCAATATGATATTTTCCCCTGTCAACTGTCAAGTTGACGGCAGATTTTTTCTAACTTGACGGTTGACAGTGGAAAATCGTGTTTTCTTATCTGGTCTCCACATGATTTTTCTGCTGTCAACTGTAAAGTTGACACTTGACGGCAGATTTTTTTTTCTTGACAGTTGACAGCAATTCTTTTTCAAGTTGACACTTAACAGGGGAAAATTTCATGTTTGACAGCAATATTTTTCTAAACTTCATCTTGGTGGTTGTAAGAAAATCATGCTGATTTTGAAGTGCATGTTTTTTTGTGGTGTGGCCCTTCACAGCTTCCATATTACGGGCTTGTCTTAGGACGCATGGACACTCTTGTATAAGTTTACGTTGTAAACTCTCCAGAATATAGCGATAATGTGCATGTAGAGTTCCAAAAGTGTTTTTATGCTTCTAATCCCTCAGAATACACACGAAGAGTTTGGTTCCAAAACGCAACAAATCAACATAAGAACCTGAGCACACATTCATCTTTCTAACAAAGCCCCAGGTGGTGCATTTTAGTCACAAAAATGGAGAGGGTTTAAACAGCTCGATACAGAATTATTTTTCAAATAAAATGAATAATGGATTACATTTGTCCACTTCCTACCTAAGGATATTATCATACAACACTTTGAATCTGAGTCTCTTTATCTCAAAATAGCATCCATTGCCTTTTTGGAACAAAACTCTTCATATGTATTATTGAAAGGTGTATTCTGAGTGGTTTGATTATATAGAATCAGAGATCCCATATACGACTATAATGTACGATCAATACCTTCTAATCTATAAGGCCAAATCCCACAACGCGAAAATAGCCAGAAAATCCTTGTGATATAGGATATGTGGTTACTTAGCCGATATTGGGGTGGTAATATCATCTAGGGAAGTCCTATAATGGCTAAGAATCCTTGCCAAAGTGTTGTTATTTCAGGAGTGGAATACATCAAAAGCTTTTGATATTTTCCTCACAAGAGGCCAGAAATCTGTGTAATATACGGAAATTCCCTGTGATTTAGAGGAAAACAAAAATATCTAGTAAATCACAAGAGGTGTGTTATCTTTTCATAAATCAGGACCCAAGTTCCACACACCATAGTCATAAGAATGTTGTACTTGTGACTAAAAGTAACAACTATTCAGTACAGTGATGAATTTCACAGACATTTCCCTTCCAATATTGGCTAGTGAGTGAGTAATAGATGTTTAACGCCATTTCGACAGCTAAGGTCATATTCATGGCGAGAACGATATTACACAATTTCACAGAGGAATGTGTCAGTGCCCGCGCATATGTGCACCACACACATCCCGAGGGGATAGGAAAGAGTAGATATAGACCCTTTTAAGTGGGCTAGGGAAGCCCAATATTGGCTAGTAGTGGGGTTTGATAAAGGTAGGGGTGGCATGGGAACCCTTGTGAATTTTGTTTTTGACAAGACTCCAAGGCTGCCGATAGCCAGAATCACAGCCGTTTTAGACCCATTTTCCACGTAGTGGGATTTGGCCTATAGGGGCCCTTGTACTTCTTTAACAACTACAAACCTGTCCATTGAATTACTGTAGGGATCTAAGTTTAGTAAGCTAGGGACCACACTATACTGACAATGCCTGCAATGGGATACACCTATGTGTAGAAAACCCTTCTGATAATTGACAATACCTTTCCCATGCAAATATCCCTTCACACTCACAGCAGAGACTTCAACACTCCAAACACAGCCTTCCTCTCAATCTCTATATAGAGACCACTCATCAAGTCACATCATGGCTCACCACTCTGGTACCTTTCCCCCTTTCTTACTTTGATTGTTATCTGCATTTTTTATGTCTGGCTAGGAGACTGGGGTCCTAGATCCAGGATGGGTAGAGAATCAATCTGACAGCCCCCTCCTGTCGTGTCCACTTTGTATGGCTTTTGTGAACCGTCTGTCTGCTTGGGTGGATGTCTTTTTGGTGTAAATCTGATATTGGAGTAATGACGGGGATTCGCAACCTTAACCTTTAGTTTCATCAACTTCAGGCAGGTGATTTTCATGGGAATCATTTTACATTTTCGCTCGCTGTATTTTCTAAATAAAAATGTTTAAAATGTTACAGTTGAACTCCCTTTAAACGCTCCTTTCACATTTCCAGTAATTTCCTTGATATCAACTGAGACAGATCAGTACATCAATACACTACTCTGAGCATTAGCTTTGCACATAATATGAGATCTCACATGCATATGGTATTATAATTTGTATGAATCGTATAGGTCATGGAGAAACCGTTTTGCAAAATAGACCTGTTCCGTATTTAAAGCCAGTGCCCTGGTAACCATTCTAACTTTGTAGTCAAAATGTCTCTAAGTCACCACAGGATACATGTGCACTCTCTGTATATGGCTACATCCTACGAGCCTCAGTCACTAGATCACAGAGATTAATCATATAATTACAAGTCTATGTCTCACCATGACAAACCACTTTAGGGGACATCCCTAGTCATTGTATCTCTTTCGCCACACTCGGACTTGACCCTCTTGGGTTAGGAGGTCAATGTGAAATTTGGGGTTACAAATCTCTGCTGTGGAGACATCTGATATTTTGGGGCTTTTATAACCCTGGATCCCCCCTTCTGTGGGTCAGGACAGGCCTTTATTTTGTGCGTTTTGGTTGGGAAATCTGAGGTATTTCAGAACTTGCGAGTGGCCCTCAAGTTGGTAAGCTGAAGGTCTGGGAAAGGCAATATCAAATGCAGTATATAATTTTGGAGACAGCTAACTATAGAAATCGTGACCATGCTTGTAATATTACCAGCCTTCTGATCCTCTGAAAGGAAACCGACACGTTCCCTCTTATGAGGAAGATTCTGTGGATATACATATAGTCTGAATGTGATCAAAATCACAGTCATTATGCTGTTGATCTTTACAACCTAATTTTTGTCCCCATGCAGGATCGACCTTCGTCTTTTGATGTTGGCCTTTACTTGTAAATCATTGTAGCTTTGCTTGGTGCGTGTTAAGTTTTCTCTTCTATTCAGTATCCCTCTAGGGTATGAGTTCGAAATGTATAATTACAAAATGGGAGTACTTTTATTTTAAGAATCCCTAAATGAGATACCAGTGCTTTATTGATTCGAATACGTGTATGTGTACCCTTTTGGGAAACAAGTTAGCTTTCATTTGGAGTCGTGCTTCTTTGGCACTGTACTGAGGAACACTCAAGCACTGCTTACACTGCAGGGTCGGATCCAGGATTTTGAAAAAGGGTGGGCGCCCCTCATTTAGCACATAATTTTGGCTAATTTCCTAGGTAAAAAGAGTTAGGTAAACTCTTAAGTACAGGGAAAGGGGGGGGGGGGCGCCCCCGCGCCCCCTCTAAATCCGCCACTGTAATACACATTATGATTTAGTTGATCCTCATTGCTCTAAAATTTCATGAACCTGGTAGATTCATTGGGTTCAAAAGTTGACGGAGATTTTAGACAGGCGAAAAAGGTATTGATGTATGTAGGGGGGGGGGGGGGAGATTACAAAGACGTAGACAGAGTGTGACGGCTAGATGGGTTATGATACTCCTGCTGGGGGGGGGTAGGTGAGGGGGGGTTGCTACCTGATGCCCACGCGTCTCCCCAATTGTACATACCCATACACTCGCGCCAGCGCACATAGCCATTTGCTTTGTTCAGTCTTCACCGACCTCCAACTGCAAGGGATGTTGACGGCGAGATGGACCAGCATGGGCTTTGTTTTCTAACAAAGAGCTCTTTTCCCAGGGTTGAAAGGCTTGCACGCGCCAAGCTCGAAGGGTAGAATGATTTGTAAAGCAGTCCGTGCTTGTTCTTAATCATTGCTCAGGGGTTCCCGGTGGGTGGTGTACCACCCCCCTCAGATCTACCCATCTTTACTCACCCCAAACCCTCCTTCCTCACCGGCAGTGTCCCCTTATGACAACGGGGGTGGGTGGTTCGTACTAATTGGGTTCAAACTCGTGATCATATTTCACACAAATACTCATGCTCTGTGAATGATATATGACCACCATGTCTTGATTTTCAAACGAAAGTTCTTAGTGATTCGTATTGGCATAATTACAAGGGTTGAATTGGTTATTGAGGTGATTGGTGCTTTTTATATAATTTTCTTTCTTTCTTTTTTTTTTTTTATTGGGAGGGGGGTGGTTATTCAGTCCTTATATCTGGAGTTCAACCCAGTTTATTCAAAGTTCAATTTTATTCCACAATAGTGCGGAATAGACAGTGGAATGAATAAGTATGCGGTAGCACGGGTAGTTTGATGTTATTACGAATATTCAAACATCAAGGATTATTTAGGGGATATATGACAACCATGATATAACTACCGATACAATGTAGGTACTCTACTGCAAATGTGTAACTTTAGAATGTTCAGGGGAAGGGAAAGGAGGGAGACCGAGAGATCCAACCCAGAATACAAAACATAATATGTGCATCCTTCAGACCTAGTCCTAAGTTGCATTTCACGTGCTACATTTATACATCAATTGCATCAACTGGAAACGCCTCTCTTCATTCCATTACATTCTCAGTGTACATGCACATTAGACATACTCCCGAAAGAGAATAAAGATAGAACTCAGTAAAAAAAAAAAGGACACATATTTGCGATTTATCCGGGTTTCTTTTATATGTCTAACTTGAGAAGTGTACTTCAGACTGCAGACTGCTAACCCTTTTACAGCCGATCGTGTAGTAATGCATCATACCTTTATGATGCATAAATAAGTCTTCTTGCCACTACTGATTCCATGCATTATGCTGCTTCCACTGTGTTGATTCATATTCCCGCAGGGTCTGCATGATGCACCTAGTTTGCACGCCATGCAGCACTTTATTGATGCATTGTAATGACTAATGGGCATGATGCATCAATGCATTATCAACCCATAACGGGTTAAGGACCTCGTGGATGGAGTATGATGTGACAAGTTATAGTTGCTAACGTTGTGGATATAGCTCACAATGAGCTAGGGTACAAGGGAGACAAGGGGCGGGAAGAAACTCTATAATCAATGAGCAATAATTTCAGGGGTTGTCCATGCTTGTAGGCCGACAGGTTGTTACATGGGTGACACTGGGGAAGGAGATGATCAATCAAGGATGTCACCCAAATGCCACATATATACACGTACATATAGATATATTTGAGAGCGGATGGAATACAAAATAAGTATATTAGGGTAGTATATAGGTAATTGTTGTTCATTGTAGGTCGTTTCTTGAAATGAAAATATTATTCTACCCTTTTATATCTGTCTTTGGCTGGCTTTGTAGAAATGGTTCAGTTCTCTGTGTGTGAAGTCTCAGTCTCTCTCTTTCTCCCCCCCCCAGCTCTCTAGCATGCACTTATGTTCTCTCTCTCTCTCTCTCTCTCTCTCTCTCTCTCTCTCTCTCTCTCTCTCTCCATTGTTATCTCGAAAAATGCTCAATATTGTTCTATCTTTCGTCTTTTCCATTTCCAGTAATAACCATTTGCCCATCATGTTATCCCCAATCTGCTGGCTGACATTTGCGACGAGTGATATCAGTATGTATGCAGACTTAAAAAGGTAGTGGGAATAAAAGGTATAACCCATTTTCTATGAGATCACACGGATGCATCAAGCGAAACCCTTCTCCCACCATCGGGCTGCTTTATTATGTCAATGTCACTAACAGTTAACAGATTGGTCCTGGCTTGAGGGGATGAATATAGATGGGTTGATGTGACAACTGTGGGAAAATACAGGTTTGTACTCTTGCTCAAAGCATACAGGAGGTATTCTTACATACACATAGAATAAGGAATTGATGTTGAGTTTGAAGGGTTTGGGGAGATGAGAGAGAGGGAGGGGATGATAGTCTATCACTGTCACTGTCAAGGACTACTGTCACCTCCCCGTGGAGATGCCCCTCTACTTACAACATGGCAGCCAGAGGGCAGTCAAAGGGCGAAAGTGACTGACAGTCCCTATTGTGACACCATTGTGACACTATAGTGACACTATTGTGACACTAGTCACCCATGGAGGCCGCAGGGGGATCCAAGCATCTACTTTGAAACCTGTGAGAGGGGGCCTTTAGAGGATGATCAAGCTGCTCAGACCCATCTTACCTGTCTTTTATTCTTTATACATGTCCTTTATTCCCCACTTTGCTGCTCAATCTAGGGGAGGATGTGCCAGCCACTCCCAATATGTAGGGTTAAAGAGAGTGGGCAGGAGTAAGTGGTCGCTCTCCTTAGGTAGCCATCTTGTTTCCTATCGCTAGTTCTCCAACCCCTTTTTAGCACCAGACCCTGTATATGTACCAGCGAAGATACCAGTTCAATTTAAACAACAATGCTAGCACACTGCTAAGATAAACCTGTTTTGTCCATATAGACTTGTGTGGTAGTATTATTGTGAAAGAATTGTGAAATATGTGCAAGGCTACAGTTTATGCACATGGCCGTCAGCTTTGGCAGGGACGCTCCAGGGGCTATGATGGATGGATTGGTGAGATGTGAGAGGGAGGAGTAGAAACTGTTTAAAAGCAATTCTCCCACTAAATGTGGTCTCTACAGTGCCATTATATGGGGTACATGCATAAAGCTTGGTACGGACATTTGTGCAGAGTGCCTTTATATATGAATCTCTCTCTGCACTAGACCACCCAAAGAAAATCTTGGTGGGTGGGAGAAATCTGGGGATAGAGGTTTAATTTGTAGTCCACAAACCTGCAAGACAACTTGATATAGGAACAAGACAATTTGATATAGGAAGTGGCTTCAAAGGCAAACTTGTGTATACATGTGTAGTAGTGTTCAACAACTGCACTGTCAGCCCGCCCACGTAAATATACAGTGCAAGGCTCTTTATTGTGCTTTACAGTATTACCTTGTATAGGCATGAACGCCCATACCAGATGTGCAAAGTACTGTAGCTACAAGTGGTTCCCCTGCCTAATTACAGGGCTATTTGTAGCCGCTTTACAATGCGGGCTGAGAGTTTGATTAAAACGAATTATCCTCACAAACATATTGATATCCCATTGCCAATAATTATTCAGTATACTGAATTAGACATGAAGGATACCATTCGATCGGTGTGGGTATTTTGCATCATGTTTCACATTGTTTCTTGGATATTGAACAGCAAAACAGGAGCTTTTTTGATATATAGAAATATATGGACAGTTGAATTCTAATACCCTCTTTCACCAGGCACTGATGCGAGACATATTTCAGAACAGTATCATGGTTTACATAATGCTAATTATGTAGATGATTTACTTAAACAATCAGAGATAGAGCCTATTGATTGTAGGGATATAGTTACATCACCCTGTTCATCAGCTTATTTTCCCCAGACTGTAAAGGATATCTTCATGTCTTATGCCCCATTTTAAAGCTTGATGACTTCAACTTTGAATATTGTATTGGACCATGTAGGACCGTTTCTCCTCATCTGCCCACATTCATTGGCATCCAGATCTCATAAAAATAGCTTTGCAATATGTGAATTACATTTTCCAGCAGGGCGATTCATAAAAAGTGACGACCCATCTAGAATTATACGATGAATTTAGAAACGATCCTTCTAGAAAGATATTTCTGGAATTATTTCCAGAAAACGCACATCATTTATAAACTTTCAAATGCTAAATGATATTAATTGGATTAATAATTATTGTGAATGAAATAGTGTGTTCCAAAGGCTGTAATTCTTTTATTTCCATGAAGTATCAGTATTGACGAATTTCATAATTCTCTGGTCATCTCACCCTGCTGATATCGTGAGTTTTTATGAATCACCTTCCAGGGGAATCGATGTGTTGCCTATCCTATCTTTGTCACTGTGATATCTGAAACAAAAGTAACCCCAAAGTCACCACTGCGCCTGCCCGTGCCGTGACCAGTGTCCATGACGTCACGTCGTGACGAGACCGTCATCATGTGGCTTTGACGGAAAGACTTGATATCTATTTGGTGAGCAAAACGACGCCGCCGCGACATCCACCCCCCACGACTACGGAGCTTTTGTTCAGATGAACTTTGAAGTATTTCGCCAGACTGAGGGGGCCGTTGAGGGGGAGGGGTGGGTATAGTTGGTCCTTGTCCCTATGGCAACTGTAACTCTTCTGTAAGTCGTTTTTTCTTATTATAGAGGGGTTTGATATAAGATATTTCCAGTAGAACCTATTATTCTGGTGTTGCATTCATGACGGTAGTTCCAGTTCTTACAATCGATAGGCCTGCCATATTGTGGTGAAGGTCTTTTCATGGTGAAGCTTTCTACCATCCTCATTAGATGTTTATTTCATTGTATTGCAATTAGAAAATATAGAATTAGAGCCAGATGAATGTCGCTATATAACTTTCAGATTACTATACAAGATACCAAACGTAGACAGTAACCCTGCTAGCACAACTCAGCCAAATGATGTCTTTTTGACGTAAATCACATAAGCTTTCACTTAAGAATGACATAAATTATATGAGTTGTGCTAGCTGGGAACAAATTGCCTGAAATTTAGTCTTCGCCTACAAATGGAAGATAAACTATGGCCATATAGGCCTAGCCATGATTGGTGAAGGCGAGGGAGCGAACCCAACTCCCCTGGGAGCCATTCTATAACAGATATATATTGCTGATATAGGTTTTGTTGTACAGTAGCATTTAATATAGGGAGCCCCCCATCACTATCATACCAAATAGTTCGCATATATAATTATCTAGCTCTTTTTTACCCTAGTTGATTGGTAACAATTTGTTTGATCTTGCCGACATATGCTTTAAAATATAGGTGTCAAAGGATCTCAGTGCATAAAGATAGCACTTTATAGGTACCAAGAGATTTAACATAATTTTTCCTCTAGAAATCAGTATAGTTAAAAAATTGATCTATACTGTGGTTGATTTGACAAGTGATTGACATACAAGATGGGCTGTGATAGCATCGTTGGGCTGGTTAGAGAGCGGCAGGTGGGAGTGAAGTGAGGGACTTTAGAAAAGAAAAGCTCAAAATCTTGGATCATCAAAGAAGGCGGCCAAAAAGGTGAGTGACAAATAGGGAAGATGCATAACGGTGTCTGCTCAGTGCAGATGCAGAGACAACGCTGGACGAGATAGCCTATACGAGTTATATACGGAGATAGACACACAGCTCTGCAAAGGGAGAGAGAAAGAGAGAGAGAGAGAGAGAGAGAGAGAGAGAGAGAGAGAGAGCGAGAGAGAGAGAGAGAGGCAGTCAGAGAGGGGGGGACAGGCAGTCAGACTGACCGACAGGCAGGCAGAGAGAGAGAGAGAGAGAGAGTAGACAGACAGACAGAGACAGACAGACAGGCAGGCAGAGAGAGATACAGAGAGAGAGAGAGAGAGAGAGAGAGAGAGAGAGAGAGAGAGGCAGTTAGAGAGGGGGGAGAGAGAGGCAGTCAGACTGACAGACAGACAGACAGAGGCAGAGCCAGACAGACAGTCAGACTAATTAGGGGGTTAGGTTGTACGTGTATTGCACTGTATATGGAATGAGACAAACTGAGTGAGGAGAGATATACCCGGGTAGGGGATAGACAGAGGAGGTGAGCTTTACTTTCTATAGCAAAAAAGAAAACACATACATTTTGTTGGGGGTGGGGCTAAAACTATTAGTTATGCCAGAATTTTATTCCGCCCCAACCATTTCTCCAAGTGGTAACTGACAACTATTGAAACAAGACTATAATTTGCTCAAAGCTGCTTCACAAACTACTAATTCCCATGGTTTGAGACCCCATAACACTTTTTTCTTATTTTCTATGTATACCTAGATGAAAAAAAGCTGGTTAGCAAGCATTATTACATCTGGAAAACGGTTAGATTACAAGATGGGATAACTGATAAACAACGTCATACAGCTGGTGATATGATGATATCCTTGGACCTTAAATTAAGCTCAAAATGATTCAATGTAGTCGCATGAAACCAACCTTTGGGTTAAGACCATGAGTTTTATGGTCGTTTAATATATCCATCAGTGTCTACTTAAGGTGACACAAGTTAAGTACCTTTGTTAGCTATTGCTTCTTTGATAGATCCTTGAAGTGACCATAAAATTGAGAAATGATTCTCTCACCAAACTTAGACTGTTCAAGGAAGGAGGAAAGGATGCAAAGATCCCTTGCCAGGCTGGAAGAGGATTTTCTGAGGGTGAGAATTATTTATGCTGTTTCACCAGTACATTTATTGTCATCCCCATGTCACAGGTCAATGTAGACATAAGGCCTAGTCTCATACCTCTGTTATTAATAAAAAGAATGGGCCATGTCCTCAAATACAATTTTAGATGCACTCTCATGAGTTGGAGTCTAAATGGACCCTATGTAAAAAGTGTCATCTCTTAAAAAAACCATAAACCTAAAAATTAAAAAAAAACATTTCCCTGCAATTAACATATTTTTTGCCTTATTTACAGCTTGGTCGCATTTCTGAGTTCAAGAAGACTACACGCATGTCACCAGAGGTGTGCAAGGACCTGCTAGAGATGGTGCGACCGCACATCACATACCAGGACACATCTTTCCATGATCCAGTCACAGCTGAGGAAAGGCTGAGCATGACTATCAGGTATCTGACACGAGGTAAGAAGTTTGAGTCTGTACAGATACAAATGGGTGAAATGTTTCCTTCTCATTGATGTCAAGTTCAGAAGTAGATGAATACATTTTCTTTGATTTATGGCCAAAAAGTTATGAGTCACTTTATATCGAAATAATTTGAATAACTTCACACAATATTTCAGTCAATTATTTTTTTATTTATTTGTTTTTCCAGGAGACAGTGTGACAACTCTTCACCAGAGTTACCTGGTAGGTGAGTCGACGGTGCTACCCATTGTGAGACACTTGCAAAGCTATCTTCAGGGCCCTGCATGAAACCTACTTGAAGGTATGTGTCTATATTGATGTAACTCCACCCCCAATAAAAAGAAAGTACATCTCTGCCAAAAAATGTAATAAAAGTAATCACTTTAATACTGTCTGTGATATGGTAATAGACCTTTCTTTCCATACAAAATTAATTAATAAAAAAAATTCCTGAAGTCTGAGTGTGGGAGAAAAAGAAATTCCCATCTGGAGAAGCACAAGTCTAAAGCCTGCTTCTCTCTGACTGTAATTATTTTTTATGTTTCAGCCGCCTACCATGAGGGATTAGTGGCTAGCCATAGCCAAAGGGTACCACGACAAGTGGAACATGCCACACATTCTGGGTTCATTGGATGGGAAGCACATCCGGATTAAGAAGCCGAAGAAGTCTGGTTCCAACTATTACAATTACAAAAGATATTACAGCATTATTCTGTTCGCCTTAGTTGATGCAGACTATAAGTTCACATATGTGGATGTCAGAGCAGAAGGTAAAGCATCAGATAGCACTATCTGGAAGTACTCCAGTTTTGCTCAGGATATCGATGCCCCAGGTAACCTCCTTAACGTGCTAGACCCTCTACATTTCCAGGCTTCACCGGGGACTTGCCCTATCATTTTCTTGCTGATGACGCATTCGAGATGAGTGAGAGACTAATGAAGCCATATCCCTCCACCAAACTTACCCCCCAGCAGAGGATATTCAACTACCGCCTCAGCAGGTCTAGACGGTATGTGGAAAACGCCTTTGGGATCCTGGCCACTCGCTTCAGGATTTCCCGCCGAGAAATAGAAATGGCTCCAGAAAATGGGGACATTATAGCACTGGCAAGTGTGGCTCTACATAATTACCTTAGAACGGTGGCCCAGGAGCATACCTTCCGAAGGAAGCTTGCGACTGGGAGGGAAAAGACTACAAACAGCACAAAGGTGTGTGGTGTGCAGAGAAGGTCCTCCCAGGCGTCTGACCAAGGAGGGAGAACTTCCCATACAGTGGGACGTTCTGATGCAACATGACTTCTACTTTGAGTGCTAAGTGTGGACCCCAGAGTCAATGTACTTTAGTGTGTGGGCAGTAATGACAATGTCAGAGACATTTCCTTTTCATCTAAGTAAGTCATGTACACTGTGGTTTTTGAGTCAAACTTATGTATGCATATCATTCAGATAGAACTATAGAAATTGTATGATTTACAACAAATACATGAACCTTTATTAAAGATATAAACACAAGTTCTTGAACTGGAATGTACCGTCACTTAAGGCACTTGTCTGCTACATGTGTAGGCTTCTCTCTTCCGCAAGGCAGGATATATGTAACTCTAGTCCTGCATAGTGAACAAACATGAACATGATATATATGTGTATGCATAGAATGAATTATTTATGTATTACTTCAGTACCCGTATGTGTTTAAATGCAGAGTCATGAGATCGTGATCCTTGAGGGAAAGTCTTATAAAAGAGGGCACCTGTATTCGGGAAGCCCTCTATGTCATCCATGCACACTTTTAGTTTGTAGACGCTGATTGTACTGTCATTTAGTATGTAGACACTCACCTTTATAAGTCCAAGAGCGTCAAGAGAACAAAAAAACAACAACTCGTGAGTTTGAATCATGCATGATTCATCTAAAACAAAAGGTTCTTGAGAACCAACTGTAAAAACTTGGATAAATACTTGTTATAGTAACAGAAGACATGAACATGTGATTTTCCATATTAAGCACCACGCAAGGTTTTCTTGCAGAAATATAAAAATAAACACAAAGTTCTTTTCCTTTTCTATACAGAATGTTCAAACAAATTTGTCTTGTCTTGTGTTATTTGACACCTTCCATCTTTTCTGCATAATTATCATGAACGACAAACATGAATCAAGTTTACTTAGAAGGCCATTCACCATCTAATGCGTCATGTGTTAGTGACATGACGCATGAACTTCCTTTGGAGTTTCAGTGACATCTGCTCTACCTGTCTGACCAAAGAGTCGACCCACAGTTGGGCATCTGAAACAGGGTCTGAGGTAAGAGGCTGAGTAGTGGGTTTGGGTTTAGACAAAACATCAACCCTTTCTCAAGGTTTTCTGGGTTTTTTCCCATCATCTTCAACACTGGGTCGTTCTTGGCCTTCTTGGCTTTCTTTTTGTCCAGCTCAGCCTCATGGGCCCTACGATGGTCAAGTCCTTGCTTGGTGTACCAGTTTGCAGAGGGGTTTTCCACACCATAGTCAGTAGACCCGTCCTCCATGGAAGACTCACCCCCATGCATGGAGGTCTCCTTTCCTGTGTATGGTTGGTAGAGAGAATCTCCTTGGAGGAGCCATCCTCAGAATAATGCAGGCCAGATTTAACTTCTGCTTTGCTGAACAGCCTTTTGTACCTATCCAAGGCTGTTTCCTGGCCCTTACCTTTGCTTGAGGTCTGATGGGGCCCTTTGCTTGCACCTTTTTCAGTGTCTTTGGAGGTAGAAGCTGCAGGTGCTGTGTCCTTGCAGCTGGATAACTGTCCCAACTTAGCAGGCTGACTCTGTTTCTTCTGTGGATTGCATGGTGGACTCAGATGCTTATATCGGTCTGCTGCAGCCTGCGTCCCAAGGTGTTGGTTTCTGCTATAATGCTTTTGACTAGACTGGAACACAGGACTACCCTCACCCTCACCCTCATCCTCATCCTTACCCTCACCGTCTCCTTCACCATCGTCCTCATCTTGATCCAACTCTTGAGCTAGTTGTTCTTGGCCCTGCTTCACCTTCCGGCACTTAGCTGGGAATCGTATCTGAGACAACCCCTCCAAGTTCTTATATTATATACCATGACATCTCAGCCCGTCATGAGCTTCAACAGAAAAAAAGCCTAAATAATTAGAAATCATGACTAACAACAAGGGACCTCTTTGTTTTAACCCAAAATGCAGACTTTTTTTTTACTGTTATATATATAGAACTTTACTGTTATATATATAGAACTTGATTGAATTTTTTTGGGGGAAAATAGACTTACGGTCACAAATCACAGAAATTGTGCATATGGGGCCTTACATGTCATTTGCCCAGACATGTGCACAGAAAAAGAATTCTGATAAGTATGCTTCTTTTACAATAGCAAGGACACATCTAACATAAATGATAATGTGATTTTCTTAATCTACAGGTCAAAATAGTCTGGACCTGAGATTTGCATGGAGGTATGAAGATTGTTTCTGTAGGAAATTAAGCCCTCAACATGGCTTGTAACTCAATTGTCATTCGCCCAGACACAATTTCGCCCAGACAATTTTGGTCATTTTGGGCACATTTTACCCCCCTGGAGCCCAAAATATGCATATGGGACCATCAAAACCCATATGTAACATGAAGATCTCATCCAGCCTGACAATTTGAGTGAAAGAAATAGAGGGGGAAACTAAAATTCGAAGAGTAGGGGCTGGAATACCTCCAAATTCGTCATATGCAAACCTTCTATGATTTTCGACCTTACATAGATGGGGATGCACATTAAAGACTCATCTAAAAGTTATAAACAAATGCACACTCTTACCCCTAAATCGATAGGCTGGGAAGCTGTTCCCTTTGACTTAGGGGTAGATGTGAAGGTGGCCTTCCCGGGGCTGCGTCCAGAGTATGTGTTGAAGGTTTCGTTCTGGTTCAAGTACATTCTTAAGAACCCGACCAACCTGCATATCTCCTTCTGTCAAGGGGTTTTACCAACAGCAGCTGAACCACCTTTAGCAGTTTTCAGTATCTTGGAGTACATGTTTCAGAGACTCCTCATCCTGATTTCTATTTTCTTTGCTGGAAAAGGAACAAGCAATTTTTTGCAGCAAGATGTTTGTTTAAATGAACAAATATTTTAATTTTTTATTATTTCAAAGACTTTAGTTATGAAACTGTCACTTAAGGTCTTGGTCTACCTCTTTGCTATATTCGTCTTCTTCCTGTTGGTCCTTGTCTAGAAGTGGTTGTTTTGTGTAGCAGCCGACTTCCTTGTCTTTGTGTCTTGGAGAGGCTGGCTGTCTGGGATTTCATCGATTTCTTCCTCTTTAGAGGTGCGTTTAGTCCGACAGGAAGCCATTTTGGTTTTCCGTTTGTACAGACAGACTGGGTCACATGATACGTTCATGACAGTGGTGCCGACGTGCGGGTAGGAAAGGAACTAGAAGTTGTGTCTCTCTCACACTAGATGGAGTGCCCTTCAGCAGACGCATAGGCAGACGCATGGAAATATCTAATTGCTTTTGATATTCAAAAACAGAGGTATGCGTCTGTATGCGTCTGACTTTCATAAGTTCGTGACGCACGCATGACAAAAATCTGCTTCTACTCATGCGTCTCCCGTGCATCTGTAGACACGTGGAGGACGCATGGGAGACACATGCACAGTGGATCCAGACTCCACCCCATGCGTCTGTCCTTTTTTTCCAAGAATCTGATGCATGAGACTGCCTCCACTGGTTCTGCATCGACCTCATGCTTCTATTTTCAGACGCACGCATGGCCTATGCGTCATAGTGGATTCACCGCTTTCGCATCATCATGTGAAACTTTGTAAAATGTGTAAAACCCTATTGGGACTATGGACTATCAAAATCATCCAGAGGCAGTAGGGTCGAGGATAGCTTCAGCATTAATATCTTGATGTCTGTGCATTCATGCATCATGACCATTGTCATAATACAGGATCAGAACTGCACCCACGCATTATGCCGACCCTTCTGGAGTATTTGAGTACTTTTTCTGACTCAAGATGCTTGGATTCAATCGTGGTGATCATATTCCCTTTATTTCATTCTTATCTGTGTAATATTTCACACAACTGTTTGTATCTGTAAAATGTCTAAATAACAAGTGAGATACGTTTGTAGTTCAAATGTCGTAATGAAATGTTTGACAAATAATCACCAGGAAGTTGAATAAATCTGAACCATAGTTCATTTTCCCATCCAATTGATATAATAACCTTGTCAAATGCTTCATTACCACAGGAATTCCTGTTGTCAGCCTTGATCTGGTACATTTTGAATTCATGAGATTTTCATACCTCCCCTGTAGGGGCTGTCATCTTAAATAGCCTTGTCAACTCTGTTGGATGAGGTGAATACACAGGCTAAAGCCACACAGCCACACACCTCCATGTGCTTTGGGTATCCAGGACGTAACTGGTTATCCTCTTGAAGCATCCATATTGCCATGCATTTGACTATATGTTTAGAATCTTATAAACTTGCCGGATAATTGCCTACTTACATTCTGGGGATTTGATAGCATTGATTGAAGGTTATTGTCGAGTCATTTGGTCGATTATGTGATTAGAGCCCTTACATGAGATGACTCCTTCATGGATGATACATTCTGCCTTGATTTAGTCAGCTGGTTGTCTTGAAGCACATCAGGCTTTATTGAAAATAGTCTCTCATGATTCTATCAAAGCATTGCAGGTAAAATGTATATAGCACACTTCCATAGTCAAGCCAGACTAATGGCTAGGTTAGGGAGTGGTCATTATTTACCAACAGGGGGGGCTGGTGGGTTTGAGGAGGGGCGCAAAAAATCCAGACCCCTCCCGAGGGGGGGCTAAAAATATTTTGAAACCTCTTAAGGGGGGGCCAAAAAAATGTACCCTCTTTTTAACAAAAAAGCCCGCACGCTACTATTGATTAAAGAGGGGCGCAAAAATGCGTGGGGGGGCGCAAAAGGGGGGCGTAAAATACTTTCACGCATCTGAGCGAAAACCCACCATCCCCCAACTGTTGATAAATAACGACCACTCCCTTATAAATACTGTATTACTTGGCTGATGTGATACCACCATGGTGACATTCATTCATACAGAGACATTCAAATTGGCCATACCATTGGGGAGCCAGGGCCCCCTCAGTTCTTTTCCCCAGCCCCTTCCTCCATAAAAGCGAGGTTCCAGTGACGTTGATTACAATTACACAAAGGTGTGCTTGTGTATTTCGGCAATACATACAGGTCGATATGTAGGCTCATATTCAAGTTATGATATATGATATCCCACTGATATTGGTTTGGAGATAAACAAACCAATATATATATATTGTGATGACCACTATTTCAAAGCACCATCAAGGGACCTCAAGAAATGAATTGCCAATACACCTCTTCTTCGATATATCATTTTTAACAGATGCAATTCGATATTTGATGGCTAGTGTTTTTGCTCAGGTGGAAGGCATGTTTTTATGTGTTATAAACCCTCCCAATCTTCTACAAATCTCTGCATGTCTACACACCTCTTGCCCTTCCTATACTCCACAGCTATCTGTGCACCATCGTCACGATCCCAGATCCCTGCACCTTATCAGTCCCCTGCCTGTCCCTGGAGACCAGGTGTCACTCTCTCAGCAATTTAGGATCCCCTATACCCCTTATCTTCAACCCCATCCACTATCTGCACTCCCCAGTGCAAAGACACCCCGGGAAAGACACCAAATATTGCTAGGTGGGATGCATCTCAGACTATAGCAGTGTAAGTGATCGTTGTGTTTTGGCCGCCATATTGTCCCCCATGTCCATGGAGTATTGCTGGTTCCTGCAAGCCAGCATTTGAATCCTGCAAGAAGTGTTGCTCTACAGGAACCAATGGCAGAATGACCTTATATTTATTCTATTTCCATTGTAGGGTGGCAGTCGCCATTTTATAGCCCTTTGTCAAACCAGCATCTGTATGGGAGTTCACAGATTGTTGAAATTAAGGAGTCAGGGGAGGTATGGACAGATAAAGGATTACTACAAAGAGACATAGTATGAGCCGCTGCAGAGTCTGATTTCACCAGATTGGGGGGTGTGTCATGTTGGTGAGTGGTATCACAAAACGGAAAGTGAAGTGCACAAGAAAAGGAAGTGTCCCCTAGACTAGAGGGCCTACACAGTGGCATTGTAGTGGATCTCCTACAAATAATGGATACACAGTATTCTAAAGTCCTTTTCGATTATCCACTACTGAGTGCTTGACTCTAAATTTACAAGATTTCTACAGTGTGACCCTTGGTTCCTTTAAAAAAATACATTTCCCTCGGTATAATTTATCACCTTGACTGAATTTTGTCAAAGATATGCGCTGAAATTGCAGATTATCACACCCGTGTAAACTAGACTATGGCAACCATATAGGAGGTGGGGCCTGAGTATGTCTGGGCCCCTAAATTTGCCAGGAATTTAATATAAGTTGAAGAAGCTGAAACTTTGCATCTCAAATTAGATTGAAATAGTAATGGGATAGAAAGAATCGGGGCCTTGGCCTCAAATCAGATCTAAAATTCATCAAAAAAATTACTTTTCTACACAAATTTTATATAAGTATGCATATAGGCACAACTGCGCTTGCATTGACAATCCAATGTGGTTGAGGCAGGGCCCCTGCTGCCCCCCCCCCCATAAAGATGTGTGATGTGCTGCCAATAGATCTATATCGAGAGTGAGTGAATACAAGGTGCAGGGAGTTAGTCTCTCACTGATGCTCAGCTTATGAACATAGATGGAAATCTTCCAACAGGGTTTTCCCTGATTTCAGGAACTTTCAGGTTCAAAGACCTATATATTCCTACACAAACTCCATATGTAAGGGGTACTAATACGGCATTTCAGAGTCAAATAAAACATCCACAATCGTGACATACTAAGAGAATACATGCATGTTTCGTTTCCCTGTATAATGACCCCTGTAACATCTATCATTTCTCATCAATTATTGTGTAAAACATGTGTTTCACCCAATCCAATTGATCGCGACATCATGCAATTGGTCTTGGTTTAGACAGCTATGATTTGTGGTCCACGTGTATGGTCTGGTATCCATTCTTTTTAAGGAATAAAGAAGAGAATTCCTACGCACTGACGATCTCCTAGAGCTGTTATCAAGTGCAGAAATATCTGATGTCTCAGGTACCATATCAAATCGTATGTCACTTTAATCCTGTGAAGGCAAGACTTATATGTTTACACTTGTCAAATGTGTAATTCAAATTTCTACACGGATTAATTCTTGAAGTTTAAAACTAAGCACAGCCTTGAGAGTACTATTCAGTTGACAACAAAGAATTCTGAACTGCCTACTGTATTTTCCCTGCTTTTTCGGTTCAGTGAGTCCTAAGCGGAGCTCGTTTATTTAACAACGTATCACAGATTACAAATGCAAAATGCAATGTTTTCATTTGTTAAAGTAACCAAAAGTTGGGTAGATACACTAGATGTCTACAACAATATTTGACAATTTTGTTAACCTCAATGGAGGATAGTCTATTTTATTATGGCATTTGAACCTTTATGATTTGTATATATTCATATATAACTCGACATATAGTACAATAAGTAAGTAGAAAAAATAATATCAGTTTTCCAGCAGATGGTGATTCGGTGCTATTTGCACAAGCAGCTATATGAGCCATTGACCATTTATAGATAGTTGTGTAATCACGCCAGCCCTATTGTACTAGCATATCCCTGTTCATGGCTTAGAAGAAAAATACTGATAGCTGTGTTATTTAGGATGGGCAGTGTACCCAGTACTGGATTATTAAATGAACCCAGTATTTCATAAGAGGACATGGCAATTTTATTATTATGACCAAGGCTTCGTGCAGAAAAGCATTTTGTATTTTGTATTATACTTATGTTTATGTTGTCGCTGTTCATCCACCAGTCAGTCTTTGGAAGGAGAGAAAAGACTTAATCAAAATGGGATGGGGGATTGGATTTATTCCCAGGGTTCACCACCATTTTCATGGTTCTCACCCTCCTTCATCCTATCCTCTGGGAATGGTATCCTTAGCCGTTTAAAACTGCTTATTGACTCAGCCTTCTGGGCCTTATCACTTAGCTGGTCCTATAACTTAGCCCCTCTCTAAATGGGGCTTTTTTTTTTAATTTTCTGGGTCGCCTTAGGCAGAATTTTAATTTAGCATCTGCGCGTGTTCTTGGGTTTACAGCAGGTCTCAGATTGAGCTTTTTGGACATTTTATACATAACTAGTAGGAGCTGCTCATCTCTGCGATCCTTCAGTGGTTTTACACCACTATCCAGGTGCAGTTGTTTGGTGCATACCTTACTGTAATCTCCTTTACACACCTTCAGCCCTCTACTCTGGAGCCTCTGGAGTTTCTCAACAAGAGAAACTGTACACCCATTTATCATGAAGCAGCAATACTCGAAATATGGGGCAATGGTCTGCTTATAAATTTGTAACGCTGTGTGTTTGTTTTGCCTAGGTTGAACAGCTTGTGACTCACAGTCCTGATGCATGGTGTTTGCCAGGTGCTTTTTCATAGTTAATTTTCCGTCTATCTCTACGCCTAGATATTCAAAACTAACAGGTGATTCCAGCATGGTATCATTTACTTTAACATCTAATTTTTGACCATTTTCAATTTGCCTTTTGTTACCATGCCACACCAGCTTTGTTTTCTTGGCATTTATTGTCAACCCATTTTCTCTACACCATCGGGCTATGTTAGTCGCATCATGCTGAAGTCTTTGATGTGCTATCTCTGGGACATGGTGACTGGATATCAAGGCAATATCATCTGCATATAGCTGAATACTGCAGTTCTCCATAACATCTTCTATATCGTTAATAAACATAATGAAAAGAAGGGGCCCCAATATAGATCCTTGGGGGACCCCAAACTTGACTGTTCTGGGTTTAGACTTGTAGTGTTGTTTAACATAGTGACTTGTTTTCTGCCTTGTAAATAAGAGCCTAGCCAGTCAGCCATGCCACTCCCTAAGCCATATGTCATGGCCTTTTTTATGAGTAGTGCCTGGTGGATGGATTCGAATGCCCTGCTAAAATCGACATATCAAATCCCCGTGATTTTCCCTTCATCCCTAGCTGTATAGAGGTCAGTGGTCAGGTCAAACACAGCCT
The DNA here is from genome assembly GCA_949317995.1 of Acholoe squamosa. Taxonomy (NCBI): domain Eukaryota; kingdom Metazoa; phylum Annelida; class Polychaeta; order Phyllodocida; family Polynoidae; genus Acholoe; species Acholoe squamosa. The sequence continues at coordinate 32,685,041 of OX439037.1, read as the reverse complement.
CAGCGGTGCCCGTGCCTTTCCTGAAACCATATTGTTTATTTGTGAATGCATCACTTTCCTCAAGTATACACTGCAAAAATGGTGTTTAGATCCTAAACACAATTCTAAACATATTCTTGCAACGTTTTTGTAATCACAAAAATTTCCTACACATGTTTAGCCAAACAATGTGCTTCGCTGAAGTGTTTAGAAATCTAGGTGTTTAGGTTTAAACTTTGTGTTTAGATATCTATGAATTTTTGTGTTTAGATGTTTATGAATTTTTGTGTTTAGATGTCTAAATGCTTTGACGGAGAGTTAGGGTGTGCAGACATGTATACATTAAAAAAAATATGTCTTTTGTTTGTTTTCTCATTCACTGGGGGGGGGGGTATTTACATGTCAAAGTCTCCAAAGATGTCAGCCACACATATTTGCTTGTGCATGTATGTACACACTGCATCAGAATGAGAAACTTGAGAAAGTACAACAGCTTGGCAGGAAGGAAATTACTTTGTCTATTCCAGAATAACATGAAATAGGTGTCAGTCATTAAACTTATTGTTTATTTCATGCTAATGATGATGATGTAAGGTGAATCTAGTCAACTTTCTATTGCCCTTTCTATTCTCATGACATTTAATGAATAAAAACTATAATAAACATGCGGTTTGGGTACATTTGTCACAAAAATTGATTAAAATTGTGTAAAGATAGTCCATTCAAAGGTAGTGCTGCTACCTGGTTGCGGATTCTACATCCAAGTATCTAAACATAATGATGTTTAAATCTAAACACCTATTATTCAACTGTTTAAACTCAAAACATCTAAACATGTTTAGCAAAAATGTTTATGTAGTTAGAATAAAAGTGTTCATTTCCTAAATGTGTAGTCGATGAGACACCTAATTGACCTATATGTTTAGGTTTTAAACGTGTTTAGACCTAAACATGTTTAAAATCTAAACACCATTTTTGCAGTGTACCACTGATGTATGTTTGGACCAATTTCTCGATCATTTTGCCTGGTAGTGGTAGTAGGCTTACAGGCCTCCAGTTTGAGATCTGAGATAATGAACCTGATTTTGGGAGGGGTACTACTAGTGCTTTAGACCATTCTTCAGGAAATGTACATTTTTCAATGCTTGAGTTAAAGAGTGACCTTAATTGGGGAATTAGTACACCAAAGGCATCTTTACAAACCCTGGCAGACAAATGCTCAATACCAGACGATTTGCCTGTATATATATCCTTTACTAGTTTGGCTATCTCCCCATTACCCACAGCTGTCTCAGTTACATTAACCAGTAGCTTTTCCAAGTCCAGCTCATCACCATCTAATCTCACATTACCAGCCTCACTGTCTTCAAATAAAGGGGAAGCGGATGTGCTGCTGCACTCTTCAAAGCACTACCACAAAATGCCTAGAAGGCGTAATTTACTGGACTAACCCACAATGGACCAACCTGGCACTCAATCCGTTTACAAAAACAAATAATTTCCTTTCCATATTTGCAAAATATTCGTTGCAGAAATCAGCAGCATCTGTCCCAATGTGCCTTGTTCCGTCTTCATCTACATAGGCAGCTGATGTTGCCTTATCGTGTGGTTTAAGGAATCCATTTATTAAACGCCAAAATCTGTGTGCATCATAACGGCACTCCTCTTATGATGTTTTAACTCTATTTGAGATTTTAAACCCTTGGTGCCCATTGTGGCTTCTAGCGCTAAGGTGTTGGCACTATCAGCATCCAGGAGGTTGATGTTCAAGTCCCCCAGAAGCCATACCTCTGCACTGCCTTTGTATACTTTATTTAGTATGGGCTTTAAAGCATCAAGAAAGTCAGATACAGTGCATTTTGGCGGTCTGTATACAGTAAGTACAACCTTTATCTTTACCTGGGGTTTGTCTATTTTTATAGCAAGGCACTCAATATTATTACTTATTATACAACATTCCTCGATTCATTCTGAAAACAAGGCTATGCCACTTTTCAAATAGATAAGCAGTCCTCCTGCATTGCTGTCCCTGTCAAGTCTATGAAACTTTCTACCCGGCCAGTATATGCTATAGTCATTGTGTGATTCATCCAGCCACGTTTCAGTTAGACAGCAGACATCAGTAGATATTTTTTTATTTTTGGACACAGGTTTGAAGATAAGCAAGGTAGTTTAACTTTGGTCTTATCTACTCACTGAGAGTCATCTTTTTGTGTGTGATATTGTAAGGATTTAAAGAAGTTGTGATAAGATCATGTAACTTTAACTTGCTAATCTGCGTTTATGCACGTGGCCACACATCAAATTGCCTTATTTACAACACCTGTGGACGATTCGATTTCAATTTATGCATTCTGAAACCAGTAATTTGCTAAATTAATCACATCAAATTACCAGAGCGCCATTTAACATAGTGCCCAGCAGATTTTGATATATTGAAAGTAGCAATGGTATGGAGGTATACCCTTTATATCTAACCAGTATATATTAAGTGTTGCTTTGTACCCACAATTATTCAAGTAGGGATCACCAATCTGAAGATGGCATTCATCTAGATGGCCATGGATTTGTACAGTCGTGAACTAGTATTTTGTGTAGGTCATGCTGCAACATTAGTTTCAGCCTATATATATGATAATATCATACCAATATCCCCTGGGTAACATCTTCCTTTCATCCCAAGATATTTCAGACCTGTGCAGGACACCTGTGGACAATTTGAGCAGATTTTACTTGCCTGTGCCTTGTTATCCCTGCTCTCCCCTGTCTTCATCATAATCATGACACCTCTCAATATGTAGCTGTCACCATTGAGAAACTACTCCTGATCTCTCCCTGACACCAAATTGCCTCATGCCACCAACAGTGCACAAATCTCTATCCACAGTGTATCTCACTTACTGTCAACTTCAGTCATTTGAAATATGAATTGTAGCATAGATAGCCCCAAGTCTTAATACTAGCCTAGGTTACACAAAGAGTATTTCAATATCTATAGTCGTGCTATTACTCTAAATTGGTGACGTATATGTGGGAGCACATGGAGGAGGCATCTTACTTGCATCCTTATTGTATATTAAGGGAAGTTCCCTTGTCCCCAAAATTGATGCCACGTTGAGCAACATCCAGGGGACAAGATGGCGACCTGCACTGGGTGACTGATCATAGGTCTATCAAACTAGCAATTCTATATATCCGTGTAGAATCAACTATTTCCACCTTACCAGAGCTGAACGGCTTATGCCGTGTAATTTCCAGTGTCACATATGACACTTCCATTGCTGGCAGAAGTGTCACCTGCACTGCTAAATGTCGTCTGCCTTCATGAAAATGTCGGCTCCTCTTTAAATTCCATGCTCGTTCCCACCAGCTTTATCAATAGAATTTTTGAGTTTAGGTCCAGGCGTTCCCTTCAATTTCACACGTCGTCTCCTACTGACTGTCACTCCTGACACCCCTGTCACTTTCATCCTAGAATGGTCATCTCTAATGTATATAATTTCATTCCCTCTCCCTTCCTTGCCAAATGAGCATTGGCATAGATTATGATAATGGCATTCAGCGTGAAATCTGTTACATATATCACGAAAAATCAGCAAAATGTAGTCAACCCTCTGTAAATGAAAAGTATATTTACGAAATTTCAATTCACGTCCCACCCCCTCTCTCTCTCTCTCATTCTGCTGTTATATGTATTTAGCATATGAAGGCAAAGTAAACCAATGATGTTGTCATAAGGTGGCTAGCAATTCCAAATGCATGACTATGATGTCGAAAAAGTACCAATTATGATATGATATTCACCATTTGTTACACGGTATAGTTGCAGAGGACTCTATGGCTGAAAAAAGACCTGGCAATGTGATATGATTGAGATATATCTTTTTTTTAAATCACAGAAGGAGGAAAGGGGGGGTATTCTATGGAAGGGTGGGGTGATGAAATGGTACAATCAAAGGACAAATCTCCAAAGACAGATGTCCTGCACGTGTCTCCATTCTACATGTGATACAGACAAATCTCTCCAGTACCTGCCCTTTCGGACTCAGAGCTAAATTCCTCTTCCCCGGCACGTATACACTGTATAAAATTACAGCATAGTTTTGGGGGATGTGTGGCTGACAGGTGCATAGTGATCCCACAAGTGATAGGTATTAACTGGGTTAGAAAGAAACACTGTCATTAGGGTATGCGATGTATAGTGGCTACAAACGTTACCTCCATTCATAATGAGTGTTGGTTTTCGCCACCAGCTAGCAAAACCCGTAAAATTCCGCATTCTTTTCTTTTCTTTCATTATTTTTTTGGGGGGAGGGGGTGGTGGTGGGGGGGGGGGCAACCCCTCGTACAAGGCGCACCCAGTTTGTTGCCTTCCCCCAATAAAAGAAAGACCTGCGCCTTAAAGCTTGTATCGATTCAGGAAAGGTCCATAGTGTCCTGAGCTAGAAATTGTATCTGTGCACTGATATCTTCGCGTATAAGCCGCGCCTTATAAGTGAGGTAATATAATAGGACCACACAGACCCCTCCCCTTGCGTGCTCTGTTAGTAGGGAGAGTAAGATATGAAATGAAAGGTTTTAGTTTCCTGTCTAAATCCAGGTCTAGAGCCCTAAAACCCGCTTATAGGCCGTGATCTATGCGTGAGGTACTTTTTTGTTATTCCACCCAGCCCTGTGAATTATTGCTAGATGGAGAATGTACTTGGCGCACGTAGACCCATTCCTCTCCTATCCAGGCACGCGACCATACATACAGCGTAGGTAACTTTATCCCTTTGTTCACCACCTCTATTGTTAACTTCTCCAGACTTACAAATATTTGGTTGCTTTTTCCTTTACTTCTTCAGATAATCAAATATTTGATGGCCCTTTTTTCGGTCCCATCAAAGACTCCCCTTAAATGTCCTGTTTCAAACGAGTAGAGGTTAAAGCTTTGACATGCCAACCGTGAATCAAAAATTAAACATTGAACGTGAGTATTTCCGAGATAATTAAGAAAGGGGCAAATGATAAATGATTTTGGTTTTTGTTGTTTCTTTCCTGAGGTTGGATTTAACAAGTTTCTTTTGTCAATTGCATCTGATTAATGATTGTATTCAATGTGCTCTGACTGGGAAGGGAGATACTTAGAATCATTATTGAAAATTGAGTCATCATTTCTTATTAGTCACTATCCAAACCCCTACTGAATGTTCTATATATCTTTATTCGCTGGAACTTCTATTCATTAAGGTTTTGAACAGAGGAGTCTAAATTGAATTCCTCAATGGTGGATCTTGCAGGTGTTTGATATCATTCTTTCATGTATCACCAACCTGAAGACTCAGTCCAAAATACAAACCGTCTGAGAGTAATCCATTGAGAGGGATAACATATGAGAGACTATCATTTAGGGGGTTTTCAATATCAATGCTGTTAAATATATCTGACAGTAATGTTGATTAATGAAAATAAAACCCTAAAAAGAGCGTATGGGTTGTTCAAGACGTTTTCTCATCTTGCCAAATCTTTCACAAAATAGCATCTTAAAGATGTTGTCATCTTTTATGAATCTAGTTTAAAATACCTCCATAATCTGAAGGCATTGAGCAATGTTGAGGTAGACAGGGAATATATATGTACGTGGAAATTAGAAATGCCTGTATGTTTGATGATGTGTATGGCCAGTGTGTGTTAAAAATAGTAATATATCAGCTTCACCTTTTTGGTTTGAATTTACTTAATTATCTCAAAAGAATATACAGTTAACGTATCATTAGATTTGTTGGTACATCGACATCAAGAATTAGCATGCAAGTGAAACTGGTAAGTTAAATATCTGTTTCATAGGCATAAAGTACATGGGCAGGTAGCTAATATGCTCTCATATAAAAGTTTCCGGGATAACACAGCATATATCATGGATAGTAGTCAATGTTAACGACAACCAACAAAGTTATCATATAAGAAGGTGTCAAATATTAAATCGAGATAACAATGAAGGAAGAGAACCTCATCCCCACAGAATTCTGTGTAAGGGTTGATTCTTCTGGTTCTACCTTAAAGAACAAGAAAAGAAAGATAATTTTACAATGTACTCTGTGCTCAGTTAACATCATGTGAAAGGACCAATTCACAAAACTTAAACATCTTCATAGACAGCTCTACCTCGACATGCATCCATCACCCTTTATACACACATACATGGACACCCAATATAGACCACCCCCACCTTTTACATACAGTAACCATAGCCTATACCTCCTGACCACACCCCCTAATACATGTACCATACCACCCTGTACCCTCCCCCACTCATTCCTACCTGTGTCGGTCCCCTTTAAGAAGACCCTTCCCCAATACAGACATCATGTAAAGGAGGGTGGAATTATAGTCCACGGTAAAGATGGGACTGGTCTCCTTCCAATTACCCCTTATGGGGGCCTCTCAGGGTGGGCACAGCCCTGCCCTCGCTCATCAATTAGACTCACTTCATGCTTTTTGTTGTAAACTTGGACGTGTGCCGTAGGGGTGGGGACAAGAGGAGTATAGGAGAGGGGGTAGTTGAGACTATGTCTGGAATAATGACCTTTCACTGCAGAACTCCCTGTGTATAATAATAAAGAGCTTATGACAGGGGTTATAGGTACTAGTGGCAAAATGGAAAAAGGTTTTTTCACAATGCATGACTTCTAAAGGTCAAGCTAGGGAGAGCGATGGACTGTGGCACGACCTGAGAATGACATTTGGAGACCTTCGGATAACCTCGGGTAAATGCCACTAGTTTAGAACCCACAACACAGGAAACATTAGTTTTCTGCTACGTGAAGATATGTATCGGTGTGAATACAAGGATAGGGGGTAACCAACGCGATGACACCTTAGCTATTACCCTTGATTTGCTAAAAGTTCAAAAGAATAGAAAAAAAAATACAAAAGAGGGAAATATATAAGAATTTAAGGGAAGCAAAACAGATCAAATATTGAAATCTAACGATGACGCCAAACCCTGGTAAAGTAAAACTGAACAGTAAAGTGAAGAGCTCTGTTTTCCACAGCTATAGGACAATGAGGTGCTATGCCCGACCAACGACCAAGTAGATCTATACAGTCACTTTCACTGAGCTTGCTGCAGATCATATCTGGCATAGTAAATCGTCTTGCTATCTACTGGAAATGATCAGTGAACGTTGCAAGGGCCACTGGATTTGGCTCCTCTACTTTTAAGATCTTAGAGTCCTTAAATCTATACTCAATATAAATGTCCTCCGCGCCTCTATTATTCTGGAGCACAGTAAATCCCTAATAATATAGTGAGAATATTGCAAGGGATGCATACATAATAAATCTCTCTGGCCTTTGACTTGAAGTGCAAAGCGGGAACGTATATAAGACATTTCGACTTCTTTTACTTCTTATATTAGTTCACTCTTTTTTAGAATGCCTCCTTTTTAAACTGAACGATGGTCCACCTCAATTGTATAGCATAGAACCAGTGTAATTGTTACAAGAAGCCTCGGGTGGCATTACGGCGGTACACAAAGGAACAAGGAATCTCTGTGAAAATAACAACAGATCCCTGGCAATGTTGGGACGATGATCACTCAGTTTTTTCCAAGACATTATTTACAATGTACCTTGTCTGATCCTGCAAGCACAATCGGAGACTAACACACTTTATACACCTCTAGAAACGGCATACACTGTCAGCCCAGAGCACCAATTTTACAGTGGATTGCTTATCATTTGTGTCTACAGGGGGAGTTGCTGTTAGTACAAATCTAACGACCCTACAGTAGCTTGTCCTGTATCGCGTACAGCCTACAGGGCAAGCTACTGCCCATTTACAATTGGGGCTGAGAGTTTACTGTTCTAAAGGACTTTGGCGTAACAGTAAAAAGGTGTGGATCTACCCCGGGGGTCTACAGTGCCAAGAAGAGATGTTCAGAAGGAATGAAGAGACACCAAAATACTTCACAATGCATACATGCGTACTATTTATCAACATCAAAGATCTACATCATTTGGATGCTGCACCGAAATACCATGTGATTTAAACATGATTAACCAGGAAAGAGGAGCCACTGCCCTTTGCAGTAAGGATACAAATAGGGACTGAATAATTGGCCTTTTAATGCTAAGATTGATGTAAAGTACAGCTGGGGGATCACACAATCACATAAATGTGAACTACAGTGTCCTGAAAAGGGGGGCGCCCCTCATTTAGCCCCTAATTTTGGCTAAATTCTAGGGTAAAAAAAGTTAGGTAAACTCTTAAGTACTGGGAAGAAGGGGGGGGGGCGCCCCCGCACCCTCCCCCCCTCTAAATCCGCCACTGGTTTAAATATAGGTATGTGTTCCTGTGTCAGTTAAGTATGTACATATAAGGTAGGAGCTTGCAGGTGGGTGTCCGCCAATATCAATCATCCATGCTACTGCCAGTATGTACATTGTCCTCATTCTTGGACAATTTGTACATCATGGCTATCTTTTTTTTTCTCCTCTGTGCTAGTTTTTTTATTTCATGTACACCGAAGACTTCCACTTCGCGGGGGTCTTCATTGTTTTCCATCTTACTAATACCTTATTTATATCTGCCCCTGCGTCTATTTACCAGGTATGTGTAATGTATAATGCTAGCGTCCACTCTGCCTTTCCCTCTCTACCTGACGGATTCTTTGTACTTATCGCTCTACCTATACCTGTCTGTTTCCTTCGCCCTTGTTTATTTCCATGCTTTATGTCTGCCTTCCTTAGAAACTATCCAAAAAGACTTCGCCATTGTGGGACAAGATGGCGGTCTACAAAATTTCCAAGTTACCAGTGTTATATAGATCTGATTTATGGTATAGATACCGCTCCAAAGCCTCCACATTTCAACACCAGTCGTTAACGAGGCAATAAAGAATTGAGTCTTCTGCTTCATTTTCAAATTAAGTTATATAAGTGAAGAAGGCCACTTTCAAACATTCCTTTATGGCCTTTATTCTGTCCTAAGGGTCTATGGCTTTGATGGACGATGGGGTGGAGGAGGCACTAAGCCTGGTCGAGATGTAGCATTTATACATCATAAATCAGGAAATAAGGGGGGGGGGAAGAATACCAAATGAGCCACCTGTATAAATGAAGCATCTTGGAATCATTCTCAGATCTTTTTATGAAAAGCCTACCTTACCCCCTATCAACACATCACCGGGTATATATATCACTCTATTTAACCAGATCTTTTTTCTATCTTTTTGAGAAAGTATTGTTATCTAGGGAAATTTAGTTGGATGGAGACTTTGAAGATGATGCTAAATGATATGTTATAGGGCTTCCGTCTGTGGTCGTTAGTCGTTGATCATAGGCCATCAGTAGGCAGTATAAATGTACCCTGAATAAAGGGTACACCGCCCACCTTCTCCCTTCTGTACACATGTATACACCCACATCCACAACACATCTATCTAAATTGTGATCTAAATCTTGAAATGAAGATGAGATGGAGGGGGGGGGAGGAGAGAGCAAAGGAGAGAGACAGAGACAGACAGACAGAGACAGACAGATACAGCGACAGACTGAGACAGGCAGACAGAGACAAAGACAGAGAGATGGGTGGGTTGGAAGGTGGGTAAAAGGAAGAAGAGGTAAACAGGTAGGGAGAGAAGGAAAAATAGAAGCGAAATGAGATGTGCTGAACCGAAATGTCCCTAAAACGTGAGTGGGTCTGCGCGTTTCATTATTATGAGAACTTTCCCTTGTTATCATGTGGTATAAGATACAGGTACTAGAGTGCACCTGTGACCACTAACCCTAAATTCAGTGGCGGATCCAGGATTTGGAAAAGGATGGGGCGCAGCCCAAAAGGAGGGGGCACACCCCCTATTTTTGAGCAAATCTTAGGGTCCAAAATATGTAATTAAACTCTTAAGTACAGGGGGAAAGGGGGGTGCGGGCTTTTCCCGCCACTGACCAAACATCATCACATTCAGGCAATTGAGGTTGCAATATGATTGAGTATAATATTATTGCAATCGAAGTGAACGTCACAAAGAGAGAAATTGCCGGGGATCCTCACACTGCCAGATTTACCCCAAGGATATCCAAGGGCCTGATTTGGAATGAAAAGCAGTGAGCACTGTACTTCTGGAAATACATGAAGGTGACTCTGAGGTCAGATTTAAAGGCAAATCCGAGGACCAGCTGTCAAAAAAAGTAAAAAATGGGTTCCAAGTGATTCCCATTAATGAATACTATAGTGTCAGATTATTCTTCCACCAAACTCTTGGCAACTTTCATACAGTGGCTCCGGCAGTAACGATAGTACCACTTCCTGTTGGAAATTGGAATGTAATTTCTGTTCTGATACTACCTTTTTCTGCTCTTGACAGGGAAAAAGACAATGAAACAAAGGACCCTGCTTTAGCATCATGGCTACCATAAGGGGACTACCCTGGAAACTGTTCCAGCCTAAAGGTAAGAATGTCCATTCTCACGTGCTTCTTTCCTCCCTTCAGCCGGAGATCTCCCCTTTCTCGGCCTGTGTCACTTTTATGAGATCTGGGGGTGGAGTTCAGGGGGTATTTGGGGGGTGTTTATAGGCTTCTAACTGGGGGATAATCGATCCAAGGTAAAACTTAATGAAAAGTGGGGTTGGGCTTATGAGGATGGTCCCCCAATAAGCTGGAATACAGACGGCAGGGTCCTTGGGAGGCCTCCAACGTTATATGGCAGAAAGCCCCATTATGTGAACATAATTTGCATAAAACCTCTTTTCTATTTCCACATAAGTCATGGCTGGGCGATTTTGAGTATCCCATTGTAACGGTCGCCAGATTCAACGTCACATATTTTTAAAAGATATGGAAAACCTTGTACTCTCACACAGCATTTGATCTATCATACTTATTCATTCAGTCGATATCTCTTTGGTAGTGGAATAAGGTGGTATGTCTTGTATTTCCTATTTCCGACGACCCATGGCAATGTCACACAGAAAGGAAAGGCACTCAAACATTTGAACAGAGGATATGTTTTGATATGTACTTAATGTGCCCCAAGTTAAATCAAGTATGCAATTTCCATTCCCCTGGTGTTGTTGACCCTGCCAAAGTAGTTTTAAGTTTAAATACTGACGTCAATGTTAAGGAAAAGCTATTTGCACTTATGTTGAATTTTATGAGGATGCTCATTCATTAGGCATCATTTCCAGCCAGGAAGTAGGGCACATGAAGTTACGGACATTCTCCTCTTCATTGGAGGTGTTTTGTCTTCTTTCCTTCCCATGTAGCAAGCCCAGTTGGGGCCAAAGTGGGCAGAATTCAGTACATTGGCTTAGATTGTCAGATGCTTGGTTTCCAGTTCGGGCCACAGTGGGCAGCTCTAAACTGGCAAACCGACTTGAGATTGTTGGGCTCCAAAGCCCATGATGTGGGCCACATTGGGCTACCCGATTCAGGCAAATATCAGTTTTGAAATACACAGGCTGGTTTGGGAATGGGCATCCCAAAATGGGCGAATCTCAGTTTCAAGACAAGTTGTTTGATCTTATTTTATTGAACACTCGGCAAATGTTAATGTGAATGCAGAAAGAGAGAGGCAGAGGTGTATATCATGTAAATTAATCATACATGAAGTGTGGGGTTATTCGCAATATTGAACTAAGATACATAAAGGTAGGTCTATGGCCTACATAATTTACATATATACACCTCGGTTCATTTTGAGGTAGGGCATTCAGTATAAGTATGGAATTTCGAGAAAGCAATCACATTAGATGCAGATCTTGTATTTTTTCAATGTCCAAATAATCGTTATTCAACATTAACTCACTCTGTTTAATCGGTAAGGAGACAAACTGAGAGCATGTATGGAATGAGTTTAAAAATCAATCTTTCTTTACACCAATATTATGAAACTCTTTTTTATTTCTCTCACCCATGCCATTATTTCTCTCTTAACTGCCAGTGTTGGTGTCTGCATTTGAGCCCTCCCCCTCCACAGTCACTGAGTGCCAGATGAGATTGGACGGGAGGCTGTTGCAAAAAGATTGGGAAGTAATTCTCACTGTAGCTAACTCACCTTCCAGTTCCCAATGATTATCCACCCCGAGAAGCAACTTCCCACCTTATACTGAAATGGAATTGACTTCCTCTGAATCAGGCTCTATTGTGAAAAGATTGGGGTACTACTTCCATGATTGGTTCAACCTGAGTGCATCCCATAGTAGGTATGCCAGGAAATTGGAGGAAGGAACTAGCTGGGATTTGGATCTTACTTAGGAAGTATTCACCAATTCAGGACCACACCTGAACCACATCTATGACCAATTACCTTTTGGCAACACAACAGAGAATTGATTCCCTGAGGTCAGTCAGTTCTGTTTTGAGAATGGCACCTCTAACAGAACTCAATTCCTATCCTTTGGCAACACCCTCCAGGGGATGTGGACTAATGATCATTTGCAGGTGTAAGGATGAGCCCGTTAGGTACTGCCCACACCTGTTTGCAGCAAGTACCCATACATATCCCGCCCCACCACCACCACAACCGCATCAAAGACACCAAGCAGCATTGAAGAAAGGCACCATTATAATCCAGGTGGAAAATCTTCCTGACCGCTGGGACCCATACTACATATTGAATAGGGATGTTTACACTCTGGAGTAATCAGTGGAAACATTTCAACATCTGTCTCCCTCTGGTCACTTCTGGGCATCCAATTCTAATTTACATATTTGATATGTTGATTTGCATATGCGATATGCTTTGATCTGCATGTAGGTGGGCGGGGTGTCACAGATGGGGATAAAATGATAGTGGGTGAAATTTGTGTTATGGATTGATGATATGTGAGGATATTGCTTGGGGTTTGT